>OX465262.1:13953974-14553974 GCA_949987775.1 Aproaerema taeniolella
AAAGTAAACTCACTGTAGAGATAGAGGAATAAAATAATATCGAACTTTTGCGTGACGTAAAAATGTTACCAGTTCAAATGATTTTATTCCCATTTCCAATTACGTATCTGAATAACAGAATGATTAAAGGACGCAGCCCTAACATTTTACAAAAAGATATCGTTTCCTAAAAAATGAGGCCAAAGTATCTAATAACAAACAAACTTACCAAATAAGGTTCAGAAGATGAAACAGCGCCGTCTGTGTTGACATTCATGGTGATGAACTTGACTAGTGCTGGAACGAAGTGTTCGCATTCCAAGATGACGCGTCCCATCGTCTGAGTACTGCCTTCCGTCTGTAAATAAACACGAAATTAATCGAGGAATATTTCGACTAGTTAACAGAGGCTTCTATAGAAAAGAACAGCGAGGTTTACGGATCCATGAACAGACTTAATTTTAAAACTAATATGGATTACAGAAGTGGCAATTTAATACAAGCATTCCGGGCTTACTTCATTACTTCCTAAATTCCAAGCTCTACGACTTACAAAAATAAATAAAAAAATTGGTTGATCGAATAATCATTCTATAGTTTTGAGGAATTTTTTAATTATAAAATCCCGAATTAATGTTCTATTATTATTATTATATTAAACAATTACTCAATTATTATTACAAAATGTATTGTACTTTAAAATTAACGTATAAAGTTGATGTTACGAATAAATAAATTAAGGTAAGAAAGAATACAAACTAAATAGAATAAAGATCTTACCTGCAACGGCAAACTTGCAATCCACGCTAAAGCTTGCATTGACAATACCCAACATCTTAGGGATATGTGTTCTAATCTGAAACAGAATACCAAACATAAAGAAAAGAGCATTTCAATAGAAGATGGATAAGTATTATTTTGGTTTGCGACAATTTTAACATAGTAATCCGTACCATACATAATAATTATGTTCTTTAAAGCGAATTTGTCAATAGAAAGAAGTTTATTTATTTATTTTTATACAATCTATTTCTCATATTCTTCTCTGCGGGCACGGCAATAAAGTATGTACGTACGTGGCGAGTGCATGTAA
This sequence comes from Aproaerema taeniolella, assembly GCA_949987775.1. Lineage (NCBI taxonomy): Eukaryota > Metazoa > Arthropoda > Insecta > Lepidoptera > Gelechiidae > Aproaerema > Aproaerema taeniolella. The sequence continues at coordinate 13,955,047 of OX465262.1, forward strand.
CAGCGCGGTGACAGTGTCCGACGCCAGACGTACGCGCGGCGTGTCTGCGGGCACGGCAATAAAGTATGTACGTACGTGGCGAGTGCATGTAACAGCGCGGTGACAGTGTCCGACGCCAGACGTACGCGCGGCGTGTCTGCGGGCACGGCAATAAAGTATGTACGTACGTGGCGAGTGCATGTAACAGCGCGGTGACAGTGTCCGACGCCAGACGTACGCGCGGCGTGTCTGCGGGCACGGCAATAAAGTATGTACGTACGTGGCGAGTGCATGTAACAGCGCGGTGACAGTGTCCGACGCCAGACGTACGCGCGGCGTGTCTGCGGGCACGGCAATAAAGTATGTACGTACGTGGCGAGTGCATGTAACAGCGCGGTGACAGTGTCCGACGCCAGACGTACGCGCGGCGTGTCTGCGGGCACGGCAATAAAGTATGTACGTACGTGGCGAGTGCATGTAACAGCGCGGTGACAGTGTCCGACGCCAGACGTACGCGCGGCGTGTCTGCGGGCACGGCAATAAAGTATGTACGTACGTGGCGAGTGCATGTAACAGCGCGGTGACAGTGTCCGACGCCAGACGTACGCGCGGCGTGTCTGCGGGCACGGCAATAAAGTATGTACGTACGTGGCGAGTGCATGTAACAGCGCGGTGACAGTGTCCGACGCCAGACGTACGCGCGGCGTGTCTGCGGGCACGGCAATAAAGTATGTACGTACGTGGCGAGTGCATGTAACAGCGCGGTGACAGTGTCCGACGCCAGACGTACGCGCGGCGTGTCTGCGGGCACGGCAATAAAGTATGTACGTACGTGGCGAGTGCATGTAACAGCGCGGTGACAGTGTCCGACGCCAGACGTACGCGCGGCGTGTCTGCGGGCACGGCAATAAAGTATGTACGTACGTGGCGAGTGCATGTAACAGCGCGGTGACAGTGTCCGACGCCAGACGTACGCGCGGCGTGTCTGCGGGCACGGCAATAAAGTATGTACGTACGTGGCGAGTGCATGTAACAGCGCGGTGACAGTGTCCGACGCCAGACGTACGCGCGGCGTGTCTGCGGGCACGGCAATAAAGTATGTACGTACGTGGCGAGTGCATGTAACAGCGCGGTGACAGTGTCCGACGCCAGACGTACGCGCGGCGTGTCTGCGGGCACGGCAATAAAGTATGTACGTACGTGGCGAGTGCATGTAACAGCGCGGTGACAGTGTCCGACGCCAGACGTACGCGCGGCGTGTCTGCGGGCACGGCAATAAAGTATGTACGTACGTGGCGAGTGCATGTAACAGCGCGGTGACAGTGTCCGACGCCAGACGTACGCGCGGCGTGTCTGCGGGCACGGCGAGTGCGGCCAGTGACCACGCGCCGCTGCCGCCCCACGCGCATCCGTTCAGGGTTAACCATAAAGAGACCACGTTCTCCATGAACGTGCAGTCCATCTGAAACAAACGTATTCAATCTAGATTATAAAGATCCAATTCCAGTCAAAACATATTTAAAACAAGCGAAAACAGTTTTTTTTTTAAATTGATACGCTCATGGGATGTATATGGGGTGACCTTCGATTAGTTAGCGAAAATATAGGATGTGAATCAGCCCAGGAAACGTAAACAAAAAAAATATAATTTACATATATTGTTCATATCTTTAATCCGGCTCGAAGGACCAAAATTTGAGGTCAGTTAACTTGTTATTTGTTCGTGTCAGCGAGCTCCTTTTGCTACTTGCTCTGGGTTATATCTTCGTTTTCCTACAAATCACATCTGTCTAGATTGGGTGACTTTAATTAAGTTAGCGAAATAACTTTCCCCGAAAAACACATGTTGAAATATATGAAAAAAATCTTGCCTCTCTATACACCTTGTGCTATCAGCTGGTTGGCTCAGTATAAGACGTCTACAATTTTTTTTGAGAATTTCATATAGCTTACAGGAAAGTTTTACAGGTAGAAGAAGCGCCCTCTAAAGTTCCCACTGACCTGGTAATGAAACTCGAGCGCGAGATGTCTAAACACGTCGTACAGCGTGTGTGTGAGCGGCGGGTGGTGTTTAGGGGGCGGCTTGTGCTTGGCTCGGGGTGCCGAGGGCGAGGGGGGCGGGGGCGCTCGTAGGGCCGCGGTGAGGGCCGCGCCGCCCGCCAGCAGCACGCGGCGGGCCATGGCCTCGCCCGCCGCCGCCGGCCCGCACTCGAGGCGCGCGTCCACGCAGCATGAGATGTTGCTGTTGGGGAAAATATATTGCTTTTAAAAAATACAAATGATCGTATACTTGGTCTAAATCGAACTGTGACAAAGGGAACAAACTCAGCTTGTGCTGCAGCGCTGTTTTTCAGCTTCCCCTTTCTGTAATTCCTATTCGCTTCTCGTTTTCAAAAAAAATTACAGGTTTAGAGTGTTTCACACACCGGAATTATTAGAATTTAATCATTTATTTCACAGAAATCAATAATAATAAAAAAAACATTACCTAATATTTTAATTTTTCATATTATTTTGGGTACAGAATATTACCATCATGTTTTTACCTTGAATAGTCATTCACTCATTTATTTAGTTATTTAAATTCTTTGGCTTAAAGGACTTGTATCCAGGCCATTAATGTAAAAAAAAATTCGTATACAGTCAACTTTGTATTCGAATACACTTATTATTGGTACACTAGTTAGAAATTTCGCAATTTCATACATCATTTTTGTAACCTCGATGAAAGAGCATGTAGAGTGAACAACCATCACACAATTACCTCGCATCACACAACTTACCTCGTGGTATTATTCTGCACGGGCTTCGGCTTGTGGTCTCGTTTGGCTTGTGATAGCACGTACGGTACTTCTTGGTCTGAGTCGTCCGATTCGGCCACTTGAGCCAGTTCCTCCATCTTCACTGAACATCCGCTTACGTCCGATGAATCAGTGGCTGTGATTATAAAATACTTATTAAATTTTACAATGTGCTTATACGATTAAAAATTTACAAATTTTCGTAGAAGCAAATATGACACAGAACTCAGCATACTTGCTGTCTATGATAGACAACAATTGATTTTCAGCAAATTATTATACAGGGGTGAAAGGGAGAGCTTGGCAAAAACTGAAACCCTGAATTCAGACCATCATTCTGAATGACTTACCAATGGAATTTTTTTTTTGTTTTTAAATATTTTCCGCTTAAAAATTTAATTATTTATATAAATACACTCTATTTTGCAATAAAAAACCATAAGAACAGCTTAAAACACGAAAAACAGCAATCAACATCACATTCTGATAAAGGCACGGAGCGAGGCGGCCGCGCGCGTGGCGTGGTTTAGCGGTACATTGCGAATCGCCAAAGTAGATAAATAAGGAAATCTTCTTGACTTTTCCGGGAAAAACTAACTACTTGTAGCCAATCATTGTTATGGATGGATTCCATCATTTAAGTATTTGCTAAGCTATCCCTTCCACCCTATATACGCCTATAGTTAAGAAAATCCGGCTCGAAGGACCATATGTAAGCGAGCTGATCAACTGTGGATGTTGCTCTTGCAGCCAAAAGAAACACAGAACGAACTTGAACACGGTATATTAATTATTTAAAACTTTTCAATCGATACGTACTGACGATGACGGTCCTGGGGAAGTTCTTGCAGGCCTTGACGACGAACTTGGCGGGGCGCGAGTCGCTGCTGCTGTCACTCCACGAGTCTTCACTCGACGGACTCGTGGATGACTCGCCGCTCTCGTATTCCACTAGATCCTGTGAGTATTGAAGGTTGATTGAAGAGTTAATGAAAGGCATATAATTTAAGGTACGAAAATAAATCTGCGGGGACTGAAGAAAGCAGCAAAAAAAAACTATGGTTCAGTGATTTAAAAAAATAACTTGGGACTTTTACATTGACTCGGTAACAAAACTGCGACTTAAACGAGGTAGTCGAAATGATGAATAGGCTGCTAAAAATAAAATAAAAATGGCGAGGCTCGCAATAATCGGACAGATCTTCTGAGCGATTGGTAAAAGAATGGACTATTCGGCATTTTGTCCATCACTGAATTCCCTAAAGTATCAAACCTCCGAAGATGTACACTATTCAAGAAAAAGAAAAAAAAATGTTCATTGACGTCTTTAATCTTTATACATTGATAGAAAGTTATTTAATACTAATTATAAACTAATGACGCCAATGGGCCCCCAACTAAAAATAGTTCTTCTGTGGAAACCCACGGCAAAACGTGGAGGCTTGGTTATATGTATGTTATTATTACCTGTAGTAAGGAAGTGAGGGCGTGTCTCGGCCAGGGCGGCAGGGTTACAGCCAGGCGTGCCAGTCCCAACACGCAGGACGGATCTAACAGGGCCGAGCCGCCGGATAGCGCACATAGGCGGCCTATAACCTAAGGAGAAATATATTAAGGTTATTTATTTTATAAGGATCATCTATATCACATGCATTTAACAATTTTATAGAATCTTTCTTAGGCTTACAATGACTGTTACAGATGAACACATCACTCTAGTTAGATCAATACGTTACCTGGACAATCTTTTTATCGCGTCTATGACTGAATTGTTTTAGCCCAAAAAGTGGCCACGGCATGGTGTTTGGCGTCTTTGCGCAAAGGTCAAATGTCACATGTTACAGTTTTAATTCATAATTTAAGATACAGATCTTTCATCTACAGTTCCTGGCAGTATTTATGCGTACGCGTACGCAATTTTGTGCGTTCGTATACGTTAACGATTTTACAAAAAAAAATCCTTTTTTTATTATAAGATGGGTTGACCTCAATCTTGACCATCCTTGTTCAACCCATTTGCCTCCGATACAAACTACCAATTATGTTTAAAAAAATATATATAATTTTTTATATGAAACAAAACACATTTTCAAGTGCAACAATCACGTATGTAAACTTTTCTTTCATATTTGAAACAACCGAGTGTGCTGAAATATGGCTACACGATTGGCAAGTTCAAGAATATGAGCAGTAAATACGCTGAAATTACGTGAATTACTAAGTCAAGCACGGCATCAGAATTCCTTGTCCACGCCAATTGTATCCTTACTAATATTATAAACGCGAAAGTTTGTAAGTATGGATGTATGTATGTATGGATATATGTTCCTCTTTCACGCGCAGGCGAGTGCGTTGGACCAATTCTGTTAAAAATCACACCCTGGATTAACACATAGGCTACACAATTGTACAAAATTTCCACGGGAACGAAGTCCCGAGCGAAAAGCTAGTCAGATATAAATAAACTTACCTTGGCACAGAGCAGCAGCTGGTCACTAGGGCTGCAGCTATCCATGGCCAGCAGATGCGTGGCTAAGGCTTGTGCTAGCTGTGCGGCTAAAGCGGGGGGCACCACCCGCGCCGCCCGCCCCCCCTCCGCACCCCCCTCGTCTTCTGAACGTCCGCTCTTACCCACCATCGCCATGCGAGCTTTCAGACTGAATCGGGCACGCTGTAACAACGACACTTGTTAGCAATGTAAGGATATTGAAATCAGGACCGCTTCACTGCATTATTTTATTTCGTTCAGATTTGCAGCATAATTTAAAACAGTTGCAAATCCGATTTTTAGTACCTCAGGATACACACAAATACGAACACCCAGACACGAAAACAAACAAATTATTTTTACACAATTAAAACCGTCGATTCTCAAGTCATTCTCAAATGTTCTTTTTTTTTACAAAGCATGGGTAAACTCTTGACCGCAATCTTGCTGCCCAAAGGACTAAGATGAGGTCGACGATGGAACGAGTTTACCCAGAATTGCCCTTAAAGGCACTGGTTATCTTACTCACCGACGGAACACAGCTAGCTGTTTGGCGCCAGACTTCGGTAGGAGGGTGGTGCGAAGCCAGACGGCCCTTTGCAGAGCCTACCACCGCTTCATGGGACCTTCGACCGTCATCTCAATATGAGACAAATTGAGACGACGTTGTCCGAGATGGCGTATTGTTATGGGGCAGGTCTCACCAATTTTCCCTTAGACGACTTTTACGACACCCACGGGAAGAGATGGGGTGGTGCTATAAATCAGTGTCGTCATTTAATTTAGGTCTTTATTGCCTGAGATAAATAAACAAACCTAAGTTCGAAATAATATGAAGTGTTTTGAGAGCTATTTTTCTTTAGAGTTTACAGCAGTTACTTTCCACGCGAAAAGAGTTGCGAACAGAAAGCTATTACACTATTACATCACTAAGTTTGCTACTCCTTCACGCCAATCTTCTTTGATGAAACTTTGCAGTCATAAAGCTTAGATTTCAGAATAACACATAGACTACATTATTTTCCCAAATTCCCACGGGAACGATCGCAGGCGAAAATCTAGTATTTTTATAAATTCACCTGTTGCTCCTCTAGGGCGACCTGTATTCCTCTCCTCGCGGCTTCCAACTCCTGCATCTGATGCAGCAGTTTCTTATGCAGTTTACGACGATGCAGCTTGCACTCGTTGTTGCGCGGTGAGGCGGCCGTGGTGCTCTCTGATTGGTTGCCGCTCCCTGCGCGACCGCCGGTTACCCAATCCCATCTGAAGGAAAATATGATTTAAAAGGTCTAGAAAGAATAAGACATTTGTTTAGCAGCAGGATCTGATAACTAACTATAAATGAATTTATTTTTAGAATTATATGTAAGAAAATGGCTTTCCATTTTTTTATTAAGCATTATTTTTTATCACTTTTTTTGCGCCTCTCTCAGTTTTTCTTGTTTTCCTTGGTTGCCTCCCTGTTTAGCGATAAAGCCTAAAATCTTGCACTTTTGGTTTTGTAAGTTTGTATTGTTTTACCCTTTTAAGAATGCAATAAAGTATTTATCTATCTATCATAATTCATAAGTCATAGTGCAGCTAAGGCGCGGTCGCTTAAGGTGCGAGCTACCCAGTTTCTAGATCAACATGAAGCTATACTATTGCGGCGTTTATAATGGCCAGCGCATCGAACTACTCCGTCCGTCTTCATTGCAAGACCCTTCTCATCGTTACAACACATAGTGCAGAAATGAGGTGACCTGATGTGCTGGTGTCTACACATCGGTGACTACACCATCTAAATGTCAATTTAAAAATATTACTGTACGTTTTCTCTGTACTCAGGTGTTTCATTCAATTATATTTAATGAATCAATCTATCCAAGTAAGCGAATAAAAGAGTTAGGTGTGCAACAGTGTTTCCATTGCTACCATCGCCCGAGATACAAAGAAGTCCCAAGAAATGACTACAGTCCACTGATGGAGCACGAGGCCAGAGTTAGGACTGACCCTTTGTTCCCAACACACATCAATTTATGTATGCTGAAACATGAAAACTTACCTGGTATGCCTAGTACCAGTGGCCACGCTATCCAACACGGCTGCGAGGGCGGTCAGCACGGCGGCCGTTAGCGCGGGCTGAGGCCGAGGCGCTCGCAGTAGGGCTAAGGCACGGGCGCTCAAAGCCTGAGCCACTCCGGCCTCTGGGTCCGCGTGGGAGTAGAGACTCTTGCGGCACATGTACATCACTAGTACCAGGCATCTGTTGGATTAATAGAAAGGACTGAGTTCGCGTTTGAAACAGATTGGTGTAACAAGTAAATAATAATAACGCGTCACACTCAAAGGCCCGCACTAAGATTCTCTACTGTGTCGTGGGTCCCCTGGAACATTTACAAAGATACGAACACCCATGATTCGAGAGCAAAAAATTGCGTAAAATGTTTACCCCGACCGGAAAACCAACTCAGGACCCGTCGCTCAAGAGGCAGCGTCACAATCTTTCGACCAAACCGGCCGTCAAAAAATAACGTCGTCAAAATAGTGACAGACATGTTTTTGTCTCATGTCCCATTGGATGTTAACATTCTTGTCTAGTTTCATCAAAGTATCGGTCGTAGACTTACGAATTATTTATTTCCATAAATGCAGTTCAGCATACAAGACTATTTATATAAGAACAGAAATTAAACAGTTTTCAAACAGACATGCACATATTTTAGAAACATGTAAAATCTAATTTACCTAAATGCCCTGTCGATTTCCCTGCATATCTAAGTTTTAAAGAGTACGTGCACGCGCTCGCAATCGCCCGCTCCGGCAGCACGCTATTATAACAAACGTGCACGCACGCACAAAATAGTTTGTTTGGATTACAAAGTGAGACACGCCTGAAGATGACGTAATCGAATACGATCGCATAAAAATATTAAATAAATAGCTGGAACTAGTGTAAAAGTTATGTCTTTCATGTATACCAATATTATAAAGTGGAAAGATTTGTATTTTTGTATGTAATGAATAACGTTAAAACTACTGGACCGATTTCAAAAATTCTTTCACCATTAGAATGCTACATTATCCCTGAGTAACATAGGCTACATAATTTTCCCGAATTCCCACGGGAACGAAGTCCCGGGCGGAAAAATTGTTGGTAATAACTATAAAGTGAAGTTAGTTACCTGTCCAAAGCTCTAGGCGGCGCGTCGACAGCGGCGAATGCCTCCGTGAGTGTGTCGGCGAGGTGCGGCCCCCACCAGGAGTGCGCGCCGCACAACTTGGCCAGCAACGTGCCCAGCGCCGCCGCAGTGGTGCCGCCCCACTCCCACAGCAATGGGGACACCGTTTGACACCATTCTAGCGATACTTCCTCGTATTGCTGGGAATTAAAGATTGAGTGTGAGTTTTACAACCAGATGTGGTTTCCATATTAGAGCGCGAAAATTTGCAAGAGCAAGACCTTGGAATATAAATTTAATCGCAGTCGTTTATCTATCTTCTAGCTGGCTTGAACAAAAGGCAACGCGGGTAAGTGACTGAGATGCGGTACCACAATGGCCATCTGACTTTCGTATTTTGTGCTGTACAATTTAAATACATATTTAGTTAAAGATCTGCCGGTAATGTCTGTAGTCTTAAGGTACTAAAGTGTTGTCCGTTTGGATTGAGGAACCACTCCAGATTTTTAAGGGCAGCTATCAACCTTATTTAGTAGCCATGCAGATAATTTTGTATAATTTTGTCTTCAAGACAAGAAAAATAATTTGTAGAATGCGGAATACTGAATAACAAAATACCCGATTGACTAAGCTAAAGAAATAATAGCCCATTTGAATTAATTGAGAAACTTACTAAGAAATTGAGTTACTTCATTATACAAATAATTATACATTGGGGGAGGCCTATGTTCAGCAGTGGACTGCAATAGGCTGATATGATGATGATGATTATACAAATATCGGAGAAAAAAATGGATCACTTACCACATCTCCCATTTGGAAGAAAAAATACAGCAACATATCAATAATATTTTCGCTAATAACTCTCAACTTGTCCGTTGAAGCTTTTTCTAGCAGCGATTCAGATGTGATTTGTCCTTTATAAATAGCTTCGAGCACTTGTTCACTGGATTCTGACGTTCCTTGTAGCTTCTTCATGACGTTAGTACAGGTGTGAAGTTGTTGCTGTAGCTCTATGCATTCCTGGTAAGCTGTGACCACCTTCGGGTCAGTGTCGTTGGCTAAGTTGAGGTATGCCATCATGTGGGCTGCGTTGCCGTTGTATAGTTCTAAATATGGGTTCAGCAAGTCCATTAGTTTGCCCGTTGCGAGTCTGAGAAAGGAAAGTTATGTAACGTAAGTTAAAGTTTAATTCTAGGTTATCAATGTTATCATACTTCACACTAATATTATAATGGAGAAGTTTGTGAGTGTGTGTATTTGTGTATATGTGTGTTTGATAAAAAATTGGTATGGAGGTAGCTGAAACCCTGGACTAACACATAGGCTACATAATTTTCCTTAATACCCACACGAACAAAAAATATAATAATAATAAATAAACTCAAGATTTATTTCTCTCAACAATGGAATATTTCAATTACATCTTACTAAACAGAAATAAGCTCGGTATTGGTGAGATACTGATGACCGTGATAGCTTTTTAGTCTGTTATATAAGAGTGAAGCATTTCAATAATAAATTAATTTGGATTAAGTTAAGAAACTCTAATGAATAAAATCACTAAAAAATGTTTCCAAGTACACAACTAGAAGAAAAGGAAGAGCTTGCTGTGTTCCGTCGGTTCGTGGGAGTACCAGTGCCTTTATAGGCGTTTTCTGGGTTAACTCGCTTCATCGTCGACCTCATCTTTGACCTTATGGTCAAGATTGAGGTCAAGAGTTAACCCATATTATAATTTAAAAAAAAGGAAATTAAATTTAGTGCAACAAAAAAATCCTAAGCAAATTCTGAATCCTCTAAAGTTCTTCGCAGACATGAACTATAGAACACTAAAATTAAAAAAAATTAAAAAAATTTCTTTATTTAGACAAATCCTTACATGTAATAATCGGGGCTTCCCAGTAAGTAGTCATAGACACTTGTGATGGGAATGCCTCGCTCTTCCAGGTATACAATATATTCTAGGATATTCAGAGTGAGTTTACATTACTATTAACTTATAATTCGAGTCGCGCGCTGTTCGTGTTTGCGGACGCACGTTTAGAGCGGTTAATACAATCGTTCGTTTCATTATCATCGTTTACTTTTTACTAACTACCCTCATTGTGTTTAATATGATAAATAATGGAATATAACATTAACCCTGGTGTTAACCTTGAGAATGAAGATGTGAACGAAGATGAAGAAGGAATTAATAGAGAGGATGACCAACAAGATCTCGAGTGGGATAGGACCGAAATGATTACTGCACCTGTCGGAAGTCCGATTTTGCAGCCACAACCGTCAAGCCGCTTAGACAAGAGAAAACTCAGTGATGACTCACAGGAAGTGGACGAGGATGGCTTTACTACAGTCTCAAGAAGACCTCCAAAACGCCTTGCGCGCAATAATAGCGTAGATCCTAATAACAAAAATGATACTGAAGGCCGATCACCAAACCTTTTTGCTGGGAAAAAACACGAGGTATGTGTAACTTCTATGAACCCAAATGAACCACTATACAAACCTTTTAAGATGGCTAAGTTATTAAAAAGTGAAGGTATTACGAATGTGCTACAAATAAAATATAAAGGGCCTTATAAATTATTGATACAATGTGAGGACGATAATATGGTTGAGAAATTAATGAATTGTAAAAAATTCAAAGAACTTAACTATAAATGTCACATGACATATGAGATTAATTATTCATACGGCGTTGTTAAACATATGGAGCTTGATGTAGAAGAGAAGGAAATTATGGACACGTTTTCGTGTGATGTTGAAATCATTTCAGTGAGGCGTCTAAAACGATTGAATATTGATGGAACGTGGATAGACAGCGAAACGGTTCGCTTTTGCTTTAAAAGCAACACCTTACCCCCGTATGTCATCGCTTACGGTTGCCGGTTCAAGGTGGAACCCTATATTTTTCCTGTAACGCAGTGCTCGGGATGTTGGAAGTATGGTCACACATTACGTAAATGTCCTACAAAACAGACGCTGTGTCCTAAATGTGGAGAAAAACATGAAAACTGCCACATCACAAACTTTATCTGTGTTAATTGCAAAGGCGGTCACATGGCTTTGGATAAATCGTGTCCGGTGTACCTTAAAGAAAAAGAAATTCGTACTATTATGTCCAAGGATAACTGTACGTATAAAAAAGCCTTAGAAATTTATTTGAATAACAAACGTTTTATGAATCAGTCGTATCAGTCAGTCAGTCGTTTACCTACAGAACATGACATCAACTTCGCTGCACGTACACCAGTTTCCAGGAACTTAACCACTGGAAATACACATCGACCGACATATAGAGATATTCTTGTTACCCGAGCTTATGTTCATGCAGAGCCTAACACATCACGATCTCCCCGTCGCACGGTTTTAACAGAGAGCTCCGAAAGCAGCAGTGATGAAGATAATGAAAAAGAAGAGTCAAAGATCATACAGAAGAAACAAAGTAATAATAAAAAAAATAAACCTAGGAGACATAAGTTGAGCGAAGACGAAAATATATACATTCAAACGGAATCAGATGAGAATAAAGAAGTAGAAGATCGCAGTAGAGGTAAAAGACAGAAGTTATCCGATAGTTTTTTGTATTTTTTGCGTAAAATGTATAACGTAATTGTTTCTAAAACAACTTTTGTTGAAAAGTGTACCAAAATTCTGAAAATAATTATTGAAATGGGCGGAGATTTTATAAGATGTGTTTTTAAAAAGGGCGATGTTTTTGATCAAATTATAAATACATTCTTAAATGGGTGATAGAACCGGAAAAAAAATTGCTATTAATTTATGTCAGTGGAATGCCCAAAGTTTGAAGCCTAAATTAATTTCTTTTGAAACTTTGCTAAATTTAGAGAAAATACATATTGCCCTTATTTCAGAAACTTGGTTGGATCAGGACATTAGTCTTCATTTAAATGCCTATAATATATTTAGAAAAGATAGGACAGATTCTCATGGCGGGGTTGCTATTATCGTCCACAAATCTATTAAAACACAACTTTGCAACAGTGTAAGTAGAAATCATGGCATAGAAATGTTACATTTACGTTTGCTGAATTGTAAATATATTGAACACATTGTTGCTATTTATGCTCCTTCTCCCTCTTCTATTGGAAGGGTTCATACGGTCCAGGCAGATTGGGATCATATTTTCTCCTTGCAGTCAGAAAAATGTCTTGTGGCTGGTGACTTTAATGGACATCACACGTCATGGTCGTACAAAAATGATTCGAGAGGGTTTCAAATATTTGATTCAGCTTTAGAATACAAGTTTATATCTTTAAATGACGGTAGTCCAACTAGAATTAAATTAGTAAATGGAAGATTACAAGAAAGTTCACCAGACATTACTTTTGTATCCCCGGATATTGCTACGTATTTTGATTGGAAAGTGCTTAATGAGAATTTCGGCAGCGACCATTTAGTTATTAAAACATCCATGAACACGTTGGTTTATCATAATTATACGAATAAACGTAATTTTAGACAGGCTAACTGGTCAAATTATAGAGATACTTTGGAGCTACCTCTATCTTTTTATAACAAAGAAGTTAGTTTACAAGAGAGATATAATTATTTTGAAGAACAAATAAACAAGAGCGCTAATAAAAATATACCACTTATCAAAATATGTACTGACCCGGCAAGGAATTTTAGACCAAAAAATTACTGGGAGCCGTCATTGTCTCATTTAGTCGCTCAACGAAGACTAGCACTGAAAAATTTTAGAAAGAACCCAACGCCTAATAATCTAAATAAATTAACTAACAAAGTACAGGAAGCTGCCTCAAAAATTCAAAGAGCCCGATCTAAAACTTGGAAACATTTTTGCTCGAGCATTGATGAAGTTACTTGCTCTTCCGATATGTGGCGTAGGATGCGTTGGGTAAAAGGATCAAAACTGAATAGGGCATTTGCCTCTGAGAATACCAAAACTGAAATGCTAAATAACCTTACTCCGGATTATGTTGTACCACTTCCACCTGCTCTACACTCAGTCAATGGCCATCTTGAGATAAATTTTAGCCTACAAGAATTGATAAATTGTTTAAAAAAGAAAGACACTGCACCAGGAGTAGACAACATTACGTACTCCATGATCTTTAATCTCCCTGACTCTGGCAAATCTTATTTATTAAATCTTTTTAATGACATTTTTAACGGTGAAGTGATTCCAATACAATGGCGAAACATAGAAATCCTTCCTATTCCAAAAGCTACTCAGGGAAACGTTCCTCAAAAATTTCGCCCTATTTCATTAATATCTTGTATATGCAAGCTTTTTCATACCATGATTGGTAAGAGGTTAGAATGGTTTATCGAAAGGAACGCAATTTTGAGTGAACAAATTACTGGTTTTAGGAAGTCTCGTTCTTGTTTAGATGCATTGGCTTGTTTAATTTCATACATTCAGTTGGGTTTTTCTAAAAATATGCCTACTTTGGCAACTTTTATAGACATAGATAACGCCTACAATAATGTGTCAATATATAAATTTGTTAAAATCCTTGACAATTTGAAAGTAGGATCAAAATTATGTAATTACCTTTGGGCATTTTTGAGCGAACGTCATCTTGTTATTAAAAAGGACAATTCAGGGCTCATAGAAAGATGGACTGGCATAGGATTAGCACAAGGGGATCCCTTGTCCCCTTTACTATTTAATATTGTAACTCATCAAATTTCGACAGATATTTACAGTGTTATGGTCTTGCAGTACGCCGATGATTTCGTTATGTACACAAGCTATAATGATATTAGAGATGCAACTGTAGATATGGAACAGTCCTTAAAAATCATGGCGGATATTCTTACGGAGTTGGGTTTAACAATTTCCCCTAACAAATCAAAAGTTTGTCGGTTTCATACAGGGCGGAAAAGAGAAGTGATTAAACTACAAATTAATAAGGAGATCTTGACGACAGTTGATTGTGTGAAGTACTTGGGAGTTTGGCTAGATAAATCTTTAAAGTGGGGAAAACATATAAATGAGATTAGCGAGAAATGCTGCAAAATCCTGAACGTTTTAAAAGTTTTAGCAGGCACTGGTTGGGGTATCCATCCGAAACATTTACGCAGACTTTACCTTTCACTTATTAGGAGTAGGTTGGACTATGGATGTTTTTTATACGGCAGTAGCGCTAATTGTCATTTGAAAAAACTAGATAAATTACAAAACCAGGCTTTGAGAGTTATTGGTGGGTTTATTCGCAGTACTCCTATATATGTCATGGAATCGGAATGTTGCATTACACCATTATTTGTTAGGAGGCAGTTTTTATCCTTTAAATTTTTATATAAAGCTCTTTCTTGGACTGGAAATAATATTATAGAGATTTTAAAAGAGATGAATTCACCACCCAATGATAGGTACTGGAGAGATAAAAAGAAGCCGTTACTTACGATTACAGTGTTTGAAGTTATCTGTGACCATGTATTTTCTTCAGATATTCTCCCTATGTTCACTGGTGTAACATGGGTGTCTAATATTCCAGTTAAAAACCTAATACTCTCTGAGTTAGACTGTGTAAGAGTTGCGAAGAGAGATTATGATCCACATCTGCTTAAGATTAGCATAATGTCGGAACTTTCGGATAAGTTTTTCGGTTGTTATAAGTTATTTACGGATGGGTCAAAGGACAACCAAGGGTCGGGAGCTGCATATTACGATCCTTCTCGGAATACCTCAGGCATTTATAAAGTTGCATCTGATGTCTCGATTATGACACTGGAACTATTTGCAATTTCAGAGGCTATCTCCTACGTACAAGCTTTAAAACTACCAGAAGTCGTCATATTCTCGGATAGCAAAAGTGCACTTCAGCACTTGATTAGATGTGCCTCTAATTACAGAGGGCTTTCAATAGCATATAGTATTCTCAGCAGTATGTATGATTATAATTTGACAGGATCTCTGAGATTGCAATGGGTTCCATCCCATGTT
The DNA here is from genome assembly GCA_949987775.1 of Aproaerema taeniolella. Lineage (NCBI taxonomy): Eukaryota > Metazoa > Arthropoda > Insecta > Lepidoptera > Gelechiidae > Aproaerema > Aproaerema taeniolella. The sequence goes on from OX465262.1 coordinate 13,970,419, forward strand.
GGGATTAAGGGAAACGAGGAGGCTGACGCTCTGGCTAAAACAGCCGTAACTGATGGGTGTGAAATCTTTATACGACCTAATTACTCCGAAAAATTGGCAAAAGTAAGAATCAGAATACATGAAATTTGGAAAGAATATTTTGATTTACAATCACGAGAGAAAGGGATTTGGTACCGTACACTGCAGTGTGAGCCTCCTCGTGTTCCTTGGTTTAGCGATGTTAAGATGTCTAGAAGAACTATAGTGTTGGGAAATAGGATTCGTTCAGGACACATTCCATCAAATAAATTTTATTTTTTAATGAAGAGAGTTCAATCTCCGAATTGTGAAGCATGTGGGGTGATTGAAGATATCTATCACGTTTTGATGGAATGTGTCCGAAATGAACAGAAAAGAGCTGTTATATTTAGAAAACTTAATGTCTTATGTAATAGTAATAACGTAGGCCTAGTTAATTCTATCCTTTCTAAGCCTTGTTCAAAACAGGCACAACTGCTTTATGAATTATTGGACTTAGAATAAGAGAGCTATATGTATATACCCCTATTCTGGGAACCTATATGTTATAAGGTATCATAGGACTGACATGTACTTATAGTATAAAAGTCCTTAAATAAATAAAGATTAAAAAAAAAAAAAAAAAAAAAAAAAAAACTTATAATTATAATAAAAAGTAAACACCTAATTAAGTAACAAGGTGTGGGTGTGTGTTTAAGTATGTGTGTGTATTTGTAATAGTGTAGTACGCGTGTATTTATGTGTGCTTGGGGTATATTATGTGTATGTTTGTGCCTTTAGTCAATTAGTAAAACTGTGTTTAACGGGGGTAATTAGTGTGGATACACAAATGTTAAAGTGTGCATTATGCTCAGCAAGGAGTGCTTGTGCTCAACATGAAGTGCTTATGCTCAGCGTTAAATGACTGAACCCAGTATGCCCTACGGATATCCTTGGGATCGGCAGACTAGAACCAACATACAGAGAGGTCATTACACGGTGACAAGAAACCATTGTAGTATACCCTACGGATCTGGTTAGTCCTTGGGGTCGGGAAGCTGAACCCATATACTACGAATGGTTTGTTATTTGATAGAGGGCTTAGTCCATGCCATTCAAGTTAGTCTTATAAGAAGTTCTTCCACTTCTTCATAGCCAAGTGTGTGTAACCATTCTGTTAAAGAAAGCTTGCAGGAATGAAGTAGTTGGTGATAAATATGCAGCAGACGATTAACTTTGTTATAGAGGTACGGGGCTTGAGTAACATACTGTCTCTCAACGAAGGTCGTTCGAGCTGGATGAGTAGGGGCTACCAACTCATTTCTTCTCCTGTTCATTAAAGCTTGATCATACGGTAGGCCTTTATGGTATTGTATCCTTACTAATATTATAAACGCGAAAGTTTGTAAGTATGGATGTATGGATGTATGGATGTTTGTTACTCTTTCACACTCAAACGGCTGGACCAATTTTGATACAATTTGGTATGGAGGTAGCTGACACTCTGGATTAACACATAGGCTACATAATTTTCCCAAATTCCCACGGGAACGAAGTCCCGGGCAGAAAGCTAGTACTACATAAAGTATATATAGTTTACGGACAGAGAGTAATTTACTTGTTGTGTAAAGGTCGTTGGAAGGAAACCTGTAAGGCCTGAAGTGCATTACTTTGATCAGAGATCTTTGGGCCCTCTCAAGATCCAGAAAGTTTGTTTTATTAGCGCCGCCCCACACTGGGATACAGTATGCTATAACCGATTGTACCATAGCTATATATATATTGTTTAGTACATCCCTATTCATCACATGCCTTAATAATTTGAATACCCATATCAGTTTCCTGACTCGACCCATGGTTAGTTCTAAATGTGCATGCCAAGACAGTCTTTGGTCGACCATGACGCCGAGGTATTTTACATGAATTACCTTTAGTAATATCGGGCAGTTACAGTTTATGAGGTTAGACTGTCGGCAATTGTGAAGTGAAATACTAACGTCTGGACCCGGTTGCGAGTTTGAGTAGGGGCCGAAGCAAATGTAATTAGTTTTTTGAGTATTTAAGGTTAAGAGGTTATCATTTAGCCAATTGGCAACTCTCGCTAATCCTTTTTCGGTCGCTATTTTCACCTCGTCCCAGGTCCTACCAGAGAAAATAATCGCTGTGTCATCAGCATAGGAGAGTACTAAGGTCCGTATTACAAAACGCAACTCGGACTCTAATCTATATTTGACTAGCCGTCGTCTTTGTCATATTGATAGCGAGAGAAAGAGACAATACTTAAGTATTCATATTCATTTATTTGTATTAATCATACATTGTCAGGTGTCGTAAATATTAAATAATAATAATATTCAATTCAATAATAATAAAAAGAAAATAATTCAGATTCACTTATTTGTGACCAATACAGTCCGAAAATAAAATAATAAATTATAAATCACAACATTTAGGGGTAACATTCATTCATCAATGAATTCCCTCACAGAATAATACGCCCTTTCTACAAGGTGTTTCTTTAATTTGCTTATAAAGCTAGCTTCAGACGGGGAGTCTTTAATATCATTACCTATTTTGTTGTAAATTTTGGGTCCCATGATATAGTCAAGACTTATAGATCAAGACTTGAGACTCCTGTAATACGGCCGTTAGATGCGTGTGAAGTTAGATGCTAGTTAGCGCTTTCCAAAAAGCAATAAATACCAAGTTATGACAAAACATGTTCGTATTCTTACCTAAACCTGCAAGTGAGGTCTTGATGCAACGCACTAAGGGCGTTGATAGACGCGGGTACGTTTGCAATATCGGCAATCTCTCCGTAGAACCAGCCCAGTGGGATCTTGCACTTCATCGCCGACATGCCATACCGTCCTATGGTTGTTATCTGAAAATATAGTCACGTTTTACATCAGGGGTAACGTCATCGTGGTTGTAGAACTAGTTGACGCCACATTTGACATTCCCACTTAGGGTTATTAAATGGAACATTAGCAGTGGTGATAGGTTACCAGCCTTTCGCTCACGATAGAGCAAAATCCTCGCATCCCACTTGATGGTTTCTACAGTATTCCTGGGAAGAGTTGGGAGCCTGGGAAGAGTTAGGAATGAAAAACTGGGCATTGTGGAATCTACTGTATTCTTAGGAATAACTCTTGATGCAAAGCTTCAATGGGGTCCTCATATTGATAAGTTAGCGAGCAGACTCAGTTCAGCAGCATACGCAGTTAAAAAAATCCGTCAATTATCGGACGTTGAAACCGCGAGAACCGTATATTTCAGTTACTTCCACAGCCTAATGTCATATGGCATTTTACTGTGGGGTAATGCTGCGGATATCAATAAGATCTTTGTTCTGCAGAAAAGGGCTGTTCGCGCGATTTATCAAATGAGACCTAGAATGTCTCTTAGACAAATGTTCAAAGAAATAGATATTTTGACTTTTGCATCCCAATATATATGTGACAATCTTTTATATGTGAAGAAAAATGAACATTTGTTTAAGAAAAATAGCGATAGGCACAATGTTAATACAAGGACCAAGCATAAACTGGATGTACTAGACAGTCGTCTCCACAAGGTCACGAACTCTTTTATGGGTCAATGTATACGTTTCTATAATAAGATTCCCATGTGTATTCAAAATTTACCTTTGGATAAATTTAAGACAGTGGTTAAACAAAAACTTTGCAAAAAGGGCTATTACAAAATTTCTGATTATCTATCAGACAGGCAGCCATGGGAATGAACTGCTCAGCTCTAGAGTTATTTCAGATTTAGTTAAAATTAGTAAATAAGAAAATTTGTAATGCGATTTAAAAGAGCAACCTCAGAGTTTCTTGCCTGTTCTTCTCTGAGGAAGACTGCACCTTTGCGAATAGGCGTAGAGTCAGTAGGATCAGAGGTACGAATGCGTATCTATGTATTTAAATCGTTTAATGTATGTTTGTATGTATTTCATTGTAATCTTGACTTGTTTTAAGTGACATCCTGAATGTCCTATAAAATAAAGATTTTTCTATTCTATTCTATTCTAGTCGGCACATTTGAAGTTTTTGTTATACTCACAGACCAGCGCGGACTTTTGTGCTGCCAACAGTTATGCGATCAACATATCTTCGCCCCTGGGCTAGATTCTGGTCAAGAGCGAACCCATCCCTACTATTATTATAAATTCCGACTGTTACACTTTCACACCTAAACTACTGAACCGAATTTGATGAAATTTGGTGCAGAGACAGATTAGACCTTGGGAAAGGACATAGGCTACATTTTATCCTACAGCTGGGCACGATATAAGCTTTAGACCACGCGGGCGGATCCGTGGGCATAAAGCTGGTTATCTATAAAAAAGTATCTAAAAAAGATACGCCAATGTTATGTTTATTAATAAGGCAGTAAGTGTGCGTATAAACCACGTAATGAGTTAAAAAAAAATGCATACCTTCATATACCGACACAGCGGCGCCGGCTGTATATCAGTAAGCACGAGATGCTTAGTGGCGATGTCGGTGGCGAAGGCCAGCTTGGTGCAGTCAGTCTCCTCACCCTGCACCCAGATGTCGATGCATAGCGTCACCAGGTCCGAACATGACGGGATTATCTGGTGGACATTACACAAATAGCCAATCAAACATTTATGTCTCTCTTTCAAAAAAAACATATTGTATGGAATTCATATGGCGGTACTCGAGTTCGTCGCCAACCCCTGGCTTAGGTGGGGGCAAGTTAATATTATGGAGTGTGAAAAAAATATGAATTGTAGGTTCAGTCAAGAACACGAAGTTTTACACGTTTAGCGCGAGTCCTTGCCTCTATGGCGAATTGGCGATTGTAATAAGAAAGGTTTTAAATTGGTCGCTTTGCAGTTGGCTACATTTTTATAATCTCCGGGTCGGCCCAGCAGTGGGCTGATGTAGGCCGAGTACGATGACGAGTCCCTGTGTGCTGCGGCGGCCGGTCACAGCGCCGCCCACATTATACACACAACACGTATAGTTACCAGGTCGGTGAGCCGCACGCTGTGTCCGAAGTCGAGCACGATGTAGCGGCGCGCGCCCGAGTGCATGCGCTCCACCACCAGCGTGTGCTGCGGCGGCCGGTCACAGCGCCGCCCACATTACAACACACACAACACGTATAGTTACCAGGTCGGTGAGCCGCACGCTGTGTCCGAAGTCGAGCACGATGTAGCGGCGCGCGCCCGAGTGCATGCGCTCCACCACCAGCGTGTGCTGCGGCGGCCGGTCACAGCGCCGCCCACATTATACACACAACACGTATAGTTACCAGGTCGGTGAGCCGCACGCTGTGTCCGAAGTCGAGCACGATGTAGCGGCGCGCGCCCGAGTGCATGCGCTCCACCACCAGCGTGTGCTGCGGCGGCCGGTCACAGCGCCGCCCACATTACAACACACACAACACGTATAGTTACCAGGTCGGTGAGCCGCACGCTGTGTCCGAAGTCGAGCACGATGTAGCGGCGCGCGCCCGAGTGCATGCGCTCCACCACCAGCGTGTGCTGCGGCGGCCGGTCACAGCGCCGCCCACATTATACACACAACACGTATAGTTACCAGGTCGGTGAGCCGCACGCTGTGTCCGAAGTCGAGCACGATGTAGCGGCGCGCGCCCGAGTGCATGCGCTCCACCACCAGCGTGTGCTGCGGCGGCCGGTCACAGCGCCGCCCACATTACAACACACACAACACGTATAGTTACCAGGTCGGTGAGCCGCACGCTGTGTCCGAAGTCGAGCACGATGTAGCGGCGCGCGCCCGAGTGCATGCGCTCCACCACCAGCGTGTGCTGCGGCGGCCGGTCACAGCGCCGCCCACATTACAACACACACAACACGTATAGTTACCAGGTCGGTGAGCCGCACGCTGTGTCCGAAGTCGAGCACGATGTAGCGGCGCGCGCCCGAGTGCATGCGCTCCACCACCAGCGTGTGCTGCGGCGGCCGGTCACAGCGCCGCCCACATTATACACACAACACGTATAGTTACCAGGTCGGTGAGCCGCACGCTGTGTCCGAAGTCGAGCACGATGTAGCGGCGCGCGCCCGAGTGCATGCGCTCCACCACCAGCGTGTGCTGCGGCGGCCGGTCACAGCGCCGCCCACATTATACACACAACACGTATAGTTACCAGGTCGGTGAGCCGCACGCTGTGTCCGAAGTCGAGCACGATGTAGCGGCGCGCGCCCGAGTGCATGCGCTCCACCACCAGCGTGTGCTGCGGCGGCCGGTCACAGCGCCGCCCACATTACAACACACACAACACGTATAGTTACCAGGTCGGTGAGCCGCACGCTGTGTCCGAAGTCGAGCACGATGTAGCGGCGCGCGCCCGAGTGCATGCGCTCCACCACCAGCGTGTGCTGCGGCGGCCGGTCACAGCGCCGCCCACATTATACACACAACACGTATAGTTACCAGGTCGGTGAGCCGCACGCTGTGTCCGAAGTCGAGCACGATGTAGCGGCGCGCGCCCGAGTGCATGCGCTCCACCACCAGCGTGTGCTGCGGCGGCCGGTCACAGCGCCGCCCACATTATACACACAACACGTATAGTTACCAGGTCGGTGAGCCGCACGCTGTGTCCGAAGTCGAGCACGATGTAGCGGCGCGCGCCCGAGTGCATGCGCTCCACCACCAGCGTGTGCTGCGGCGGCCGGTCACAGCGCCGCCCACATTACAACACACACAACACGTATAGTTACCAGGTCGGTGAGCCGCACGCTGTGTCCGAAGTCGAGCACGATGTAGCGGCGCGCGCCCGAGTGCATGCGCTCCACCACCAGCGTGTGCTGCGGCGGCCGGTCACAGCGCCGCCCACATTACAACACACACAACACGTATAGTTACCAGGTCGGTGAGCCGCACGCTGTGTCCGAAGTCGAGCACGATGTAGCGGCGCGCGCCCGAGTGCATGCGCTCCACCACCAGCGTGTGCTGCGGCGGCCGGTCACAGCGCCGCCCACATTACAACACACACAACACGTATAGTTACCAGGTCGGTGAGCCGCACGCTGTGTCCGAAGTCGAGCACGATGTAGCGGCGCGCGCCCGAGTGCATGCGCTCCACCACCAGCGTGTGCTGCGGCGGCCGGTCACAGCGCCGCCCACATTATACACACAACACGTATAGTTACCAGGTCGGTGAGCCGCACGCTGTGTCCGAAGTCGAGCACGATGTAGCGGCGCGCGCCCGAGTGCATGCGCTCCACCACCAGCGTGTGCTGCGGCGGCCGGTCACAGCGCCGCCCACATTATACACACAACACGTATAGTTACCAGGTCGGTGAGCCGCACGCTGTGTCCGAAGTCGAGCACGATGTAGCGGCGCGCGCCCGAGTGCATGCGCTCCACCACCAGCGTGTGCTGCGGCGGCCGGTCACAGCGCCGCCCACATTATACACACAACACGTATAGTTACCAGGTCGGTGAGCCGCACGCTGTGTCCGAAGTCGAGCACGATGTAGCGGCGCGCGCCCGAGTGCATGCGCTCCACCACCAGCGTGTGCTGCGGCGGCCGGTCACAGCGCCGCCCACATTACAACACACACAACACGTATAGTTACCAGGTCGGTGAGCCGCACGCTGTGTCCGAAGTCGAGCACGATGTAGCGGCGCGCGCCCGAGTGCATGCGCTCCACCACCAGCGTGTGCTGCGGCGGCCGCGTCACCAGCGCCGCCCACGGGATCATGCATTGCTCTTGATCCTAAATACAAAAAAAAAATTAACCCTTTTAGGGCCAAGAGTTTTCGTCAAAAAAGCCCACCACACGCAACGACATCAAAAAATAAAAAAATAATAATGGCGTATGGCGAATGCTTGGTGAACGATATTAAAGTTTAAAAATTTTTTTTTTTTGTCTGATATATCAGACTTTGGCGGCGAGGGCACGAAACTAAAACGTCTTTGGCGGTGAAAAGGTTAACACAATACAATCCAGAAATAAAAACACAGTCGATTATGAGTCCCACAAACACGAGCGTTTCCGTGCTTCGGAGGGCACGTTAAGCTGTCGGTCTCAGCTGTTTTCGATTGACGGTATCGTTAAAACCAAGTCAGAGGCTATTGTGCAGTTTGTAAACTCTATCACCAGGGTTAGTCAAGTTCGACACATACTTGACTATACCTACACGATAAGAAGAAGATGACAGTCCACAAAGTACAACGATTTGGAAATTCAGTGTCAGAGTTCCAAGCAAAAACAGTAAGTACGGAAATAATTCACGATCGCGTGAAGGAGATGGCCACAAGAGAGCGTCAAAGACCGTACTGGTTTTGCAAAAAGCAGGACAAACATTATTTGTCATTTCTGCTATCTTCAGAGCAGGTAACTATACAATATGTATTCTGCTATCGTTTGTATGCAAGTAACTATACATTTCTGATTTCTGCTATGATTAAAAAAAGATTAAAAAGCCACATAAAAGCCACTGCAACTAAAAGCCACTGGTTTTGTAAAAAAATATAAAAAAATCAATTTCTCGAAAATAGTAAAACATTTTCCATGATAATTATTTTTCTATGATAGGCCACCCTTCTACGAGTCTTCCCCTTAAGTTAGTCGTACCATTTACGGGACACTCTGTATATTGTAGACTGTAGATCTTATGCGAGTTGCTGCCATCGAATTTGGTGTAGATATGTTAAAATTAAAATTGTGTGATCGGGAACAACTGACTATTGGCCATCCGTATGGATACACTCGGAGTGTATAGGCGTGTTTAACCAAAGTATCATACGCGGTATATTCAATTAATGTGTGTTACCAACGTATAAGTATGCAAACAAAAGTTCTTTGTTGTGAAAGCAAAAATAAATGTATTATACCGGTAAGTATACGGTTATTTCCTAGAAAAGCAAGCGTGGAAAACTAGTATCTAACAGCCTCCAAAATAACAGGACTCATAAAATTGCACCTTATTACTGCAATAAAGACCTGTAGAATGACCAGTATTTCATCAGCTAAGGTCTAATTTAGCCTAAACTCTACCACTTACCCTAAAGAACTTATCTTCGGAGAACTCCATCTTGTCTTGCGGGTCGCACTCCATAAGTGAGCTTTCCACGTCTTCCAAAGAGTCCGGGTCTTGTGAGGTCTGCTTCGTTTGTCCTTCTTTCACGACTGACCATAGCTGTTAATATCAAATGAGGATAAGGGCGTTGCTACAAAATTACCGAACTAGTTACTAGAAAGAGCAATAAACACCTAAGTTGACAATGTGAAACAACTTGACGTTTCCCTTTTTTTTTGTTAAATTTATCCCTTTCGGGAAAGGCAAAGGAAACTATGTCCATACAGCCATGTCTTCAGTGAAAAATCTTCATTCTTCAACGTAACCTAAGCCCTAAGTTCCGAATGTTCTGCGTAAAACCCTAAGTTCCTAATGTTCTGCGTCTGTTTTACGAAAACTAGCGGCGAGAAGCACAACCGCGAGGATCTTTGTCGGTACCAAACGGAGCAGAAACACTGTTATCACTTAAATTTTTCATCACTACACGAATTTTAGTCAATTTACTGCATAATACACTATCACTATTACACATTGAACAACTTTTTCACGCAGAAAACGAAAATTCAATTGACAAAGCAACCGCTCACGCCGAGTTCCCGCCAAAGACCTCTTGACGTTTCCCGGGAAAACATCATTTTTAACCGATCACAGTTGTGGGTAGATTGAATCATTTAAATATTTGTTAAGCTTTCCCTTACATCCTGTCTAAAGTATAGGGCAGTTGTCCCCCCGGCAACGATGAACGAGTAGCGACCAGAGCTAGAATATAGAAACGAGTCGGCGTGCCGCGGGGAACGATTGCGTAGCTCCGATAGTTGTGTAGCTCGGCTATATAAGTGTTAAGAGAAAATCGATCAACGACACAATTGGTACAACACTACCAGTCCACGCGGTGTGGCGCAACACTACACGGCACTTTTGACAGATCGTTTTACTGCGTAGATCGGTGTTTAGGTGTTCTTGCATTGTAATTGTTAAATATCAGATTAAAAGGACTGTTTAATGAGTAAAAGGCGTTTTAGTCCAACATAAGCGAGTGAGACGAGCGAGTGTACTTTCAGATCCGCACTGTAGAGAAATGACCGCCGGTTGCTCTCTCGGCGTGAGTTTTGATCGCTGATCGAGTCCTCGCCAGCAGTGTGAACAGTCATCAACAATTTGTATATGCATCTCTTTTGTATACACGGAATGTATATCTATTGTACGTTTCTTGATCGAGAAAATAGCCAATAGTTAGTCGTTTTCTCGCCGGCGGTGGGACAACTGCCTAAGGTCGTACTGCTGACCTAAAGTCGACTTCCAGAAGAATTAACCTCTTTTCTGTGATGTCATTAAAGCCCCCTCCCCCCCTCAACTGCGCGACCGGGAGCCGGTCGCGCTGCAGACAGGGGTATTCTAATTGGAATTTTCATTCTAATTGGAATTACTTTGATTCTAATTAGAATTATGCATATAAGTGATTATAATATTAAACAGAACTAACTATTATATATGTTTTATCAATTTTTTTCTGTATTATATTCAAATACAGCTAAACAATGAGGTAATAAAAAAAAACCTTCACGATAATAACCCTATTTTGGTTTTTCTTATAGAAAAAAAAACCCTAAATCGTATATAATGCTCTATTTTTTTTAATTAGACTGTTTGGTTAAACAAAACAACGATATCAAACATGCCCATACATTCAAACCACTTGTTTACGCAATAAATTGTAACCCGACACCATACACTCGAGCCGCGCGCGACTCTAATTTCAAGTGGTGATTAGTCACGTTTTTTGTACTGCGCATAGACGACATGTGTGACTGTTTTGTCGTCCTGCCGATTACGTAACCTTTTTATATAGCTTTGAAAGTGATACAGCAAAAACCGGTGATAAAAAAGGCGCAACAAAAAACGCTTCCGCCGCCACCGGGAGCCGGTCGCGCCACAGACAGGGGATTAATGGATTTGAGTTGTTAAGACATAGCTTACATGCAGCTTCAAACTGAACACTGAGCCAAAGCTCATTCAAATTGTACCAAAACTATTTTTTTTTCTGTAAAAGTGTTCGTAGCATAGTGTGTTTACATGAATATATTTTCAATTTAAAGACCACATACCTGATGAGGGTCAGGAGTCTGACTGCTGACGACTACAGGGTAGAGCCTGGCTCCACTCGACTCCAGCTTGGTGCCGTCGGAGGCCACGTGGCACGTCACGTGTAACGGCATCGCTGAACTCAAGCCCGCGCCGAATATTGCGACGCCATTGTTTTGCGCCCACCACGCGTTTGTTGTGTTCTTGTTTTTTGTGTCTGTGAAAAAACGAGTGTTACAGAATTTTTCTTCGTTCTTTTTTCTTAACCCTTTGACCGCCATAGTCATCCAGTCGTGACAGCCAAAAAAAAAGACTCACACGCCAACGTCAATTCGAAAAAATCTTTCCATAATGATATTTAATTTGATTCGTTATCGTTTATGTATTAAGAGTATTTTCTTAATTTTCATCTGCGTGGCGTACAGAGCATATTGACTTCATTCATAGTGTGGTGGTCAAAGGGTTAAGAAAGAAAACTATAAGAAATCTGTAATATCAGCCTGGCAAAAAACGCGGAGCCCATAGCACAGAATAAATCATAGTATGTACTAACGTACAGAAGTCTTCCCTCCCTAACAAAAGTCAACTTTAGGCATAAAAATTTGCCTACTATTGCAAGCGGCACAGGCTTGCAAGAGAAATTGAAACTTATAGTCAGCCGCTAGCGTTCATATTCTATTGCGCACCGCCGACTCGATGCCGCGTTCGCGACGAGAGCTCAGGGTTAACACTCGCCGCCGATTTAGAGGTAAAATTATTATTGAAATTAATTAAGTAAGATAACACTGCTTATAAAATCAAGAATAACTTTAGTAAGGAAGTGCAGTAAGTAAAAACAAGTAAACATAACCAACCATGTCACCTAGCCTATTTACCTACTAACGACAGACACCTACGTCTGTAGGTGTCTGTCGTTAGTCTTATTGTGATGGCAAAACTTCTGTCTGGTTTTAAAATTGTTAATCAGTAGGTACACTCAGTATTCTGTTCAACACGCTCGCGTTGCGGTTCACGCGCTGAGTGTCAGCCCGCGCTCGCTACATACTCAGTATGCCGCCGCAACAACATGCCTAAACAAAGGAGTGACACCCCCCTGCCCATAGCCAGCGTAGGCTGCACAGCTTCTCAGATTTTGATTTTGTTAATTTACGAAAAAATTGCAATAAGATTATTTATTATTATGTACTATAGGAGGCCCGGGACTTCGTTCCCGTGGGAATTTCATGAAATACTTCCTTATTCCTTGCCTACGTTATAAAAGGAACCTTTGTTCCAAATTTAGTTTTCTAGGTCTAAGTGTTTGGGCAGGGCGTTGATGAGTCGGTGAGTCAGGACCTGCGATTTATATTTTAGGAAGATGTCTATTTTATTGAAAACACAGGCCTTCCTGGACCAAATGGAACACGTAGAGGCCCGTCAGTTAATTAATAATTATGTATAATGAAGTCCCAGACATTTGGAAGGAATGCGTGGCACCAAATCAATTACAATACATACAGGGCTTTAAAAGTTTTAAAGTCAAACCATACCTAAATCAGGTGGCAACGTAAGCAGGTCTTTGAGCTGGTAGTCCGGCTTGGCTTGCGGCGGCGTGGCGCTATCGCCGGCCAGCACACTGGCGTACGTCACCGGGGTGGACGTGCCTCGGCCTAGCTCTGGGACTTCGGCCGCGAAGATCTGCCGTTCTAGTGGTAAACCGTACAGGCCAAATCTGGGGAAAAATTTAATAAATAAACGACATACGTTCATAATAGGAAACCAGACTAAGGTCCGTATAACAGAAGAAGACCCAAGCCTTGACCTATACTTTCTCTCACCATCAAAATAACAAAGATGACTGCTACGCAAGTATAGATCAGAATCTGAGTCGCGTTATGTTATACGGACTTCAGTCGTAAGTCCTTTTGGAACATAAAAGCAGTAATGCCGTAACAAAAACCGCAGCACGTTTGCTTCGAACAGAAACCTTGACGAAGTATCCATAAACATGCATTATATGACAAACTCACAAGTCCTTTTCGAATTAAAGGCGTAAATGGAGACATAATGATGAATTTTGCAATAGTTTGTCGATAAACAGGTCAATAAATTCTCAAGAACCATGAATCAATTTCTATATCTATTTTATCAATTTTCGTCCCCACTAAACCTTTCCAATTTTCTTATACGATTTTTTACTTATTTTATTTACTGTTTATTGCACACAATAGACATTTATAAAAGAAACATACAAAGAGAGAGACGACACAACAGGCACTGCTTATTTCTAGGAAGATATTTCTTACAGCAGACCTAACAAGAGAGATTAAACGAAATACAATTAAATAATTCTACCATCAAGATTGTTACCGCTACATAATATTTACCTGGCTCTCAACAGCTGATGATAGACATCACCCCTCTCTTTCAAACACTTGGCAGTGTTCTCAAGCAGAGTGCTGTGTTAATGCCACGAGTCAACGTAACGCGCTCGCAGACTCGCACGCACCCATTTATTTAAAAATTTTCCCTTCTAATTATTTCTAATTTTCTCTTTAATTTTTTTTGTTCAATTACAAACAAGATTGGTACCACTACATTATATTTACCTGGCTCTCAACAGCTGATGATAGACATCACCCCTCTCCTTCAAACACTTGGCAGTGTTCTCAAGCAGAGTGAGACAGCACGACACGAGATCACTGGCGGCCTGCTTCGGCGTGGCATGTTGCGCTAAGGCCACGAGCCAACGCAGCGCGCCCGCAGACTCGCACGCACCAACGTGCGGGATGCACGCAGTCACGCTGCGGGTTAACGTCTGTTCGAACGCGCACTTCCATGGTTTTGGTAGTTGTCGGACGCCCCTTAGAAAATTAGGAATAAATTTAATGAGTAAGAACAGGAAATAGCTATAGATTTTCGTTCAAGACGTGGAAAAGTCCTATGACGCTCTCCAGCCCTTTAACTATCGTTGTGGAAAAAATCACATGTATTCGTTTCTCCGTCACGAATTTACGAAGTGAGAGAAGGTCAAACAAATAAACACATTCACATTTAGGATGTTAGAATAGACATCGATGTTATTCTTTATTTTTTTTAACCGACTTCAAAAAAGGAGGAGGTTTCTCAATTCGACCGTATATTTTTTTTATGTATGTCCGCGGATAACTTCGTCGTTTATGAACCGATTTTGATTATTCTTTTTTTGTTGGAAAGGGCGTATCCCAAGGGTGGTCCCATGCAAAGGAAACCAGGATCTGATGGTGGAATCCTGAAGAAATTTAGGAAACTCTCGAAAAAATTGTCTTTATGGCATTGAAGTCGGTGACTCTTACGTTTTTGACGTGGAATTATATAGATTTAGTAACTTTCCGGCTGCGGCTCCGTCCGCGTTGACTACAGGTTATATCGTGCCCAGCTGTGGGATAAAATTTAACCTATGTCCTTTTCCAAGGTCTAATCTATCTGTACCAAATTTCATCAAAATCGGTTCAATAGTTTAGGCGTGAAAGCGTAACATACAGTTACTTTCATATTTATAATATTAGGTAGATTTAAAGAAAAAAAATGTTGAAACTTAAATACTTACTCGCTGGTCGTCAGAATGATCTTGATACACTTCTTAGCGACGCTCCGATTCGCGAGAAGTATACAATTCTTGATCAGCACGTCGACATGTTTTTCTACAATCTTCACACACTCCAACTGCTGAGCTTCCACTGGATTCACTGCGTCCTTATCTTTTCCTTTATCTGTCTTCGGCAGTCGCATCCTTTGCAAACGTATGGATATCACCCACATCAGCAAATCTAACGCTAGCATTCTTTTCTCACTATCACTGTTAACTGCTAACTCGCATAAAGTGTTCAAGAATGAATTAGATTCAAGCATTGCTATCCGTTGCTGCCTTTCCATCGGCACGTCTGTGTGTGGACTCGATCGAACCGTCAATGAGATCTGATGTAACCAATCACAGCCAATAAAACCGGACTTCTTGGAATTACTATCGCTGGACTTGCCCGCGCCTTTTGACATGTCCTTTGCTGGGTCGAACAGCGTCTTTATGTGGATTAAGAAGGTTCGACCCCTAGCTCGATACAATCTCGGGCTGGTTAAGATCAAAGACCCAGACTGTTGTGTGAGATCTAATCCAGATGACAGCAGTAAAGGTCCTGCTAAGATTTCGGCGTTATGAGCTTGTAAGTACTCTTCACTGTTAACAGGATTCTCTAAACACGCCAAGTCGGGGTCGATAATAGGGAAGTGCGTCGGCGAATCCGATCTGTGTCCGAAAGATGCGTCTTTCTTGTAACCTATACCGTGTAGGTTCTGTTTGAGCAAAGTCACTTGGATAATAGGCAGGTTTGCCGTGCAAGCCGTGTGCAGAGTAAATCCAAACTCTATATGAGCGAGCGAAACACTGTACGGTAAGGTCAACTCTAAAACGTGCTCGTCCCAAGTCGATGACGTGTTCTGTAGTCTCCAAGTCCTGTTGTTTTGGTGGTCGGACCTGGATCTTTGTGCTGGAGATAACTCGCACCAGAATCCTGGAACAACCGCGCTGTAAGGCACTGTTGTGTTAGTGCCGTAGGAGCCTGTGAGGGTTATGAGAGTCTCAAGGTCATTAACGTCGAGATCGGTTTTATTGGCGAGGATTACAGGCGCGGGCGCAGGGCTGCATACGTCCTCTCGAGGCGCTCGCTGCAGCATCTCAAAATCTATATTCGCGAACTCATCATCATCAATATCTCCCAACGAATCCTTCTCCCCATTGTTCAACGCGTAGAAGTAAATCATTCCGTGCTTAGTTGATACACTCAGGCGCTCTACAGACGCGCAGTACACCACCGAAGTAAATTGACCCTTAGGCACCCGTTTCTCTGATAACAACTTAAAATCTGGCAAGGAATATAACCTCAAACTGCCATCGACTCCCACGGCCGCGAAAGAACACTGATCAACCGGTAAAAGACACAAGTCCACCGGACTCTCGTTGAACGGTAACTCTTTGACAGTAACTGGATTGTCTTCTAATGTGAAGACAGAAGTCTTGTTATTGATTTTAAAGAGTAGGAAGTAAGCTTTAGTGTCTGTTTTGTCGTGTTTGTCAGCCACTTCTGCTATTTCGTCAACATCCATCTTTACGTCCCCGTCTCCATCAATTTCTTCTTCGACCTTCACTTTATCTGGTTCAATACTAGATATGACTACTAGTAAATGTTCTTTGTCTTCTGTTGGCAGAAGATGAGTGACTCTGGAATCTTCCCGTAAGTTCAATTTGGGCGGAAGACTTAGGCATTGTATGGCTATACCCTGAGACACAATTTCCTCTTGAGGGGGGTCGCTGTCGAATCCATCGTTGTTGCTATTGCTCACAGCGGTTGTGGTCCCTACTTTGCTGCCACCGAATGTGGTCACTTTGACCTTCTCCGTTCCATCCCCTCCTTCATACCATTTCAGGTCTGAAATCTCTAAAGGTCCATTCATGTTGAGGTAGTGTGTTATAGGATCGGCTGGCTGTAGCATTGCATCGGTTTGGTCAGCTAGTTTAGTCCCAACCGACTCGAGATTTCCACTCTTCCAACTCTTCAATTGAGAGATCTGTCCGACGAAGTCTAACATACTTCCTTGCCCTGATTCCGGTAACTCTGGCAACAAAGCAGTCGAAGGCGGTGGAGGTAACACTTTAAACTGTTTGGTGAAAATAATCTTCTTCGGTTCCCAAGCTTTGCAATCCTCTTTACTCGAAGAAGCGTTCAGATTGATGACGTTACTGATCTGTTCGTCTATCAAACTGTTTGTGCATTGTGGAAGCTCGGTGTCCTCGTCTGAATATTGGAAGTATATTTCGTCATAGATGTTCGCTTCGTCTGTCCTCGCTACTTGGCAGACTTTCTTGCTCCCTCCAGGTTTAGAGTTTCCACTGCTGTTAGATGTATGTACTACTGTTGTGATGGACCCTGCTAAGGAGCTGTGTATGTCGTAAGTGAGGAGGAAGAGCATTTTGTTTGTAGGTGTGAGATTGCTCTTGGCTTCGTTCTGATCGTTCATGGCTTGTATGTCTTTAGCCTTGTCCGATTCGAAGAGGGCTTTGCTGGAGTCTTCTTTGATGGGCTGGTCGTTGGCGGCGGCTGTCCTCGTGATGGTGACTGCGCAGATGAGGGCGGGTTTGGTTTTGTTGGTGCTGGTCTCTTTCTCTGTGATCTCTGCGTTCTGTGCTTGTGGGTAGGGTTCTTGTCGTGACGTCATACCAACAAACGCCATTGCTGTTAGCTCCACGCCGTAGGTTGCTGTGGACAAAATAAACACATTTTGATATCAAAAAGACAATATACTTTTTAATAGACATCGACGAGTCGATATACTCGTAGAATATTGTTATCAGCCCATATACGTCCTAACCGAGGGACATGCGCCTCCCTTCGAAACACGAAGGGGATTTAGGCCATAGTCCACCACGCTGGCCCGATGCGGGTTGTGTAGACCGCTCGCCTTCCGAAAATAAATTTTCTTGGACGGGCGGGTTTCATCACGATGTTTTCCTTCACCGTTGAGCAAGTGATAATTAGAAATCCGTACATAAATCCTAAAAGACGAATTTAGTGGTAGAGTACAGGCCCGCACCAGGATTTGAACCCGCGACCTTCGGATTACAAGTCTGGCTCATTACCAACTGGGCTATCACCGCTATATAGAATATAAAGAACTTTATTAGGTGAACCATAAAATAACAGTACAATTAATTACACGTTAAAACATTAATGCGGGACATTAAACAGGCGATGACTCAGCGTTGTGCCACAGCTAGTGTTCTGTCTACAGGAAGTCAAATCCTAGCATACATTTAATAGACCAAGTTCATACTAATTTGAACCTTACTACCCGGAGATAAGGAACTTGTAAAGGAACTTAAAGTCTATCATACTCACAACTATCCTTCTCCAGGCTAGCGGACCACACTTTATTGCAATCTGTGGCAAGAATCCCGCTGAAGATGGAGTCGTATGGCGACAGGTGGATGTACTTCACAAGCTTAAGGCCGCAGTCAAACTTCCAGATGTTGACCTTTCCTTCGGAGGTGCCTGAAGCTATGAGGTCACCTGTGTTGCCTTTAGAGACTATGGAGACGTTTGGTGAAGGTACTGCGCAGGCTGTTGCATTGGTGACCTAGGGAAAATGCATTACTTTGTTTTAATTTCTTTACTTAATTCTTTATTTTACACATACGTATATATAAAATAACAAAAGAGAAAGGACACGTATAACGGCGAGCTTTACTCAAGCAATGAGTTTTCTTCCAGCTAACTAACCTATGTGAAAGGGAGAGGCAGTTGAAGTGGGCAAGGGTGTACCATGAGTGAAGTGAAACATTACTTTTATTCTTGATTTTTATATTTGATTAAGAGGTCAAGATGAGGTGTATGAGGAGAGATTTTATTCTAGAAGACTCCTAAGTGGTGAAGATTAAGAAACTTTTTTTATAAAATATGAAGTAAATCTAACTAATAATAAACAGAAGATGGTAAATAATGATAATAGATATACATGTGAAAAGATCATAGAGATAGATAATTATTGATAATATTATGCTTATAGACTTATGAATCGGTTTCTCGGATACGGTTCTAACGATTGAGTTGAAATTCAATGGCTAGACGTGCCTAGTGTCAAAAAATTTAATTATAGCATATATCAAAGACATTAAAGGTTTACCTAATTACCGGGGAAACAAAATCCCGGGTGGAAAGCTACATACATACGTGCGCTCACGCCTGTAATCCCATACGGGCTAGGCAGAGCATCATCATTTGATGTCACGTTTAACATACATTCTGAGGGTTATTAGATGAAATGTGAGAAGTAGTCAGCTTTTCGCCCACAATACAGTAACACCCTCGCGTCCCTATTACTGACTTTTACAGTATGTCTAGAAAGAGTTGGCAGCTGGCACATTCTAAGTTTTTCTTTCACTCCCAGTCTAGCGTTAAAGAATCGGAAAGCTAGTAAAGTAGTAAATTGACTATACATTATACTGGTTGAAAAAGAACCTCCTAGCTCTATTGAAAATCCTGAACCAGTATCACTTACTGAACACTTTTTATTATTTTTACTTTCGGGAGGGGGGATTTTTTTTCCTAAACGTAGAGACCACTCGGGTGCACCCCTCGAGCGCTACCCGCACCCCTCGCGTGGCTGGTGTAGGAGTAATGTCTACGTTTAGGAAAAAAATGAACTATTCCCATTGAAAAAATATCTTTAAAAAATTTTTTTTCATAGATGTGTTCTTCGAGTGTTACTGGTTCAGGATTTTGAATATAGCTAGGAGGTTCTTTTTCACCCAGTATTGTACATTCGTTTTTTAGTGTTTATCTTCGCTGCTGAGCACTCGTGACTGACGTTAATGAGGTTATAGTAGAATACCAGTGTTTTGTCCTTTGGACAAAGCTTATGCTGAGCTATGGCCTTTTTGTTGCACTCTGACACACAAACAACACTCCAGAATGACTTTGTAACCTTTAATGTGTATTTGTACTTCTCATTGTTTTGAATGTATGTATGTATGTATGTAAATTCTTTATTGCTCAAAAACAGTGTTATACAAAACATTTTATAGGTAATTTAACAGCAAAGGCGGGAATGTTGTGTGTACGTTTTAAAGCAATGAATAAATTCTTTATCTATCTGTCTTTGTCTGGCTACTTACAGAAATAGGCACATTATGCGTGTACTCCCCCCTGACGAAGGGGCAGTTGGGGGAGTGCCGCTCGTGCTCCACCCACGGCTCGTCAGACTTCTCCCAGCACACCAGGCACACCATGCAAGTGAAGCACATCGCGCGGTCGTCGCCCGACGGGGAGGGCTGGTGGTAGAACCCGGCTTGAGCCATCCGCGCTGGTAGAGCCCATCTAGGATGCATAAGATTAGTCAGTAAAATATAGAAAAATAAAACTTTTTTATAAAAACAAGCTTTTTACCATATAGGATCTGTTCCCGCTATAGCTCAGGAATACAATACAATACTCTTTATTGCACACAAAAAAAACATAAAACATATTATTAAACAAAAACAAATGTTCATAATGTAGTGTACAATCCGGCGGCCTTATTGCTATAGAGCAATTTCTTCCAGGTAACCGGGTTAAACCGGAATAGTTCAACTAATCGTTCGAAGTATTTCAAAGTCTGAAGACCCAGACCCACTATCCTAATTTTCCCATATACCTACTCCAATAGGTTATACAGGGCTTTAGGTAAATCTCTTTCGACCTCTTGGGTGGTTAATCAGTCCATGAAAGACTGCACCTTTGCGAATAGGCGTAGTCAGTAGGGTCAATAGAACGAATGCGTATGTATGTATTTAAATCCTTTAATGTTTGTGTGTATTTCATGTAATCTTGACTTGTTTTAAGTGGCATCCTGAATGTCGTATAAAATAAAGATTTTTTCTATTCTATTCTACTCTGAACAACTTTCCCAAGGAACATAGGTCAAAATACGAAAAAAAATTTTGAGTTCCCATACAAACTTTATCAGCATATAGCGCATTTTGTATGGGAGATCAAATTTTTTTTTCGTATTTTGAACTATGTTCCTTAGGGAAGTTGTTCAATTTCATGGACTGATTAACCACCCGAGAGGTTGAAAGAGAGATACCTAAGGCTCTGTATACGGCCTTAACTCGATAAATAACCATAATATTCCGAGCGTTATGCTCAATTTAAGTGTTTTTATTAGTGGAAATGGTCTGCTGGTCACTTGGCCGATTTATCATAGTTGGTAGTTGGTGCGGGCAGTTGGTGTAGTAAATACATGTGACATACGTGAAAATAAATACATCCTAATCTGTTCTGCTCTAACTGCCGTACTTAGAGACGTCAATTAAAGTTAAGAAGTAATTAAATGTCATGCTATCCTTGTTTATATCAACAAGAGTGAAAGAGACAACATCACAGTTTAACAGTACTTAACTTTAATTGAAGTCTCTGAGTACGGCAGTTAGTGTTGGATTAAGTGTTTAACTAAATAGGCTTCTTCTGGGTGAGCTTGCTTGATACATCCTCGACCACACGGCCTCTAAGCTAGATTGTAGTCAATAAAAAAATGTTTTACTAACTTGTAGTCCATATGAGGCCACCGCTTAAAGGTCTCCTTCCTCTCCGCCTCAGAATACATAACCGGCCGGGACTCCTCATCCCTGGAGCACGGCACCAGCTCGTTGGCTCGCTGGCCGACGGCTGAGGCGATCGCCAAGGCAGGTATACGCCGGTTCTGACTCTTCAGCTCTTGGACTACCCCGGTGGTCACTAAGCGGACGGTTGACTGTGGTATGCTGATGGTTACTGTGCTCCACTAGAGAAAAAGGAGAAAAAAATTAAAATTATTTGATTTTTTACTTTTTAATTTTTAAATAGGAACGAGGTGAAATTCAGCTGAGCTGTTCTTATGGGTTTCCACAAAATTTTAATGTAACGAAATCATGTTTGCTGAAATACACGAATTTTTATTTTTATTTTCAGCCAAGAATTGAATAAGTCCTAGACCTCGTGTACACTCGTCAAAAACGCATCAATCTTAACGTTAAAGAACTGAACATCTCTATGGGTAGAGCTCATTAACTTTCTTCAAGGAAACCACATAAAATTTCGAAATTCATATTTTCAACTTTCGGCCTTTATTCTTTAAAAAAATATGTTCAGTTTAGTGGGTTGTTTCAGATCCGTAATTTTCGCTTATCCTAAAGCCCAGTTGCAGAAACCTCCATTAAAGTTAGGTACTTTAAATTCGATTATAATTATGATCATATTTTTACTTTCCATCTTGTTGACGTAAACAAGGACGACATTACATTTTAAAAAGCTTTAACTTTAATGAACATCCAGTCACAGTGATCAGTAAGGTTAAACAACGTACACATAGGCAGGGAACCAAAGTGGCAATTTATCACGAGCGTTTCCGTGCTTCGGAGGGCACGATAAGCTGTCGGTCCCGGCTGTTGTCGATTGACTACAGTCGTTAAAACCAAGTCAGAGGCCATTGTGCGGTTTGAAAACTCTGACACCAGGTTTAGCCAAGTTCGCCACACACTTGACTAAACCTACATCAAAATCCTGAAATAGATCGCCGAGAGTAGGGACTGTCCACTAATCGTTCATTTAATTAAAATAACTAAATCCCTATTGGAATTTAAGTACTAACAATGTACTAACACAAATGGATCTTCTCCGAAAATATTTCTTTTATTTTATTTTAATTTTTTTATAAGATGATAGTTAAACAAACCTTCTGTGCCTTAACGCCCTTGCGGACTGGTTCGGCGTCGATGGCATTCTTGAGCTCGTTGATGAAGTCGCTCAGACCTTCGATGGAGAGCACGTCCAGGCTCTGCAGACATTGGTACAGGAGCACCGCCTGGTGAACAATAATATAATTTGGTTTCAATCTTGTACATACAAACGCTTACGTCTATAATCCTTTACGGGGTAGGCAGAGCATCACTGGTTCCAGCGAACTACTTGATGCCACGTTGGACACAAAAGGTGAGGGTTACCAGATGGAATAAGTTGTGTAATGGTGAGAAGTGGTCAGCCTCTCGCCCATTATACAACAAAACCCTCGCGTCCCACTTACAGACTTTTACTGTATACCTGGGAAGAGTAGGTAGCTGGCACTTTCTTCCACTCCCAGTCCAGCATAGAAGTACTTGTACTACAAACTTGTTGGTAAAAACCTTGCCTACTGATTTGAAAGTTACAGGTTCGATTCTCAACCAACATAAATATTTGGAAATCGTTTTTTCAAGTATTGTAAGGAGTGGGTGGTTATGTATAATATGTATTTATTTTAAAAAAAATCTTAAAAACAAGTCTTTTTTTTAAATGCGTTAAAAATAATATAATAACCTTTTCCTTTAAAACTATTAGTAGGTAACAACTTATAACTATTGCAAAAAAAAATAGTCCGCCATCTAGGGTGTTCCGCCATACGGATAACCCTATAAGAATTAAAAACGGTATAAGTAATAGTAATTGCTATTTTTAGAAACATCCTTTCCGTTTCTGTGGAAGTTTGCTAAAACAAATCCTTTGCCAAAGGGACCTAATCGTATTTTAAAAAGAACGCTGATCTATGATCATTTTAAACAGGAAACAGTAACTGTAGATGTATTTACAGAGCAAAGCCACATAACATAACAAAAGCACTTTAAGCTTGACAAATGCGATCTGCTCCTGTTACGGTAAGAATAAGAGCGAAAAAAGAGCCAGTTAAAAGTGCTCTTGACTGCCACACAAAAAGCGATTGTGTTACAAATTAGGAATCCTTATCTTTACAAATACTTTACTGATGCCTAAGCATATTATAATATACATATATACACAACAGGCTACAGGCAGACACATCTTTTTACGCAGAAATGTTGTGAAGCGTAGTAATAGGCAGTGGACAATAGAGAATCATCTGCGCTTTTACCTACAATGATATAAGGTCGATATTTGATAGAATAATTAAAGAATTATTTAAGCGCCGCCACAACAGAGCTTATCTACGGGTTAGATTAGATATTTGAGTATTGTTGTCATATGAAATACGTCAGCAAGAAAATCATGGTGTAAGTGTGAAAACATCTTAAAGTTTAGTATAAATACTCCTGTAACATTTGGATAACAGTATGTAGCTGTGACGAAGGCATACGTAGGTAACCTATAAGAAATATCAACACTATACATATGTTACTGTGTTTAGTAAAAGGTAAAAGGCTCATCACACTAATTGTGAACCTTAAAGACTATCACGAAAGTTGTACCTTTCCATTTTCACAGTCACATATATGTATGTTTCGAGTAAATGACCAAGTTAAGAGATGTCCACTATTGTAAGCTGATAAGTAAAAACTACCACGTCATGCTGACGTATTTCCCCTCCAAAATAATATCTAGGACATAAGGTTTAGCAATTTCAGTTTAAAGGGGTTAATTCATAAACCAGAGTATTACGCCGGCACCGCTCTCAGCCCCTTACCGCGGAGGCGGGGACTCGTTTAGATGGTTTACCTATAGTTATCGACTATTTTCTAGCTCAAGATTCGCGAGTACATCAGATTACTCCATTTTTAAATTCCAAACCGTACTTCTCATAACAGCACAGAGCGCACAAGCATGAGGTAAACTGATGTACGGCCCTCTCACCCAGGTGCAGAAACGTCCATTAAAGTTAATGCGACTTTAAACATCAGACTGTCACTTTCCGTCTTGATGACTTACACGAGGACGGCATTCTATTTAAATAAATTTTAACTTTACTGAACTTTTCTGCAACTAATTATCTGTACAATAGATTTAATTTAATTTTATTTACTGTTTTTAATCTATACTTAATATTATAAAGATGAAAAATTTGATTGTTTGTTTGCATTGAATAAGCTCCGAAACTACTGGACCGATTTGGAAAATTCTTTCACCATAAGAATCCTACATTATCCCCGATGAACATAGGCTACATAATTTTCCCGAATTCCCATGGAAACGAAGTCCCGGGCGGAAAGCTAGTGTAGAATAAGAATATAAAATCACGAGGACGGCACTAGTATCTAAGACACAGGAAAGGCTTAGTTTAGTTAGACACTAGTGTTCAATCTTTGTGACAATGTAAGTATGTTTATTTTTAATAAAGTTAAAAAAGTTTAACTTACAAATATTCAAAATAAAAAAATTGATCCTGTGTAGCAACTCAACAACAACCCTTTTCTGGCTTTACTCGCGTCTAGCTACCGGCGGCGGCGCGGCGATGAGGTATTAAAACTGTCTGCGCTGACACGATATGACTGATAATCAATATTTATCAAGGGTTTACTTATTTACTAGCTTTCCGCCCGCGTAGACTACAGGTCAAATCGTGCCCAGCACTGGGATAAAATGTAGCCTATGTCCTTTCCCAGTTACTTTAGCATTAATAATATTAGTAAGATTTACTTTAATAGGGAATTCAGTGTTGGTTACAATACAGCATCCATCCATACAAATATAAAGATACAAAGATAAGTCACAAACTGAATCATGCCAAATTTTTGATAAAACTTTAGATATTACTTATTAATTTTGATCACAATAACATTCATAAGAACCTATTAATACCATTGTCATATATTTAGGAATATTAAATAGCTTCTAAGAAAAATGTGAGTCATAATCTCACTACAATATGTCTAGTAATAATGAGTCCTGAGTATAAACATTTTGTTAAGCTTCACTATTTTTAGGTTATATACAGGGCTTTAGGTAAATCTCTTTCAACCTCTCTGGTGGTTAATCAGTCCATGACACTGAACAACTTCCCCAGGCAACATAGGTCAAAATAGGAAAAAAAAATTTTGATCTCCCATACAAAATGCGCTATTATATGCTGATGAAGTTTGTATGGGAACTCAAAAATTTTTTTTCGTATTTTGACCTATGTTCCCTGGCGAAGTTGTTCAGTTTCATGGACTGATTAACCACCCGAGAGGTTGAAAGAGATTTACCTAAAGCCCTGTATAATAAATCTACACTAATACTATAAAGAGGAAAGATTTAAATATAAATATATAAAAAAATTGAAGGTCCTGACTCACTGACTCATCAACATGCAGCCCAAACCCTTGGCCCTAGAAAGCTGAAACTTGGTGTGGCTCAGGCCAGTAGACCCACGGAACTTAAACAATAAATGTAGGTATTCTGCGTATGCCAATATATATAATGCCTTTCTTGTGACTATTGATGCCAACAGAACCATATCTAGTGCCATCATAGTTTAAGAAATATAGGTCGTTGTTTGTGGGTCTGCTGGACGGATATCAGCCCAGCAGACTTACCTCTCGTACACGGAAACGGCTAAAGTTAGAGACATGGTTCTAGTTCTAAGCTTTAATGCTTTCATTGGTGCCATCGAGATCTAAAGTTTCAAAACTAGTGCTTCAAGCGTTTCGGAGCTATAAAACGATCTTCGTGTGCCTGCTAGGCGGAGGGCTCAACGCAGCAGACCCAACACGATAGCTCCATAACTAAAAGGTAATTGGTATGAAATCTCAAATCGAGAATTAGTGTGTCATTAGTGCCTTAGCATAACATAAAAATATCTGTTAAATTTCACATCCAAACATAACAGTTATAACACCCCTCTTTTTTTGTCAGGGGTTAAAAATTGCGAGATAATTTCGCCACAAACAACAATACCTGAGAGGTCATAGCTCACAACAGAGCGAAAGAAAGGGGTATGCAACCCCAGTATTATTCAGCACTGGGATGATGATAGAATACCGGCGCAGCAGCCTAACTCTGGCACAATGCTAAAGCATTTGTGGCGCGGTTCCCGACGTTCATGCTGGAGAGTCATGAAGGAGAGCTTTTGGCCGGGAGATTCCCGGTTGCAGACACCCCCGGAAAAACACCCGGGAAATAGTGTCAGTTAGTTTTATTTTATTTTGTTTATTTATAATTCATATGTATGCTAGTCTGTAAGGTATTTATCTATGGGCCTTAGATGCCTAATAATAAATGATTTTATTATTATTATTACTATTAAATCAGCGCCAGTCAAGTGTTCTGCTTTAATGTTTTGAAAGTGTAATTGTACTTTTATCTTATGGTTCACTTACTAAAGTTCTGATCAGAGTATTGGAAAGGGTGCGCCCATACAGAACAGACGGCACTTCGCTGGCCGCGGTTTAGTTAGGTTACTAACAAACCTATTACTACATTTTCTATACAGGTTTTCTCGAAAACTATTTAACTTTATCAAAAAAGTCAAAAGAGTAAAGTGTTCATCAAGGTCATATTTAGCCGATTCAGTCATAAAAAAACAGGTGTTATATAAGCAGAACATAAATCGAACAAATATATCATAGAGTATATCTATCTATCGATCGAAATTTTTCCAAGTCTTTTTCCTATTGTAATGAATATCTTTAAAATCGATTTCCTCGAAAACTCTTTAACTTTTTAGCAAAAACGTGCAAAGAGTAAAAGTGTTCATCTAGCCAATTCATAAAAAAACAGGTGTTATCAACATCATAGATCGAAAAAATCGATAGAAATTTTATTTTGCCTTGCACACTCTTTCCTACATTCCTACCAAAGTTGTTTTTATTTATAAAAATTTCATTAAAATTCATTTAGCTAGGAAGCTATTTTAGAAAACTAACAACAAGTAGTAATTAAATAAGCATCAAAACAAAATCAATGTTCCTTTATGTCTGTTTTAACAAATTTTTAACACTTAATAATAATGGAATAGTAAAACATATTGCTTATTGTTTTACTTTATACAACATTAGAAACTTGGTATAAAGTTAGCTTTTAGAGCAGTCTTTCCCAACGTGGGCGATAACGCCCCCTTGTGGGCGCTGCAGGCCTAAAGGGGGGCGGTAAGAGACCCAGAAAAAAAAGGGGGCGTTGTGTAGGGCTTTGGGGTCGATTTATAATTTCATCTACCTAGCTAGGAAGACTCTTAGACACCGACTGAGCTCTCGACTCTCGACTACATCTTGTGAACATCAACTAATATTAATTAAGATATAGCTCAAACTCGGTTCGATATAATAGACCGTGGGCAATCATGTTTTAACAAGTTTTTGTTAAATAATCCGATTTGTACATTCCTGTATCAATCGGCTGGTTCTATAATACTTGTTCTTGCTTGTCGAGTACGATTGGGCGTCGAATGAGATAAACGAGTTTATGCACGTTTGTCTTATTCCTGTTGGTGCGTGCTGCTTATGCAATCCTATATAAACGACGTAAATTTATTTTATTTTCATTTGCGGTTTCGCGCATAATAGATAAGCAGTACTTCATTATAACACTTACGTATTTCTCAAAACAAAACAATGTCGGAAGTAAAAAAGAAGAGACGGCAATACTCTGCGGAATATATTAAATTCGGATTTATTGAAAATCCCACAAACCCGTCGTCGCCTTTGTGTCTTCTATGTCTAAAAACATTTTCGAACGAAGCAATGAAGGCTTCAAGACTGCAAGATCATTTGAATAAAATGCATCCAGATAAGAAAGACAAGAATGTAGCATATTTTCAAGACCTAGAGAAGAAGCATAATACTCAGCCAAGTGTATCAAAACTATTTTCGGCGGCTGCTAAGCAAGATGACGACGGACTTCGAGCTTCGTACAATATCCCTTTGTTAATTGCTCAAAAAGGCAAACCACACAACATCGGAGAAGAGTTAATTTTGCCAGCAATAAAGGAAGTAATAACTACTGTGCTTCATAAACCGGCCGCAGATATTATCCAAAAAATTCCTTTGAGTAATAATTCTGTGCAAAGACGAATTGATGAAATGGCTGAAAACATTGAAGAATCATTGTGCAATCATCTGAGGACTAGTCAATTCTCAATTCAGCTCGATGAGTCCACTTTACCAACTAATGAAGCGTTGTTGCTATCTTACGTGAGGTTTATTAAAGATGAGAAAATACGTGAAGAACTATTGTTTGCCAGAAATTTGGAGACAGATACAAAAGGCGAAACCATATTCAATACATTGGAAAAGTTTTGTGAAGAGAAAGAGATTCCTTTGAAAAATATTATATAAGTTGCTACGGATGGCGCTCCGGCTATGACAGGGCGCCATAAAGGCTTCATAGCGTACCTAAAAAATAAAATTCCAGATGTCCTTGCTATACATTGCGTTATTCATAGACAACATTTGGTTGCTAGAAACATAGGTGAACGACTATTTCAATCACTGCAATATGTCATCAAAGCAGTCAATAAAATCCGTAGCAGCTCTTTGAATGATAGATTATTTCATCAGCTTTGTGTTACTAATGACGAAGATTTCAACCGTTTGTTGCTTCATACTGAAGTTCGTTGGCTGTCAAGAGGCAATTGTCTGATTCGATTTTATAACCTGTTTGACTCTGTGATAGAGTTCTTGGAAACTAAAGATACAGAACTGCGCAACAAGCTCATAACATCAAAGAATGATATAGCTTACATGACAGACCTGTATAAATTGTTCAACGACATGAACCTCCAACTGCAAGGCGATGAACTAAATTTAATTAAAACAAAAAATGTCGTTGCTGCTTTCGCAGCCAAACTGCTTCTGCACAAAAAGAATATGGGCAGACGTGAGTTTCACAATTTTCCGAATTTATCAGTATCCTGCAGTAACGACGACTTGTTTGCCTACTGCCAACATTTGGAAAACCTCCACATTGACTTCACCGAACGATACCAGGACATTTTAAACTTGGAAATACCAGACTGGGTGTTGGATCCGTTTTCAAATGTCAACATAGCAATGTCACCTCAGCTGGAAGAAGAACTTATAGAATTGACAACAAACGAAGAAATAAAAATCAAGTTCAAAAATGGATATCAAGAATTTTGGCTACAAAAACCGATCCTGCAATTGTACCCTAGATTGTGGTCAATTGTTCAACGATTCTTGATAGCATTCCCATCGTCATATTTGTGTGAACGTGGATTTAGTGCTGTGGCAACGCTGCTTACTAAAAAGAGAAATCGTTTGCGTGTTACCGAACGTGGCGACTTGCGGCTGTTTTTGAGTAAATTGGAACCTGATATCAACAAAATTATTGAACAGCATCAGATTCAACCTTCACATTAGTTTTTATATAAGAATTGATTATGTTTGTTTTATTTTCAATAAAAGATACTCTGTCCGAATACTATAAAGTTGCGTTTCAATAATCGGTTATAAGTACTTAGCGGTTTTTAAGTATGTTTAAAAAGGGGGGCGTTAAAAAATAATTTATTCTTAAAGTGGGCAGTAGACAAAAAAAGGTTGGGAACCCCTGTTTTAGAGCATGGTTCATAAATATCTTTATGAAGTACATACAAGAGCATGCCTGGGACTTCTTTCCCGTGGCAATTCGGAAAAACTATAAAGCTTATGTCACTTGCTTATAACTTATAAGAGAGCTTTCTATTAGTAATTTTTTTAAAAAATCTATCTAATAGTTTTTGAGTTTATTCATTACAAACATACTAAAATACAAATCTTTCCTCTTTATAATGTTAGTGTAGATTTCATTCCCATGGGAATTCCGTAAATTGCGGTACTTAACTGTGACGTCACAGTTTTCTAACTCCCGTCTGTCTATTTTAGAGTTTTAAACATTCATATCATTCTTATTTTTAAAGATAGTAAAAAACTATTTATATCAGGCTTTTTCTAATAATAATAGTAAAATAGTCATCTACCCTATTATGAGTATTGCTATCTAAAAGAAGATATTCTAATTTAACTTTGACGCCTTCTTAACAACTATTAAATATTACTTTTCAATGCAGTCAACTTTTTTATAATTGCTTCATTAGTTAACTCTAACATTTTCTAGGTTAGCTCCATCGTCGACCTCATCTATGATCTTGGTCAAGAATGGAGTTGAGAGTTAACCCATCTCATAATAAAAAAAGTGCTCTTTTTATTCGCATTAAAAAAAAATTTATTTTCTAATTTAAAAAAAAATCTTAGTTGCACATCTCTCTCAAATATGTTAAAGTAATTTAGGAAACCTGTAATTGGCTTTATGTTAATTTGATGTTTGTTTAGATAAGTATTTTTTTGTACTGTGCTGTTAATTTTCTGAATAAACAATTTAACTACTATTTATTTATAGGCAAACCACCAGCATAACATAATAATTACAATCAAGTAAAGAGCCAATTATTATTTTTTTGTGTTGTAATTCTTTGTGTTCATTGTTTGTGTACTGTGATTATGTGAATAAATGTTTTATCTATCTATCTATTAACTTTATATATATTCTTTATTGTACAAACACAGTAGCAAAAATTTTACATAAAAAATTGTGTACAAAGGCGAGCTTATCTCTAGAAGAGATCTCTTCCAGCCAACCTAATCGGTGAGAAATAGTGTACGAGACGGGAAGAGAGAATTGCGCACAACGTAAGAAAATACCAAATAAGAGAAGGGCTTATATTATTAATACTTAAATATAAGTAACTTTAATCACTTTAGTGAGAATAAACAGATGAGATGGTAGATAAATCCAAATGTTTGAAATCTTTACTTTTCCAATCAGCCTTGCATCTTTAGTAATCATGTAGAAAAGTAGCAATTTCTCTTCATTATATTTATCAAGCGTCTTAGAAGACCAATTTGAATCATTATTTATAAAATTGGATGTCCTGACTCAGTCTCATCAATGCCTAACCCACACCCTTGTACCTTATTCCTTTTATAACGTAGGCCAGGAATAAGGAGGGACTTTACAAAATCGTTCCCAGGCATCCTTTAATTTTAACATAAGTAGCATAGATCTGCAAGTTTCCTGTAACCTGTATACAAAACCAAGAAAGTCATACTCAGGGATAGTGGCTAGCATACAGATTTTTAAAGGTTAAATCAAGCTGTCAACAAAAGTTACATTCATTTATGATATTTATATTTTGGCTTCTCCTAATTTAAACAGACTTACAACATATTACAATGTAATGTGGCTACAAATAAAGGCAGCCATTGTGTAGCTTCTGAGAGTTTTGAATCTTACTGGTAATCAATTTAAAGTAGGTCACCCAAGTATAGACGAAAGAATGTTCTAGTAGGTTTCCTGATCAGATTACTCTAGGAAGGACAAAGGGGTATATTCCCGATAGTAAAGTCAAGAATGATTGATCTCAAATTCATCATTCATTGCTTCTATACTTATTTGATAAGAATTAAGTAGAGATGTAATCCTACCGGAGCAATGTGAAAAAATCAAGATCATTTAATTGTAATTCCTGATTGCATGGAGAGTTTAAAGAAATAAATTCTCACCAATAGGTGAGGTAAGGAAGGGGGGGTGGGTTCTCTTTATTGCAATAAAGAGAAAGATGGAACTATAGCTGGACTGCATGTTGCCTTACAAACATTAGTGCAAATTCACCGAAGTTTTGTGAGATTCTGATTGCCTTAGATTGCACCTAGATTGTGAACTAGTCAACTTCATCTGAAACAGCTCTTAAGTGCAGAGCCATTTCGAACAATGACAATTCATATACATCAGACTGGTCAAGCATGCCCCGAAACAAAGCACTTATAAAGAATAACAATTATTTCTAAATTTACAGTGTACACATTATTTGTCTTTTCCTAATTTAGACAATTTTAACCATAAACTTCTGAGAGAAAACATTGTAAACATAAATGATTATTCCGAAATAATTTGTAAGTATTTCGTAGTTTTATAGACTATGCAATAGCTGAATTTGATGTAAAAACACAGTTATAGAAGAATTGCATAATAATTTTAGTGTGCCATGATGAAAAGTATTGGTTTCAATAATAAACCTAAAGAACTTACCTCAGACAATACAAGCTCGATCCTTATGATTTTATCGGGCTGTGATGAAGGCAATGGGCGCTGTAGGGCCGTGTGTAAGAGAAGCACCCCATTGTAGTCTGTGCGCGCCCCCACACCGCTGCTATCCCATACAAACACGCGGTCCGCGCCTCCCGCGTACTCCACACCAAGTGTTCCACCATCATCTACAACATTCCAATGCGATAGGATACAATCGCGAACTGTCAAGCGCTAAACAATGTAGGGCACCGTAACATCGTAATTTCAACCCCATCAGTAATCTTATACTAAAACTTTACAGCGAAATATAAAGAAGACAACGAAAAGAAGCTTTTAATATGTATTGTTTCAGGAAAAATATATATATAAACTTACCCGCTGAAAGACAAGAGGACTGAAGAATCACACCAGAGTTCACATCCAAAACGTGTACACCACCTACGTCAGTCTTCACCAAAATTATATTCAAATTACTATGGTACGTTAAAGAAGTAACAGGAAAGTTCATGCGTATATAACCATCTTCTCGTAATATCAAAGAATCATCGCCCATCGTGGCCGTGAACACATCTGTCTATTCTACGTAAACGCCATTTGTAATTTTTATTTTTTTATGTCAAATTGTTTGAGGTAAAGTGGCCAGAGCTAAAATTTATGTCAAACCCATAGACAAAAATTAAAATGAGGTCGGCTTTTAATTTCCGTGAAAGCATTTCCACGAGCTATTTTAGTAATTATGTATCTGTAATACGCAGAAAGAACCTATAGAGGGAAAATTTTATTAAAATGACGCACTAATTAAATAGTAAAACATAGAAATTGCGTAATTTAGTGCTGCCAGTTTTGACAAAAATCCTACCATTAATCATAGACAATAGAGGAGCATGACGGGCTTAAAAAAATAATAACTTTGGTAGATTTCAGTAGTGTTTTTCTTTGAATTGAGCAAAGAACACAATGAGTCTAGCAATGAGTTGAGTGCACAGATTATTGAGTGTTAGATTTGTTACAGAGGCCAGCTATCATGTTACCTATTTTAATTGCAAAACCGTTCTTATCGTAACAGCAAAGAGCCTGCTATGCGGCTGTCTATACATTCGTCTATTATCTAAACTCCCGAGTATACAGTACAGTACAGTCAAAAGCACGCTAATTAAAAGAACCTTAGTGTTGAAACCAATAGTGGAAAGTATCGGTAGTCTATCGATACTATCGTAACCATGAAAAACAGTAATAATATCGATAAGGCTATCGATAGTATCGATATTATATTATAGTTTGCGATACTATTGATGACATACCAAACTATCGATACTATTGAATTCAAATAGTATCGATACTATCGTTAGTTTGGTATGTCATCGATAGTATCGCAAACTATTGGCTATCGATACTATCGATAGTCCTATCGATATTCTTACTGTTTTTCAAGGTCAACTATCGATAGCCAAACTATCTATCGTTATGTAACACAATGTATAGTGAATCGAAACAGTCGGCAATAAACTGCTAAACTTACAGTGAGTGGGTACTCCTAACTTTTTCGACCGTAGATTGACCATGGCGTGGTATTTAACTTATTTTTTCTATGTCTATGCCATGGGCTCATGGGTGTACACGATGGATACTGAGAGTATCCAAGCCGGCAACTGACTACCCGCACGCCTAAATATTTTTTTCGCACTCTTAATTTACGATTATTTCTAAAAAAAAAACAAAAAAAGCAATCCACCATCACCCACTGACATAAAGTTTTAAAAATCAGTAAGAAATCCGTATTTCTATTTTGATTGAAATTCCGTTTAAATGTTCCGTATTCTGATTGAAATTCCGTATGGCAATAAACTACTCAGTTATTCCCCTTTAAATACCTTAATACATCAGTCTTAACATTTTTGAGTCAAGATTTAAATCAATTTAGGGTTATTTCCCTAAAAGTTGTTAAGTAGGTAAATATCGCTTTACCACCGCACTCATAGGCAAACTCATCAGCATTGAGATGAATTGTAAAATTAGGTACAGAAGGTCCAAAAACAGGGTTCTTCTGAAGCTAATTCTGACTTTAGAGTAAATCCGTATAAAAATCCGTAATCTTGATTCATCCGTATTGAACCTGAAAAATCCGTACAAATCCGAATATATGGCATCACTGCCAAGTGAAAACTGGGTGAAAACTACGGACTTAGTATTTTCTGGTGAAAACATGAAAAGAAGCGCGATTATTTTTTTCTTTTGTCGCTCGCAAAATGAGATTCACGTTGACAAGTATGCCATACAGCCAAATAATAATAAAAAAATTAGAAGAAAAAAAAAAGCATTACGTACTAGTGTTTTATTTTTATTGCGCACGGGCTGAGTAAAACATATCATTTTGTACCTTAAAACAATGATGTAAGACCCACTTTATGAGCAAATGACGTGTTGAAAATGAAATGAAAATGTAGGTACTGCGAAACCATACCCCACGCGCGGTCCCCTCTCGACGCCCTCGGAATGCGATGTGCACTGCTGGTTTTCGTGTTTTACGCTGTTATCGTTAGAAAATAGATTTTATCAGAACAAGTAATTTTAAAGCAGAAAATATGAAAAAATATTGGAATTTTCCTAAAGAAAATTTCAGTGAAAAATCATTAAAAATTATGGTCCGAGTTCAGGGTTTCAGTTATTGCTAACCTGAAGTTTATACTCTATATACTAAAATTACTATTTAAAAAAAAATTGGTACCTTCCCAACGATATGGATGGAAGTTTATTACTCTTTCTACATCATTTTCTCAAACTATCAAGGGAGAGAATGGGCGTTTTTTACCCGACTGCGCGACGCACTTACTACTGGATTTACTTGTTTTTTTCTTTTCAGATTTTATTACGCAGTCGGGTTTTTCTATTTTTTAAATTAATTTATTTTTCCACTTGACGGTTTGTCGGCCGGCGCCGGCGGCAGCGATTTGAAAACTTGGTATCAATTATCGCCTTTTCGGCGCCGACGGTGGTCAGTGAAAAATAATCTCATATATTTCCATACATTTTGCTTCCCTGGTAGCTGGTAGCCGGGCCATGCCGTCAAGTGGAAAAACGCCCAAATAAGTTCCAGGCAGCATGTTAGTGTTAAATAAAGGCATTCTTAATTTCATAAATATTTAATTAAGTCTGTAAAATAGGTAATAAATTGTATTTTTCTTATAAAATTATGCAAAAAAAAAACGAAGTTAACAATAAGACCTAATGGACGGATTTGATATATCAGAGTTATTCCTTATGAACTAGTAAATCCTTTACTGGGTGAAAAAGAACCTCCTAGCTATATTCAAAATCCTGAACCAGTATCACTCAAAGAACACATTTATGAAAAAAATTTTTTTTTAATATTTTTTCAATGGGAATTGTTCATTTTTTGCCTAAACGTAGATATTACTCCTACACCAGGCACGCGAGGGGTGCGGGTAGCACTCGGGGGGTGCGCCCGAGTGGTGTCTACGTTTAGGGAAACCCCCCCCCCCCCCAAAAAAAAAAAAAAGTGTTCAGTAAGTGACACTGGTTCAGGATTTTCAATAAAGCTAGGAGGTTCTTTTTCAACCTGTATTTATCAACACAATTATGAAAGGACGATACTGAGGCGAAAGGTACGATTAGTGAATATTTTCAAATGGCAACCCAGCTGCAGGGCATGCCCTAGCTAGATAATAGCAATTTCGTTAGACAAGACTAGGCCTCAAGAAATTAAACTAAGAAATCATAGTTAAAAATAAGTTTTTTGTAATTTTTGAGCACGTAATAATTTCGAATAGTAGCCTATTCAATAGAGCAGGGGTTCCCAACCTTTTTCAGTCCGCGGCGCACTCACAAGTTCAGAATTTTATCTCGGCGCCCTAACCTAGGTAACTAGTTGAAATAGATTGTTACACTTGAAAGAAATAGGTACCTACAATGATACCCACTAGTTAGATAGAAAAGCACAACAATTAAAAGATTAACAATATGAAGCTGAGGTTTTCATTTATTAGAATATGTACTAAATTAAAACAAACCATAAATAAAAGAGAGACTTAAGAAAAACTTAAATATAATACAGTAGCTACCTAGTCAATGTATGGGTGAGCTTGGTGAGCACCGCACAATTTTCCAAAGCGTGGCATTGTTTATTTTGTACCCGCTAATACTTAAGATTTCGCAGTATGTTAAAGAAGATCGCCTCACGGCGCGGCGCCCCTCTGTACTTTCTACGGCGCACCAGGGCGCGGCGTACAGTTTGGGAACCCCTGAAATAGAGTATAATTTGTGCGGGGCGCATAGTATACATACACAATCTTCCCTTATACGCCTGAAACGCCCTTCTTTCGCCCACGCGCACTGTTAGAGCCATCAATTGTATCATAGCTCAATAAATCAAGTAATTAAATCAAATAGCATTCACTATAATAATTGAGAAAAAAAAGCTCAACAATAAAAAAATCTTTGCTAAAACTCCCAAGATTCAAGCCACTTTAAGCCAGTCATAGTAGAATTGGGCTCGTGAGCGAGAGGGCCGTTCATCCCATAGGCCAAAGGCGAAAAGAGATAGAAGCTGTAGACTGTAGTTGATATGATAAGTCCCATGGCACAGTGATAAATCGTTCGACCGAGTTCCGGATTCAAGTAACTTCTTATGCTGCTTAGAAGATATTCTGTTAGAATACCTGTGAACAAGGCGAAAAATCAATATGTAATAATTTTCATCATAATTTAAAACGCTTACCCAAGTGAAGAACATTCACAAATATTTTTTAAGGACATAAAAATGTTCGGCGTGAATAGGACTTGAACCCACGACCCCAGGATTAGATCGCCTGGTGCTCTACTCAACTGAGCTATTGTGCCTTCAAGTCAAGCAGATAATTTCTCATTCTCTTACTATGCACATAACGTCGTTTTCTTCTTCACCAGAAAATTATTTGATAGTATTCATAGTTTAGCTCATGTAAGTACCTAATTTCAATTGCATATTTTAGGTTTATATTTTATCTCGTAATATGTAAATTGCATATCCTGACTCATTGACTCATCAACGCCCAGCTCAAGCCGTCGGTGAATATGCATCTTCTGGATGAGCTTGCTACATCTTCGACCACATCTTCGCCCCTGAGCCCTGAGCTAAATACACTAAACACTACATTTCACTGTTGTCTGTGT
Organism: Aproaerema taeniolella; assembly: GCA_949987775.1. Classification (NCBI taxonomy): domain Eukaryota; kingdom Metazoa; phylum Arthropoda; class Insecta; order Lepidoptera; family Gelechiidae; genus Aproaerema; species Aproaerema taeniolella. The sequence goes on from OX465262.1 coordinate 14,008,004, forward strand.
CACGGAGGTCAGATGGCAGACGTTCAACTATAATTTAGCTGAATAAATCCCTTAACCTGCAATTATCTTCTTCTTATCGTGTAGGTATAGTCAAGTGTATGGCGAACTTGGCTAACCCTGTAGTCAATCGACAACAGCCAATAAAAATACTATGCCAAGATGAAGAATTATGTCGCAGAAAAAAAAACTAATAAATTATGAAAAATAAATAACTTTCAAGGCAGGATTACTCTAATTTGACAATGAATCAAGACTAGCGCTTCAGTTATTCTTATTCTACAGAAAATTACCTTTTTAACGATGTATCTTTTATTTTAATTGGTACCGATACCAAGTTCCATACTAATGTGCCCATCATCCTTTCTTTATTTGTTTTTATTGTAGAACTATAACTACGGCACGCTATGATGGCCGTTTTGAGGTTTGTTCACTCATGAAGTTTCGTATTAATTACAATACATTTGAAGGAGCAAATTGCTGTTCTTTATATTGTCAATAAATACGAAAACTATTTATATATTGTCAATAAATTAATACGAAACTTCATGAGTGGACAGCGGCCATCATAGCGTGCCGCTGGTGTAACAGTCTTATACCTATTAACACTTGTCTGTTTTACTTAAAGACCTATAGCTTTCATAAAGAAGTACGTTAACAGTTAATTAATTTTATAAAAGCACACAAGAAAACACAAAAATATTGCTGATTTAAGTTGCCTCTTTGGTCACCCATCAGGTTCCTTGTGTACGTTGCTTAACCTCACTGATCAGTTGAGATCAGCGAGCACCACTGGGGTACGAGCGATGTAATGAGATAAGATTAACAGAAACAGTACCTGTGAGCATAGAACTGAATTGCAGCGCCGGGAAGTAATGGTGGAAGTACAGGACGCGGCCCATCGCCCAAAAGGGTACGTAGTGTAGCGCCCAGCCGACGAAGTTCCACGCGGCTGCGTTGAGCAGTTCACGATCTTTGCCTTCTGATGGAAAATATACACATTTGTAAAAAAAAAAAGGTTTTTTTTGGGCGTTTTAAAAAAAAGATTAGAATGCGTAGGTATTATTTATTAACTAGCATACTCTTAATGGCTCAGTTAGTAATTACTTAATTTCTCCCTTTTTTATAAACAACTAGCATTCCGCCCGGGACTTCGTTCCCGTGGGAATTCGGGAAAATTATGTAGATTATGACCACCGGGGATAATGTAGCTTTTTAATGGTGAAATAATTTTCCAAATCAATCCAGTAGTTTCGGAGCCTATTCAATGCAAACAAACAAACAAATCTTTCCTCTTTATAATAAGTATATAGATAAGTTCGCTCTTGACCAAAATCTAGCACAGGGGCAAAGATGTGGTCGACTTTGTAGCAAACCGACCTACAAGAATAGAATAGAATAGAATAGAATAGAAAAAATCTTTATTTTATAGGACATTCAGGATGCCACTTAAAACAAGTCAAGATTACATGAAATACATACAAACAAACATTAAAGGATTTAAATACATACATACGCATTCGTGCTATTGACCCTACTGACTCTACGCCTATTCGCAAAGGTGCAGTCTTCCCCAGAGAAGAACAGGCAAGAAACTCTGAGGGTGCTCTTTTTAAACGCATTACAAATTTTCTTATTTTCTAATTTTAACTAAGTCTGAAATAACTCTAGAGCTGAGCAGTTCATTCCCATGGCTGCTTGTCAGTTATGTAATCAGAAATTTTGTAATAGCCCTTTTTGCAAAGTTTTTGTTTAATTACTGTCTTAAATTTATCCAAAGGTAAATTTTGAATACACATGGGAATCTTATTGTAGAAACGTATACATTGACCCATAAAAGAGTTCGTGACCTTGTGGAGACGACTGTCTAGTACATCCAGTTTATGCTTGGTCCTAGTATTTATATTGTGCCTATCGCTATTTTTCTTAAACAAATGTTCATTTTTCTTCACATATAAAAGATTGTCACATATATATTGGGATGCAAAAGTCAGAATATCTATTTCTTTGAATATTTCTCTAAGAGACATTCTAGGTCTCATTTGATAAATCGCGCGAACAGCCCTTTTCTGCAGGACAAAGATCTTATTGATATCCGCAGCATTACCCCACAGTAAAATGCCATATGACATTAGGCTGTGGAAGTAACTGAAATATACGGTTCTCGCGGTTTCAACGTCCGATAATTGACGGATTTTTTTAACTGCGTAGGCTGCTGAACTGAGTCTGCTCGCTAACTTATCAATATGAGGACCCCATTGAAGCTTTGCATCAAGAGTTATTCCTAAGAATACAGTAGATTCCACAATGTCCAGTTTTTCATTCCTAACCTGTACATTGGTATTAACCTGTTTAACATTGGGCAAGGTAAATTTAACACATTTGGTTTTTTTCTCGTTCAAAAGAAGGTTATTTACAGTAAACCATTCAACTACCTTTGAGATCGCAGTATTCACATTGTCATAATCAGAGTCGTACCTCTTCACTTTAAATATGAGTGATGTGTCATCTGCAAATAATACGATCTCATGGGCGTCTTTAACAAGAGAAGGTAAGTCATTAATATAAACGAGAAACAGGAATGGTCCTAGGATTGAACCCTGTGGGACGCCCATACAGACTGTGGACCCAGGTGACCTAGTGCCGTTAACCTCAACCTTCTGGATCCTATTACTCAGGTAAGATTCCAGAAGCCTAAGTGCGAATCCTCTTATGCCATAATGATGTTATTTTCTGATCAGAGTTTCATAATGAACACAATCGAAAGCCTTGGACAAATCACAGAAGACTCCAAGAGCATCCTGCGAGTCCTCCCAGGCCGCAAAAATATGACGAATGAGCTCAACACCAGCATCGGTTGTAGAGCGACCCCGTGTGAATCCAAATTGATTTATATTCATAAGGTTGTTAGCGTAGAAATGAGTGGTTATTTGATTAAGGATAATTTTTTCAAATATCTTGCTAAGGGTTGGTAGTATTGAAATTGGTCTAAAGTTGGTGGGGTCTGATGTACTACCAGCTTTAAATAGAGGAATTACTTTACTATGTTTCATCAGATCAGGAAACACACCATCATCAACACAATTATTAAAAATAAACGCTAGGTGTGGAGCAATACAATCTATTATGGAATTAATCACCTTTACTGAAAGACCATCAAGGTCCGCAGTCTTTTTTATATTTAACATCTTAAAAGTTTTAAGAATGTCGACACTTCTCACATGTGAAAAACTGAAAGGAACCTTGCTTTCGTCTACATTCTGTTTAAGCAATGATTCAGCGAGAGCGGGAGATGAGTCTAGTGACTGAGTAGTAGAGACGGGAATGTCAGCAAAAAATCTTTCAAACTCTGCAGCAACAGCAACATCGGTAGTTAAAATTTTGTCATTTATAATGAGCTTAAAATCAAAATTGCGAGACTTAACCCTTCCCGTCTCACTATTAATAATTTTCCATGAAGTCTTAATGATATTATTACTATTTTTAATTTTATTTCTAATAAACATAGCTTTTGCTGCTCTACATACACGCTTAAAAGTTTTAGAATAAGCTCTAACATACTCAACAAAAGTTTCAGAATGGTTATATGCTTTCTCACCATAGAGATCATATAACCTTTCTCTGCTTTTATGAATTCCCACTGTTGCCCAATCACTAAACTTCAAGGAGTCATTAACTTTTAGCGTCTTGGCCTTAAACACAGTGTCAAATTCTTGCTTAGACAATCTAAGTACAGAGTTGAAAAGTACATTAGGATCACTATTATCAAATCTTAGACCCGGTAGTTTGGTGATCATATTATTTCTGAAGTTCTCAAGCCTTGTGTCACTAATCGGCACATATTTGATACCTCTTTCTACAGCCTTTCCACGAAGCGCACTAAAAGAAACTAATTGTCCAGAGTGATCAGAGGGTAGCTTGTGGATAACGGATTTTTCGAAAGGATTAAAATTAGTATATATATTATCCAGACACGTTTTGGAAGTAGGGGTAATTCGTGTAGGCTCCAGAAAAAGATTAACCAAATTATAGCACTTAAAAAAAGATCTGATTCTACTAGTTTGAGAAGTCTCTACTAATAAGTCAACATTAAAGTCTCCACAAACAACAATGTTTTTATTATTATTACTGATTTTGAATAATGCTTCCTCCATGATTTTTTCAAAAGATTCATATGAGGACTTGGGCGGTCTGTACACACACAATACAATAAGCTGCTCAAGCTCTATACAGGCTATTTCAGTAATGCGCTCAACAGACAAGCTTACTATGTCATTACGTTCTTTAAACTATAAATTGTTACGAGCAAATATAGCTGAACCTCCGCGTATGGCTTTTTTTCTGCTGAATGCACTAGCAACTTGGTGATTATTGAAACCAAACATTAACTGATGACTACGTAGCCAGTGCTCGGTAATGCATAAAATGTCAATCTTATTACAGTTAATGAATAGTTCTACCAATAATTCTTTGTGCTCCATTCCTTGCAAATTTTGATGTACCAAGTTGAAAATACATTTTTTATTGTTCACTGATAGAACATCCTTCGTCATGACTTGGCTAGAAAGACCTTCGCCAACACAACTAAGATTGTCTGGCAAGGGGCTTCCTATTGTCGATGCAGTTAGTTTAAAGTATTCACATTTATGATATTACTAACATTTGTCAGGTTAACTCGAAATTGAAGGAGCCTGTTAACTCGAAATTGAAAGAGATTGGGTTAATTGCTAAACTCAATGGCGTAACTATAGGCTGGCAAAATAAACCTAACAATTTAAAAAATCAAAATTATAAATTAAAGACTAACTGCCGTACTCAGAGACGTCAATTAAAGTTAAGAAGTAAGTAAATGTCATGATATCCTTGTTTATATCAACAATAGTGAAAGAGACAACATCAGAGTTTAACAGTACTTAACTTTAATTGACGTCTCTGAGTACGGCAGTAAATGCCATTTACAAATTATTAAGATCGTATACAAATTATTAAGGCCGTAGGCAGCTCGCCTTTAGGGTGAGGCCGAAGGCCAAACTCCGGGAAGGGTGAAGGAAGACCGGAGCGTCCCCCTTAATTCGCGATGGCCGCCTTACAAGTTTAGATTTTAAAGGTGAGGCGAGGCCGAAGCCCGAAGCGTCACCAAGCGCATTCATTAGTTACGCCACTGGCTAAACAGGTTCTTTATGGAACGAATAAGAGGGCTAAACTTGCTTGTTGTTCATACAACTTGACGGCCGGTTTGGTAGAGTGCCGTATATAAAAAAAGTACTCTGTGGTCGAGTGGAAGTGAAGCTGCCTCTTCATCAATAGGTCCTGGATTTGATTCCCAGTCGGAACAAATATTTGTGTAAAAAGCAGATGTTTGTTCTCGGGTGATGGGTGTTCATGTCTGTCTTTATGTATGTTCCGAGGGACCCACGACTCATTATTTATTACAATACCTTGTACACGCGTCCCGTAAGCCTCAGCCCGTTTATCCCGAACAGCGTTGATGACGTATATGATGAAAAACACAACCAAAAACAGCAGATTCCCCCACCACACCACCGGATTGCCTAATAGGTAGATACGATGCGTGCTGCCTGAGAAAAACTGGCCCTGAAACGATGATTTTTTTGCATTATACACGGTGTTAGGGACCGGTTAGCAAAAACTGAAACCCTAAATTCAGACGATAATTCCAAATGACTTTCCAGTTAAATTGTATTCAGGAAATTTTTTAATGTTTTTCTAACATTTTTAAAATATTTTTTGCTTAAAAATTAAATAAATAATTTGAATACACGCCATTTTACAATAATAAACAATAATAACAGCGTAAAAACAGTGGCGCGGCGAGGGGTTCCTGCGCGCGGGGCGCGGTTTCGCTGTACATTGCGTAGCACCAAAGTAGATAAATAACGAAAACTCTTTAATTAGACATTTCTGGGAAAATATAATTATTTGTAGACAATTGTAATGATGGGTAGATTCAAACATTAACTATGTATTCGCCAAGATGTCCCTTCCAAACTGTATACTCCGCGGTAGAAAGAAAGGCCAGAAAATGGCTCTTGCTTCGAAACAAGTGCTGGTATAATTACGTTTTTCTTTAGATAGATAAAGATCATCAGTAAGAAGATCATGAGTACATGAAAAATACAGCTCAAATAGAAGTATCTTAGCATGTTTTGCCTTGCGGCGTACACATAATAAAAAGGCATTATAAGGTAGAGAGCTAAAAATCATAAAAAAAAAATTGTCCATAAAATAAAAAATCCATCAAGATAAAAAAAATGCATTCCTATTTAAAAAAACTTGATGCATCAATTGAAAAAAGTCACAATGATGCCAAAATAATAAATTTTCATACTTATTTAATACGATAATAGTAGATTTTACAACAAGTGCACAAAACGAGTCATTTTTATCCGAGACTTAAGGCGAGGGCTGATAGTAACGTCGAGGATAAAAATGGTTTTGTGGACGAGTTATAAACTCTGCTTTTCACTTCAATTGCGAGGAAATAATAAAATAACATATAATAACAAATTTTATCTTTAAACTTCTGATTATTTTGGCTGTATGGAGTTTTCTATGCCTTACTATAGACCCATTTATGAGTAGGTCACTTTGTGCACTAGAGCCGAGTAGATCGTTTTGTGCTCTAGAACACAAAAATCGATTTAGTGCAGCCTACGATTTTGTGCAGCCTATAGTAGATCGTATAGTAGAGCCCTATGTCCCTGATGAGGGATAACAGGATTACATGATGATGATGATGATGATAGTAGATCGTTTTGTGCTCTAGAACACAAAAATCGATTTTGTGCAGCCTATAAGCTGCACAAACAAGCACTTTCCGAGCATGAGTAGTGAAAAAATTATATTTACACAGATAAAAACTTTATTCACACAAAAGCTTTACAATATGTTTTCTCCGTGCCCTTACCCTGTAATTGATCGGCCACTGCCACGGCTGGGAGGTGACCTCCCCCTCCTTCGGCTTGAGCCCCGCGTTCCCTTGGAACATGACAGCGTGCGACTCCAGAAAACGCTCGATGAAGCCTGATGAGTAAGCTTCGAAGCTTACTTTTGGCACTGTAAGGAATTATTGTTGGTGGACTGTATTCACATAAGAAAAGTTTTTATTATTTGTCTAACATTTTTACTATTACCTATTATAATAATAACTCATTTATTTCAGATTATGTTATCCATAAATTTTAAAAATAACATTAAATTTAATTATATAAAAAAATATTTGTCTTTATTTTCAACCGACTTCAAAAAAGGAGGAGGTTCTCAATTCGACGGTTTTTTTTTTTTTTTTTTTGTATATTTGTTACGCGATTACTCCGGCAACTGTTGTCCGATTTTCAAAATTCTTTATTTGTTCGAAAGAGTATACTCCTGAAGAGGTCCCATATAAATTTTATCGAAAATGATTCAGCGCTTTTAAAAAAAATCAACAAAAACCAAATATACTACAAACTAGAACATCATCTAAATAAATGAATGACATTTCTGTTTTAGTTATTTGCTAATAGGCATTGTAGTCCGCAAAAAACTAGATATCTACTTTGTGCGAACTGTTGTTGGGATTGAAGTCGGTGACTCATACGTTTTTAACGTGGAAAATTATTTATTATGTGTTTATTATTCTAAAATTAAAAATGTTGTGTTACCCCAGACATTTACCGCTTATTCTTCAAATTTGTAATAATTTTCCACGTTAAAAACGTATGAGTCACCGACTTCAATCCCAACAACAGTTCGCACAAAGTAGATATCTAGTTTTTTGCGGACTACAATGCCTATTAGCAAATAACTACAAACAGAAATGTCATTCATTTATTTAGATGATGTTCTAGTTTGTAGTATATTTTGTTTTTGTTGTTTTTTTTTTAAAGCGCTGAATCATTTTCGATAAAATTTATATGGGACCTCTTCAGGAGTATACTCTTTCGAACAAATAAAGAATTTTGAAAATCAGACAACAGTTGCCGGAGTAATCGCGTAACAAATATACAAAAAAACAAAAAAAAATACAGTCGAATTGAGAACCTCCTCCTTTTTTGAAGTCGGTTGATAAAATACAGCAAAGAACCATCTCGATTACGTCAGCTTTAAAACAAAAACATCACATCGAAATCGGTCAATTTGTTTAGGAACTACCAATTCACAGACAGATACACAGATATACACGTCAAACTTATAACACTCTTTTTTTGCCGGGGGTTAAAGGGGCTTTCAACGGTTTATCTCTAACTTAAACAAACTTACAGTCATCAAAAACGTTGTCCTCGACATTCCACAACGCATTTTTGTCTCTTAAGTTGGGGTTACACGCCACTTCTTGTTGTTCGTAGCCCCACTTCGGCAATTGCTTGCCAGTCGTCGTTAACGCACACGCCTGTAATGTTTAACGCATTTTAGTACTTCTTCTTATCGTGTAGGTGTGTGGCGAAATTGGCTAACCCTGGTGTCAGAGTTTTCAAACCGCACAATGGCCTCTGACTTGGGTTTAACGACTTCAGTCAATCGAAAATGCCCTCCGAAGCACGGAAACGCTCGTGATAAATTGCCACTTTTGGTCAACCATCAGGTTCCCTGCCTCTGTGTACGTTGCTTTACCTCACTAATCGGTTGAGACCAGCGAGCTCCACTGGGCCACGAGCGCTTCGTGCTGTTAAGAGAAAATCGTTCGACGACACAAGTGGTAAAACTCTACCAGTCAGTAGTGCCACTATTACGAGTGAGGTAAGGGTGACGTCAAGGTAAACATGTTTTTTTTTTATTATAAGATGGGTTAACTCTTGACCTCAATCTTGACCAAGGTCATAGATGAGGTCGACGATGGAGCGAGTTAACCCAGAAAACGCCTATAAGGCACTGGTACTCCCACGCACCGACGGAACACAGCAAGCTGTTTGGCGTCGGACTTCGGTAGGAGGGTGGTCGCGAACCAGACGGCCCTTTACAGAGCCTACCACACCGCATGAGACCATAAGACAACACCTCAAATTCATAAAAAAATAAGGTGTTGTTGCCTGAGATAGATTAATAGGAGGCAGGTCTCATTTGTGTTTCCTAAGTCGCCTCTTACGACACCCACGGAAAGAAATGGGGTGGTGTTATTCTAAGCCGATCACCACACGGCACAAATTTATTGTATTGGCACGGTTAATTTATTGTATAGCCTGATATGCTGCGATGTGTACTTTGTTACTCCACACCGGATTGGATTGGCAGTGAAGAAAAATTATACAGGGTGTACAGCTTAGCAAATACTGAAACTCTGAATTTAGACTATCATTCTGAATGATTTTCCAGTGAAATTTTCTTATACTTTTAACCGATAAAAGTGCATAGAAGTGTCTGTTCTTCTCTAAGACACTGCACCTTTGCGAACAGACGTAGGCAGAACGCGACTCAGACTCTGATCTATACTTAAGTAACTACTACTACTAACTACTAATTTTTTTTTAAACTATACACTCAAAGGCCCACACTAAGGTTTTCCCTTGTGTCGTGGGTCCCTTGGATCACACATAAAGACAAACACAAACACCCATGACCCGAGAACAAACGTCTGCTTTTTATACAAATGTTTGCCCCGACTGGGGATCGAACCCAGGACCCGCCGATCAAGAGGCAGCGTCACGATCAAGAGTATCAGTCGTCTTTGTCACTTTGATAGTGAGGGAAAAAGACAATCAATACTTAAGTATAGATCAAGACTTGAGTCTCCTTCTGTAATACGGGCCATAAGAGTTAAAAAACCAAATGTAAACCAGTGTTGCTGTTTTCATTTAATTTCACAATATTTCATTAAAAATGTACCCACTAAAATTCATGTATGTAAAGATAACAAATTATAAGTCTGTAATTGGCGAATGTTCAGATAAATTAATTAGTATTATAAGTTTTGATAATGCTGTAGACTTAAGAATAAATAAATAATAATAAAAAAAAAGAAAAAAATGCCGTATTTTAAGTAACATTTGATATTCACTGAAATAAATTTATTTCTGAAATTGAATTGTCAATTTATTGAAATACTAGCATTCCGCTCGGGACTTCGTTTCCGTGGGAATTCGGGAAAATTATGTAGCCTATGTTACTCAGGGGGATAATGTAGCATCCTAATGGTGAAAGAATTTTTGAAATCGTTCCAGTAGTTTCGGAGCCTATTCGTTACATACTAAAATACAAATCTTTCCTTTTTATAAAATTAGTACAGACGAGCATTCCGCTCGGGACTTCGTTCCCGTAGGAATTCGAGAAAATCATGTACCCTATGTCCATCACGGATAATGTAGGATTCTAATGATGAAAGAATTTTTCAAATCGGACCAGTAGTTTCGGAGCCTATTCAATGCAAACAAACAATCAAATCTCTCCTCTTTATAATATGTATAGAAGATTACCTGCAAATAGTGTACGAGCATCAGCTTGCTCCGAACTGTTTGTATCTCGTCGCCGTCCTTTGCTCCGGAGACCACTATCTTCCACACATCGTTCGCGTCGCCTATCCCATCCTAAAATATCATATAATTAGCACTGTCTCCTAAAACCTTAAACCGTCCACCAAGACTATAACCTAAATCCATCCGTGTTTCGAAGGAAGGACCGTACCCCTCGGTGGGGTCGTATATGGGCTTATGGGATCCTCGTAAAACCAATTGACTACTTAACAGAGAACCTTACAAAATTAAAAGCCTTAATGTTTCTAATTGCGTATCTATTCTATAGACTTAGATTCTTAAATATGCCCCATATGTACATACATACATATGCTCACGCCTGTAATCCCTAACGGGGTAGGCAGAGCATCAGTGCCCCATATGTGTTGCCAAAATATCTCCGATATCACGTTGTGCAGAAAATACACGATAGGGATTCGTTGTACGGTGACAGCGCAACGTTTACTAGTCAAACGGACAATACATTAAGTTTTCGACCGATATACCAGTACTTGTCACCTGTATAGTGCAAAACAAACATGTACTGTCATCAGCTGCCCTAGCAAACTCAATGAGACATTCTCTGATGACAGGATAGAACTATCTAATTTGGCGAGTAATTCATTTCAGAAAACTTACCTATTGTAGTTATAATTAAATTTAAAAAAAGACTTCCGAAGATAGACAAAATGGCTGCCGATCACAGTGAATGAAAACAAAAATAATAAAGCCATTGAGTGACTGACCTCTCCATAACCAGTAACTTGCATAAACTTGGTGGTCAAAGGCGCCTTCTCTCTATGCGCGTGTAGGTTCCTTCCGGTCTGTGCATGGGTCAATCTGACCAGATCCCCACTGCGGACTAAAATGACCCCCTCCACTTCTTCCTTGTCGAACGGCTTGACAATCCAGCGGTTATTTTCGTCCTTATGAGTGTAGGTTGTTATCTGTAGGGTTTTAATATGTAATTTACTAGTTTTAAACATGTTATAACGGGTTCTTACCACAATTATTGTTTGAAATGAGTGTCCGATATGTTCATATGTGATCAAGACCATGGTGATTGCAACAGCGCCGAAATATCGGATATTTATTCAAAACAAAAATCCTGGTAAGAAATATAATATATTATAATTGCTTTATTATATAACATACACCGGAAACACCTACTTTGTATTATGCTGTTGGTTTCTTGAATAAATTAAATTAAAAATTATGAAATAAAACTAATGAAAATAACCACGAGAATCTTAAACAACATGTTGTAAATGAACTCAATGAGATATCAACTACTATAAATTATAATTTCTTTGGTTGATCTTGGACTTAAACTAGGCTAGCTCCTAAGTTTTTAATACCTTTTTAGAGCCACAAACCCAAAGGAGACTAAAGAAGTCCTATTACTCTGGCAAATCTATCCGTCTGTTGGTTTTTGTGTTTGTCACATGGATATATTGACTGAAGTCGTTAAAACCAAGTCAGAGGCCACTGTGCGGTTTGAAAACTGACACCAGGGTTAGCCAAGTTCACCACACACTTGACTGTATCTATCTGCCTACGCGATAAAAAGAAGAAGATGGCTATATTCTTTGAATCATTTTAGAGTGGTTAATCCACATGTTCCCCAAATACCTGCTGTTGCCTCGCTCCGACCCCCTGAGGGTACAGGTGGTGATGAGAGTGCAGGTACCCCCCACCAGTCCGGTGGTTCTTCAACGTGATCAGAGCCCCATAAGCTACTACCCTTGGGGCGCTTGCGTTGTGCAGGCTGTTCCCCTCGAGGCGGGCTTGGAAGCCGGAGGAGTAGAAGCCATCGCCGTTGCCACTGTTGAGTTATTTATTTTTATTTCTTAACAGATAAGGATAAGTGAGTTCTTTAGTTACACATATCTAGTCTACCCGCCAAACTGTGAAAGTTTATTGGCGAGACGCGCTCGTTTATGATTTACCTTTTCACTTATATATCACAGAAACATGCAGTGCGTATTATTATAGAAGAAAAAACAAAAAATAAAAATGAATACATAATAATAAATAATAATAACACTACACACTAAAGGCCCACACTAAGGTTTTCCTATGTGTCGTGGGTCCCTTGGAACATATACAAAGACAGTCACAAACAACCATGACCCGAAACATTTGCTTTTTACACAAACATTTGCCCCGACTGGGAATCGAACCCAGGACCCGTCGATCAAGAGGCAGCGCCACTACCACTCGACCAAACCGGCCGTTAATACAGGTTATAATTATAAGGGATAACTTAGCAAATACTTAAATGGTTTAATCCATCCATAACTACGATTGGCTACAAGTAGTCATTTTTTCTAGGAAACGTCAAGTGAAGGAGTTGTCTTTATTTGCCTACTTTGGCGTTATGCAATGTACCGCTAAACCGCGCCGCTGTCAAAAAGCGATGTACATTGTCGGTTTTCGTGTTTTACGCTATTTTTATAGCTTTTTATTGCGAAATTATGTGTGTTCGAATAAATTATTTCATTTTAAAGTAGAAAATATTAAAAAAAACATGAAAAAAATATTGAAATCCACTCGAATATCATTCAGGGAGAAGGTCAGTTTATTCAGGGTTTCAGTATTTGCTAAACTATCCCTCACACCACAGACATTGGAAAACTCATGATTGTGGACGCTATTTTTCAAAGAATTTAATTTAATATTAGTGGTCGTAGTTTTTTTGTGTAATTATAGGTATTTGTGGGTGGTGAATACTTGTAAATACTTCTTACCTCTTACTGAGTACCGTCAGGTGAATCCAAAAGAAGAATATGTACAGGATTGTCGGCCACAAGATTAGGGTGATACTTCTTCCAACTAAATGCTTTATCGTTAGGCTCTGAAAAAAATACAGATAAGTGATAGATACGAATCTCTAACGTGAAAAAGGATTTGGGTGGAAGTTTGGATATTTTTTTCTGTTTCGCCTTTTGCGCAATAGCTACTAAACAGGTTTTGATAAAACTCACTCTATATTCTACAGGGTTATTTTTTAATCAGTACACAAATTTTTTGTACGTAAACTTTATGAAAATTTAACAGACCCGTATTTTTTTGTTTTATATCGTTTCATATAAAAATTTCAAGCTAGATCGTCTGAAGCATGAAAATAAATCAATTTTTTGTATGGAAAAAAACATAACTTCGTCCAATTGACTTGAAAATTGGTAATAGTACTCTTCAACACATTTGTGACACCCGTTTTTCTGTGTTTTACAAAATTCATCCTCTAAGACGTTAAAAAGGGGTATCAAAATCTGAAAATTTTGGAAAAAAAAATTTTTTTCTTTCTTATTTACGTTCTATCAACGTTACTGGCACCGTAAGAAAAATTTGTGTACTGATTAAAAAGTAACCCTGTATATCTCTAAAACAAGTAGTTCACAACCTTTAAATTGTAAAGGACCACTTAACACTTTTCTTATCATGCCATGGACCATCAAGTACCAATTTTTGGACCAATTTTTATAAAATTTAATATGGAGATAGCTCAAACCCTGGACTAACACACAGGCAACACAATTTTCCAAAATTCTCACGGGAACGAAGTCCCGAGCGAAAAGCTAGCATATATTAAAAGGTACTTACAACAGGCTTACTCAAATCGCCGAGTACGTTCCACAAGTCAGCTAAAGTCCTCAAGCCGACGAACAGGACGACGAACAGACCGACAAACTTCACAGACATAGTGCATGCTAGCGACGCTCCGAGAAACAGCTGCCATGTTAGCATGAGCGGAGAAAACGGCGGGCTGCCTTCATCAGTTAGTGATCTTACCTGGAAGTAAGATATCTTAATACAGCTATGCTAATACAAGGTGTTTCAAAAAAACCCAAAAAAGACATTACAAAATTTAATTTTAAAAGTGAAATAGTCGCAACTCTAGTAATCAGTTGCATGGTTTGACATCTTTAAAAATGAAAATTTCATATAATTAATATGACATACTTGTCATATTTGTAATAGAGCTGCGCAATAATCTGAATTTTAATTAATTTTCAATTATCATTTTTTCGGATTTTTTTGAAACACCTTGTATACGCAGGCATGCGGCCTTTAAAGTTTCGTACTATATACGCTTTCATGCTATTAGCCATCACAATATATCCAGGCTAAAAAAATAAAATAAAAACACAGCAGTATCGGAACGCGTCTGTCAATCTTCATCTAAATCTTTAGGTAAATCTCTTTCAACCCTTCGGGTGGTTAATCAGTCCATGAAACTGAACAACTTCCCCAAGGAACATAGGTAAAAATACGAAAAAAAAAATTGAGTCTCCATACAAACTTCATCAGCACATAGCGCATTTTGTATGGGAGATAAAAATTTTTTTTTTCGTATTTTGACCTATGTTCCTTGGGGAAGTTGTTCAGTTTTATGGACTGATTAACCGCCCGAGAGTTTGAAAGAGATTTACCTAAAGCTTTGTATAATACAATGTCATCTAAAAAACACTGACTGAGCGTTCATGCTACAGCAGTAGGCTGTAACACAGCAGTATCGGGGGGGCAACCGGAGCTACAGCCCCGGGGCCTCCACGAAAGAGGGGCCCCCACAATAGAGACTTCGAAATTTTTTTTTTCAAATTCCAACTAGTAAACAAGAGTAAAAATTTTTTTACGCTGTTTTCGCTTTTAGAAATTTTTCTTTCGCTGTTTTACCTTGCAAGTGGCAAGTGTGAGTTTTCTTTCTTTTTCTTGTCATCTTCAAAAACCCTTTGCCTGTTCATGGCTATCCACAATAGAATAAAAGTTACCAATTCGATAAGGAATTGATAGTATATCCCCGGAGTTTTATACATTCGCGTGCGTCCAAGAAGCTACGAACTTGCGAAAATTGTCCAACAAATGTAAATTCTTTCGAATTTGTATGGACAGACGTGAGTATTTTCATCTTTATCTTGTAATCTACGATACAAACTGAATGTGATAGTTGATTGTGCAATTACGAAAAGTTGTTTTTCTCAACATTTAAATATACGAAATATATGCAAAGAACAAGAACATAAAAAACGGTTACGGAGAGGTTATGATTTATGATCATGATCTGAGTGACACTCGTTGGTCTTGTCGAGCTGAAGC
Organism: Aproaerema taeniolella; assembly: GCA_949987775.1. Taxonomy (NCBI): domain Eukaryota; kingdom Metazoa; phylum Arthropoda; class Insecta; order Lepidoptera; family Gelechiidae; genus Aproaerema; species Aproaerema taeniolella. The sequence continues at coordinate 14,023,546 of OX465262.1, forward strand.
TACGAAAGCCATAGTCGACGGCTATTCAGAAATCGAAGAAGCTCTAACCAGCATATCTTCCGATAAAGAGCAAAAAGACATCGCGAGGAATGAAGCAGCGCACCTTTTACAGAAGATGACTACTCTCGAAACCGCTTTATTCGCAATCTTTTGGAACGATATCTTGGAGCGATTCAACGCTACAAACAAGATGTTGCAAGACCCGCAAATGATTCTTGAATCGGCAATGCGTGCATTAGAATCATTGAAATCATTCGTGGAATCTAAAAGGAATGATTTCGATAAATAAGAGGAAGCTGCCAAAAAAATATCTCAGACTGACGAATACGTACAATCACGCACCAGGACCAGAACGAGAAACGTGAGGTTGAATCCGCTTGATTACGGGAAAGCACAAGACGCAAATCTGTCACCGAAGGAAAAATACAAAGTATCCGCCTTTATCCCAGTGGTCGACCAGCTATGCGTTTCGCTTACCGAAAGATTGCATGCTTATGAAACTGTACGTTCGAGATTTGGATTTCTCAATCACATCGACAAGATGGATGCTGAAAATCTGCACGCTGCAGCAGAGGCATTGGTGAAAGTTTATCAGGATGATTTAGAACCTAGTCTTGGTAATGAGTTGGTCCAATTTGTATCTTTGATCGACTCGTACAAAAAGGACTATGGAAAAGACCAATCTCCGGAACTATTTTACTACCAAATTCTCGAAGATCAAAATTTCAGAGCTACATTCCCAAACTTTGAAACTGCATTGAGAATGTATTTGGTTTTGATGGTATCAAATTGCACGGGAGAGCGCTCATTTTCAAAAATGAAAATTATAAAAAATAGGCTTCGAACCACGATGGGAAAAAATCGTCTATCAAAGCTTTCTCTCCTGAGTATTGAAAGTGATCTACTCCGGGAACTGGATTTCAGCGAAATCATCAACGATTTTTCGGCGAAAAAAGCTCGGAAGATTCCGTTCGTTCACGCTAAAATTTAATTTCAGATAATCCTCGTTTCCGATTATATTTATATGTTTGTTAAATAATAAAATAATCTATACTTGGTTCCACAACAAATTATTTATTGAAAAACTCAACTGAAAAAAATTGTCCCCTTTATTTGGAAAATAATTTGGGGCCAGGGGGCCTCCACTCCTCTGTTGCCCCGAAGCCTCTCGACCTCTAAATCCGGCCCTGATCGGAACGCATCTGTCAATCTTCATCTATACTAATATTATAAAGAAGAAAGACTTGATTGTTTGTTTGTTTACATTGAATAGGCTTCGAAACTACTGGACCGATTTGAAAAATTCTTTCACCATTAGAAAGCTACATTATCCCCGATGGACATAGACTACATAATTTTACCGAATTCACATGGGAACGAAGTCCCGGGCGGAATGCTAGTTATTTATAATTTTATTAGGCAAATTGTAATATCGCGAGAAAGCCCCGTATTTTATTAGGCAATTGTATTAATATTACAATTTCATTCGTGAAGTCCAAATGCTCGCACTGTATGTCCTACAAAATACATTTACAATTCAAAATACGTATTCTAGTCACCCTTTTTTTAGCTCACCTTAAAAGCACCATAAATGGAGCAACTCATAAAGAACAGCAGGATTGGGTCTAGCAATATGTATCTATTGAGAGTCATGAAGCCCACATCTGAAATACAAACAGATGTCTACATAAGCTTAGAACGAAAAATGACAATGCTCAAAAAAAAGCAGGCTGGCAGCAAAAGAAAAGTAACACATTACAGCCATCGATTTCGATAAGCCTGTATAAGTCGTAGCGTTTGCAGCGTTCGTTTGAATTTTAGTTCCAAAAAATATCGTTAGATGGCGCTAGCAGTTTTGTAAAATGCAATATTAATAATAATAATTATCATTTATTTCAGGCTTTGCCCATATTACACAATCAGATACATATACAAAACAAATTACTAAAGTTATTACAATGTTAAAAAATAAAAAGAATTATAATGTAAAAAAATTTAAAAACTCATGTCAAAAAAATTTTATAATTAACAAACAAAAGAAAAGAAGGAACCTTATAATATATAAAATTTAAATTAAATTAAAATCAGATGAAATATATATGAAAAAATACAAAAATAGAATGAAAATTGTTAGTATATCTTAAAACTATGTTAGTAATTAGAAGCGATACTGAGTCAGTGGCTTGTGTAATGACAGCCAGTGTCTCAGCATCGGTCCATCCATCCTCGCGGCGACGACGGAGAGAGAGCAAACTGTTGCTGCTGCCCCGCACCCGCGCCGCGCTCGAGGCCGCTCTCTTGCGCATGTTATGCCCGAAATTTGAATGCTTTAGTGCTGCCCTGACAATCTGTTCTGCCAGCTCAGCATTTTAAGTCTTAGTCCCGATTTCCATGCTCTCACCCAGTCAGTCTGTGTCGAGCCATCAGAGAGAGCGGTTGCCTAAATAATATAATTTCAATTTCATTTAAAAGTGAATAAATTCACAGGTTAATTAAACAAGTTTTTTTTAAAAACCTGTCTGCTAAATCCCGTATAACATTTTGGTGGCAGCGGTGGGATCCGAAAATCCCCAGTGCCAGGCAACGCTCTGCAGACTCGCTCCGGGTCCCGAAATCTAAATCAATACTAACCGTGTCCAAATTAACAATTTAGTGAAAGTGCTAAAAACAAGTGACATAAATCAGTGCATAAACAAGTGCTATAAATAAGTGCCGTCCGTATCCATACGCGCTATACTGGAAAGGATCCACTTGTGCTGCATAAACACTACAAGTTGTTTATACAAATTCTACGTGTCCTACGTGTCCTACGATTAGCCCCGGTAGGGCCTACTTATACTGCGAAGAAGATCCCGCATTACAAGTAATTATTCTTACTTGTGTAAACGTCGCGTCCAAATTCTAATCTACAGAAGACAATATCATCATCCGTGACACAGCTCAGTTCCTGAAAATCTATCCAGTCCAAGATCCAGTTCGAGACCTGAAAGTTGCAGTAAGCTGTGACGTCACCTACCCTTATCGCCCCGGAATGCGCCGGACCGCCGCCGTCGTGCTCTTATCGGCCGCACTTCTACTCCTGTAAGTCTTTGGTCATTGTTTTGTCTGGGCTCGAATTAGGGTTCCGTTGGCCATTTGGTTCAACATTCTATGTCGTTTAAATCTGTATTGATTAATTTAGCTCAAAACCTATTCCATTTTATTATTTGGAAAACTGAGTTATGAAAAAGTTGACTAAAGCTGACTTCGATAAATTATCTCTTGAAATTGGCCAAGAATCAACTGACCGGGGCACTAGCGACGCTAAGTCACCTCTCGTTTCACCCCGTGTAACCAGGAGGACCGCAGCCGCTCACGAAATGGAGCTGAATACCTTGTTCAAATTCATTAAATCATACGATGGGAAAAGAGAAACTCTCAACTCATTTCTTGTAAATTGCGATAACGCGGTCGATCTCGCAAACGACACTCAAAAACCAATACTATTTAAATACATTCTAAGCCAACTAACAGGCAGGGCCGAAATAGCTTGTTCTATCAAAGAATTTGCTTCATGGGATCAACTTAAAGAGTTCTTAAAAACCCAATTTAGTGAAAGAAAACACTATTCACATCTACTCACTGACCTTCAAGAGAGTAAACAAGGGCCGCAAGAGAATGTGCCCCAATACGCTCTCCGCGTAGAGACATACCTTTCAGAACTCCTAACCGAAATATCAATGTCCAACTCTAAATCAAAAGAATTAACTGGTCGCACTGCGGCCATGGAGGACCTTGCCCTCCACCATTTTCTCATGGGACTTCATCCCCGTATTTCCAACATAGTGCGATGTAGATCACCAAAAACTTTAAACGAAGCCATTAACATTGCTAAATCCGAAGAACGCATACAACAGACATTGTATAGACGTCCACAATCAGACCAGAAACCCGGAAATAATAATAATCAGCACAATAAATCCAAACCCGGCCCCGCAAACTCGAAACCGAGTAATGTCGCCCCCGCTCCTCAAGGGCCATCCAATTCTCAGGGGTCACAAGGAACCCCATTCTGCCGGTACTGTAAGAATCCCGGCCATGACATCTCTGCTTGCAAGAAACGCGAATACAACAACAACCGCTTCAAGGTCCCTCAGAGCTCTTCTAACCGAAGTCCTAATAACCCGCGCGTGAACTTTGTTGACCAGCCAGAAGAGGAACCTGGCTACGATGAGGTGGACGCACCCCAGGATTCTTTAAACGAATAGAAGTCTCGCCACGGTGTCGCACGAGACCACCCCCTAAAGCCGACACTATATCCAAACCTTCTAAATCCAGGGACCACAAGGGTAACCAGCCCCAAATAAGCGCCCTAACTTCTAAATCCAGGGACCACACGGGTAACCAGCCCCAAATAAGCGCCCTAACTTCTAAATCCAGGGACCACACGGGTAACCAGCCCCAAATGAGCGCCCTAACTTCTAAATCCTGGGACCACACGGGTAACCAGCCCCAAATGAGCGCCCTAACTTCTAAATCCTGGGACCACACGGGTAACCAGCCCCAAATAAGCGCCCTAACTTCTAAATCCTGGGACCACATGGGTAACCAGCCCCAAATGAGCACCCTAACTTCTAAATCCAGGGACCACACGGGTAACCAGCCCCAAATGAGTGCCCAACCTTCTAAATCCAGAGGCCACACGGGTAACCAGCCCCAAACGAGTGCCCAACCTTCCAAATCCAGTACTGCTTGCCAGCCCCAAATCCAAGGTCAAAGTACCGCCCGACCAGAACTCTGCTATATCCAAAACCCAAACATCCCTACTAGTTCCAAAATAAATAATCAGGTCATCTATGAAGTACACATAGATACGACAAAGCGACTACTCCCACATGTGCTACTGGAAACACAGGCATCAGACATTCCCTTATCCTTGCTGGTCGACTCGGGTTCAGCCATTTGCCTTTTGAAGGAGTCCAGCATTCGGAGGAATCTGAGGTTGACCAAAGAACCAATTAAACTCAAAGGTATCGATCCAGGCGAAGAACCAACACAAACCGAAGGCCATTGCCAATTAAAATTAAATTTAAATAATGCAAAATCCACATCATTCAAATTCCATGTTATTAGACATATCAGCTTGCCTTATGATGGAATCATAGGCACAGATTTCCTAACGGCCTTTGGCTGTAAAATAGACTATACCCACGACACCCTGAAAGTTGGAAAACATGACATTAAATTACATTTCTCAGAACCCTTCTATATTATTCCACCTCGAACCGAAGCTGTGGTGGAATGCTCAATCCAGAAAACTGATCTCGAAGAGGGTATTATTCTGGATCAACACCTCTCGGACAAATTATTAATCTCTAACTGCATTGTCAAAATCAAAAATTGCAATCGCGTAAATTTAACAATCGCTAATACCTCTGAGTCCTTTGCAAATATCAAAACAAATTTGAATCTTAAAGTCGAACCTTTAGACTCCATAGCCTTCCCAGTATCTACGGTCACCCAAGAAACATCCAAACGAACCGATGAGGTTATCAGTTCCCTTAGGACTGATCACCTTAACCAAGAAGAACACGGTGCCCTCATTGACCTGTGCTCGCAATACTCAGACATATTTTATCTACCCGAGGACCAGTTGTCTCACACTTCAGCCCTTAATCACCAGATCAAGACAACCAGCGATGTCCCTATCCATACCAAGTCATACAGATTCCCCGAATTTCATAAAAAGGAAGTCGAAACTCAAATCGGCAAGATGCTCGACGAAGGCATCATCGAACCCTCATCATCCCCTTGGAGCTCACCAATCTGGATAGTTCCAAAGAAACTAGACTCCCAAGGCCGACGCAAATGGAGGATAGTTATCGATTACCGTAAATTGAATGATATCACCATAGGAGAAACCTATCCCATTCCTCAGATATCCGAAATTTTAGACCAATTGGGAAATAGTAAATATTTCTCCACCCTAGACCTCACTTCCGGTTTCCACCAGATCCTCGTAAACCCTGAGGACGCACCCAAAACTGCCTTCTCTGTACCTCAAGGACACTTCCAATTTAATAGGATGCCGTTCGGATTAAAGAATGCGCCATCCACTTTCCAAAAACTCATGAATACTTGCCTTTCTGGCCTACAGGGCACGCGGTGTTTCGTCTATTTAGACGATATCGTGGTGTATTCCCCAGATCTAAACTCCCAAATTGCGAACCTAAGAAGTGTCTTCGACAGACTCCGCAGTTTTAACCTAAAACTCCAACCAGAAAAGTGTGAGTTCCTTCGTAAGGAAGTGGCCTATTTGGGTCATATAATCAGCCAAGATGGTGTAAAACCTAATCCAGACAAAACAAAAGCCGTAACCGAGTTTCCTATCCCTCAATCCCCAAAAGATATCAAGTCTTTTCTGGGTTTAGTCTCATACTATAGAAGATTCATACCCGACTTCGCAAAACTCGCTAAACCATTAACGTCTCTCCTGAAAAAGGATATCCCATTTAAGTGGCAAAATGAACAACAACTCTCCTTCGAAACTCTGAAAAATAAACTCGTCTCCGCCCCAATACTAGCGTATCCAGACTTCACTCAACCGTTTCTTCTGACCTGTGATGCCTCAAACTACGCAATATCAGCAATTTTATCCCAAGGTCCTATAGGACAGGACCGTCCTATTGCATACGCGTCACGCACTCTTAATAAAGCGGAATGCAATTATAGCGTCACTGAAAGGGAGTGTCTCGCCGTGGTTTTTGGTACTGGGGTCTTTAGACCCTATCTTTATGGCCATCGTTTCACGGTTTTGTCTGATCACAAGCCGTTAGAATGGCTCTTTAAATGCAAGGATCCTGGATCACGTCTCATCCGCTGGCGTCTCAAATTAGAAGAATTCGAATACGATATTCGGTATAAAAAGGGAAAGATTAACACTAATGCCGATGCCTTGTCGCGGTTCCCTGTAAATCCAATTCAAAAAGACGATACTCAGCCAGAACCCTCTTTTGTCGATAAGGACCTTATGGATTTACTAATATCACCACCATCATTCAACCCCGACGAAATCGATCCCCTTAACCTTGACGAAAACATCCTACCATCGCCTGGGATAAGCTTACCTTCCAACGTTTCTGATGCCAATCCTCATGACCTACTAGACCCATTGCAGTCTCAAAACCCTGGTGTTCATGACGAAATCACCATGCCACCTGAAAGAAACCTACCCCCTGACGATCCCATATTCCAGCCTGATGCCGCGGACACTACCCTAGACCTACCAGACGATAATTACTCTAGTTTTCTAAAGGCATTGACAAACAAAGATAAAACTTTCAATACCATTATCCAAGAACACAATGAAGACATAAGCAAATCACCGTACAAAATCATTATTCTACCTACCTCCATTGATCTCGACGAATCCAACCCGTTCGTACAGAATATACTCGATGATCTTCCTGATAACTCCGAAATCATAAACAAAGAAAGGATTCTTAACTCCTTCATCTCCTTTGAACACAAAAATAAAACTCACTACCTTCTTTTCTTTAAAGTTCACCATTTCGACAAATCCAGCTATGAAGATATCTACAAAAGCCTTAAATCACTCCGTAATGAACTAGTCGTGACCCTTGATACAGACACCACCCCAGACATTGCGATAACAGAATTTAAAAATCCTTTCGACGCCCATCAATTTGTAAAAATATACAATATGATCCTTTACCTGTTCAATAATACTGGCATTAATATACACATCTATAAAGGCAAAATTATATATCCTTCCTTAAGTGAAATCCCAAAAATCTTGAAAGAAAACCATGACATCCCGATTGCAGGACATCTCGGTAGCTGTCGTATGCTTAAAAGAATCCAAGAAACATTTTACTGGAAGGGCATGCGTAGCGATATCGAGAATTATGTGAAAAAATGTCCGCAGTGCCAAACTAACAAAGCTCTTAGGCAAATAAATCGTGCCCCTATGCAAATCACTAGCACATCCACTGAACCTTGCCAACGAATAGCTCTTGATGTTGTGGGGCCGCTGCCCGAAGCGGGACCTGCCAAATTGAAATATATCCTGACAATTCAAGATGACCTCACAAAATTCTCTTCCGCATATCCAATTCGTAGCATTACCGCAGAGGAAACAAGCGAATGCTTACTCCACTATATCTCCATCTTCGGTATCCCAAAAACGATCCTGACGGATCAAGGAACTAATTTTACCGCAGACCTATTTAGGAAAACCTGCGAATTCCTTAAGATTAAAAATCTTTGGGCCTCTCCATACCATCCACAAACCCAGGGCGCCTTGGAAAGGAGTCACTCGACCCTCAAGGAATACCTAAGATCCTACATTAACGAAGAACAAACAAACTGGCCCCGTTATGTCTATACAGCCATGCTTACCTATAACACCACTGTCCATTGCACTACTCATTTTACACCTTATGAGCTTATGTTTGGAAACAAACCGTCAATACCAACCTCCATCTATGAAGAATCAGCAGGTGCAACTTACCCTGACTATGTCCGCATGCTCCAGAATAGATTGAAGTATTCCCGAGAAAAGGCCCTGGAATTTATAAATAAATCCAAGGAGTCTTCCAAATCTCACTACGACACTCATACTCGCCCCACTAAATATAAAGCTGGCGACTATGTTTACCTTAAAAATCACTTGAGGATGCGCAAAGCACTCTCACCTCCCTGGAAAGGACCCTATAAAATAATTAAAGTAAACGGTAACAATACACTTACCTTACTCATTAATCGACGCCATGTCACGCACCACTTTGATCAAGTGAAGCCTGCCAACGTCGAACCTAACCTATAAAAAGTAAAATACACGTAAAATATAACGTAGATATCATAATTAAAAAAAAAAAAAAATATAATAAATAAGCACATTTAGAATTAGACAAAATAAATAACTTACCTTCAATTATTACAGTTAATAATTGTCAATTACAGCTCGGTTCGAGGACATCCTCCCCAGGAGTACGTCCAGCCGATTACCTCAAGCTCCGGTCTCCATCATGACTACGTAGGGAACCTCAGAATCAGTAACATTCAACTCAACATTCTAATGCCTCTAGACATCTCTCATTTTAACCCACACATACAAAATATTGAAAGCGCCCTAAAAACCGTTAGAAGTCTTTGTAATGAAACTAGAATACTAGAAATAGACATAGAATGTAAAAACTCATTACAACCATTAGAAGCGCGACTTCAAGATATGATTAGAGAATTCTCTTCCATTTCACACTTAATAGACAATAAATCCAAGCGAAGCGCCTGGATAGGAGGTATAGGATCAATACTGAAACAGATATTTGGCTCCCTTGACGAAAATGACGGCTTGAGGTATGATGCAGCGATACTGTCCCTGCAAAAGAATGAAAAACAGTTAGCCTCATTAATGAAAGAAAATATCTTAGTTACCACCTCTGTACTTACACAATATAATGATACTTTACACAAGATAAAAATGAATGAGGCTAATCTGAACAAAGCTATCGACAAACTCTCGCTAGATGTAAGGAAAATTACGGAGACTACTAATGGATTAAAAATATCTACCAGCGTCCATGAATTACTAAATGTATTAGAAACATCAATACTTACATTATCCTTCCAATTAAGGGATGTAACAGATGCCATCCTATTTGGCAACCGAAACACTGTGCACCCTGCAGTTATAACACCAACTCAGTTATACCGAGAGCTTGCCGATAACTACAGACACTTACCTGGTGACCTCGAACTACCTGTAACACTTAGCATTAACTCTATGTATCTTATTCTTAATATTTGTAAGTTAGTATGTTATTTTATTAGTAATAAGATTGTATTCATTCTGCAAGTGCCGCTGGTCAACACCAAAGAGTATGTATTGTTTCATAATATCGCTTTACCTACACCTTATAATCATAAGAAACCAAACTCGTTCAGCTTGATTACACCTAATAACAAATACATCGCAATGACCAAAGACAAGTCTCATTATTGCATCTTCGACGACCTGAAAATATGTTATACTATAAGCCCCGGTAACTTTATTTGTGACATTGAAAACGTATACTCCACAGAAGCAAAACCTACATGTGAAAGTGAACTATTAACTAAAGTGATCAGTGAAAAACCGTTACAGTGCGAAACAAAAATAATAACTGGTACATTGGATATTTGGAAACCGTTAATAAACAATAGATGGATCTATGTTCAATCAGAACCTACTAAAATTTCCATTGACTGTCGCAATTCGGAATTGTTTGAAACGACCATTTTAGGAACAGGAATAGTTAGAATTCCTAATAATTGTATTGGATATTGTAAAAGTATTGCATTGATACCTAAATATAATAATTTAAATATAACGTCACCCATTAATCACTTCTCCGATTTTAATTTGATCAATGACACTTGTTGTAATTTAGATAAGCTAAAAATTGTAAAAGAAAATAATGTGTCTCCTATTCACCTACAAGATATAGACTTGGATGATTTCAATTCAAAGAATAAAATAATATTAAATTCAATTCTAAATAATTTAAGAACCATGGAAAATTCTGAATTCCCACATGTTATAAAGTATGGGACACATTATTCAATTTCTGTAGTTATAATTTTCATCCTTATATTCTGTCTCCTAGGATATTTAAGTTTAAGAGTTTGTAAACCCAACGGTAACTGTTCTCTCCGGTTGAAGACCCCTAATTCTCCATCTCCACCAATCCCTGAACAAATGACCACTACAAGACAAGACCCAGACCTAGAAGCAATTGTTTCCCCAGCTCCTCAATTAAGAACCAAATTCTAATGAGACTTTGATCAACCCCAAAGTCTCCTCTTAAAGGGGGAGGTGTTATGCCCGAAATTTGAATGCTTTAGTGCTGCCCTGACAATCTGTTCTGCCAGCTCAGCATTTTAAGTCTTAGTCCCGATTTCCATGCTCTCACCCAGTCAGTCTGTGTCGAGCCATCAGAGAGAGCGGTTGCCTAAATAATATAATTTCAATTTCATTTAAAAGTGAATAAATTCACAGGTTAATTAAACAAGTTTTTTTTAAAAACCTGTCTGCTAAATCCCGTATAACAGTACTATAGAAGCAATCTATACGAGCCTCGGCGAACATACCTGAGGCACTGCAAAAGCGGGGCAGCCGCAACAGCACCCTAAACGCGTTATTATATTGAACACGGAAGGCGTTGTAGGCTTTCTGGGTGTATGAAAGCCACAATATTGAGGCGTTCCGCCAATTTCCTTATGTTTGCCGTGTTAAATTTGATATAAGATATACTCCTATTAACTCTATGGTAGTTTCATTGTTCTAAATAAATAATAATAATACATAAATAATAAGTTTATTTGACACTACAAAGATTCTGAAACGACACCGCACCTGCGTACCAATTTTCGCTCCGGAACCGTGGTCCCACCGCGATGTCCTACTGATGAGACAAAACTTTTTCGTGGTCCCACCAAACACACACTTGACCGTTTTGTTACGCTATGGTATGTAATGGTCGCTACTTTCTTGAAACGAGATAATAAAATTAAAATTAATACCAGCATTTATTTTATCGCAAAACTTCTAAATAGTGGCCAACTAGCTGCATTTGCATATTTTTTATTTCCTCGTCTTTTTGTATTTCGATTTTTCTACGTTTTTGTAATGTTTTATTATGAATTTTTATTTTTTGGATAGAAATGTTTTGTTGGAGCATTTAAAGGAGTTTTGCCAACAACACATAGTTTTTGTTTATGGACTTGTTTAATAACGAATGCCAGTTTCCATAATGTTATTTGTCCTGGTCTGTCTTGGTAAACACACCATTCATTTATAAAATTTTGATTTTTCATCCATGTTTTCTTTACGTGTGCCATGAAAATATTTAATTTTTCATTTTCTTTGTTTAAAATCCGCGATTGGATATATTTCCATCCATTGCGAATTTTGGCAATAGGAACAAGCGGTAACACTGCACATAAATCAACTATACGTCTGTAAAGCTTATGTTTGATGCCCAACGATGCCCAATTCTTCCATTAGTATTCCGCAAAAATGTTTTGTTTAAACATTAAATGACAATTTCGAAAAAAAGTTCAAGTCATAGATTCCTAATTCAAGTGCATGCCAGATTTAATAAAGAGTTCTTATCAAATAAGTGTACTTTAAAATCAAGTGTGTCCTCTTTTATATGTAAAGGATAATAATACTACTTTAAAATGCAAAAAATAAAAACGTAGCATTTAATGTGCTACGCCTACTGACCTGTTTGAAGTCGGTGTGAAGGCGGATGTACGTAAGCCTATTAAACTTATTTGGCTAGGCACCGACTTCAAACAGATTAGAAGGTACGTAGCATATAAATGCAAAATTTAGATTTTTTACTTTCTGAAATCGGTTGAATTTTTTTATAAACTTTTTTATTCATTTTTCTATTTGTAGTGTAAATAATAGAAAGTATACGTGAGAAACAATTAAGTACAATGATAAAGTCGAACATAGAACTTCCTCCTTTTTTGAAGTCGGTTAATAATGTGGGTAATACTTACCACGTGGCGTTCCTTCAATTCAGGGTAACAAAACGGTCAAGTGTGAGTTTGGTGGGACCACGAAAAAGTTTTGTCCTACCAGTGGGACATCGCAGTGGGACCACGGTTCCGGAGCGCCAATTTTTGGTACGCAGGTGCGGTGTCGTCAATTAGGTATAAAAGTTCGTTTTAATTTGAACCTTATTACAAGCGGGCACGACACGTGGGTGGATACTAGTTTTAAAGAACCGACTGTATACGCTCAAATGTTTAATGCGTGCTTTATAATATACTGATTGTAAAGGACAGCTTAGTATATACTGAAATAGTGGAATCTACCCATAAATACGATCTACAAGTAATTTTCTTTTCTTGAACACGTCAAGTGAAGGAATTGTCGTTATTTTTATTGGAGCCACGCAATGTACAGCGAAACCCAGCCCCGCGCCGCACAGCTATTAGAATGCGATGTATGTACGTTGCTGGTTTTCGAATTTTACGCTGTTATTATTGTTTTTACTGCAAAATGTAAATAGGTAATTTAATTCTAAAATTTTTTTTTTTTTAAATTGAAAATTTCTTAACATTTTTCTGAGGAAGATTCCTCTGGAGAATAATTCATTATGATGGTATGAATTAAGGGTTTCAGTCCCTTACAACCTGTATTAAAGTTAAGTTGACGAGAGAAGTTGCACCACTTTTGTTTCTAACACACATAACGTCAATATAACGCCGAGAAACATTTATTGTTTCATAAAGGATGATAGGCACATTAGGATGGAACTGTACCAAGTTTCATACTAATTCCGATACTAAAATGCCCATCATCCTTTGTAACACAAAAAAAAAACATTAGCGTTTACTCACCACATAACAAAAGCATGGTCCCAATAATGGTAGCGTCCAACGATTTTGTCATCTCCCATATCGTCAAAAATGTTATAGGAATTATTAGAGCACCCAATGTTGTGCAAAACTGGAACAGAAAGTCACAGTTAACCTATGGCACTGTTAATGTAAAATGAATCTTAATAACTACGGAGCAAAGGTTTTTTTGGTGAAAATAGAAGCACGAAGAGACGTCCGCCGCCTGAAATCGGAGCGACATACGAAAAAACCTTTGCTCCGTAGCTATTAAGAGGGAAGAATAGTACGTGCTCGTCCATACAAAAAGAGAAAACGTTTTTCCACCTCTAAATATTTTCAAATCTGAATATTTTTTTAGTATGTTATTAACACAATGAACCACTAGGTTTATAGGTTTTCCATTTTTAAAAATTCGCTATAGATTAAAACTTATAGGAACCTCAAATAACGTTATTTTTGTATTAAAATTTTGTCGAATTTTCGTCTGTTGTACAAAAAGCAATGTATTTAATTTTAAAAGCTAAACCTATAAACCTAAAATATATTATGCTGAACCGATGGACACCAAAATCAAAGTGATCTGTTATGATTTAGTTAGTGGAAAACGTTTTCTCCCGAAATGCAAATTTCACCAAGAAAAGTACCTATTGTCAATCGCGAGCTGCAACGGTCGCGTGCGATAGAGACCGCGAGCGATAGCAAATGTTTTCCTAAATTTTTATTTCGCTAGAATCGCGAAGCTATTCTTCCCTCTTAAGGTTCATTTTACGTTGCTTTGACCGCTGCGACGCCGTGTCACGTCGCTTATGTATAATTAGCGCCTATATCTATGGCGTGATTTTAAAATGTAAAGCAAAGCTTTACTATCCCCATTAAAGTAAAAACTTTTTCCAAACAGCCTATTCAGGGTGTTAGGAAAGTACTGAAGACCCTTAAACCACATGCTGTATGAAATCTGAGAAAAAATAATAATATTTTCCTTAGTAAATACGCATCCTCTGCAGGCTGCTTGACCTTTTAACTTTTTTCCGTCTTGTCTGAAATCGGTGTAGGATCTTCAGTAGATGATCAAAATAATAACTTTATCAAAAACCAGATAGAACACAATTTTTCAATCTTACAATCCTCATTCCTTCGTATTTGACTCCATCGTACTTGTCCCCTGGTTTCTCGAATGGGAAAGTTCCATCATATCCTGTCAGCTTACCAGAGAGTGCTATCAGCATCTGAAATTAAGTTGGGAAATAAATTATTTGTAGTTCTTGTGTAAGTAAACAAGGTTTGTGCTATGATCTGTTAAATAACATTTTTAGTGATTTATATCTAATCCCTACTAATATTATACTCGTAAATGCGAAAGTAACTCTGTCTGTCTGTTACGCTTTCACGCCTTAACTGCTGGACCGATTTTAATGAAATTTGGTACAGAGATAGATTAGACTTTGGGAAAGGACATAGGCTATATTTCATCCCACAGCTGGGCACGATATAACCTGTAGTCAACGCGGGCGGAAAGCTAGTTCTTAATAAAATTATTATTTATCATCCTTTTTTTTAACATAGTATTTATTGGCTTGATCATTTTATAAATAATAATATTTACTCGCATATAATTAAAAGGCCCATTTTTCTTCGCTTTACGATATTTTGTCGTAACGACGAACTGATTTTGACAAAATATGGTTACTTATGCGAAAAAATTTTATGAGTAAAAAGTTATGCGAAAAAAAATTAGGGCTTTTAATAGGGATGTTGACATTGTTTGATTTTATGAATTAAGTATTGTATGTGAAACAAAATATATTAATATCCGAAAACAGCATTAACATTGGTTTATAAATGAACAAGTTATTAGCATTTATATTATCGTAAGGACTAGCTATCTGATCTGGTTCAGTAAAGAGAGCTAGCTGTTTAGTTTTTACCTACGCAAGCAAATGGCGGTGAGGTCACGTAAGTGCATATCTTTTTCGTTGTTTGACAGTTTCCCCCTCTATTAAAATTGAATAGCTTGTAACCTTTTTATTTCTCAATAGTTTAAAAAAAAATTCGGTTTTGGGTTTTGGATTCAGTTCCTTCTTACGATAAACAATAAAAAAAATAGACGTGTGGCACTCGGGGACTGCCGCGGTAAAGCTATTGTATTAATTATAATTATAATTGCATAAGCTTATACAAAATGCTATGTAAAAATTTCAAAAAAGTTTACCATTTTTATTTTTTTTACGGCCGCCATCTTGGATTTTAAAATGGATGTTATTTTCGCAATCAGCACCCCCCGAAAACCTATTAAACGACACCCATGACGGTTTTTTACAAAAAATACATATCCGCCATCTTGGATTTCAAAATGGATGTCATTTTCGGAATCAGAACCCCCTGAAAACCTATTAAACGACATCCATGTCGGTATGTCCGAAAATTTCATATCCGCCATCTTGGATTTTTGGTGGGGGGAATCGAGACGCTCCTAGCTTTGCCCTTCGCGTCACGATTCCCCCAACTAAAATCCAAGATGGCGGATATGAAATTTTCGGATGGCGGTCGGCGGGTAATATGCTTGGTGACGCTTCGGGC
This sequence comes from Aproaerema taeniolella, assembly GCA_949987775.1. Lineage (NCBI taxonomy): Eukaryota > Metazoa > Arthropoda > Insecta > Lepidoptera > Gelechiidae > Aproaerema > Aproaerema taeniolella. The sequence goes on from OX465262.1 coordinate 14,039,524, forward strand.
TTCGCCCTACGCGGAGCTCGGCCTTCGGCCTCGCCCTATACGCAGCTCGCCTCGGCCTACGGCCTCGGCTCTCACGTTCGGCTCGGTCTGCTACCTTGCCTCACCTTAAAAATCTAAATTTGTATGGCGGCCATCTTTAATTAGGGGGGGGACGCTCCGGGCTTCGCCCTACGCGGAGTTCGGCCTTCGGCCTCACCCTATACGCGGCTCGACTCGGCCTTCGGCCTCGCCTCACCTTTAGAATCTAAACTTGTATGGCGGCCATCTTGGATTTGGGGGGGGGGACGCTCCGGGCTACGCCCTACGCGGAGCTCGGCCTTCGGCCTCGCTTTTTACGCAGCTCGCCTCGGCCTACGGCCTCGCCTCGCAGCGTGGCGTCCCTTGTATGGCGGCCATCTTGGAAAATTGTGGAATCGAAAAACTGACCCGATATTCGGAATCATCGACCCCCAAACCCCCCAGATACCGATTTTCGTCCGGATCGGAGCAACTTCATTTTATTATTATTATTATTATATTATTATTACTATTATATTATTATTATTATTGTTGCACGCACACAAACACCGTGTCGAAGACTGCCGAACTGAAACGACGTTAGACGATGCACGGCCTTCAAGCCACACCTCCGTGCCCGTCGGAGTGGGGAGCGTTAGGTTTTTTCGTTACGGAATTTCTGGATTCGGTCCCCGCGCTCAAGGCCCGCGATAGAAGCTATGCAATAGCTTAAAAAAATTAGTCAACATCCCTATTATATGCGAGTAAATATTATCATTTATAAAATGATCAAGCCAATAAATACTATGTAAAAAATTTAAAAGGATGATAAACAATAATTTTATTAAGAACTAGCTTTCCGCCCGAGGCTCCGCCCGCGTGGACTACAGGTTATATCGTGCACATCGTTTTATTCGAATAATTATGGAACCTGGCACAATATGTGTATTTGCCACAAACGGATATTAGTTTGGTTCATGACATTAGCTATGCAGGAATATTGAATTTATATATTTACGATTTTGTTTTTTAGTTTTGGCAATGATTGATTTAATTTTAATGGAGATTATTTTTGAATTATGTTTTGCTATTACACGCAATATTTACCATGAAAACTGCAGCTTTGATTGAAAGTTCTGATTCCCCGAAAATAACCACATTAACATTGTTATTAAACAGATTATTTAATATTTCATGTTGTAAACAACATGCTAAACAAAACATAAAATTTTAAAATATTACATCTTCTCGTCGTGTGCATAAATAACCTTTACTTACAACATTTTTAAGAATTAATTATAATCAGTAGAGAAAATTGACTTAAGTAACACATTAAATTAAAATACATTACCTTGCCAAGAGGTGGATGTACATCAAAGAAAAAGGTTCTGTTTATGTACCAACTTGCCATCTTGCCAAAATGAGTTTCATCCCAGCTAGAAAGACAATAAATAAAAGATTAAAATAATCGAAAAAGAATTGGTCGTGCAAGGAAGCAGTCATTTAATAAATTGATTATTTTATAAATGACTAGCATTCCGCCCGGGACTTCGTTCCGTTGTGTTCATCAGGGATAATGTAGCATTCTAATGGCGAAAGAATTTTTCAAATCGGTCCAGTAGTTTTGGAGATTATTCAATGCAAACAAACAAACAATCAAATCTTTCCTCTTTATAATTTTAGTACAGATAATAATCAATTATATTGATTGGTTACTACAAATTACCCATTTTTTATTTTTTTATAATGAATGGGTTTGCTCTTGACCACAATCTAGCCCAGGGGCGAAGATGTGGTTGAGAATGTAGCAAGCTCACCCAGAAGATGCCTATTCACTCGAACTTTAAAGAGACTCGGGTTATATGAGCCCCGAAATACAGACGCAGGCAAAGAATTCCATTCCTTAGCGGCGCGCAGTATAAAATATGAACAGAGGCGCTCAGTACAGATTCGAGGAATTTCGACAAGGTAGGGGTGGTACCCTGCAGTGTGTCTGGATGTCCGGTAGAAGAAAGGGGCAGACGGCACCCATTTTTAACCGACTTCAAAAAAAGGAGGTTCTTATAAATTAGAGATTACCCTAGACACAAAACTTATTTTTGAGTGTGATACAAGCTCATTATGGAACAACTATACACTATCCTATTAATTACAATTGATTTTATTTCTCTAAATCAAATAATGCTTACCAAACATGGTCTGGTTCCAGCACTTTGTAAAATCTTGTGAAGAATGTTGCACCACACAGCACACCAAAAGTTAGCCACCATCTGTAAAGAAACGATAAAGCATCTAAAAATAGTAGCAGATCCTTCCAAACAGTTACAAAAAACAATCTACTAATAAGCAAAACAATTATTGACTGAAATGCATTAATGGGGCTTCCTATTTGAGACTTAACATTTCCAAATTTTTTTTTAATATTTGTGCACTCTAAAAATGCAACTTTGTATTAGTAGCAAACTAATTTTTACTGAAAATAGTGAACTTAATGGCCGCATCTACCACCAACTTTGAAGATAAAAATACTGTTCATTCTTTCTAGAAAACTAAACTAAAATGAAATCAAAGGATTAATTATTCAATAAAAATCCAACGTACGTTTTAAAAATAATAAAATTCTATTAAAATCAATTAGAATTAGATAATTTGTAAAGTACAAAAGTAACTTCAAATACTCACATTTTATGGTTTACTTTCGGGCTTGCGCATTTTATGTTGCTGTTAGTCATGTTAACAATTTAAAATTCTTTAACACAATAGTAATTAGTTTAACATTTTCATACAAGAATATCGGGAAATATCATATCAATATAACGGTAAACACAACTTTCGCTTTTCACAGCTGACGAATGACAGAATGTGAATAATGTTGCCAAAGAATTTATTAAATGCTACCAAAACCGATTTTTAATTAAAAAAGTAATGATAAATAATTTTAATAATAAGGTACCGGAACTATATTCTTGCAATGTAACACAAAAATGTAATTATTAAATTAAATTAGTTTGGTAAGGAGTTTTGTGGACAAGTTTGGAACTTCTCCAAATTCAATGTTAGCAACATGCTTGCAACATTGTTTTGTGAAGTAAACACGATCGATAAGATTTGGTCTCCATTTGGGCAGTAGGCAAAGCGTACCATTTTATCAGATCTAATGTTCTATCGAACCATATCTGTCAATAATAAGAAATTAAATCTTGAAAGTGAAATTAAGAAATCTTATAATTGCTGCAAAGATTAACATTTTGTTTTCGGAGATATAATAAAAAGAAGAACACCATCACAAGGAGAAAACTGGTTGCATTCATCCGAAAGAGTCCGTAAGACATGGTTGATACCATTTACAAGTTGATACAAGGCTGTCGAATTTGGTCATTTGTTTTGTGAACGCCAACAGAAGACAACGTCTTTTTTATCATATAATGGAAAAACTAGGAATAGTAACCGAACGCACTGTTATTATAGAAACATTGAAGAAATATAGAAAACTACATTATTTGTGGAACCCTACTCATAAGCTATACAGTAATAAGGATGCTAGACGCCAGGGATTGGAAATTTTATTAAAAAGTTGGCGAAAATTGGAGCCTAAAGCAACTATTGCTTGTATGAAAAAGAAATTAAACAATTGGAGAGCATCTTACAGAAGAGAAAGAAAAAAGGTTAAGAGAAGAATTAATTTAACAGTATGCCTGTGTAGAAAATACTTATCACTTAGTTGATTGCGACTAAAATTTTCAGGCCTGCGTTCAAAGGGTGGTTAGTGTAAAGTGAATGTTACTTTACGGTAGAATTAAAAAAATATATTTACTTTTCAGATTGTTGATAGCATGAGAACAGCCCTCGAACCAGATGAAATTCATAAACCAAATTTATGGTATTACGATTATTTATCATTCATCAATGATGATTGTCCAGTGCTAGGAAAGGACTGCGATGATACTCTAGAAATTGATATTGCAAATGATCATGATATAGACGATCATTCAGAAGCTGTTGAAGAGCTCGAGGAAGAAACGAATGAAGAAATAGAAGATGATAATGACGACCAAGAAGAAATCGATAGTGATGAGGTAATTGTAAAAAGTTATAGCTAGAAGAAAATCATAGCCATCTTAGACTTGAGGGAATAAACAATAATTCTGACTTTAAAGTTAGTTATATTACCATTTGGTAACTTGTAAAGATATATATTTTCTTTATGGTAACCGCTTTTACCGTTTAATGAATAGCTATATATTATAGTATGCTGCTGTTGCAATCAAGAGAGGGTGATGTGGATCATGAAGTAAGAGGATTTATCATCTGACAGTCGCAGATAGGTAGCTAGTCCAAGGAATGTTGGTTATATTTTTCGCTGGGTTCAGTTCAAACAAGGTTTTTTTTTCAGGAGCCTCTAAAGAAAAAAAGTATGTCAGTGAAACGAAGAAGCCAGAACCAGTCATCGAAACAAGAGTCATTAATAATGGAACCACCTCAAGTTCTGATTCAATCAAATGGCCCAAATGATGAAAACTCTGAGGATTTATTTGGCCGTGCTGTTGGATCGCAGTTAAAGGAACTTTCAAAATTTCAAAGATGCATAGCTGAAAAACTAATATCAGAAATAATGTTTTACGCAAAATTAGAACAGTTAACGCTAGGAAGCTCAATACATTTAGATTCGACTGACCCTTAAATACTTATGTTATAATTTTTTTACATGTAGTTAGTCAGACAGTTAATGTGACATTCACACTGAGTGACAATAAAACTTACATATACAGGGCTTTAGGTATCTCTCTTTCAACCTCTCGGGTGGTTAATCAGTCCATGAAACTGAACACACCGCATTTTGACCATGTACCTAAACCATAAATTTTAAACCCATCGATATGTGTAACGAGTTATAAGATACTAGCTTTCCGCCCGCGGCTCCGCCCGCGTGGACTACAGGTTATATCGTGCCCAACTGTGGGATAAAATGTAGCCTATGTCCTTTCCCAGGCTCTAATCTATCTCTGTACCAAAATTCATCAAAATCGGTTCAGCGGTTTAGGCGTGAAAAGGTAACAGACAGACAGACAGACAGACAGAGTTACTTTCGCATTTATAATATTATATACTAGCTTTCCGCCCGCGGCTCCGCCCGCGTGGACTACAGGTTATATCGTGCCCAACTGTGGGATAAAATGTAGCCTATGTCCTTTCCCAGGCTCTAATCTATCTCTGTACCAAAATTCATCAAAATCGGTTCAGCGGTTTAGGCGTGAAAAGGTAACAGACAGACAGACAGACAGACAGAGTTACTTTCGCATTTATAATATTAGTAGGGATAGGGATAGGGATAATATATATATATAATATTAGTAGGGATATTAGTAGGGATGTATGTTTCTTTTTATCTTTTTATCAAAAATATGTATACTATTTAAAATTTAAAACTATGACTGAGTCTGGTTTCGAAATTATAATAATCATGTAGAACTTAACAATGCGTAACTTAGACGGTAATGTAATAGATTTTAGTGGAAACTTTGTTGGCTTCTGTGTTAATTAAGTTGTTTTATGTCCAGTAGATTTACTTAATGCTGTATGTTTCCCAATTTGTTGAAATAAAATAAAATAAATTTTTAAGTTCCCGTACAAACTTCATCACAGCATTTTGTATGAGAGATCAATTTTTTTTCGTATTTTAATCTATGTTCCTTGGGAAAGTTGTTCAGTTTCATGGACTGATTAACCACCCGAGAGGTTGAAAGAGAGATATCTAAAGCCTTGTATATGTATAATACCTATGGAAAAACGCCCTAGGAGACCCCTTTATACTACTTATTATGAATAAATAGCAAATATCTTGTAAAAAATTACCAACGGTGCAAAGGCCGAAATAACGAAGAGATTGTTTATGTGTAAATTTAAATTTATTTTAACTAATTATAATAAGTAAGAAGTAATGTTTTTGTTTATATCCATTTCGTTGTTATAAAAATAAGTGATGGCTAAATATAGTTCTACTTATATGTATTTTGTTTATACATATTTAACTTTTTCAATTTGAAATCTGTAAATAGGTGCTCCGATAATTGGGTAGTTTACCCTAATTCTGTTTTTTGCAGTGATACAAAAGCTAAAAAAATAAGCAAATATCACGGAATTACCTGATAAAAAAATTATCAGCGCAGCGGTGCAAAGGTTGAAATAACGAAGAGATTTTTTATTTGTTTTTACCTATTTCGTTGTTATAAAAACAAGTAATGGCTAAATATAGGTCTACTTATATTTACTTTGTTCTCATTACACTTTTTCAATTTGAAATCTGTAAATAAGTGCCTTTGCCGATAGTTGGGTAGTTTACCCTACGTGGTGACTTCTGTTTTTCCGGTGATACAAAAGCTAAACTTAAAAAACTACCAATTGTCAGCACTTTGTTTTACTGTGAATTACCAGTGAAACGGAACGTGAGCCAGCTGTTCTACCAATGTCAGACACAGATTTGGTACTGCCAGCACCTGTATTTTTTCGCTTGCCTTGGAAACTTTTTCAGTTATTGCGACTTGTGTTTTATTCAGATGAGAACTTATTCGTGTCTATTTTAAAGGCTATTTTTTTGTATGCACATATGACAAGTATTTATTTCTGGTGCGTAACGTAATATGTAAGGCGACTGTCAGTTGTTATTAACGGATGAAACTGGTGTTTTCTGACTCCTGCCACAAGGAAAATTCTGATTGGCATAGGTTGTTAGAATAAGCTTCATCAGAATCAACCTATTAGAATCAGCCTTCTTTGCGTATAAAACATGACCGTTACAAATTAACAATGGTCATTATTATGCTTTATACAAAAGTACCTGCTTAGTTAATGACGTAGCATTAAACATTAATAATTATACTGTGAATCGGTATAAATATTAATTTACTTAGATGTACACACGGCAGCACATCAGGTTATACATGTTGACCTTGACGTTGCCTTTATCTCGCTTGTAATAACGGCGGCTTTCGTAGTAAAAATTGGTAAACTGACGTACCTGTCTGTACAATGTACAGGGATAACGGCACATCATGTTATCCAAAACTGTCAAAATTCAATCGATTTTCAGTTTTATCTCAAAGCATTAGAGTTTAATATCCATTGGGGAAATTTAACAATTTGTGGTAACCTGATGTGCTGTTGACTGTACATACTTTTTTTTTATTATAAGAAAATCTTTATTTTGCATTATTAATTTTTAGTCGCTTGTGTTTCAATAACTGGGCAACACTGTTCAAAGTTTCGTTTCATTTCATGTTTGTTTTTTTAGATTGCGTTTGCGTCCAATTGCGTCTTCGTCTTTCGACGATGGATTCGTGTTGGATTCGTGTTTTGTGTTTTAAATCATTAAATTGTTGAATCATACGTACATAAATAACCTATTTAAATAACACAAAACTTTTGTGACTACCTAGCTAGCCATTCGTATTGTGTAATAGCAGCAATGACTACGCATTAGATTGTTAAACACATTGATAAACATGAATCGTTTGAACACTTTAGTTATTGTGCTAATTTTCCTTCATTCTTGTTGTGGCGAACTTAGTGTCGATAAAAAGAAACTATACGTGAAAAGTTTTATGGATCATTTCAATAATTTACCAGGGAACAATTCGTTTTACGATGGAGGGATTTTTTTAAAAGCAACAAAGAAAGTAAGTACAGTACATGCCAAAGCACTTTTAATTAGTTTTAATTGGCCACAATTTCATAAGGTTATCGTTATTTAGACCTTACAAGTTATCAAGTGCTCTCAAGGCTATCAAGTGTTTATTTTTGTATTTGATTGTTAATTTACAAATATTTCAAATATTCAAATATTTATTTGTTTATGCAAACACATTCTACTTATTTTGAGTTACTTAATGTGAACTCTTCCCCTAACATGACCCAGCAACCCATTTTTCAATCCTGTACTGCTCAAACTAAGTAGGACCTCATTATTACAAATTAATTTAATAGAGTTAAAATAATAATTTTTAAATTTTATTTTTCTACTTTTACATTCTTGAAGTGTGGTTTGTTCTTGGATTTTCTTTTTATTTTGTTTCCTTGAAACACCTAGTAAAAATTAATTGGTGTTCTGTAGTCATGCTTAAACTCAAAAATGGCTCGACTGATTTCGATGATTTATTTGGTCCTAATGTCACTATTTATTTGATTCTAGGTTTATATTTAAAAAAAAAAATTATATCCATGAACGATGTTGTGAACAAACTGCTAGTCTGAAATTCATTGAATCCAGAATTACTAATTCAATTAGAATTATTTAAATAATTGGATCCAAAATTACTTGACTTCTGTCTATCTTTTAACTCTATAACAGACTTCAAAAAATAAGGAGGTTCTTTGTTCGACTGTATGTATCTTTTTTCTATGTAGGTATGTTCACCGATTTCTCTACCATTTGTGGACCGATTTTCAAAATTAATGTTGTGTTTGAAAGAGTATATTCTTGAGGTGGCCCAAGTCAGGATCTGATGATGGAATCCCAGGGCAATCCTCAAATTTAACAGGCTCTTTTAATGTTTCTCATGTATTAGTTTAAAAATTTTTGAAGTGAAAACTTCTTTAGCATCATTATAATTTGAAAGTCGATGAAACCAAAAAGCGACAGTAAAAAGAGAACGCCACATAAATTCATTAGATTTTACGTGGGAGAAAATGAGATAGTATGTTCGTAGTATGTGCACACAATTTTTTTTAAAAAGTTTATTGTATTCAACAGGGTGACAACATATACAGCACAGAAGTGAGACTAAAGGAATTCCAACCAGACGAAAACGCCCCTGTCAATTATTTGACATGTCGTGGTGACATAATAGACGATGACTCTACTACGGTGTTCCTCGTCAGGACAGAGTGTGATTCCAGTCAGCCCAGCACAGATTATGCTGAGGAAACAGTCCCTCCGGTCACAGAGGCCAGAGGACCTGTACAGCTTGATAATGAGATTCAGCCCAGCAATGCGGTAAGAAATATTTTATTTTATTTTTTAATTAACAACTAGCTTTCCGCCCGTGGGATAATATGTAGCCTATGTCCTATCCCAGGCTCTAATCTATCTCTATACCAAATTTATATATTGCCGTTTGTATAAAATAACTACTGCTGACGTAATCACCATCTAGACCCCCCCACCCCCATGTCATCAAAAATAAGCTAGGCGAAGACCCCCCTCCCCATATAGTGCTTACGTATTACTTGAATGGCCCATCTCCTTTCTCTGATTTCAAAATCTATAGGTACTAAGAAAGAAAAAAAAAATTATTCACCATATAAAGCAGAAGTCAAACAACATACAAATAAATCATGAGGTGAAAACTTGCTGCCCGGCTGTTTTTCAGTCAGCACTTACATTTGAAATAAATTGTGCATAATGCTTTTTGGAAGCGGTGATAGCCCAGTTGGTAACGAGCCAGACTTGTAATCCGAAGGTTGTGGGTTCAAATCCTGGTGCGGGTCTGTACCACTAAATTCGTCTTTTCGGATTTATGTACGGATTTCTAATTATCACTTGCTCAACGGTGAAGGAAAACATCGTAATGAAACCCGCCCGACCAAGAAAATTTTCGAAGACGAGCGGTCCACCAACTCGCATTGGGCCAACGTGGTGGACTATGGCCTAAATCCCCTTCGTGTTTCGAAAGGAGGCCCGTGCCCCTTGGTGGGGACGTATATGGGCTGGTAAAAAAAAAAAAGGCTTTTAATGTCATTTTAAGCGAGTTTTAATATTCGTGACTAGTTCAATACATACATACACTCATGCTTAAAATTCCTATTGGAGTAGGCAGAGTAATAGGGATTTTAGCGTCAGTGCTCTGGCTACCCTAATACGCGTGAGCGTATTTTCAATACGGCGCAGAAAAATCACTCGTTTTCTTGGCGTTTGATCCAAATAAACTTTCTTCTTTCAAGTCCGTTAGAATTGTTCTTCAAGGTGGTTTATTTTGTTTATTAACTAAAATCCAAAGCAATACAGTAGTGCTTATATCTAGAGGTATAACTAGCTTCCCGCCTGGGACTTCGTCCCTGTGGGAATTTTGGGAATGAATAATAAACATAAACCTTCCTCGTTGATGGGTCAGTGAGTCAGGACGTCTTCTATACTGATATTATAAAGAGGAAAGATTATATTTTTTGTTTGTTTGCTTTGAATAGGCTCCGAAACTACTGCACCGATTTGAAAAATTCTTTCACCATTAGAATCCCATATTATCCCCGATAAACATAGGCTACATAATTTTCCCGAATTCCCACGGGAACGAAGTCCCGGGCGGAAAGCTAGTCCTTACTTATAATATTATATAAATGTGAAAGTTCCCTGGGGAAAGTTGTTCAGTTTAATGGGAAGATTGACTCCCTGAAGTTTCGCTAGCTAATTTAATGTCTTTTTTTATTTACTTTTTATTATAAGATCATAGATGAGGTCGACGATGGAGCGAGTTAATCCAGAAAATGCCTAATAAGGCACCGGTACTCCTATGCACCGAGGGAACACAGCGAGCTGTTTGGCGTCGTACTTCGCTAGGAGGGTGGTCGCGAATCAGACGGCTCTTCACAGAGCCTACCACACTGCATGAGACCATAGGACGCAACCTCAGATTCAGAACAAATTGAGGTGTTTTTGCCTGGGGTGGATTAATAGGAGACTGGTCTCATTTGTGTTTCCTCAGTCGCCTTTTACGACACCCACGGAAAGAAATGGGATGGTATTATTCTCAACCGATCACCACACGGTGCAAAAATTCTTGCAGAAGTCACACAGTCACATATACTTACAGAAGATTATTTGAATTTTATTGACCTTATCTTGTCCCTTGTCACCCAGTTGACCTATTAAAGACATCCTGTTTTTTTGTGATGGTATTTTGTGTTTACATTATCTTTCATCCTGCAGTATGTTAACTTTTATTTTTATATTTCCTCTCCAATGTTTATTTTTTAATGCTCAGTTTGTTGCTCATTTTAATAAAAGCTAAGATTCAATTGATCACGCTGTACGGTCGCGGGATTTTTCTGAAAGTTCAAATTCGTTCTCAATTCATGTTATTTACGATTTTTGAGATTTTGCCAATGTCGGAGTATTTTAACGAGCAAAATAGAGAATGGCAAAGTCGGCCAAATCAAGTAATGAAACCCTTAATGCCGTACTCAGAGACGTCATTAAAGGTTAAGAAGTTATTAAATGTCATGCTATCCTTTTTTATATCAACAATAGTGAAAGAGACAACATCAGAGTTTAATAGTACTTAACCTGACGTCTCTGAGTACGGCAGTTAAAGGGTTGTAGTACACCAGTTTGGCCGTATGGTGATCGGTTGAGAATAACACCATCTCATCTCTTTCCATGGGTGTCGTAAGAGGCGACTAACGAAACACAAATGAGACCTGCCTCCTAGTAATCCATCTCAGGCAACGACACTTCATTTTTTTCTGAATCTGAGGTGTCGTCCTATGGTCTCATGCGGTGTGGTAGGCTCTGTAAAGGGCCGTCTGGTTCGCGACCACCCTCCTACCGAAGTTCGACGCCAAACAGCTTGCCGTGTTCCGTCGGTGTGTGGGAGTACCAGTGCCTTTACAGGCATTTTCTGGGTTAACTCGCTCCATCATCGACCTCATCTTTGACCTTTATGGTCAAGATTGAGGTGAAGAGTTAACCCATCTTATAAAAAATAATTTTCCACGTTAAAAACGTATGAGTCACCGACTTCAATCCTAACACGAGTTCGCACAAAGTAGATATCTAGTATATTTTGCGGACTACAATGCTTATTAGCAGATAACAAGCAGAAATGTCATTCATTTATTTAGATGATGTTCTAGTTTGTAGTATTTTTTGTTTTTGTTGATTTTTTTTAAAAGCGCTGAATCAATTTCTATAAAATTTATATGGGACCTCTTCAGGAGTATACTCTTTCGAACAAATAAAGAATTTTGAAAATCGGACATCAGTTGGCGGAGTTATCGCGTAACAAATATACAAAAAAAAATACAGTCGAATTGAGAACCTCCTCCTTTTTTGAAGTCGGTTGAAAAAAAGCCTCGTCCGTCGATCAGCAGGGTGCACCGCTAGCTGTTGAGAATGACGATTTTGCATCGCGATTTTGGAACACCAAGGCCCGTATTATAGAAGTGGACTCAAGTCTTTATCTATAATTAAGTATCGATTGTCTCTTTCTTTCACTATCAAAATGACAAAGACGACTGCTACTCAATTATAGATTAAGAGTCTTGAGTCACGTTTTGTAATATGGATTGAAGAAGTTATGACCTCATACAACAACCTTATCATATTGACACAATTTCTACATCGTGATCTAATTAAATAATTTTGTCATCTGTACCACCACCAACTTTTGTACGAGAGAAAAAAATAAACTGTTTATTAATTTTATTGAAAAATAGTGCAGATTTTCATATCTATTCTTGCCTAAAAAAGTATAAATTAATCCATTGTACCTACGTACTAGCCAATTAAAGCTAACTACTTAATCCAAATTATTACGCAGTTCTACACGGAAAACATTATTGTACACGTCGTACTAATCAGACTACACGTTGACTTTGATGTCGTTCTTATCTTGTTCGTAAAAGCGCCGCAGGCTTTCATAGTCCAAATGAATAACTTAACGTGCTTTTATCTGTACTTGCTATGGTACACTCGAGAGCATATCAAGCTCGATATATTTTGATACTGTTTTCATTCTACTTTCCTACTTTTTTTTTAAATTATAAGATGGGTTAAGTCTTGACCTCAATCTTGACTAAGGTCATAGGTCGACGATGGAGCGAGTTAACCCAGAAAATGCCTATAATTGACGGAACACAGCAAGCTGTTTGTCGTCGGACTTCGGTAGGAGGGTGGTCGCGAACCAGACGGCCCTTCACAAAGCCTACTTTTAATATTACCTATAAATGAGAAAGTTTACGAGGATGTTTTAGATGTTTGTCACTACTTCACGAAAAAACTACTGGACGGATTTTGATCAAACTTTGTAGTAATACAGCTTAAATATCAGAATTACACATAGGCTCCATAATTTTTCCAAAGTCCCTCGGGAACGAAGTTCCGGGCGGTAAGCTAGTAAATGAATCTGAATCTTTTCAATTGCACAAGTCTGAAAGGAAATCATTTTAATTAACTGAGCGTGAATTTAATCTGAATTAAAATGAAAATATTTATTTTTATAACATCATAAATTCATGATTCGATGCAGTTTTCGCACATTTCAGAAAAAAATAATTATTTTCTTATCTTGAATTCATTAGTAGCAAGACAAATCAATTATAGTTGTGAAATAGTTCAATGTGATTTTAATTTGGAGCCTTTTCTGGCTCAATTACTTTGTGAGGCGTAACAACCATATATAGTTATTAAGAAAACCGGTCAAGTGCGAGTTGGACTCGCGCACGAACCGTACCATTATCTATAAAAAGTGCAAAAAAATCATGTCTGTTGCATCGGGGCCCTTAAATATTAATTTTATTCTGTTTTTACCCGACTGCCAAAGAAGGAGGGTAATGTTTTTCGAGTGTATGTAAGTATGTATGTATGTCTGTTCCTTTGTGACCTCCTGTAGCCTAAACGGCTTGATGGATTTTGATGTATGAGGTATCGTTAGATTTGTCTTGATTACGGGAGTGTCATAGGATACATTTTATCCTAAAAGTCCCACGGGATAAAGACATAATAATATTTTTTAGTGTGCAGTCGGGTATTTTGTTTTTTTAATTTAGTATTTGTTGTTATAGCGCCAACAGAAATACATCATCTGTGAACAACTGTCTAACTATCACGGTTCATGAGATACAGACTGGTGACAGACGGGCAGACTGACCGGACGGACGGAAAGAGAGTCTTAGTAATAAGGTCTTAAAGGAAAAAATTAATACACGTTTGGTTTGTTTTAATGTTTATTTTTCAAAGTAACTACATTTTTTTAGAAATGTTTATTTGTACTATCAAAGGTACTAGTAATTTTTATTTTTTCGTAGTAATAAAATTTGATTTTAATCACTTTGCCTGCGCTTTTTCAAAGTATAATTTTAACTTTGCGCATTTTTGTGATCTTACGTAAGAACTATCAAGACTCCCTCCCACCCTCTTGTAAGGAATATAATAAGGCATGCTCGACCCCACCCCCCTAAATCGTCTTACCTAATAAATTAATGGCCCCTTGTGGATTTGCGTTTACGTGGGAAGTCGAAAACATTTTTTAAGAATTTTGTAAAGTTTGTTAGGAAAAGTTGTTCAGTATATATTCTGTGTTTATGGGTGGCATCACCCTCTAAACTTAGAGTCTAAAGTTTCACTAACAAAGGTCATTGGGCACAATCCGGCCCAATTAGTGAAGGTTTTGCCTACAGAAACAAAATTATTTTTAAATTAATAAGGTATATTCTACTTTTCATTTTAAGTTAAAATGATTTTAAAACACCATGGGAAAAAATATTACAAGTGATTTAAAAGTTGAAGATATTTATTCCAAAGAACAAATTCATAGAATTTTGTTTTATTTTTATACTTATTGATGAAATAGGTATAATAAATCTCATAAATAAATAAGTAAATAATTTTGTTTACAAATATACAGAATTTTATTTTTTCCATTATGAACAATTTATCAAAATTTTCTGCACTATTTTATTTCTGTAGACTGGGTATATTTTCCATACTAAGTGAGATAGTACTATTGCACCTGTAGATATTGATCAAGTTTTTTTCTAAGATACATTATGTCATTTTCTGTCTGATTCCCATTATTTACAGTAATGCGACCCACACATTCGTAAACCGGAGATATATGTGTAAACATCCCACTTTTTTATGTAGGCCTTGGGTAAATTTTTCATACTTAAGTGCCCAATGATCTTTTTAAGTCACCCCGATATCACTTCATATATTCAATTCAATTCAACGTTTATTGCAAGTCACAACACAATAGATCTTAAAATATACCTTATAGATATAATAAGTTTTAGTCTTATGTGACGCCCTGCAAGGGCACAGCAATTCTGGAAAGAGCTTACTTACTTACTACCTAATTAAATAGGATAAAAAATTTAATAAACTCAAAAATTTTACAATTCCAACTTAATTAATCAAATATTCACTACATGTATTTAGGTATATTTCCGTAATCTATTTGATTTACTTTTTGTGATGAATTTGGTAATGAAAATAAGACATAAGACTAAGCAGTCACAAAATCCTTAAATACTAATGTACAGACAGTAGCACGTCAAGTTACTCATTTGCACAACGGAAACCGGCGCTATTACAAGCTAGATAAGGGCGACATCAAGGTCAACATGTATAGCCTGATGTGGTGTCGTACCCAACGATGTTTTGTAACTGGGTAGGTAGGCAGAAACCACAGATTGTCACTTAGTACGAATCCTCTTTCCTTCATCATCATCAGCCCATATACGTCCCCACTGCTGGGGCACGGGCCTCCCTCAATAACATGAGGGGTAAATGCCATACTCACCACGCTTGGCAGACGGGTTGGCGAGGGTTTTGATATAATTGCAGAGTTTTCCTTCTCTGTGTACAGATGAACTTGCTTGCATATTTACCTTGGTCGCCTTGTACGACACCTCGGTAAGAAAGAGGGTGGTCCTATTCTACTCTGCCGGGGACTCACACGGCTTGAATCCTCTTTAGCTTCCTCTAAAATCACAATTCGTCTCATACACGTGCTCGTCAGATTCGGATACTCTGTGGGTCTTTTCCTTTACCTACTCTGTTTCAATACCTAATGTAATAATAATACATAGTACAGAGGCCAGCGCATCAGGTTACTCCATTTTCATTGCAAAACCGCTCTTATCACAACTGCACAGAGTGCACGCGTGTAGTAAATATTGTACGGTTCAAAACCATACATTTATAACTTACACGCGCAGTGCGGTCGCGCGTACCAATTGACCCACATTTACACTTAGCCGAACGCAGCATTTTTCTATTCTTACAAAAAATAAAGACAGAGTGCATTTTTAACTTGGAGTAAGAGGTCGCCATCCTACATTTTTGTAAACTTATAACAATAAACTAATTACGGGTGTGATCGACTTTCTCCTGTGCTCTCACCAACATCAACATCCAACTAACTTAACTTCAACTTGATAACTTCAATATATATTATGTACTAAACCGTACATATGTTGTTTATTATAATTGTAGAACACATACAGTCATAATATTACAAACATTAAACTGTTAAACATGCACTAAACTATATGCAGATTATAATACATGTATTGTGGTTACAACTACATATGTATGGCTCGAGAAAATGATGTCATCCAATTATAAATCACTTCGGGGAAATCCTAATTAAATACAGAAGCGATTCAATTGCATCTCGGTACACGAGCTCGCGTGTACACAAGGTGTTTCAAAAAAACCCAAAAAAAAAAATCCAAAATTTAATTTTAAAAGTGAAATAGTCGCAACTCTAGTAATCAGTTGCACGGTTTGACATCTACAAAATGAAAGTTTCATATAATTAATATGACATACTTGTCATATTTGTAATAGAGCTGTGCAATAAGCTAAATTTGAATTAATTTTGAATTATTATTTTTTTTGGGTTTTTTTGAAACACCTTGTATTTTTTTAAATTCATTCAAGTTTAGACAGCAGCACGTCAGGTTACCCATAAGCACTACGAAAGCGACATCAAGATCTCAACCGATCAGTGAGGTTAAGCAACGTACACAGAGGCGGGAACCTGATGGGTGACCAAAGTAGCAATTTATCACGAGCGTTTCCGTGTTAAGCTGTCGGTCCCGGCTGTTGTCGATTGACTACAGTCGTTAAAACCAAGTCAGAGGCCATTGTGCGGTTTGAAAACTCTGACATCAGGGTTAGCCAAGTTCGCCACATACCTGACTATACCTACACCATAAGAAGAAGAAGGGCCTGTTTCTCCTCATGAAACTGAACAACTTTCCCCAAGGAAACTATGTATATGTAATTCTCGAAACAAATTTTCACAAAGGGAGCGTCGGTGGTCAGTGGCGGGGCAAACCCATAATTTGATGTGGGCAAGATACATTTTGCGAGGCCCTCTGGTGGCGCAAGAAGCAATGTTACAAATAAATTTAAAAAAAACCGTTGAAATATACCTTTTTACTACTTTATTTATTTTCTATAGTAAAGACAACTGTTTCATGTTCCAACATTAAAGCCAAAACATAGGGGAAATCTCTAAGTCTGGTCACTATGGGTTCCCCGCGATAGCAACGCATTGCCAACGAACATTGCTAGACTAAATAAAAACAAATTTTGTCAGAGGGGCTTCCCCGTTCTTTTCCCAATTTATTTATTATTTTGTAACGAATACATTTTTACGTTACGTAGTATGGTATTAGAGAAAGATTTGATTGTTTGTTTGTTTGTTGAGGCCCCTCGGACCGCGAGGCCGTAGGTGGTGGCCAACGTCGCCCACGCCTAACGCTGCCTCTGTCGGTGGTCTAACGTAGTGGGTCGGACTCGTAAGCGAGAGGTACCTAGATCGATCCCCAGTGCCGCCATGTTTTCTGAGTTATGTACATTAGTTGCACACTAACCGATGCTCTTACGGTGACGGAAAACATCGTGAGGAAACCTGCACATTCAGGAGACTGAATGTGTGACCATGATCCAATCCGGTCAGGTTCCCCTGTTAGCAGGGTCACGGAGGTCAGATGGCAGTCGCTCCACTGTATTGTAATGACTTGACCGGCCAAATTCTGGATCATGGTCAAGCGTACCCTGAATGAGAAACGGAACCAAGCGCCAGGAAGAAGAAGAGAAGATACAAAGGGTAGTCAGCCTGGTCGCACAATTTATGGAAAGGCGAAAATTTTTATATTTCGACCTTGTTCTTTACGTACATACACACATACGCTCATGTGGTTTTAGAACCACTAAATGCCACGTTTGACACAAATTGTGAGGGTTATCAGATGGTACAAGTTGCAAAATGGTGAGAGGGGTCAGCCCTTCGCCCATTATACAGCAAAACCCTCGCATCCCTTTTACAGATTTTTACTGTATACCTGGGAAGAGTAGGTAGCTGACACATTCTAAGTTTTTCTTTCACTCTCAGTCCAGCATGGAAGCTATGTTCCTTGGGGAAATAATTTTCTTAATTATGATTTGTTTTTTTTGATATATTTTTTTTAAAATTTTGACATTATAATTCTTTTTTTTTTGAGATTGTAATAATTTTAGTAATTTGTTTTGTATATGTATCTGATTGTGTAATATGGGCAAAGCCTTAAATAAATGATTATTATTTTTATTTTCTGTTTTGCTCCCTCTAAAAAGAAGGGGTATTTAGCCTGCCATGCGGGCCATAGCCAAGCATGTCAGGGAATTAAATAATTTCAGGGGTCATCATAGTGGTTGTTGATGTCAAGGATTTTCGAGTAAGGCGACATGTGTTCAGAATCGTTGCTTTTTATTATTATTATTATTATTTAAACACTAGAAAAGTCGGTAGCTTACACATTCCTTTGTGTTGTGGGTCCCTTAAGGCAACAAAGACAGGCGTAAACACCCGGTTTATTGTTACGGCTTTATTTCAAAATAACAAACAAATATCAAGACGGCTAAGCTTGCATCATTCAATATTCTCATTACCTTGTTATGAGATGAATCAGTTCGCACGTCATTGTTCTCTGGTAATTGGGTGGTAGATGCCAGTACATCGGTTTACTAAACTCGTGTATACTCTTACGAAAAGAGCTATTTTGCAACTAAAATGGGTCATTAGATTGCCCCTGTAAATGAATTGCCAACTTACAAATGTCCGAATACCCTAATACTGGGTGAAAATGAAGCTCCTAGCTATATTCAAAATTCTGAACCAGTATCACTCAAAGAACACATATAGGAAAAAAATTTTTTTAAAATATTTTTCAATGGGAATAGTTCATTTTTTGCCTAAACGTAGACATTACTCCTACACCAGGCATGCGAGGGGGGTGCGCCCGAGTGATGTTGACGTTTAGAGAAAAAAGAAATCCCCCCCCCCCAAAAAAAAAGAACAAAAAAAAAGTGTTCAGTAAGTGATATTGGTTCATATATTCAATAAAGCTACTGGTTCAGTATTTTCAATAAAGCTAGGAGGTTCTTTTTCAATCTGTATAACTCTTCTTTTTCCTAGCGCTTAGTTCCGTTTCTCATTCGGGGTACGCTTGACCACGATCCAGGGTTTGGCAGGTCAAGTCATTACAGTGGAGCGACTGCCATCTGACCTCCGTGACCCTGCTAACAGGCACCTAACCGGATTGAATATGATTACACATTCAGTCTCCTGAATGTGCAGGTTTCCTCACGATGTTTTTCCTCCCCGTAAGAGCATCGGTTAGTGTGCAACTAATGTGTTAAGGAGCTACAATGCCACAGACAGACACACACTTCAAAAAAACATCCCTTTTTTCTCGGGATTTAAAAAATAAATGAAAAAAAGCGTATGCTGTTTTTAAGGAAATAAAAAGTGTGAAAATTCAACGTTCGACTTAATATACCTAGTAGTTACGGCTATATACCAACTGGGCTATAACGGCTTTTTTTTTCTTTTCTTCTAAATGACTACACTGTTGGCCGCTGATGGCCTTCACAGCTTCACCGAGCAAGTAACGAGCGCAGATGGCTCTCAGCCCAAAATTTTAAGTAACAGGCCTAAGGGCGTTACTGCGAGAGAAGCGTCGGACATACGTTCGTGGAGAGAAGCGGCCGGGTACATACCGGTACTGCGAATCGGGACGAGGATTTTTTTACGAATAAATGATTGATTGATAAAAATAATCAGTAAGCGGTGGTAACCCAGTTGGTAATGAGCCAGACTTGTAATCCGAAGGTCGTGGGTTCAAATCCTGGTGCGGGCCTGTACCACTAAATTCGTCTTTTCGGATTTATGTACGGATTTCTAATTATCACTTGCTCAACGGTGAAGGAAAACATCGTGATGAAACCCGCCCGTTCAAAAACATTTTCAAAAGTCGAGCGGTCCACCAACCCGCATTGGGCCGGCGTGGTGGACTATGGCCTAAATCCCCTTCGTGTTTCGAAGGGAGGCCCGTGCCCCTCGGTGGGGACGTATCTGGGCTGGTAAAAAAAAAAAAACTAGTTATTCATATTTTATAAGTTAACTAGCATCCTGCTCGGCACTTTGTTCCCGTGGGAGTTCGGGAAAATTAGGTAGCCTATGTTACTGAGGGTTAATGTAGCATCCTACACACACACTACACAGTCGACTACAGTCGTCAAGGATAATGTAGCATCCTACACACACACTACAAAACCAAGTCAGAGGCCATTGTGCGGTTTGAAAAGTCTGACATCAGGGTTAGTCAAGTTCGCCTACACGATAAGACGAAGAATGTAGCATCCTAATGGTGAAATAATTTTTGAAATCGGTCCAGTAGTTTCGGAGCCTATTCGTTACATACAAAAAAATACAAATCTTTCTTCTTTATAATATTAGTATAGATAAAGGACTTGCATAACTTTACAATAGATTTTTAAAACGTAATATTTATTCAGGTGCCGTCATATTGTTCGTTCAGGTGTTTTCAATGCAGTGTCTTGACACTTATTAAAAACTTTTGTTAAAACTTATTACAGCATTTACAGCTATTGTTTCCAGGAGGAACAAAAGGATTTGTTTATGACTAGAGGATGCCTGCGACTTCGTTTTCATGGGAACTTCGTAAAGTTTTTCTTATTTGCCTTCTATCTCTCTGTGAAAAAATTCATGTAGATTTGGATGTGTGGCCCTTAATCCTAGGATGAAAACTCCGAGAGATTCGCTCAGTGATGGATAAAGACTTCATCTTTGCATTTTGAAATCGAATGTGACGCAATAGTTCAAGAATTATTGGCAAAAAAGTATGGTCCACACATCCAAATGCCTGCGATTCTCAGTAATGAAAATAAGATGAACCGGTTGACGGAGCCCCAATTTTATCATTAACATCTACAGTGACTCAAATCAACCCAAAAAAGCTAATACTTTGGAAAATATTTACATTAATTTATGGGCCACAGGATTACGTAGGGCCCACTTCATATCTGGAAAACCAGCAGCCCGAGATAAAAATTAACAACGCTGGCTCTATCACATATGATATGTGACAGCATATAGCGGCAAAAATCTTCTTATGAAACTCTCATCTGAGAGAAAAACGTGAATCAAATTCTGAAGCATTTGGATGGGTGGATCACGTTCAAAACCTTCTGCTTCAGCCAATACTGCGTCACATAAGTCGGGAAGGTGTTACAAATGAAGAGAATTTCCGTCACTGAAGGTGAATAAAAAAAATGCAAAACATTCAGTATTTTAGTATTTTAGGAGATAGGAGATATCGAGGTTTCATTTTTTTATTAAAATCGTGAATTAGGGTAACAATGAATAAAAAATGTTGGGATAAATACTAATTTCAAAATTCAAAAATCGAGTTCGTTACTTATGACTCTCCTTTGTACTTAAATCATACACCAGTGTCCAGTTGGAAACCCACGGTACTATGCTGGATAAATAAAATAGATTTTTTATTTTTTATTTTTACGACGAATCATACAACATGCTCTTAACATGGTCTTAAATCACCACAATAATAAAATCCACACGTCCAAATGCTTCAGAATTTGATTCACGTTTTTCTCTTTGATGAGAGTTTCATAAGAAGATTTTTACCGCTATATGCTGTCACATATCATATGTGATAGAGCCAACGTCGTTAATTTTTATCTCGGGTTGCTGGTTTTCCAGATATGAAGTGGGCCCTACGTAATCCTGTGGCCAAAAAATAAATGTAAATATTTTCCAAAGTATTAGGTTTTTTGGGTTGATTTATAGCCAGAACCGATTTTTTTATGAGTCACTGTAGATGTTAATGATAAAATTGGGGCTCCATCAACCGGTTCATCTTATTTTCATTACTGAGAATCGCAGGCATTTGGATGTGTGGACTATACTTTTTTGCCAATAATTCTTGAACTATTGCGTCACATTCGATTTCAAAATGCAAATATGAAGTCTTTTATCCATCACTGAGCGAATCTCTCGGAGTTTTCATCCTAGGATTAAGGGCCACACATCCAAATGTACATAAAAATTCAGTTTTCTATATCCAAGGGTATCGGCTGTTCGTTGATAAATCCGTGTATCCTACATTTTTAACCGACTTCAAAAAAGAGGAGGTTCTATGTTCGACTGTATGTATTTTTTTTTGTATGTTCACCGATTTCTCCCCAAATTATGGACCGATTTTCAAAATTCTTTTTTTGTTCGAAACAGTATACTCCAGAGGTGGTCCCATATACATTTTATCGAAAATGATTCAGCGCTTTTTAAAAAATCAACAAAAACAAAAAAGTACTACAAACCAGAACATCATCTAAAAAAATGAGTGACATTTTCGTTTGTGGTTATCTGCTAATAGGCATTGTAGTCTGCAAAAAATACTAGTTATCTACTTTGTGCGAACTGTTGTTGGGATTGAAGTCGGTGACTCATACGTTTTTTTAACGTGGAAAATTATCATATATTATAACTGGAGTATGCGCAATAATTCGTTCCCTTTGTGAAAAAAATCACCTTTCTAGGTCCAAGGCTTAAGGGATTTGGCTGGGCGTTGATTAATCACTTGAGTCCGTCACGACCCTGCATTTTTATATGTGAAAATACGAATAAAAATACTAAAAATACTTTACTTTTGGGATCACGTTCGTTAATTCAATCCGCATTCGATAATGACGTAAAAGCTTTACAAATAGAAAAAAAACATACATTTACGTTAAAACACAGCAGCTCTAGCATGATAACGACAAACTCGCGCTCGGCTCATGCTGAAACTTCACTTTGATTGCGCGAGGGTCCCGCGCAAAGACTTGCTCGCCCTATGGCGTTGTTAATGTTGACATTTTGACATAGGACCGCGGTGTTGTCGCGGCGCTGTCACTATCGTACTCGGCCTGCTGCTGACTGTCCGCATGATGCGATTTTGTTTCCATGGGAATTTCGACTAGTGAGCTAAAAGGCAGAGAACGGTTTTCTCGGGTCCTAATACAGACAACTTACATACATACATACATACGCTCACGCCTATAATTCCTAACGGGGTAGGCAGAACATCAGTGGTTCTAGCGAACTACTTGATGCCACGTTTGGCACAAATTGTAAGGGGAATAAGTTGTATAATAGTGAGAGGTGGTTAGCCTTTCACAGATTACTTACTAATATTATAAATGAAAAAGTATGTTTTTTTCTTCGTTTCTTTGATCTTCACATCGTAACAAAACAAAAGGCGTAAATCTGGCTTAAAAATATTTTTACTTACGCACAATTCTTGTTTCAGTATACTTCCGGAGAGCAATTCATCGCGGTGCGTCGTGATAACAAGGTCCCGTGTAGCGATTGTTCATCGCCCGTCAACGTTGACGCCCCAGGGGTTGATGATCTAGCTCATTTGAGTGTCAAACAACTTGACAAATACGAACCCACTGTCCGACACACCATAAATACAATTATTTCTGTGGAAAGGGTCGTTCAGGTACGCTTTCACATACATAAGATTTTCTTTGTTTATTCTACGAAGTGCCAGTATATTTTTAAAGGCACTGACAGAATACCGGCGTTGTGTCTCTAACCACAACACTATGCTGAGTCAGGACCTCTTCTTGACCAGCGTTTCACATCACAATTCGCCTTGATGTATTACTGTGTTTGTATTTGTGTATTGTATGTAGTTGTTTTTTTATGTCAAAGTTGCTGGTCATTGAATAAACGTATTATCTATCTAAGATCATGCAGCGACCACGGACAATTTCGTGTTATGCTCGCATTGAGCCAGCGTGTTAGACTATGGCCTAAATCCCTCGGTGGGGAGTTGGGGACATAAAAAAACATGCTCTTCGGGTTCTGTGGTACTTACGCTTGCTAAAGAAGCGTTACCAATGTGTAAGAAAATTCGTGTAGTCTTTACTCACAAAAAATAAATTAAGATTTCAAACGTAGGCAGAGTAACAAATGGTTCTAGAATCACTTGATGCCAGTTTTGATATAAATTCTGAGGGTTATTAGATGAAACATGACTTATAAAAAATTGTTACAGTGTACAAAATAAAACATACAACAATAATTATAAAATAGATAGATAGATAACATGTGCAGTAAATTGTGCTGTATGTATCATGTATCTAGTTTTTCCACCTAAACTGACGTCAAAACAGTCAGTGGAACGTGCAATATTCATTGCTTTTTCTGTTTCAGATAACCACTGGAGTCAGGTACAACATATTACTGACAGTTGACTACAACAGTTGCGATGGAACTGAAACTGAAGCTTGCGCGTTTCAAAAAACATGTTCAGTTGGTATTTTGAGGAAACCATGGAAGAGATTATACGATGGTTCGATTTATAAAGCAGTCGTAGCTAACAACTGCACAAAGCAATGGCTGTTTGGTGATGATGGTGAAGTGCTCGATGAAAATGTTTCCTTTGAAGCGTCGACTGCTAATGACGGATTGATAGAAGATGATATTAAAGAATTACACCATTCCGACGTTCAAGCTCAGCCGACTAAAGAAAAAACTCTTACCAGTGATCAGTTAGCAGAATTGGAAGAACAAATAATTCCGCACACAATACCAACCCGCACCCCGGGTACTGAAGTAACGCAGCCTGAGAGAAGAATCCAGGCCTCTGATGCAGTGTCACAGTCTGGAATAGAAACAGTTACAAAAACTACACGGTCTACTTCACAGACAGTTACAGAAACTACACGGCCTGATTCACAGACAGTTACAGAAACTACACAGCCTACTGTACAGACAGTTACAGAACCTACACAGCCTACTGTACAGACAGTTACAGAAACTACACAGCCTACTGTACGGCCTTCACAGTTACAGCCTACTGTGAAAAAAGCACAAGTTCTTTTTATTGAAGATGTTGAAGTACCCAATAAACCTTATCAAGTCTCAACATCTATTCCTGAGACGACGACAGAAAAAGAAATATCGAAAACTAGCAATCACATATCTGCTGATAAGAAAAAGGCCGTCGATGAATTATTAAATTTTTTCGACTTTGCTGGTTATTCCCCTATCGGCGAGAATAAGGAAAACTTGAGAGTGAAACGAGATTACGGAACTGACTTACGAATGATGGCTCTTGCTGAACAATTTGAAAATATGAAGAAGAAACTAGAAAATGCCAAATTTGTCACCTCGCTATCACAACTTATGGTAAATTATCTCAACAAAATGGACACACAAGTAACGACTAGAATTTTAAAAGACGTTATTGCAGTGGAAGAAGAGTATGAAAATAGTTTCCACTATTTCTATATACAAGCTCGGGTAGCAGTACCTTGCGACAGCGTCACTTGTAAAAATGAATACACAAGTGTTCAAGTTTGCAACGGATTTATCTATTTAGAAGAGGGCGGTAGTCCATCAGTCGTATCCGCATTTTGTTTTGACGATAAGGATGAAAATCAGGTGAAATCAAAGCTGGTTAAAAAGGATGATCCAATTTTACTAAAGCTTGTTCATGATGCTATGAGAAAAATCGAAAATGAATCAAATGTGAAATCAGCTCTGCGACTGAAAAAAATTGATAGCGCCAAGACTACCAGAGCCGTAGGCATACTTACTAAGATCACCGCAGAATTTGAATACCTAGACTGTGACAAAGAAGTACCTCTAATCGGAAGGCCAAAATGTTCCTTATCAAAATTAGGCTCTAAAGTATGCGATATTGAGATTCATGAAAAAAAATTGCAAAAACAAAGGACAGTAAAGTATGTATGTATTGAAAGACCTACTGATGAAATATTCCCTAGTCCTGTTGAGAAATCCTCAACATCAAATCGTTTGGATCAAGAAAACGTGACTAATCCTGAAATTTTACGAATTGTAAAAGACGATGTTAATGATCATGCTTTGAACAAAATCAATACACCTCTTACTTTTGGAAGGCAAAAAGAAGAAGATATAAACGACCCTCATTTTACAGACCTTGCAGAAAAATCCCTAAGGAAGTATATACAGTCATCTGGAACCAATCAACATCATAAGATTGTTAAAATTCAGAAAGTTACAACTCAAGTCGTCTCAGGAACTCGAACTAATATTCTTTTTACGATTTCTCCAACAAACTGTAAACTTAACACTAATGGGCAGCCCACTTCTTCGCATTGTGAGATCGCAGATGACTCTTATACACTTGAATGTCACTCAGAAATTTGGGATCGAACCTGGCTTAATGAAACGAACATTATAGTTAACTGTAATCCTGCAGAAACAAGAAACAAAAGACAAATACCGGGAGGACAATTAGAAAAAGATAGCAATGACTCAAAATACAAAGAACTAGCTGAAGAGTCTATGGCTAAATATCTTCAAAGCATTGGAAGTACGCAGGCGCATAATATAGTGAAAGTAGAAAAAGTTACTACTCAAGTAGTTTCGGGAATTGCTACTAGTATAGATTTCAAGATATCGCCTGCAAATGATCCTACTAGAGTATTACAATGCCACTCACGGATTTGGGAGCAATCGTGGTTGAACAAAAAAGAAATTACTGTAAATTGTGATCCTGCAGAAACAAGAAACAAAAGACAAATACCGGGAGGACAATTAGAAAAAGAAAGCAATGACCCAAAATACAAAGAACTAGCTGAAGAGTCTATGGCTAAATATCTTCAAAGCATTGGAAGTACGCAGGCGCATAATATAGTGAAAGTAGAAAAAGTTACTACTCAAGTAGTTTCGGGAATTGCTACTAGTATAGATTTCAAGATATCGCCTGCAAATGATCCTACTAGAGTATTACAATGCCACTCACGGATTTGGGAGCAATCGTGGTTGAACAAAAAAGAAATTACTGTAAATTGTGATCCTGCAGAAACAAGAAACAAAAGACAAATACCGGGAGGACAATTAGAAAAAGATAGCAATGACCCAAAATACAAAGAACTAGCTGAAGAGTCTATGGCTAAATATCTTCAAAGCATTGGAAGTACGCAGGCGCATAATATAGTGAAAGTAGAAAAAGTTACTACTCAAGTAGTTTCTGGACGTAAAACTCTTATAGATTTCATGATTTCACCTGTAAATGATCCAACTAAAATATTAAAGTGCCATTCAGAAATTTGGGAGCAACCCTGGTTGAACAAAAAAGAAATAACTGTAAATTGTGATCCTGCAGTAATAAGAAACAAAAGACAATTAGTGGGAGGACAATCAGAAGCAGATCCAAATCGTCCAGAATATCGTAAGTTAGCTGAAGAATCCATGGCAAAATATCTTGAAACTGTTGGAAGTACACAGACTCATAATATCGTAAAAGTGGAAAAGGTGACTACTCAAGTAGTTTCGGGAATTGCTATTAGTATAGATTTCAAGATATCACCTGCAAATGATCCTACTAGAGTATTACAATGCCACTCACGGATTTGGGAGCAATCGTGGTTGAACAAAAAAGAAATTACTGTAAATTGTGATCCTGCAGAAACAAGAAACAAAAGACAAATACCGGGAGGACTATTAGAAAAAGATACCAATGACCCAAAATACAAAGAACTAGCTGAAGAGTCTATGGCTAAATATCTTCAAAGCATTGGAAGTACGCAGGCGCATAATATAGTGAAAGTAGAAAAAGTTACTACTCAAGTAGTTTCTGGACGAAAAACTCTTATAGATTTCATGATTTCACCTGTAAATGATCCAACTAAAATATTAAAGTGCCATTCAGAAATTTGGGAGCAACCCTGGTTGAACAAAAAAGAAATAACTGTAAATTGTGATCCTGCAGTAATAAGAAACAAAAGACAATTAGTGGGAGGACAATCAGAAGCAGATCCAAATCGTCCAGAATATCGTAAGTTAGCTGAAGAATCCATGGCAAAATATCTTGAAACTGTTGGAAGTACACAGACTCATAATATCGTAAAAGTGGAAAAGGTGACTACTCAAGTAGTTTCGGGATTTGCTACTAGTATAGATTTCAAGATATCACCTGCAAATGATCCTACTAGAGTATTACAATGCCACTCACGGATTTGGGAGCAATCGTGGTTGAACAAAAAAGAAATTACTGTAAATTGTGATCCTGCAGAAACAAGAAACAAAAGACAAATACCGGGAGGACAATTAGAAGCAGATCCAAATCGTCCAGAATATCTTAAGTTAGCTGAAGAATCCATGGCAAAATATCTTGAAACTGTTGGAAGTACACAGACTCATAATATCGTAAAAGTGGAAAAGGTGACTACTCAAGTAGTTTCGGGAATTGCTACTAGTATAGATTTCAAGATATCACCTGCAAATGATCCTACTAGAGTATTACAATGCCACTCACGGATTTGGGAGCAATCGTGGTTGAACAAAAAAGAAATTACTGTAAATTGTGATCCTGCAGAAACAAGAAACAAAAGACAAATACCGGGAGGACAATTAGAAAAAGATAGCAATGACCCAAAATACAAAGAACTAGCTGAAGAGTCTGTGGCTAAATATCTTCAAAGCATTGGAAGTACGCAGGCGCATAATATAGTGAAAGTAGAAAAAGTTACTTCTCAAGTAGTTTCTGGACGGAAAACTCTTATAGATTTCAAGATTTCACCTGTTAATGATCCAACTAAAATACTACAGTGCCATTCAGAAATTTGGGAGCAACCATGGTTGAACAAAAAGGAAATTACTGTAAATTGTGATCCTGCAGTAGTAACAAGAAACAAAAGAAAAATAAAAGGAGGACAATCAGAAAAAGATCCTAATGATCCAGAATATCGTAAATTAGCTGAAGAATCCATGGCAAAATATCTTGAAACTGTTGGAAGTACACAGGCTCATAATATCGTAAAAGTGGAAAAGGTGACTACTCAAGTAGTTTCGGGAAGTGCTACTAGTATAGATTTCAAGATATCGCCTGCAAATGATCCTACTAAAGTATTACAATGCCACTCACGGATTTGGGAACAATCGTGGTTGAACAAAAAAGAAATTACTGTAAATTGTGATCCTGCAGAAACAAGAAACAAAAGACAATTAGTGGGAGGACAATCAGAAGCAGATCCAAATCGTCCAGAATATCGTAAGTTAGCTGAAGAATCTATGGCAAAATATCTTGAAACTGTTGGAAGTACACAGACTCATAATATCGTAAAAGTGGAAAAGGTGACTACTCAAGTAGTTTCGGGAATTGCTATTAGTATAGATTTCAAGATATCACCTGCAAATGATCCTACTAGAGTATTACAATGCCACTCACGGATTTGGGAGCAATCGTGGTTGAACAAAAAAGAAATTACTGTAAATTGTGATCCTGCAGAAACAAGAAACAAAAGACAAATACCGGGAGGACAATTAGAAAAAGATAGCAATGACCCAAAATACAAAGAACTAGCTGAAGAGTCTATGGCTAAATATCTTCAAAGCATTGGAAGTACGCAGGCGCATAATATAGTGAAAGTAGAAAAAGTTACGACTCAAGTAGTTTCTGGACGGAAAACTCTTATAGATTTCAAGATTTCACCTGTAAATGATCCAACTAAAATATTACAGTGCCATTCAGAAATTTGGGAGCAACCGTGGTTGAACAAAAAAGAAATTACTGTAAATTGTGATCCTGCAGTAACAAGAAAAAAAAGACAAATACCGGGAGGAAACTTAGAAAAAGATCCAAATCGTCCAGAATATCGTAAATTAGCTGAAGAATCTATGGCAAAATATCTTGAAACTGTTGGAAGTACACAGACTCATAATATCGTAAAAGTGGAAAAGGTAGTTTCGGGAATTGCTACTAGTATAGATTTCAAGATATCACCTGCAAATGATCCTACTAGAGTATTACAATGCCACTCACGGATTTGGGAGCAACCCTGGTTGAACAAAAAAGAAATTACTGTAAATTGTAATCCTGTTTCGTCAAAGAAAAAACGTCAATTAATAGGAGGACCGACAGAAGTTGATTCAAATAAACCTGAATATTACCAACTTGCCGAAGAATCCATGGCAAAATATCTTCAAACCGTTGGAAATACACAGAAACACAAGGTATTAAAAGTGGAAAAAGTTACTGTTCAAGTGGTTTCGGGAACTATTACTCTTATAGATTTTAAAATTTCACCTGAAAATAACCCTACTGAAGTACTGAAATGCCATTCAGAGATTTGGGAGCAATCGTGGTTGAACAAAAAAGAAATAACTGTTAAATGTAAACTAAGGAAGAATAAAAGGAAACTAGCTGGAGAGCAGACAGAGAAAGATCCGAAAGACCCGAAGTACAAAGAAATAGCACAAGAAACTATGAAAAAATATGTACAAACCACTGGGGATATACAGTATCACAAAGTAACTGAAGTAGAAAAAGTGACAACACAAATAGTATCGGGGACCTTAACACAAATAGACTTCAAAGTATCCCCAACAAATTGCATAGTCGGTCTAGATGGTAATCCGGATAATTTGAACTGTAAAATAAGAGATCCAGCAAATGTACTAAAGTGTCGTTCAAAAATTTGGGAACAGCCATTACTAAAGAAAAGAGAAATCAGTACTAACTGTTCTCCTGAAACATCTAGAAGGAAACGAGAAATATTGCGGGGAAACTTACAAAGAGCCAATATGGTGACTCAGGACGACGATAGACTAAAACGTTCACCGACCAGACGATCTGGAGGTCGGGAAGAAGTCGATCCTGGTAAAATTGAGTTCCAAGATCTAGCTACTGAATCTTTACGCAGGTATGAGAAGCAAAAAAAAAGTAAAGTTAGACACAAACTAGTTAAAGTACATAGTGTTGTTACACAAGTAGTGTCTGGGATGCTTTATCAAATAGACTTCACTGCAGCCCCGACGCTATGCCCTACCAGCCGGCAGGATGTAGATAAATGTGAGATAGATGAAAATGTAATCCTAAACTGTCATGCTGAAATTTGGAACCGACCATGGTTAAAAAGAAAGCAAATTGAAGTTTTTTGTAAAGTTGATGAAAGTGATGACTACGGAGAAGAAGATTTGAATAACGAAAGTAGAAAAAAACGAAGCATTGACACTGACGGACACAAAACCAATACCGATGAAATTCATAATTCAAATGCCATAAATGCTCTTAAAGAAGATTTAAGGAAGGAGTATGACATAAAAGCAGAATCAAAGAAACGCGAGCATATCGAAGAAGATTATATTGAAGATGAGGTTAAATATTATTACGCTGACCGCACTTTATCTCAAATTAACTCACGCACCACCACCCAGAATCTTTATAAATTAGTAACTATTCATGACATTCGCCGAAGTATGCACATGAGAACGCCTTTAGTCAGAATGTATGTTGAAATAGCTTTAACGTACTGTATGAAACATGTAGACGAGGGTCATTTGGCGTCTTGTATAGAGATTGATGGCACGAATCACGAGTTATGCTTAGCTCGTCTCTGGCCTAAGTTCGACAACGAATTTATTCTAAACCACGACAGCGTTGTATGCGAGTCAGATTTAGTTAATTTTGTATCATTAACTGGCTTTGTTCGAGATGAACTCTTAAGAGCATCAGTGGACATACTGAATAGAAATCCTAAAAGGTCGCTCATGTTGGCTAACGTCGGCGAGACACGTTTGGTTCCAAGCCTCGATTATAAAGAACCGTTGAAACTAAACTTTATGATCCAACCAACCAACTGTACTGTTGACGATCTCGTACAACCAGACACGGATTGCTTGCCTAACGATAGAATAAGTATCAGAAGGTGTTTATCGGAAATATACTTAGCTCCGCATACAAGAACGATACGTTTTGTAAACGTATCTTGTACTCCGGAGCCACGTGCTACTCGAAAAAAAAGGAGCGTTACTCTAAACACGGCCAATGCTACTGAAGAAGAGCAACATATACAGGAATTAGTAAAAGAAACTCTTGAGAAACTAGAGATGATTTCTATCCACAGATATAAACAACGAGTTTTGCAAATAAATGGTTATTCCAATCAGATCACGACTGGAAAAATGACTAAAATTGATTTTGATGTGGGATACACAAACTGTTTGAAGTATGAGTGGGTAGCCAACATTAGTGACTGTCAATTTTTAGAACATTTACCAAGAAGGCACTGTGTGGCATTCGTTTGGGAGAGATTGTGGGTCGACAACGGACGACATATCGAAGTCAATTGTGATGAAGACGAAACACCTCTAGAAGCAAATATGGGACTAGAGACTGCTGATATCACCACAGAATTGGCGAATGAAGCTTTAAAACGAATTGAATACAAATATCCACATCCTCAGAAGCAGAAAGTCGTTAGAGTATTCAGTTTAGAAAAGCAAACTGTTGCTGGATTGCATTATAGGATGAAAATGGAAGTCGGGTTTACGGATTGCATGGCATTAACTCAGGAAGAGAAGTGTAAGGTTGTTAACGATATGGGACTGAACAGATTTTGCCGAGTGAATGTGTGGCTGCGACCATGGACCGAACATCCACCGAGCTATCGAGTGACTTGCGACTACGCCGACGGAGCTACTGACGAAATCTACCACCTAATTCAAGCGGAAAAATTGTTTACTTATTTCTTGGCTACATATAGGCCTGATTACTTGGAGGACCACGCAGAAATGGAAAAGCGCTTCGAAATATTCAAAGCGAATGTGAAAAAAATTCATGAGTTAAATATTTATGAGATGGGGACAGCAAAGTATGGTATAACGCGGTTCGCGGATTTGACGATTGAGGAGTTCAGGAGTAAGCATATGGGTTTGAAGACGAGTTTGCGGGATGAGAACCAAGTGCCAATGGCTCAGGCGGAGATTCCTAAAGTAGATCTGCCAAAGGAGTTTGATTGGAGAAAGTTCGACGTGGTTACTGAAGTGAAGGACCAGGGATTGTGCGGCAGCTGCTGGGCGTTCAGTGTCACTGGTGAGTAAATAATGTTTCCATCTCCATAAAAATAGACGCAACACACTCAAAGGCCCATACTAAGGTATTCCCTTGTGACGTGAGTCCTTTGGAACATACATAAAGATAGACACAAACACCCTTGGCCCGAGAACAAACATCTGCTTTTTACACAAACATTTGTCCCGGCTGGGAATCGAACCCAGGACCTGTCCCTCAAGAGGCAGTGCCGCTACCCGTCATCCAAACCGGCTGTCAAATGTTATAAAGAAATATGTTATAAAAGATACAGCAATACCCTTGCATTTCATTTATTGGCTCTACAATGTGTCTGGAAAGAGTTGGCAGCTGGAATTCTAAGTTGTTCTTTCATGCCCAGTCCAAAATTACAACTATCAACGCAACACCAGGGCTAGCCAAGTTCGCCACACACTTGACTATACCTACACGATAAGAAGAAGAAGACTATCAAATTATTATTTTTTTGTCAAAATATATTAAGTAAACACATGTCACTATTTTAAAATGGTATCAAAGCGACATCTTTGATAATAGTGTGTTCTTAATTATGGCAACATTTATTTTGTTTAAGTATGTTCTTTAATCCACTATTGGGGATCCTAAACTAAATAAATAAAATAAATAAATATCCAAAGGTGATCTAATACAAGTTGTGTTTGACCAGGCAACATCGAGGGTCAATGGAAGAGGCACACAGGCAAGCTGTTATCTCTTTCTGAACAAGAGCTGGTGGATTGTGACTCTTTGGACAAGGGCTGCGATGGAGGGTTACCCGATAATGCTTACAGGTAAGGTTTTATGGTTTCACATCGGCAGGCCAATTCTATTAAAAAAACTGCTGCTGCACTATAGCGCGATTGGTGTCAAATTGAGCAACTCGTTGACATAGATTTTTCATGGCTCGGAATAACTTGTTACTAACCCTCGACAAAAAGGGGTGTTATAAGTTTGACGTGTGTATCTCTGTGTTTGTGTATCTGTCGATCTGTGTGTTTCCTAAACAAATAGGCCCATTTCAATGTGGTTCTTTTTATTTGAAATTTGGAAATTTCTTAGCTAAGATATTTGATACAAATTGGTTTAAACGAATGACACACCTGTGCGTTACAGTTACTATACGACAAACAATTAGTTCCTAGAAACTTTATATGGTTTTTCCCAAGGGTTCCACAGCGAATTTCATTTAAAAGGGGCAAACGAATTTTTGTCATTAAAAAGAGAAGATAAAGAGAGAGTGTAAATGTGGGTAGCTCAAAGTGCGCGCGTGAAAGAGCCCGAGCAAGTAGCGCGCATGTGCCAAGATTCTGTTCGGTCCGCATGACGAAAAGGAGTCATCCACATATTACGTCACAGCGTATGGGGGAGGGGGGGTCATACCAAATGTGACAGTACATGTTAAAGGGATACCAAAATAGCGTGACAAAGGGGGGGAGGGGTTCAAGAAGTCGAAATTTTGCGTGACGTAATATGTCGACGGTCTCTAAGACCATGGATGGGTGGAGAAATAATTATTTAATTAACTATATATCTGTGCCGTGTGGTGATCGGTTGAGAATAACACCATCCCATTTCTTTCCGTGGGTGTCGTAAGTGGCGACTAAGGAAACACAAATGAGACCTGCCTCCTATTAATCCATCCTTGGCAACGACATCAATTTGTTCTCAATTTGAGGTGGCGTCCTATGGTCTCATGCGGTGTGGTAGGCTCTGTGAAGGGCCGTCTGGTTCGCGACCACCCGAAGTTCGACGCCAAACAGCTTGCTGTGTTCCGTCGGTGCGTGGGAGTCTTATAGGCATTTTCTGGGTTAACTCGCTCCATCGTCGATCTCATCTATGACCTTGGTCAAGATGGAGATCAAGAGTCAACCCATCTTATAATAAAAAAAAATAATATTTAAAATTAATTTGATCAATGTTTGGCTTACTAAGAAACTCCCAGAGCTGCCAACTTTATCTGGTATTCAAACAATTGCCCTATTCATTTTGTTTACACATTTTCTTGCTTGTGACTATGACTTAACAACATTAACTACTCTTAAGTAAACAGGTAATAATTAGTAAACTATAGTGTTTGTAAACAAAATTCCTTGACACAAATTATGTTGAAACATCCATCATAATATTTTATTTGTGTCTGGGGAAATGAGTTAAAGTTATTCAACATCTTTATAAACAGTACGTAATGCAAGATTGATTTTGAATACGAACAATAAATTACTCTTTCACCTCTTATAACTATTAAACGAGGTCGCTATTGCGCACTGCCAAGGAATGGAACTCCCTGCCTGCGTCTGTATTTCCGAGCTCATATAACCCAGACCTCTTTAAAGTTTGAGTGAATAGGCATTTTCTGGGTGAGCTCGCTTCATCCTAAACCGCATCCTCGCCCTTGTGCTAGATTGTGGTCAAGAGCAATTCCATTATTAATAAAAAAAAAGAAAAAAACGGCTGAACCTATTTTGATCAAATGTAGCTAAGAACCAATACTCAATATTTTATTGCATCCATAGGTTTTACATATAGATGTTACAATTTAATAAAGTATCCAATATGGACCCTGTTCTAGGGCACTGAAATTAATAGGGGCAAACCTATTCTAGTCGCTTAAAATTAGTGAGATCAATTTGTGTGAGTGTGTGTAAGAGAGAGAAAGTTCAGTTCTGTGTTGTGGAAGAGTGTGTGTATTTGTAGTGTATGTTATGTCTATGTATGTGCTTTAGCTATTGTGTGTGTGTGTTTTATATTTAGTCAATTTTGTTTTATTTTTTGTGTTTGGAATTTTTTGTTAATTATCGTGTAAATAATCTTCAACTGTGTAGTAACCATCTCGATGCTGCAGTAAGCTTTCATTAAAAAAAATGCATCGAAATCCGTCTTCTACCGTGTGGGGATCGGTTGAGAATAAGACCACCCCATTGCTTTCCGTGGGTGTCGTAAGAGGCGACTAAGGAAACACAAATGAGACCTGCCTCCTATTGGAATAGAATAGAATACCGCATGAGACCACATAGGTGTCGTCCTATGGTCTCATGCGGTGTGGTAGGTCCTGTGAAGGGCCGTCTGTTTCGCGACCACCCTCCTACCGAAGTCCGACGCCAAAGAGCTTGCTGTGCTCCGTCGGTGCGTGGGAGTACCAGTGCCTTATTAGGCATTTTCTGGGTTAACTCGCTCCATCGTCTACCTCATCTATGACCTTGGTCCAGATTGAGATCAAGAGTTAACCCAACTTACAAAAAAAGTATTCTATTAGGAGCTACGATGCTACAGACAGACACAGATGCACAGACATACAGAGACACAGGTCAAACTTATGATTATAACACCCCTCTTTTTGTCGTGAGTTAAAACAAAGTTTAGCTGTAGGTGATTGGGGGAACACTGGACTAAAAAATATCAATTTGTAAATAGGGTTGGAATAAAAAAAATAAAAAATAAACGCTACACACTCAAAGGCCCACACTAAGGTTTTCCCTTGTGTCGTGGGTCCCTTGGAACACACATAAAGACAAACACAAACACCCATGACCCGAGAACAAACATCTGCTTTTTACACAAATGTTTGCCCCGACTGGGGATCGAACCCAGGACCCGCTGATCAAGAGGCAGCGTCACTACCACTCGACCAAACCGGCCGTATAGAGTAATAAGTTTGATGTGTAGCTCCAAAACGAATAGACAGATTCCGATGTAGTTTTTTTATTTGAAAGCTGACGTAATCGAGCTGGTTCTCAGCTTTATTTAATTGAAATTCGTTTATCCTTTTTTAGTTATAAGCGATAATGGCTGGGTGGGTTTATACATATTTTTAATTCTAAAGATATTGATGTTTCGAAAAAACTACATAAGACAAAACTTAACCTTAATATTTTATTTCAGAGCCATAGAACAGCTGGGCGGGTTGGAAACAGAGTCGGACTACCCTTACGAAGGCGTGGACGACAAATGCGTGTTCAATAGGAGTCTATCCAGGGTCCAGATCAAGGGAGCAGTCAACATCACTAGCAATGAGACCGGCATGGCCCAATGGCTTGTTTCTAATGGCCCTATTTCTATTGGTAAGTTTTGTTTGATTTTTTTTACTCGTAGCCCAGTGGCACTCGCTGATCTCAACCGATCAGTGAGGTTAAGCAACGTACACAGAGGCAGGGAACCTTATGGGTGACCAAAGTGGCAATTTACTTTACATGTTTCGGAGGGCGCGTTAAGCTGTCAGCCCCGGCTGTTGTCAATTGACTACAGCCGTTAAAACCAAGTCAAGAGGCCATTGTGCGGTTTAAAAACTCTGACACCAGGCTTAGACAAGTTCGCTACACACTTGACTATACTATACCATTACGATAAGAAAAAGAAGCTTGATGTGGCCCAAGGCTGCTGTGGTTGTGCCACAAAATGACCCGCCAACGGAATATAAATATCCCATATGGAAAAATCTTTAAAATAAATTTTTATTTATTACGGTTCAAAATAATGTATCGAAATAAAACCTAACGAGATAGATAGATAATACGTTTATTCAATGACCAGTAACTTTTACATAAACAAACAACTTCACACAATACACAAATAGGTACAAACACAGTAATCAAGGGGAGTTGTGATATGAAAAACTTAATAATAATAAACAAAAGAAGAAGAAAGATAATTTTTGTGATAAAAAATAATAATATAGGAACATACTAATAAGGCTAGTACGCCAGTCATACTTTAAACGCATACTTTAGGATTTATATTGAGAATACTGAAAAAAGTGAGAAAATTTCGCGGTTTATGAGTGCTGCAAAGTTAGCACAGGTCTTTGGAAGCTCAAAACTTGGATGTATGATACTGGTAGTGGTCCTAACAACATAAAAAATCAGAACTAGCCGTTTGTTTGTGAGTTTAATATTCGATATGACTGGCATATAGCTAAAATAAATATAAGAAATTAACTGTACAAATGTTATAATTATTCATAAGTAATTTTACAGCTATTCGGTAAGTAATGTTTGGCATGGAAGCAAAATTGTATTTAAAGTTAGATTACTTTAAAAGAATGTCCTTGTAACGTTTATGGCGCGCAAACCATAAAACTAGTAATGCGCGCATCGCTACGATGCATGCATGTAGGAAAATGTGATCGAAAATTCCAAGTTTATTTGTTTTTCAAATCTGACGAATATTTATTTTATTTATTTATTTATAGGCGAACCAACAATAAAATATATTTATTATAATCATACTATATTATAAAACAAAGTCCCCGGCCGTATCTGTTTGTCTGTCTGAACGCGGTAAACTCAAAAAAATACTAAACGGCTTTTTATACGGTTTTCGCCCATGGACGGAGTGATTCAAATTCATTCCCAAAATTCCCATGGGGACGAAGTCCCGGGCGGGAAGTTAGTATAATATAAAACTATAGAGTAGGTAACAATTTTATAGCCATGCCAGTTATAGGTAAGCTCATCGTTGACCACGTATAGTAACAGTACTTAATCCTTACTTAATATTAAGTAACTCTGTCTGTCTGTCCGTCTTTCACGCTTAAACTACTGAACCGATTTTGATGAAATTTGGTACAGATATAGATTAGACTTTGAGAAAGGACATAGGCTACATTTTATCCTACAGCTGGACACGATATAACCTAAAGTACACGCGGGCGGAGCCTAAAAATAATTATGAAATGAAATCATTTGTATCAAATTGCCTAAGTTAAATCTATGATACAATGTCTAAATTAACAGTAAAAAAGTAAGAACTAGATTAACCTAAGCAAAAGGAGCCAAGCTCAGCATTGTGCTGTACAAAAAACTGTACAGCGCTGGTTTTCAGCTTGGCTCTGTTTGACCGGTTGGCCGCTACAGTTAATTAATAATAATAAAACAAACATTACTAACAAAAATTATAACATATTATAAAAACGGCAACTACCTTTCGGTGTACAAATCTTATACTTACTAAATAATAAAAACAATAAAGAGAAAAAATAATAATACAACTTTACTCTTCTTAAACTTAAGTGAAACTAAAGTAATATTACTTAAAAAAATAAAAATTTAAAATCATGTAGTACTAGCATTCCGCCCGGGACTTCGTTCCCGTGAGAATTCGGGAAAATTATGTAGCCTATATTACTCAGGGATAATGTAGCATTCTAATGGTGAAAGAATTTTTCAAATCGGTCCTGTAGTTTCGGAGCTTATTCAATGCAAACTAACAAACAATCAAATCTTTCCTGTTTATAATATTAGTATAGACTAGCTTTCCGCCCGGGACTTCGTTTCCATGGGAATTTGAGAAAATTATGTAGCCTTTGTGTTAATCCAGGTTGTCAGCTACCTCCATACCATATCAAAATTTTTCCAGCCGTTTGAACGTAAAAGAGTAACATACATCGATACATCCATACATACAAACTTTGGCGTTTATATATCACTAAGGAAGCGTTCGTGGCCCAGTGGCTCTCGCTGATCTCAACCGGTCAGTAAGGATAGCAACGTACACAGAGGCAGGGAACCTGATGGGTGACCAAAGTGGCAATTTATCACGAGCGTTTCCGTGCTTCGGAGGCACGTTACGCTGTCGGTGCCGGCTGTTGTCGATTGACTACAGTCGTTAAAACCAAGTCAGAGGCCATTGTGCGGTTTGAGAACTCTGACACCAGGGTTAGCCAAGTTCGCCACATATTTGACTATACCTACACGATAAGAAGAAGTAATGAATAACATTTGATTATTATTAACCTATGATTTGATTATTTCCAGGTATAAACGCGAACGCGATGCAGTTCTACATGGGTGGTGTGTCACATCCCTGGAAGATGCTCTGCAGCCCCAAGAACCTGGACCATGGCGTGCTTATCGTTGGATTCGGGGAAGCTGGTAAATATTGAATGCCGTACACATAACAGAACGTCAGGCTGCCCATTAGCACTATGAAACGCGGGTTGGACATAACTTTGAATTTCCTTAAAAGTATTTAATTATTGCGGTGATAGTCCAGTTGCTAATGAAATGAACCAGACTTGTAATCCGTAGGTCGCGGGCTCAAATCCTGGTGCGGGCCTGTACCACTTAATTCGTCTTTTCGGATTTATGTACGGATTTCTAATTATCACTTGCTCAACGGTGAAGGAAAACATCGTTATGATCCGTCCAAGAAAATTATTTTCGAAAGACGAGCAGTTCACCAACCCGCATTGGGCCAGCGTGGTGGACTATGGCCTAAATCCCCTTCGTGTTTCGAAGGGACGCCTGTGCCCCTCGGTGGGTTTGTATATGGGCTGGTAAAAAAAAATAATTATTTGTGAATTTTCCGAAACAAATCAGAATTGAAATGGAACGAATTATGGTAATAAAATGGAGCCAATTGCGATCAAAATGCCCTATCGTACCGGGTGCAAAAGTATTATAAAATCGAATTATACAAATAATCTTATCTATATAAATAATATATAATATATAAATAAAAATGAATGTTGCTAAGCGCGAAACTCGAGAACGGCTTGACTTTTTTGTCAAGCCTTTTTTTGTTATGTTCCTTAAGGTTTTGATACTAAAAAAAACAAAAAAAAACCCCACCGGGACAATTTCCACGGGAACGAAGCCGCGGGCGGACAGCTAGTAATACATAAAACAAAGTCGGCGAAGACTTGTGACTTGACAACGGCTGGACCGATTTTCATAGTTTTTGATTTGTTGTATTTGTCTCCGTCCCGAATTGCAGAATAACTATTAAAAACATTGGAGAATTGACGAAAAAATTCCCTCGGGAACGAAGTACCGGGCGAAAAGCTAGTATTCGATAAAAATTACCTTATTTACTCTAGTAAAGTGCCACGGTCCCCTAGTTCGTGTTTCAACAGTTCTTATAAAATCCAGTAGATGGCGCTGCGTCTAAAAATCTTTACAAACTTATCATTTGCGTCTGAATAAAATCAATTTCGGTGATAAAAGCCATTTAAAATTAATGTTAATGAAAGATTTTAGGTAATTTAGGGTTCTTAGACAATTTAATCTGATATTGGTAGCTAAAAATGTAAAGATTTAATGGTAAATACCAGTTCTAGAAACAGTTTTATTTCGGCTAACAGTGCACCTAACTGTAAATAAGTTTGTGAAATTCCTACATCGCGGTATTGAGATGTTCCGACAAATAATGACCTCCCTCCATAGATTCTGGTTCGCTATCGCTTCTCGGCCTTTTGGCTAAGATCAAAGTGTAGTATCTGTTCTTTTCAGCTTAATATCTGAAAGTTCCCTCACTGAGGGACCAGTATATTAAACTGATTTTTGTGACCAGACGGGATGTTCGGGGCTCGCTCCACTCCCGTCACGGGTCGGCCCGGCATTGCAGTGCCGTCGGGATCGGCCCACATAAATTATTCGAAAAAATGGCGAATCCTAAGAGCATAGGTTTCGTCATTTGGAATTATATGGGAATTATCATCGCCGTGAATGAGGCCTTGGGCCTGTTTTGTTTGTACGTTTTTCTCATTAAGCGTGTTGTGCTCATTCTGCGTGTTGCACATTCTTCGTATTGTTCATTGTGCAATTTGTACATTTTGAGTGTCGTGCTCATTTTGCGTTTTGTACATTATGCTCCGAAGGGAAGCCATCTAAACATAAGTATACCTAACTAGCTGATGCCCGCAACTTCGTTTGCGTGTTAATGTTTTCTTTTGAACAGATACACTTTATTGACGGTCTATTAATGGACCTTCATTTAGTTTATTAAATATTGATTTAGTTTAAGATTTAGATTTTTACATACAAAAGTTTTTTTGCGCTAACTCCCGTTCCCGTGGGAATTTTGCAATATCCTGTTGCAACTAAGCTTTAAGTTTACTAAGGTACCTGCATGCCAAATTTCAAGCGTCTAACTTAAGCGGTTTAGATTTTTCATACAAAAGGATTTTCCCGCTAATTCCCGTTCCCGTGGGAATTTCGGGAATTCCTTTCCTAGTGCACCTCTACGGTACCTAAGCTACGTCCCTTCCAAATTTCAAGTGCCTACGTTTAGCCGTTTAGGCTGTGCGTTGATATGTCAGTCAGTCAGTCAGTTTCTCCTTTTATATATATTTAGATGTGTTGTAAAAAAACTTATCACTTTGAAGCTAAACGGATCTCTGATTCGAAAAACGTTCTTAACAAACCCCTATTACTTTTTAAAGAGCTATTCAATGACACCCGATATGACGGAAAATCACGCCCATCACCCTTTTATGGGCTGAAACATGATTTTTGATTTAATAGTAGATTTTACGACAAGTGCACAAAATAGTAACGTCGAGGATAAAAATGGTTTTGTGGACGAATAATAACAAATTTTATCTTTAAACTTCTGGTTATTTTGGCTGTATGGAGTTTTCTATGCCTTACTATAGACCCATTTATGAGTAGATCACTTTGTGCACTAGAGCACAAAATGCGATTTTGTGCAGCCTATAGTAGATCGTTTTGTGCTCTAGAACACAAAAATCGATTTTGTGCAGCCTCCGATTTTGTGCAGCCTATAGAGTAGATCGTTTTGTGCTCTAGAACACAAAAATCGATTTTGTGCAGCCTATAAGCTGCACAAACAAGCACTTTCCTAGCATGAGTAGTGAAAAATAACTTTCTACTGACCGCTTATAGGCAAACGAACTGCTTCTTTTTTTTAAACAGCTTCTTTTTTTTCAGACTACCCACTGTTCAAAAAGAAGTTGCCGTACTGGATAATCAAGAATTCGTGGGGCAAGGGATGGGGTGAGCAGGGCTACTACAGAGTCTTCCGAGGTGATGGCACATGCGGTGTTAATCAAATGGCCTCTAGTGCTATTGTCTAGTCTGTCTTAGGACATAACAGTTTATCTTGATTGAAGTGTATACAACGTGTTTTATGAATACCCAGTGAAAAGAAAATTCAAAAGGGAAATAGTCCCAACTGTAGTAATCCCCAGTGAAAAGAAAATCTGCGGTTTGGCATTTTTTTAAATGAAAGTTCTACGAGTATAACGTGACATGCTTGACATAGGTATTTAAAATAGAGTTACGCAGTCATCAAATTTTTATTAATTTTTCACTTTTTTTTAATTGGGTGTTTATGAAACATGTTGTACACTCAAGAGCACGTCAAGCTTGACACTTTGGACTTTGGACCGGCCCTGCATTGTATGGCGCGCAGTATAAATCAGAGCTCAGCTTAAACTGGTAGTGTAAAGCGTGACCTGCTCTTGACTGTACTTATATATGTTAACGGAAATGTATGAAATCCGTCATTCTATACAATTCCTAGGAAATGTATATAATTCCTAAAATGACCCGGAAATGTGTGAAATGAATTATATTTGATACATTTCCTAGGAAATCTA
This sequence comes from Aproaerema taeniolella, assembly GCA_949987775.1. Lineage (NCBI taxonomy): Eukaryota > Metazoa > Arthropoda > Insecta > Lepidoptera > Gelechiidae > Aproaerema > Aproaerema taeniolella. The sequence goes on from OX465262.1 coordinate 14,082,800, forward strand.
TAAATTTCCTAAATAACAATCGAAAATGTGTAAAATGCCAATGTATGATTTCACGGTTTCCGGCGGTGAGATTATAAACTAACGAAAAATAATAAGTTAAATTGTGAACTGTTCTTACAGTTCACAATTTTTGGGTAGTTTATAATCAGGCGAGTAAGATTATAAACTAATAAAGTTCATGATCTTACGGTGACATATACAATTCCTAAATTTTATACATTTCCGGTAACATATACAACAGACCCAATTTTGCTAAATTCCATTGTCAGTGTTTTGGTTATAAAAAAACTTAAAAAGAATCTTTAAATTGTCTACGTTTAAATTTTAATAATAAAAAATGATTATACATTGTGGACCCAATGAAACTAGTCCATGTTATTTATACATTTAAAGAACATTTTATATTTTTGAGCCAATGTTACAATCTGAATTTGCTCAATAATTATCGAAAGAACTTGTAATTCAAAGTAGGTAAATATCTACTTTGAAATTGAATACTTATGAAGATACTGACCACTATTTACCGATATTAATGTATGCCTTTAATGCAATAAAAGTTTTAGTTTTTAAGTTTTTTAAATCATACAAGTTTGGCCTAAGGCGAAACTCTTTTTATCTAAGGCGAAACTCACTCATTTGATTAAAAACGGTTTTTCTTAGACCAAACGAGTTTTATCGCCGATAAATTAGTTTTTGTTATTTTAAAGTATACTTATACTAATTTTGTGATATGTTGCAACACTGGTAACCTTTACTTACTTAAAAAATTAGGGATATAATAACAAAAAAATATATAATACATATAATTTCGGCAATAAATTTAAAATATAAGATTATAAGTATGTAATTCTCTATTAATTCGTAAGTTAAGGGTAGGTTGTATTTGTAATTATAATTAATCATTAACACGGGAGACATACATGTGATTCTACAATTCTAAATGATTTTACTCATATTACTTAAAGCTGGCTTCGCGCCGACAGTTTAGATTCTATACGAGAATCTACATAAGGGTGTGAGGCTTGTGGGCTGACCCGCTTTCGACTGTGAATAAACTGTAAACAGCACCAGTATTCGACATCATTCGACTCGAATCGGAGGTTCGACAAGACAGCCGTCACTGTCATCTTAATAGCAGAAGAGAGGGATGCACTGAGACTTTCCGAGCGTCCTTGTCGAATTGAATGGTGTGGAATACGGGTGCATGCTGAACTGTAGAATTAAGTAACCTTCCACGAATCGTTCAGAAGTAAAATACAGTAGTACCACGTTTATAAGTTACGCCGCTGCCGATGTATATAGGCCAGTGCATCAGGTTCCCCTTTTTTTAAATTAAAAAACCGTTTATAATGTGACAGATTTTGCCAGTGTCGGAGTAAAATAGAGAATAGAATAGAATAGAAATAATTTATTGTCTCCACACCATACACATAGTTACAAATAACATGCAAACAAAAAAAAAATAACAAAATCAAAATGTACTAAACCTATTTAACATAATGTGAGAATGGCGAAGTCGCCAATATCAAGTAAAAAAACCCTTTAAGGATTGTAATACGCAAGATCGTAATACGTAATTTAAGGATTGTAATACGCCTCGTCCGTTGATCAGCAGGGTGCACTGCTAGTAGGTGAAGATGACGATGTTGCAGCATCAAGATGGTATGACCCCACACACCCTGTGGTAACCTCATGTGCTGGTACCTGCGCAGAAGTCTCATTTTTGAATGGCGCGAAAATATCTTTGCCAATCATAGCGTGTTTCACGTACGCGCCCGCACATTTGTTGCGTACGTGTCATTTTTGGAGTCCGTTGCTTCAATGGTGAATGGTATTTACATTTGTGTTTTTCAGCGTTTTTCTGCGCAAATTAATTAAGGCTGATGCTGCTTATAAATGTGGTGGAACTGTATTTAAACGTAAAGAGAATGAAGAAGTGTTTTATGTTCCGTTTTTTTGGTAGTTGGCCCACCTCCGGCGATTATTGAGAAGCGAAAACAGCTAGAAGTGAAACGGGTTTTGGCGAGTTTTATGTTTGATTAGTCAGCATACCTAACATAGACGCATGTTATGTCGATGACGTTCTGCCACGGTTATAAGAGTAAGTTTTGATGGTTTAAAGATTTTTTGAGCGAGAAAACTGTTGACAGCTAGTCGCTTACTCGTCGGCGGCGGCGGGACACTACGAATCAATTAACCTAGTTGTTTTGAATATACCTTGAGATCTGAAAAAATAAAACTGAAAAATTCGGTCTCAAGACATTCGGCCATAATTTTGAGATTTTTCTTTTTATGCTCTTTTTTATACCTATATATTTTTAATTTAGTTTTCCTGTGACTAGTCTATTTTCATGTTTACCGTTTTACTAAAGAAAACGTGCCTTATTGATATATTAATTCTGTTACAACTGCATTGTATTCAATGTAGTTTTTATGTATATTTTATTCCAAATTGAATGCTCTATGGATATTGAACTGTTAAGGAACACATTTCGCTTACAAAACTTGTTGTTTTTGAGATAAAACTAAACAGCAGCTCGAGCACGATAGCGAAAAACTCGCGCGGCGTGCCACTCGGCTGACGCTGAAACTTAACTTTGATTGCGCGAGAACCCCGTGCAATGGCTTGCCCGCCCTTTGGCGTTGTCAATGTTGACATTTTGACATAGGACCGCGGCGCATTACGCGCGCTATCACCATCGTGCTCGAGCTGCTGGTGCCAAACACAAAGACATTTGTGTAGGGGTCTTTATGTCTTGAAGTAGAGCAGTCAGTTTCGAATGCATTCCAGTGATATTTTCTTATGAAACCTTGTATTTATTTTATACTTTCGTAATAATATTGTAGATGTGTAAGAAAGTATACAGGGTAACACCCGTATTCTAAGAAGTTAACTCGATACTTCCTCCACTCAACTTCAGCTAAGGAAATCCTCGAAACGACCTCGAATTTGATATTCTTAGTTTTCACCTCAAGATTCCTTGAACGTGGCATACAGCTACTCGACGATAGATGGCACTAGCTAGCGTAAATCTTTATTCGATATTAATCTTTAACGATATTTTATCATAAAGATAACCCACTAAATCTTCAAAATAATTCATTTTTTATATGAAAAAGTAGCACACAACAAGTTCAAGCATCGAATAAAGCGTTAAGAAAATCTTAAGGTAGGTCGCGAGGTACCTTAACTTTGACAATTGATTACTCAAATCATCCTCGACTCCACTGAGGAAAATTGTAAAGTCGAGGACGGAAGTGTCAAATAAAAACGTCAAAATCCTTGACAGAGGTTGAGTGGAGTCGAGGAAATCTCGAGTTAACTTCTAAGAATATGGGTGAATGAGGCAGCTTAGTTAATACTTACGTGGTGAAATCTACCCATTTTACAATGTTCGCCTACATCTATAAGAAATTATTTTCTTCCAGAAACGTCAGGTTAAGGAGTTTTCGCGACGCTGTTAAAAAGCGATATTCATTCCTGGTTTTCGTTTTTTTACACTGTAATTGGTTATTTTATTTATTTACATTATTACCTTCTTAATATTACAATATTCGGCAATTTGATGCAAAGAAAAGAGCTCTTTAACAATGGCAATAATCAAGTTAATAAAGAATTGAAAGGAAATACAAACAGAAATAAAAATGTTAGGCAAGACTAATAATAAGTATTAAGTTGCAAGCAAGCACCATACCAGCCCAATACAAGCTACTTATATCTACAAAAACAAACTTAATGAGATGATAGTTCCTTAGCAACTACAAACTTTTTAATCCCCTTCTTAAAAGCAAGCAACGAATTACTAAATATGTCGACTGAGTTATTATTATGATAACTGTTATATAAGCGACAAATACGTTTACTATTGTTTTTATTTCAATATCTAGTGTACCTATTCAAAAAATCATTTGGTTTCAAATTTTCCGGAGGAAAATTGCATTGGATAATTATGCAGAATTATGATCTAAATTCAGGATTTCAGTTATTGCTAAGCTGTCCGTTACACCCTATATTGTATGACGTATTTAAAGATCAATGTGATGCTTCCGAAGAAATCAATAAAAAAATTAATAGTTAAATACATGAGCTTTTTCTTTTCATATTTTCATCATCATAGACGTAGAAATAAGTTAAATCATCCCGCACGTCTGAGAAAACTCGTTTTCGAAAGTCGCGCGGTTCACCAACCCGCATGGAGCCAGCGTGGTGGACTGTGGCCTAAGCCCCTTTCGTTTATCGAAGGGAGGCCTGTGCCCATCGGTGGGGACATAAACAAAAAAAAATGCTCGACGTTAAACAAAAAAAATTATAAAATGTAGGTAAAATTGTATTGGGCCAACGTTAACTAACAACAATATCCCTACGTATTCCCAACTGCTGGCAAATTAATACATACAAACATACGCTCACGCCTATAATCCCTATTGGGGTAGGCAGAGCGTCAGTGGTTTTAAAACCACTTGATGCCATGTTTGACATAAATTCAGAGGGTTATTATTATAGATAGATAGATAGAAATTCTTTATTGCACACAGTCACAGTCATAAAATATGATGTACGCAACTCAGGTTACCACACGCGTGCACTCTGTGCTGTTGTGATGCAATGAAAATGGATTAAGGATGCGTCCATTAATTACGTAGGCGTTTTGGGGGGGGAGGGGGTCGGGTCGGATCTCACTCAATCTCACGGGGGAGAGGGGGGGTCTCTACAAATATCACGTAATATTTTCCACCAAAAGAAATGGTGTTAAATTGCGGGAAAGCTAAGTTAAACCTACTAAACCATGTTGTTCCGGTAGCCACTCTTAAGACTACTCATGAGTTTCCGTGGACTGAATTAGAACAATCTTTTTTTTCAAATTTAAGTTGGTAAAATATAGCTGTTTTTTATTGTTCGATTATTAAAAGTTTAAAAATAAGTAGGCAAATTATGTAAGTTTTCTAAATAAATTACCAATTAACGTGTTTACACTAAAACTAAGCATTTTTATCAAACTCACGTGAGATAAAGGGGGTCGGGGGGGTGTCGAGCCAAATCTCACGACATCTCACCAGAGGGGGTGGGGGTGTCGAAAAATCGCCAAAAACACCTCACGTAATTAATGGACGCCCCCTAACCTGATGTGCTGGCCTCTGTACCTAAGTAGTGAGAGGTTGTCAGCCTCACTACCTAATTAGTGAGAGTAATCTATCTCTATGCCAAACATGCAAATCCGTTCAGCTATTCTTAAGTAACAAACATCGAATCTTAATTTTCACATTTTAAATAAATAAATAAATAAACGCTACACACTCAAAGGCCCACACTAAGGTTTTCCCTTGTGTCGGGGTCCCTTGGAACACACAAAGACAAACACAAACACCCATGACCCGAGAACAAACATCTGCTTTTTACACAAATGTTTGCCCCGACTGGGGATCGAACCCAGGACCCCGCCGATCAAGAGGCAGCGTCACTACCACTCGACCAAACCGGTTTAATTTGTAATATTAAATTAGGATAGGTAAGCTATACATATGATATTACAATAATAATTAATATTTTTACTATTCTACTAAACGACTGTAAACTCTGCCTCTGATGTAACCAAAACAAAACCTTCAGTCGATGTTTTGTAAACCTCAGCCCAGTAAACACAATTCCAGCTAAATAACAGGTTGTATACATACATCTAGCTGTATGTAGGTAGCCTAGGTATTGTGCCTCGGTCACGGAACTAGGGCGACGCCGGGAAATGGGGTTACAGATGCAACTTTAGCTATACTTACATATGTAGTTGTAGATAACTACGTTTTTATAAGCCCCGACAAAAAAGAGGAGTTTCATAACTTTGACGTGTGTATCTGTGTGTCTGTCTGTGGCATCGTAATTTAAATGAATGGACCGATTTCGATGCGGTTTTTTTCGTTTGAAAGCTGACGTAATCGGCTATATTTGATCAAAATTGGTTCAGCCGTAGAAGTTATAAGTGATGAATGGTGGGGGATTACACAACATTTTTAGTTTTATAGTTATCATGGTAGCCCAGTTGTTAATGAGCCGGACTTGTAATCCGAAGGTCGCGGGTTCAAATCCTGGTGCGGGTCTGTACCGCCAAATTCGTCTTTTCGGATTTATGTACTTGCTCAACGGTGAAGGAAAACATCATGATGAAACCCGTCCAAGAAAATTAATTTTCGAAAGACGAGCGGTCCACCAACCTGCATTTGGCCAGCGTGGTGGACTATGACCCAGAGGCTCGTCCGTTGATCAGCAGTGTGCACTACTAGCAGATAAGGATGACAATTTTGGAGCAATAAGATAGTCCACCAACCCTGCATTTGGCCAGCGTAGTGAACCATGGCCTAATAAATCCCCTCGTTTTTTTTTTAATTCCTCGACTAAAAAAATAATACAATACAATACTCTTTATTGCACACAAAAAAAACATTAAACAATCCGGCGGCCTTATTGCTACAGAGCAATTTCTTCCAGGCAACCGGGGGGTGAAGGAACCGATACAGAATGTGAAGCGGTAGACGTGCAAAGAGTAATATACCTTATACCTTATATCTATACCTAAATATATAACATATACATACACACAAATAAATGATGAAAAACATTAAATATTACATATATATATATATATATATATATATATATATAAATAGGTAGGATATATATATATATATCCTATCTATATATATATTACATATATATAGATAGGAAATGAGCTTTTAGATACCATATAATACCTATACTTATCTTTTTCTATGGTACGAATCTAGGAATGTCAACAGTTTCTACCCAACGGTAGGCAGTAGTCGGACTGGCCCAACATTGGTAGTTGGTTGTGCGGTGATAGTCCAGTTCGTAATGAGCCAGACTTGTAATCGGAATGTTTGCGTGTTCAAATCCTGGTGCGGGCCTGTACCACTAAATTCGTCACTTTGGACTTAATTAATTATCACTTGGTCAGCGGTGAAGAAAAACCTCGTGATGAAACCCGCACGTCTGAGAAAATTCGTTTTCAAAAGGCACGCGGTTCACCAAAACGCATTGGGTCGGCTTGGTGGACTAGGGCCTAAATCCCTTTCGTGATTCGAAGGGAGGCTCGTGCCCCTCGGTGGGGACGTAAAAAAAAAGATATCATGACCACACACACCTTTTTACTTACAAAAGATCAGCTCGAGAACACTTGCGACTTTCAGCTTAGTCTAAATGAATTTTATTATGCAAATCTATTGAATACATAAATTATTTAATGTATTCAGATTCAACTATTTAGGACATGGTCATCACACAAGATCATTAGTCTTTTGACTAAATAGGTGAACAGCCCCCCAATCGCGGTAAGTTTGAACGTGTTTACTAAAGCTAAATCGCTCACATTTTGATTGTATTTAACGTTTATAAACGTGAGTGGTTTGGCTTCGGTAAATACGTTCAAATTTACCGCAATCTGGGGGCATAAACTGTTATAAACACTTGTGTCGTAGGTCCCTTGGAACATACACAAAGATTGGTCTTTTTCTTCTTATCGTGTGGGTATAGTCAAGTATGTGGCGAACTTGGTTAACCCTGGTGTCAGAGTTTTCACACCGCCTCTGACTTGGTTTTAACGACTGCAGTCAATCGACAACAGCCGCGACCGACAGCTTATCGTGCCCTGCGAAGCACGGAAACGCTCCAGATAAATTGCCACTTTGGTCACCCATCAGGTTTCCTGCCTCTGTGTACGTTGCTTAACCTCACTGATCGCTTGAGACCAGCGAGAGCCACTGGGCTACGTGCGCTTCACAAAGATAGGTACGAATACCCATGACCCGGGAACAAACACCTGCTATTTACACAAATATTTTTCCTTGCTGGGAGTCGAACCCAGGACCCGTGACCAAACCGGCCGAGTGGTAGTGCCGCTGATCAGTTCCTTGTTCATTAACTTATTGTACTAATGGTCATTATATTTATTCGCTACACGTGGTTGTTAGTTTTGTCTAACTGTCTGGAAACATATCTGTTATTCTATACAAGCAAGTCAAGCTTAAAAGGTCTTTTTGTTATACTCGTAATTATTGATATGGATACTTGAAAGCAGGTTGAAAGCCTTTATTTCTAGGAAACGACTTTTTGCATCGTAGAATCACAAATCGTAGAATTGTAGAAACTAGGTTTCTGCCCCTAGTTTTTCCAACCCTTCAAGTAATTGTTTGTAAAAAAAAACGCACTTTCACATCTATATTATAAAAGAAAGTCGTGTTTGTTACAACACTTATAACTCGAGAACGGCTGGACCGATTTCCATGGTTTTTGTTTTGTTGTATTTCTCTCCGTCCCGAATAGCAGAATAACTATTAAAAACATTGGAAAATTGACGGGGAAATTCCCACGGGAACGAAGTCCCGGGCGAAAAGCTAGTCTAAATAATAAAACAAAGTCGTGTTAGTTACACCACTTATAACTCAAGATTGACTGGACTGATTTTGATCAAATTTGGTATGGAGGTAGCTGATACCCTGGATTAACATATAGGTTACATAATTTTCCGAAATTCCCACGGGAACGAAGTCCCGGGCGTAATGCTAGTTTATAATATAACTTGCTTCCCCGTCTGGAACTTCGTTTCTAAGAGAATTTCGGGAATTAATTTTAGACATAAACCTTCCTTTTGAATCACTTCATCTATTGGTGAAAATCGTATGAAAATCCGTTCAGTTGATTTTGAGTTTATTGCGTTCAGATAGACAGACCAATGCGGCGGGGGACTTTGCTTTACAATATAGCATGATGATATAGTATGATATGATGATGATATGATAAAGTATAATGATTAAAGGATATGGTGGATGAGGAGTAGTCACCGACCGAAGATAGAGTTTTTTTCGAAAACTACTAAAAATAGAAAAGAACTAAAAGTCACCCAAATTTTATCGAAAATTAAAGATGTGATCATGATCACACACACACAATATTCCCAGAGAAATGTGTGTCGAAAAATGATTTTTTAAAAAAATGAAAAGTCGAAACATTCCCTGGGGAAAATTAATCCAGTTTCATGGGGAGAATCACCCTTTTTCGCTCACTTATCTAAAATCATCTTTAGTCATTGAAAATCATAGTCTTTGGTTTCCCTTTTTTCAAAATGATTGACATTTTTTGTACAAAAACATCTTGACAAAAAGTGACAAAGTCTAATAAAATATCAGGAATTTTTAATGTAGAAAATACAAGTGTTTTCAGCCAAAAGAAAAGTTTTGGCCACTTATGTTCATGAAAAATAAATATAATACGCAGACCGTTATGTCTGAAGGTGAGTTTGATTTTATAAGAAGGTCAGGTCATATGAACAAATGTGATACGGCCAGCGCTACCAGCCCTGCTAGCACTTCTATAGAAGTATACAGGAACAACACTACAGCCGTTGAGGTCATTGTAAAAGAAGTGCCCTCGATTAAATCCTCGAATAGACTTCGACCCAATGTGAGTTGTCTCGACGCATGCACTAAAAGTAGAAAACTCGAAGAAGATGTCGAGAATTTGAAAATAGATCTAAACAAAGCTAATTACAGGCTCATTAATGCTAGAAGAGGGTACTCCTCTTTGATATGTGAACTGAAGCAACACTTAGATTGGGTCAAGCAGAAGGAAATCGAGGAACAGACAAATAACATCAACTTGAGGCTTGAGAATGATAAATTGAAGGCATTGTTGGAATCAAAGTCAAAGATGTTGACTAAAATCAAAACAGAAATGCTTAACATGAAGCGTTTAATGAAAACAGTCCTCAAAGACATAAAAGGCACTGAACATTTTAATTACTTCGCTGAGTACGACGACTTCGAGAAAGGGTTGAAAAAAGATTGTCAAGACAATTTCCTTGATACTGATCAAACTCCAGCCAAAGATGGCACCGTAGAATACAATCAGCTATTCAAAGCTGTAGCTGGGGCTACATTCGACAGCTGTTTGACCAAAGACCTGATGGATTCCTTTGAAAAGTAAATATCACGTTTGTTTAACTTTGTAGAAGTGTAGGGTAGTGTCAGTGAATGCTTTAAGGAATAAAGTTGTTTATTTTTGAAGACGCTGTCTTTATCTAATACTTTTATTAGGAACGAAGGTAACGTTGAGTTGTTTGTTACCTCACAGACGAACAAAACAGATCGATATGAAGTTTAATACAAACACCTATAGATATGCACTAAAGTTATGGTCAGTTTGAAAGCGATAATATCTTTGTATCTCCAAAATAAGAACCTTATTTCTATTAACTTATAGAAAAAACTTATATCGAGTAGTAATTGATGTTTACTTCAAGTACTTTTCGCAATTTCACGCACGCGTGTTTTCTTACAGGGCCAAACATAGGCAAGTTGCTGCTGGCAAAGAAAAAATTGCAATGAAAAAGAAAACTTTAAAGCTGTTTGGCATGCTTCCTCATAGCCGCTCATTTTTTTACGCATGATTTGATGACACCTTTTCATCAACAGAAGTTACCGTGATCTAAAATAATTGGTACCATAAAACTTATAAAATATGTAGTGATGTTATTGCCTAAATCGCAAATCGTACTGTTATTCGTTCAATAATTAAAATTTTGAAAAATATAGTCAAGTGAAAGCAACTAGCACATCGGGAACATTAAAAAATAAAAAAAACTGCACTTGTCATAAAGTTTTATTATTTTATCTACAGGGCTTTAGGTATCTCTCTTTCAACCTCTCGGGTGGTTAATCAGTCCATGAAACTGAACAACTTCCGCGAGGAACATAAGTCAAAATACGAAAAAAAATGTTGAGTTTCCATACAAACTTTATCAGCATATTGCGCATTTTGTATGGGAGATCAAAATTTTTTTTTCTTATTTTGTCCTATGTTCCTTGGGGAAGTTGTTTAGTTTCATGGACTGATGGACTTTAGGTAAATCTCTTCAACCCGAGAGGTTGAAAGAGATTTACCTAAATCTCTTCAACCCGAGAGGTTGAAAGAGATTTACCTAAAGCCCTGTATATTTAGTCTCATGTTGATGACAAAATGTCTCAAAATGTTGTTACCTAAAGCTCGTTACTTCCGGCAGCGAGACTGCGTTTATGTTTCCTAGGAGACGTGGTATTTAACTTATTTCTATGTCTATGTAGGAGACTCACCATACAAGGAAGCAGCATTTGTGGCACCGACTGACATATTTAACTTATTTTTTCTATGTCTATGGTTTGTGGGCATTCAGCTATCAGCATTTCCTATACTTCCATTCGTGTCTATATTTTGACAAGCCGATGCATGGACTTAGTATTTTCTCTTTTAAGCCGATGTTAGATAGAATATTAGGTCCATGGGTGGTATTTAACTTATTTTTTCTATGCCTATGGTCCATGGACTTAACTTATTTTTTCTATGTCCATGCCATGGACAGAACACAATATAGGGTAACCGTTACCGCTGAACAAAGTCAAAGTCAAAAATATTTATATAGAACATACAAAGTGCTGCTTGAAAACGTCATAAAAATACATTAGCAAAATTAATATAAATCAATCACAGCGCCTTAGGTATGCGGGATGAGGCGGGGGAAGCGGGAGCTGCGCCTGCTATAGGTCACAGTTTTTTAGCGGTGACCATAGACATAGAAAAATACGATGACGGCAAACTGACAGAGCGGGAAAGCCGCCCTCTTCCCCCGCTTTGCCCCGCATACTTAAGGTGCGGTATGGTCATAGACATAGAATAAATAAGTTTGGTCGAGTGGTAGTGACGCTGCCTCTTGATCGGCGGGTCCTGGGTTCGATCCCCAGTCGGGGCAAACATTTGTGTGAAAAGCAGATGTTTGTTCTCGGGTCATGGGTGTTTGTGTTTGTCTTTATGTGTGTTCCGAGGGACCCACGACACAAGGGAAAACCTTAGTGTGTAGCGTTTATTTATTTATTTATTTAGTTAAATGGTATGGTATTTTACCAACTCCAGACGATTGTTTTTAATTTTATATGTAGAGCTTTCTTCCCGCGGCTCCGCCCGCGTGGACTATAGGCTATATCGTGCCTATATAGCTATCGGATAAAATGTAACAGAACTCCTTTCTCAAGGCCTAATCTACCTTTGTACCAAATTTCATCAAAATCGGTTCAGTAATTTAAGCGTGAAAGCGTAACAGACAGAGTTACTTTCGCAGTTATAATATTAGTAAGAGATAGATAGGTAAGGAGCAAATTGTTGGTTGAGTTTCTTGGTATAAATTCTGTCTGTCGCCTATCCTCGTAATCTACTTACCGAGCGAACAGCAGGTCCGGAGAAGGGATAATATATATATAAGGTCCTAATTTATTAGTCACTTTCCTTTTAACACGTTATTGTGTAGGTCAAAATATATCATTTGAGTCAAAAAACAAAAGCATAATATTAAATTTAAAAGGTCTTGAAAAATTTTATTATGATATTTTTTCATTACTATGTTGAATAAACCCATCCATTCAAACGTAAATAATAATGGCAGTAGTAGAGCGGGCGAGCGGGGAGTGGACGGCTATAATCGAAAGAGAACCATTCCTTTATCTTTAAATGGAAAATTCATTTTTTATTTTTTTTACAAAATTTAATTTTCAGATAATTAATTTTTATGTTGTTTTTTTGGAATACTATCAACCTATACAATAACGCCTTAGAAGGTAAGTGACTAATAAATTAGGACCTTATATATATTATTACCTATGCTAATAATATCCTAAAATAAACGCGAATGTTTGTAAGGATGATGTCTGGATGGGATGTTTGTTACTCTTCTTACCCGCAACTATTTCGACTCAAAGGGTTATCATGACAGCAATGTTTCGTCTCATATCAGCAGCTCGAGCATGATGCGCGACAAACTCGCGCGGCACGTCACTCGGCTGACGGTGAAACAATATCACTTTGATTGCGCGAGGGCCATTTTAAGATAAGATAAGATAAGATAAATCTTTATTAATAGACATAATGACACCAGAAATACAAACTAAACATAAACTTAAAAATAACAGAAACAAAAATATAATTTTACATAGCACAGTCAAATAATCATATGGTGTTGTTTACATTGTGCCTATCAATCGGTGCTGACTCAGCATAAAGCTACATAAATGTAGTGCCGATTTTCAGTCATAACCGGGATGATACATATAACAAATAAATTACAAACTAACACAAAGAAACGCGTCTCTGTAGGTAAATAAAATGTGTTTGTGTGTGTGAGTATGTGCATGTGTGAGAGTGTGTGTGTGTGCGTGTGTGTGTGTGTGTGTGTGCGTGTATGTTTGAGTGTGGCAATAAATGCGTAAGGGTTTGTGGAAAAAATTAAATTTTTATAAATTAACATATTTTGACATAGGACCGCGGCACATTCCACGCGCGAGCACATCGTGATCGAGCTGTAGAATAACACACAGGCTGTTTAGTGTCGCGAATTCCCACGGGAATGAAGTCACATATGGAAAATAAAGTAATAACAAATATCCGATTTCACCCGTTAAATATAATACTCCGACTATTAAACCCCAATTGCCCCACTTTCCATCACATTAACCGGTTGTGAACCAGTAGTATAGTCCGGGAATCAATCGGCAACCAGGCCGGGTCGCGATAACCGGGTCACGAGGTTACCGGCCCACCCAGTTACCCGGTTCTCACAGAGCGTTGCACGGGAGCACCCTCGGTGAACTAATGCATCTTAGTTCTGTATTACAGAACGCGACTCAGACTCTGATCTATACCTAAAGTAGTAGTCGTCTTTGTCATATTGATAGTCAGAGAAAGAGACAATCAATACTTAAGTATAGATCAAGACTCGGGTTTCCTTCTGGACACGACTCAGACTCTGATCCACACTTAAGTAACAGTCGTCTTTGTTATTTTAAAAGCGAAAGTAAGAGACAATCAATACTTAAGTATAGATCAAGACTCGGGTTTCCTTCTGGACACGACTCAGACTCTGATCCACACTTAAGTAACAGTCGTCTTTGTTATTTTAAAAGCGAAAGTAAGAGACAATCAATACTTCAGTATAATAATAATAAAATCATTTATTATCAGACATCTCAGGTCCATAGATAAATACCTTACAGACTAGCATACAGTTCGTTCGGGCAATTAGTGTGCAGTACAGGCGCACGGTATATTGGGACCATTCTTTAACTTAAATGTGACTCGTCCACAAATGCAAATTTTTTAATAAAAATTAAAATTAAATAGCCATCTTACAACTTAAAAATATATGCTATTTTTGTAGCATAAGTATAAAAAATCAATCTAGCTATTCCGAATCAGAGTCATCTGTATCACTTTGTGTGTTTATTATGAAAGTGTCTCCGTTAACATCAACATGCTGGTCTACATTAAAGTACTTATTCTCTTCTTTGATTGCGTGGGCAATATATTTACCCCACAAGTCAGATGTTACGTTCAACATGACCTGCCTGATCAATTGACATACGGCACTGCTGTTTTTGGGGTCGCAATTGTTGGCTCTAAGGTCATGTTTAATTTTAGACCACACTTGTTCTATCGGATTAAAAATGCAGTGGTATGGTGGAAGACGCACCACCTCACAACCATTCATTTTTGCTATTTCATCAATGACATATCTTTTTTCTATGCCCGCCTTTTTCACAATATCCAGCAGCACTGGAATGGTTGGGGTTGGCTCTGGAATGGAAATTTTGTACTGTCTCATAAAATCAAGGATCTCCCCTTTTCTGGTTGTGGTGTTTGGAATTCTGACGGATAGTCGCGAGTGGTAAGGAGCGTTATCCATTACTATTAGGCTATTTGGTGTTATGTTTGGCAATAATTGCTCCTGAAACCACTTTTCAAAGAGCACTGAGTTCATGTCGCAGTGGTAATCAGCGCTCGCATCGCTAATCTGTTTCGCAGATAGAAGCAGTCCATTTTCGACCCAACCGTCTTTGGATCCAGCATGCAATATGATAATGCGTTTCCCACGAGTGGAAGGCAAATCTGAAATGCAGTGACAACTACAATCAGTCCAACTTTTTTTGACGGTATCATGTGTGTCATACCACGTTTCGTCCAGGTAGATTATATTTCGCCCCTCTTGACGTGCTTCTCTGAGCTTTGTTATATATTTATAACGCCAGACTTGGAATCGCGGCGTCTCAAGCAACACACTGCGTTTATTCACTTTTTTATAGTTGAATCCAAGTTTACGTAAAAGCTCATACAACGTAGTACGTTGATATGGGAAGTCCGTATTTGTCTTTAAATCTTGCAATATCATATCGAGTGTTGGAAGTTTCTTATCTGTATAGAATCTATATACTGTGCGTCGAACTAAATCGCATTCAAAATCATCTATCTTTGAGAATTTTTTCGTCTGACTTCCTCTCTTTAAGGGAGAAACTGGTCCTGATTTTATAATTTTGGCGACAGTGTTTCGATGCACATTAACCATTTTCGAAACTGTCCCAATAATTGGATAATTTTTAAATTCCATCTCTTTATCATTATCAGGCGGCATTGTGTTGACGCAGTATTGATGAACATTCAAAATTATTTCTTTGCAGTTTTTACAAAGCGTCTTCCTTTTTTTAATTGGAGCGTTATCGTCTTGAGACGTACCACCGCTGTTGTCATTATTCGCAGTGTCATTGCCAGTCTCCTCCAACATTCTCAACTATAATTAATAATGCCCTTTCTCAACTCCAATAAATAAAATAGCAAAATTTATTATTGAACTTATGCCTATTCTTTTAAATATGGCCTCCGCATAGTGATTTTGCCAATGTCAGTATTTGAAAGAAATTCAAATAATAAATGTCGAAACTCATATCTATCTATAAATAAATTAATCTATGAATATCACATAATGACCGAAAAGCTTTTATTCTAATGACCGTTACTGCAACTGGGTATTTGTAATGCAAGTAATACCTACAGGACGAATTATCTGAACCCTCCTTTGTAATTTATAAGTTAGCAGAACTAACTTCCTTAAGTACTTCTTTTTGGAAATATACTTTATTATTATTTTGTAAATGTTAACGATAGTGTCAATGAACACATACAATAATTTATTTACAGTTAAGTAATTTTATTTTCAAATAGGTACGAATATTTTTCTTTCAAAAAATAGCTATAAGTACTAATCCATGTAAATATTTACAGAGACCACAAAATATTATTATTTTCGTATTATAACTAGTAGAAAGAGATAGAAGATATGAATTACCATTCAAGTTTTCTTGCTCCCTGTACCGCCATACATTTCGAGATGACAGCTGACAGCTACCCATGCACACTAATTGAGCGAACAAACTGTACATATGAATTATAATGACGGATTGACGGCCGGTTTGGTCGAGTGGTAGTGACGCTGCTTCTTGATCGGCGGGTCCTGGGTTCGATCCCCAGTCGGGGCAAACATTTGTGTGAAAAGCAGATGTTTGTTCTCGGGTCATGGGTGTTTGTGTTTGTCTCTATGTGTGTTGGACCCACGACACAAGGAAAACCTTAGTGTGGGCCTTTGAGTGTGTAGCAAAAAGAAAAGAAATTAAACAAAATAAAACCCGGGTGTTTTTCCGGGGGTGTCTGCAACCGGGAATCAAGACTTGAGTCAAGACTTGAGTCTCCGTCTGTAATATGGGCCTTACAGTAAATAAAGGTATATCTTAGATTTAGACATTTATTAATAGTAGATTACCCAACAAGTGAAAAAAAGGTGAATTCTTTTCGAGGGATACAAGAGCCGAGATGAATTTTTTTTCACGTGTTAGGTACTCTACTTTTTACCATTGAATACGAGAAAAAGAAAATAATTACTCTGTGACAGTAAATTATCAACAATAGCTACTGCTTTAACGCGAAACGACTCTGGAACGAGAGGTTCACTTTCATCGCTGGACATCGAACTCATTTTATGATTTCGAGACAAAAACTTTTATCAGAAACTTTTAATTGCATGAAAATTGCACAAAAAATTGGCTGAATTCCTTATTGAAAATTTAAAATTTTTAACCGAGCCATATTCCATATAGCCATTTATTACATACAGCCAAGTTTAAGTACGTTTTTATAGCGAGAGTATGCAACCTCCTTGCACATTTTCTTTTGTTTTCTTACTAAAATCAGTATATTCGCGCATGTTCCAAATTCAAAATGTTTTATTCACTCAGTGAAATAAACAGCGTTTTATTCACTGTTTTTGAAGAATAACGGACCCTTTTTCGAGGGGCAATGGTAAAAAATAATAAATTTGTCCGAAACTGCGGTTCCTCTCGTACTGAGCAGTATTACTATCGCAACGACAAGCCATCAGTAGGGTAAAACTAACCTGTCTCACGGCTCCGAAGGTCTGAATTTACCTCAGCCCCGGGCTATTCGCTCACTAGTTGCATCGACTGTCAAAAGCCAAAGGCAACAGTATACTTCGTCCAGCCGCTACATCCACCACAACCGCAACAAATTCATTCATTAAATAGTAATAGCCCAGTTGGTAATGAGCCAGACTTCTGATCGGAAGGTCGCGGGTTCAAAGCCTGGTGCGGGCCTGTACCACTAAATTCGTCTTTTCGGATTTATGTACGGATTTCTAATTATCACTTGCTCAACGGTGAAGGAAAATATCGTGA
Organism: Aproaerema taeniolella; assembly: GCA_949987775.1. Classification (NCBI taxonomy): domain Eukaryota; kingdom Metazoa; phylum Arthropoda; class Insecta; order Lepidoptera; family Gelechiidae; genus Aproaerema; species Aproaerema taeniolella. The sequence goes on from OX465262.1 coordinate 14,100,398, forward strand.
TGAAACCCGCCCGTCCAAGAAAATTTTCTGCATTGGGCCAGCGTGGTGGCCCGTGTTTCGAAGGGAGGCCCGTGCCCCTCGGTGGGGATGTATATGGGATGGCAAAAAAAATCTAAGATTTAGAGCGACTTTTTATCACACAAAGCATGAAACTAACAAACAAAGCTTTTTTATTGTATGATCCCTCGGGACACACACAAATACGTATACCGAACACTCAGACCCAAGAAAAATCATATTTTCATACAAACATATGTCCCGACCGGGAATAGAACCGAGAAACCGTTGATTCAGAAGCAGGACGAAGCTTGTGGTCAAAACTGTCAGGGTACCTACCACGAACGTCTAAAAGAATTTCTGTTTAGGATCCAACTTAGAACTTAAAAATGGTACCATGATGGCGCTGCTTTTGAACTGCTCGGTTGTCTACGGTCCGTTTTAAATGTCTACATAAATTGTTGCTGGTCTGCCTTTGAACCGCAACAGCGCCAAAATTGAATCGCTTAGAAGCCATCATGGTACGAATAAGCGTTGCAGACTTGTTTACGTCCTAAATTGGAGCGCGCTAAGCGATCATGGTAAACCTCTAAGTAATTAAGAAAAAAACTTTAAAGCTTTTGTAAATGGTGGTGTCGAGTGGCTCTATAGCTATGCGCTCTTGCCGACACCGTAGTGATTATAGGCGTGAATGTATTAATGAATAAATTTCTTTAAGTGAAAGTTACCTATAAGTAGGTGACAGCTGCCAACATTTCACAGGCTACTGAGAGGTGATTTCATCAGAGGTATAAAAGGTACTGTGGAAAGGTTTTTCTGTAACTTGCGCTAGAGAATACACACACATACATACACACACGTAAACTCACAGCTTTCATGTCTTAATTTCATTTATTGTTAGTTTTATAACAAAACTAGCTTTACGCCCGGGACTTCGTCCCCGTGGGAAAATTATGTAGCCTATAATAGTTATTCTGCTATTCGGGACGGAGAGTAATACAACAAATCAAAAACCATGGAAATCGGTCCAGCCGTTCTCGAGTTATAAGTGTTGTAACAAACACGACTTTCTTTTATATATATAGATATAGATAAGATAGATAAATAGATTTTGGGAAAACATAAAATCTTCCCAAACATTGAATAGTAATTCTGCGGAGTCAGTAACAGTAATTTTGCAGAGTAAGGAATGGAATTCTCTGCTTGCGTCTTTATTTCCGGGCTCAGGGATAGAACCCGAGCCTCTTTAAAGTTCGAGTCGATAGTTATCTTCTGGGTCTTCTTCTTATCGTGTAGATATAGTCAAGTGTGTGGCGAACTTGGCCAACCCTGGTGTCAGAGTTTTCAAACCGCACAATGGCCTCTGACTTGGTTTTAACGACTGTAGTCAATCGACAACAGCCTGGACCGACAGCTTAACGTGCCCTCCGAAGCACGGTAACGCTCGTGATAAATTGCCACTTTGGTCACCCATCAGGTTCCCTGCCTCTGTGTACGTTGCTTAACCTCACTGATTGGTTGAGCGAGAGCCACTGGGCTACGAGCGCTTCCGGGTGAGCTTGCTACATCCTCGGCCACATTTTTGCCCCTGAACTAGATTGTGGTCAAGAGCGAAACCATTCTTTATAAGAAATAAACACATTACCCTCCTTTGCGTCGCGCAGTCGTGTAAAAAGGAGTCTGAAGGGCTTATCTGACTCGTAAGCATTAAGCATTTCTTTGAAGTAAATAAACAAATTAGAATTTTGCCGTGCAAACGTTGCATGCGATGAAACTCCACGTGTTTCACAAAGAGATATTGAATCCAGAATTCCACAGATCATTGAGTTGAGGGTCAAAGGAAAGATGCACGTGGCAGTATTGGAAATCTAGGTAGAACGACGGCTCTGGCTTAACTGAAATTTTACCAATGATGTCGAAAATAGGTCGTACTGTGCATGACATCGGAAGTAAACATGTAATATTGGACTATAATGGGCCATTTTTTTTTAAATTATTTTTATTATTTTTAGCTCTCTAAAAAACATGCTTCTATTTGACTATTTGACCTGTATTTTTCATGTACTCATGTTTGACAAATAAATGATCTTTATTCATGGCTTTTACTTTATTCTTTACTAGCTTTCCGCCCGCGGCTCCGCCCGCGTGGACTACAATTTTATCGTGCCCAGCTGTGGGATAAAATGTAGCCAATGTCTGATCAAAATCAGTTAAGTAGTTTAGGCGTGAAAGCGTAACAAACAAACAAACTTAAACTCCCATTTATAATATTAGTAAGGATTGTACACACACAAACATTTGTCAATCATAACTCAAACAATGAGTTTTCTTATGAATGTAAAGAAAGCAAAAGAGGATTGTTAGAATCGTATTACTTACGAGTAGGTGGCAATGTGTGGTCTCTGCCTACGCCCCAATGGTAGAAAGGCGTAGTATGTATATTTTAATTATTTTAGTTCAAGTTTATTTTTATGATTCACGTGAACGAAGTCGCGGCCGATAATTTTTCTTAAATTTTATCCATAGGCGTATATGGGGGGGGGGGAGGGCCGTGCCCACCCCAGTATGGTCTAGGGCCCACCCCAGAATATTGGGCTACCAATTCGAAATTCTATAATTGATGCCAAAATACTGATAACTTCATACAAAAATCATAAAAAAAATATATACAGCTGAGAAATCTACATACTTACTTATTATTACATACAGTATTATAATACAGTATTAGTTACTTTTGAAAACTATTCGCCAGGCTCGCGGCCCCCCCTAGAAAATAACCCTAGATACGCCAATGGTCACTTCTCCCTTCAAAAATCGGTAGATGACTAATTATTCATATTATTAACTTTTGTTAACTAACTATTAACCTTTTTTTTAACAATATCGATTGTTCGTGCTGCAGTTTGTGTACCCTTCGATAGTACATACCTCACTAAGGGAATGTTCAACGTAAAATTACATTAAAACAGTTATGTTACAGAGAAAGCAACTTTATGACTGAGTATCCTGCCCTATACTAAAATTAATAATAAGATTTGAATTGTAATTAAAATTAAAGTTAAAAATATTGGTAAAGAAGGTCCAGTTCTTCTTAAAAGAGTTATTAATAAATGTCCTGCGATTATGTTAGCTGTTAAACGAACGCTCATGAGAGCAAGACCACTAAGTCTCTCGTCTCCCATTTTATTTCTTATATAGGTCTTCAATCGTTTGAGAGTTGAATTAAATTTTGACAGACTGATGCAATAGACATCAAGGCTTCGTTATTTTTTTATCATTTATTTATTAAACCTCTTGGCCCAAAGAGGGGGGTCCGCACCCCCAGGGCCCCCCCTTATATACGTCTTTGGACCAAGATCCCAGGGCCGCCAGACCTTACTTATTTTCTCATAAACCAAATGTGTGGGAAATAGTAGTGCTACTAGCACTAGTAATGTATGAATACCAGCTAACCCCTGGGCCGGCGGCCACTTTTCAGCTATCAGGTTCTGAAGGTACTTCCAAAAATTACTCAGTTGTAAAAAAATTACACACGACAGCACATCAGTCAGGCTATACATACAGGCTATACCTTGATGTCGCCCTTATCTCGCTAATAGTACAGTCGGCTTTCTTAGTGCACATAGGTAACCTGACGTGCTGCTGTGTGTACAGTATTAGTTTCTCTTAGAAGTAATCTCTCCTCACGGGAGATTCCAATAAGCTTTGAAAGCTTAGGAGTTCAATAGCGACGGAGCGCTTTGCTACAGTCCCCCCCCCCCGTCTAGCATTAAGTCAGGCTGCATAAGGATAAGCTGCATAAGATTAAGCTGGGTTTGTATTTATGTTAGTTAAAGTTCTAAGCTGAAGCGCAGTGTGGCTCGCTGATCTTAACCAATCAGTGAGGTTAAGCAACGTACACAGAGGCAGGGAACCTGATGGGTGACAAAAGTGGAAATTTATCACGGTTGTTGTCGATTGACTACAGTCGTTAAAACCAAGTCAGAGGCCATTGTGCGGTTTGAAAACTCTGGCACCTGGGTTAGTAAAGTTCGCCACACACTTGACTATACCCCCACGATAAAAAGAAGAAGTCCTAAGCTAAAACAGCGTTTATAGAAAAGCGTTTATAGAACACTAGCTGATGCCCGCAACTTCGTTTGCGTGTTAATTTTTTTTTTGTACAGAGTACACAGATTGAAAACATCTATCTTACGTGATTTAGATTTTTACATACAAAAGTTTTTTCCCGTTAACTCCCGTTCCCATGGGAATTTTTCAATATCCTGTTGCAACTAAGCTTTAAGTTTACTAAGGTACCTGCATGCCAAATTTCAAGCGTCTAACTTAAGCGGTTTAGATTTTTCATACTAAAGGATTTTCCCGCTAATTCCCGTTCCCGTGGGAATTTCGGAAATTCCTTTCTTAGTGCACCTCTATGGTACCTAAGCTACGTCCCTTTCAAATTTCAAGCGCCTACGTTTAGCCGTTTAGGCTGTGCGTTGATATGTCAGTCAGTCAGTCAGTCAGTCAGTCAGTTTCTCCTTTTATATATTTAGATTTTTAGTCAATGTTTAGTTCATATTTTTGAAAGGCGTTTATTATAATAGAACATTTCTAGTCAATGTTTAGTTCATATTTTTGCTTTAGTTTTGTATTCTTTTTTTTACCATCGTCCCCACCGAGGGGCACGAGCCTCCCTTCGAAACACGAAAGGGATTTAGGCCATAGTCCACCACGCTGGCCCAATGCGGTTTGGTGGACCGCTCGTCTTTCGAAGATTTTCTTGGATTGGATGTTCTTGGATTTTCTTAGTTTTGCGTGAGTTGACGTATCTTTTACGCAGCGGGGGTAAGTACGTAAACTCTTAATTTGGGGGTACAAGACAAACAAATAGCATAAACACGACAACAAAAGCACAAACAGCATCTATTACTAAGAGATAATCCTTACTAATATTATAAATGCGAAAGTAACTCTGTCTGTCTGTCCGTCTTTCACGCCTAAGATACTGAACTGATTTTGATGAAATTTGGTACAGACATAGATTAGAGCCTGGGAAAGGACATAGGCTACATTTAATCCCTCAGTTGGGCACGATATAATCTGTAGTCAACGCGGGCGGAGCCGCGGGCGGAAAGCTAGTAAAATCAATAAATGAAAAACAAGCACTTGATGAACCGTGTTGTCTGTCTACACCCGCTGGGTCATTTTTTATTATGAGATGGCATAATCTTGACCAAGTTCATAGATAGATGAGGTCGACGATGGAGCGAGTTAACCCAGAAAATGCCATATAGACACCGGTACTCCCACGCACTGACGAAACATAGCAAGCTGTTTGGCGTTGGACTTCGGTAGGACAGTGGTTGCGAACCAGACGGCCCTTTACAGATCCTACTACACCGAGTGAGATCATAGGACCCCAACCCAAATTCAAAACAAATTGAGGTGTCGTTGCCTAAGATCTCATTAATTTGTGTTTCCTTACTCGCCTCTTACTATCCTAAGTGACAAATTCTCAGTGAGTTATTTATACATTTATTGCTGCAGCTAACACTTACACTTACACGTACTTACACGCACTTTCACACGCACTTACACTATCTCACTTGAATACATACTGGTACACATTTCTGATAAGTTACTTCATTATATACTTTTTTTACCCCAGGTACGCGAAAAATAAACTCTAGGCACAGCTGAAAATCAGTTTGTTGTCTGTCATAGACAGCAAGTATGCTGAGTTCTGTGTCCTATTTGCTTCTACAATCTACGTCACACATTTCGCTAACCTTTTTTTTAATTGTATAAGAACATTGTTCAATGTTACAAATTGTTAAGAAGCAATAAAGTTTATCTATCTATCTATCTATCTATCTATCTTACGCCACCCAAGGAAAGATATGGGGTGGTGTTATTCTCAACCAACCACCTCACGGCACAAATGTTTTTGTTTATAGTAATGATAACGTAAATCGTCACATCGAGGTCACTAAATCGTAAGTTATAATTCATTCAAATTTCATCACTATCGTCAGTGCATAAAGTAGTTATTTAAATGCAGACGGACCATGCAATTAGACTATGAATGTGGTATGCAAACTGCGTACTTAACTGTCACAAATGCATCAAAATTCACTACGTACTCCAATGGATTAGCGTTTGTATACAAAGTGTGCGTGACTATGGCTAGTCCACATTTTTAAAGTATTAATTGCAAGGAGGAATGTTTTAATAACTAAGTTTAATGCTAATCAACTCAGGCTGTAATATTCAGTTTCTAGTCGATGTTTAGGGAAATATATGAGTTAAGTACATAGATACTTCAATGCTTAAGTAGTTACAATAGATTAGATTTTCATCCTAAGCTTTTTTTTGTAGTAACATAGATAAACATATTCATATTTGTAAACCTTGATTTGTCTAATATTCTAACCTACTATACTTGTAATTAAATTCAATTAATTGGAAAGTGGCGTCCACAATGCCGTGAAGTTGCCAATGTCTGAGTATCTAAATATATAAAAGGAGAAACTGACTGACTGACTGACTGACATATCAACGTACAGCCTAAACGGCTAAACGTAGGCACTTGAAATTTGGAAGGGATGTAGCTTAGGTAACGTAGAGGTGCACTAAGAAAGGAATTCCAGAAATTCCCACGGGAACGGGAATTAGCGTTAAAATCCTTTTGTATGAAAAATCTGAACCGCTTAAGTTAGACGCTTGAAATTTGGCAAGCAGGTACCTTAGTAAACTTAAAGCTTAGTTGCAACAGGATATTGCAAAATTCCCACGGGAACGGGAGTTAGCGGGAAAAAACTTTTGTATGTAAAAATCTAAATCACGTAAGATAGATGTTTTCAATCTGTGTACTCTGTACAAAAAAAAATTAAAACGCAAACGAAGTTGCGGGCATCAGCTAGTTTTAATTAAAGTTAAAATATAGAATGGTGAAGTCGCCAATAACAAGTAGAGAAGTCCTTTAAGGGTTGTAGTACTCCAGAGCCTCGTTCATTGATCAGCAGGGTGCACCGCTAGCACGCAGCTGATCAATGATGACGATTTTTCTAATTTAACTCGGTCTTCTCCGAATAAGAAATTTGCATTTGTTATCACTTGGTCGGATTTGCAAAAGGCCGGATTCTCACTTCGCCGGAATACAGTTAAGAAAAAAAACAGGTTTAGTTTCCTTAAATTTACACCTAGTCGGGTCATAATGTAATTAATAATACACTTTTTGATAATTATTTAGAAACTAGCATTCCGCTCGGGACTTCGTTTCCGTGGGAATTTGGGAAAATCATGTACCCTATGTTCATCACATATAATGTAGGATTCTAATGGTGAAAGATTTTTTTAAATCGGTCCAGTAGTTTCGAAGCCTATTCAATGCAAACAAACAAACAATCAAATTTTTCTTCTTTATAATATTAGTATAGATGGGATAAATATATCATATTAAATTTTGTTTTTCTTATTACATACATACATAAGCTCACGCCTTTGTCCCATTGGGGTAGGTAGTATTTTTTCTTATTGACTGTACAAAATCCGGCGAAGTGAGAATCCGATCAATTGCGAATCCGACCAAGTGAGAACAAATGGAAATTTGTAACTACATAGTTTCACGTAACATGTTTTGCAACCAATTCTATTGTCGGTAAAACTAAAGAAAAATACAACATTCACTAATAATTCTGAAGTTAGTTATGTGTAGAGCGCGTAACATTGCTAAGTCCCTCCAAAATCAATTCGCAGAAAAACCACCTGAATTCAGGGAACTAGCTGAAGTTTTTCACACTCAGAAGTCAGAGAAGGCTTAACGAACTTCTCCGAGAGTCCCCGAATACGACCGATGGTTGCCGAGTCGCGAACAGCCAGCATAGGCCAGTATTGGCCAGTATACACCCGACTTCCAATCTAACCGTACCGCTTCGCTGTACAAATCTGTCTCTACATGTGATATATAAACTTTTTTAAAACATTAACAGGACCTCATGGTGTTGTGGCCAGTAACATTCGAATTTGATATTAAGGTTCAGTGTTCTAATTTAAAAAATGGGTTTTTTTGAAGCCGTGCTAAGGCGCCGACTCTAACTCGTTTCAGGTTTGTACTATTGGATGTTTTTCGTCGATCTGTTATGAAATTTAGAGGTCAAATTTAGTCAAAACAGCTAAGTAGTTTTAATAACTAACTGTATTTAAAAAATCCCTTTATTTTAAAATTTCAAGTAATATATTTTTATTAAAGTGTGAGTAGATAACCTATAAGTACATTACCCGCATGTTAAGAATTTGTGGATTTTTCAACAAGCCCTTTCTGTCTGCTTTAATATTTAGTTTAATTTCACGGTTCATTCTCTGTAATTAACTTTGAGTTTAATGTAGTCTGTCAGCCACGTGACACTAGGCACTTAATTATCCCTATTTCAGAGTAATTGCATGAAAATATATTTATGTGTAAGTAGTTGTCTATACTAATATACTAATCTATATTAATATTATAAAGAGGAAAGATTTGATTGTTTGTTGGTTTGTTTGCATCGAATAGGCTCCGAAACTACTGGACCGATTTGAAAAGTTCTTTCACCATTAGAAAGCTACATTATTCGCAATGGACATAGGCTACATAATTTTACAGAATTCCCACGGGAACGAAGTCCCGGGCGGAATGCTATTAATATTATAAAGAGGAAAGATTTGTATTTTTGTATGTAACGAATAGGCTCCGAAACTACTGGACCGATTTGAATAATTCTTTCACCATTAGAATCCTACATTATCCCTCAGTAACAAAAGCTACATCATTTTCCCGAATTCCCACGGGAACGAAGTTCCGAGCGGGATGCTAGTAATAAATAGTACGGACGGCCGCAACTCAGGTTACCACACGCGTGCACTCTGTGCTGTAGTGATAAGAGTGGTTTTGCAATAAAAATGGAGTAACCTGATGCGCTGGCCTCTGTACAACATTAAGGTATATAAGTACACTTTATTGACAATAACTATAGAAATAATTTTTTTGTATAAACCCCAATAATTGATTGCTTATAACTTTTAAACGGCTAAACCAATTTTGATCAAATATAGCTAAGAACCATCTTGATTACGTCAGCTTTCAAACAAACAAACCGCATCGAAATCGGTCCATCCGTTTAGGAGTTACGATGCCACAGACAGAAACTCAGATACACACGTCAAACTTATAACACCCCTGTTTTTTTGCCGGGGGTTAAAAAAGTAGATATAATAAAATTTATTGAAATTGTTTTATGAGGAAAATATATGTTACAGACAGTTAGGTAGAGACAAGATATTTAAAAATATATATTTAACACTGTTTTTTATACCTAACTAGCTTTCCGCCCGCGGCTCCGCCCGCGTGGACTACACCGTGTCCAACTGTGGGATAAAATGTACTCTATGTTCTTTCCCAGGCTCTAATCTACCTCTGTATCAAATTTCATCAAAATAAGTTCTGAAGTTTAGGCGTGAAAGACGGACAGACAGACAGAAAGAGTTACTTTGGCATTTATAATATTATACAGGGTTACTTCTTAATCAGTTATTTTTCTTACGGTGTCAGTAACGTTGATAGAACGTAAATAAGACGGAAAAAAACTTTTTTTTTTCCAAAATTTTCAGATTTTGATACCCCTTTTTAACGTCTTAGAGGATGAATTTTGTAAAACGCAGAAACACGGGTGTCACAAATTGTGTTGAAGAGTACTATTACCAAGTTTCAAGTCAATTGGATGAAGTAATTTTTTTTCCATACAAAAAATTGATTTATTTTCATGCTTCAGACGATCTAGCTTGAAATTTTTATATGAAACGATATAAAGCAAGAAAATACGGGTTTGTTTAATTTTCATAAAGTTTAAGTACAAAAAATTTGTGTACTGATTAAAAAATAACCCTGTATAATTAAGGATTTAAAATATTATGTAATGTTTAAAAAATAAATTCTGTTTAATAATTAAAAACCTTTCACGACTTTGTCCGCGCGTGGTAATTTTAATTATTTTTAATTTACTTTTTATTTGCTACCTCGGAAGTACTTTAGGTTGTAACAACCATCTTTTCATTAATTACTATTAAAGTACTAAATACTAATATAAAGTACCATAATGTAAGTGCAATGTGCTTAACTAGTAAGGCACTTACTTGAAATATAATTAAACACTTGAAACCCTTTACTCTTCCTACCTGATGGAGGGGTCTGCCTTCCAGGGCCCTGATTCTGTAACTTCAGTTTGTGTCGATGGAATTATTATTTATTTATTTATTAAACATGGGTTCGCTCTTGACCACAATCTAGCTTAGGGCAAAGATGTGGTCGAGGATGTAGCGAGCTCACCCAGAAGAAGCCTATTCACTCGCACTTTAAAGATATTTGGGTTGTATGAACTCGGAAATACAGACGCCGGCAGGGAATTCCACTCCCTGGCAGTGCGCAATATAAAAGATGAAGAATAGCGCTCAGTACGTAGCGCGGAATAGTCACCATTTTATACCTTCTGGTGGCGAAATTGAGAACTATCCAAATTTCATACATCTAATGACTGCTTTGACTGGTTGCGCCAACGCCAACTGAATTTTCAGTTGCTAGGTAGTTTGCAACTTTACGTTCGGTTAGCGGTGGCGCTGCTGGTCGGGGTGGTTGTCAGCAAGTATATGAAAATTAAATAGTTCTCAATTTCGCCACATGAAAAGATAAAATTGCCTCCATTCCATCGACACACATCTTAAGTTACAGAATCGGGTCCTGATTTTGTTCCCCTTAGCTTTGTAACTTGAGCACGATGTGTTCGCGTGCGGAATGTCAAAATTTCAACATTGACAACGCCAGAGGGCGAGCAAGCCCTCGCGCAATTAAAGTGAAGTTTCACCGCCAGTCGAGTGGCGTACCGCGCGATTTTGTCGCGCATCATGCTCGAGCTGCTGCTCTGCGTGTCGCTCTGTCGAGTCTATAAAGCAGGAAATAAAATAAAAAAATACAATTCCGCTATTCATAATTAACAATATTGATATTCCATATTTGAGGTTGACCGCCATTTTGAGAGTTATTAGATGAAATCCTTACTAATATTATAAATGCGAAAGTAACTCTGTCTGTCTGTCCGTCTTTCACGCCTAAACTACTCAACCGAATTTGATGAAATTTGGTACAGCGATAGATTAGAGCCTGGGAAAGGACATATTGCTATATTTTATCCCACAGTTGGGCACGATATAACCTGCCGCGGAGCCGCGGGCGGAAAGCTAGTATGACATTCCCGTACAAGGTGTTTCAAAAAACCCGAAAAAAAGATAATTCAAAATTAATTAAAATTTAGCTTATTACGCAGCTCTATTACAAATATGACAGGTTTGTCAATTATATGAAACTTTCATTTTGAAAGATGTCAAACTGATTACTAGAGTTTTAAAAATTAATTTTGGAATTTCTTTTTTTTGGGTTTTTTTGAAACACTTTGTATAGTTGGGAGAGGTTGTCAGCCTTTCACAAACAATACAGCAAAACAATTGCGTCCATATTACTGACTTTTACAGAATGCCTGGGAAGAGTTGGTAGCTGGTATATTCTAAGTTTTTCTATAACTCCCAGTCCAGTGTAGAAGCGTTGAATAAGTGTTATGTCGATGTGATTGTTCTTAACACATAGAACGTAATGAACCGAGTCCAATTAGGGAAAGATGCAGGGCCGCATTTAGGCTGCACTAGGCTAAGTTTTAATCCCGATTGCACAACATGATTTTAAAGGGCTTAGAGCAGGGGTGGCCAACAGGTCAATCGCGATCGACCGGTCGATCGTGGCAAGGCAAAAAAAATAAAATTCAGATTTATGTTTTTTCTCTTAATATAATAAAAAAATACTACATAATTGTGTACTGAACTATGCTGTTTCATTTAAGATAATTAAAAAAAAATAGTTTATTACCGTAACTTAGACTAATTTTACATTACATGTTACAGGAGCACTCCCTTTGAGTAATAAAATACTTGTGTTGGGAGGCTCCGCTCTTCCATAACTAGGTAGATATTTGAAGTCTTGGTAAAAGGTACAATCTTTACAATAAATTAATATAATAATAAAATAAAAATAAAAACAGATTAAAAAATTAGAGTGAAGCGAACAAAAGTCAAAAGTCATTATAACACTGTCTTTTTTAAGATTTCAAGAAGTATGTAATTGGTAGATCGCACAGGGTTTCGTTAGTAAACAGGAGATCTTGGGTATAATCAAGTTGGCCACCCCTGGCGTAGAGAGTTAAATCGCGTCGTCAGTCCCGGCTGTTGTCGATGACTACAGTCAGTTGTTGAATCAACATAGAGGCCATTTGGCTCTTACATAAGGGTCGGTCAAGTGTGCCTCACATATCATTGACTACACCTACAGTATAAGAAAAAAAAAGAAAACCATCTCTAAAAAAACGCATCGCAATCGGTAATCGGACACAAACAAAACAAAAAAACAGATACACACGTTAAACTTATAACACCCCTTTTTCGCGGGTTAAAAAAAGAGAAGAATGGTAAACATTCCAGCGATATAAGCGTTCATAAATTTTGAGGCAACTACACTAAGCGAGTCTTCTCCTCTGACACTATAACGTGCCATCTGTCTCAATTTTAACCTATCTCGGTAGTTCTTACTACATTGTCTCTTTACGGCCGTGTTGTTCAAACTGTGGGTCGCGAGCCCCTGGGGGATCATGAAACCTTATTCAGGGGTCGCGTCGCGGATAAAAGAAAAAGACAATTATTTGTACGTCCTACACTACAATAAGAAACTACATACAATTTCAGTGAAAAGGAAATACCTGTATGTCTCCCGCATTCCAGGCTTACCCCGTGTATATTAAGCCTAGGGGATCTTAGGGGGTCGCCAGAACTTTTAAATTTGTAAAGGGGTCGCGAATTCAATAAGATTGAAAAACACTAAGGCTTTGAAGACTTTAAAAAAAAAAACGCTTCACACTCAAAGGCCCACATTAAGGTTTTTCCTTGTGTCGTGGGTCCCTCGGAACACACAAAGACAGACACAAACACCCATAACCCGAGAACACACAATGTCATTCCAATGTCTAAAACGACCCATCGGGCGACTTAGTTTGGTGATCAATTGATGACCTACATTTTTAATTGTAAATTGATCACCTAAATGAATGTTTCGCTGTGAATCTCACAGACCTATATCGATATAGGTCTGTGGTGAATTTAGCGAGACTAGGCCACGAGCGTTTTTTGTTAACTTTTTAAACACTGCCTGAGTACCTCTCTGGCCCTATCATTGGAGATATCGCCTGCAGCTTTAAAAATTGGATTTGCAATTTATTTTCTCGCGCAAAATACCTTTTCCTTTTGTCTCCGTCTGAGTCATTGACAATACTTTCTCGACAATTTATTCGTGTTTTTATCATTTTGATATACTCACACACCCTATGAGGAAATAACTTTGGGAAATAACGTAAAGTTTTTGTTGAGGAATCAGTAATTTAACGCTGTAAAGCGTGTGTGAAAAAGATTACCTACTTTATGAAAAAAGTTTTAAAAATGTCTGAAGGTAAAAAAATATATATTAAAAAAAAGCTTATTTATATAAATATATTTGAAATTAGTATTTGTGCTTCTTTTTACAGTAAGAAACCAATCAAAGTAGTAAAGAAAGTCTTTCAAAGATTTTGAACATGGTAAAAATCACTATCTTGCCGTGTGGTGATCGGTTGAGAATAACACCACCCCATCTCTTTCCGTGGCTGTACGACACCCACGACTAAGGAAACACAAATGAGACCTGCCTCCTAGTAATCCATCCCAGGCAACGACACTTCATTTTTTTCTGAATCTGTGGTGTCGTCCTATGGTTTCATGCGGTGTGGTAGGCTCTGTAAAGGGCCGTCTGGTTCGCGACTACCCTCCTACCGAAGTCCGACGCCAAACAGCTTGCTGTGTTCCGTCGGTGCGTGGGAGTACCAGTGTCTTTATAGGCATTTTCTGGGTTAACTCACTCCATCGTCGACCACATCTATGACCTTGGTCAAGATTGAGGTCAAGAGTTAACCTATCTCAGAATAAAAATAAATAAAAATAATAACGCGTTTAAAAACAATTTTCAACATAATCGGCTTAAATATACACGTTTAAAATGTCAGGAAACGGTAAAAATATAAAAAAGATCGCGTATTTTGTAAAAAAAGTAAATAGAGCGAATGAGGAGATAAGATGAAAATAAGGGATAACATTTTTTTGGAATTTGGTTACATTTCATCACGTACCTGTGGCTGTGTGACGAAATGTAAAAATTTTAAAAAGTTCGTCCAATTCGAAGATACGATAACTTACTTCTTGTTGTCATCTTTCACCCTACAATTTTATTTTTATTTTTTACCAGCCCATATACGTCCCCACCGAGGGCGTCTCTTCGAAACACGAAGGGGATTTAGGCTATAGTCCACCACGCTGGCCCAATGCGGGTTGGTGGACCGCTCGTCTTTCGAAAATGAATTTTCTTGGACAAGCGGGTTTCATCATGATATTTTCCTTCACCGTTAACCAAGTGATAATTAGAAATCCGTACATAAATCCGAAAAGACGATTAGTGGTACAGACCTGCACCAGGATTTGAACCCGCGACCTTCCGATCACAAGTCTGGCTCTTTTCCAACTAGGCTATCACTGCCAGTTTTTTTTTTAATTCAATTCAAATATTTTGTCAAGCACACTTACAGGCAAAAAACATTTTCTATGCCTAACATTTCTGCGATCTTATAATCACCTTCAAAACTTCAGGGGATACACAATCAAGCTAATGATGCTAGACGGAATATGAGCAGAATATGCAAATGCAACTGCGCCGCTGCAGTTTCTACGAAAATGTGATGCAATTATTAAGTTAGGGGAGTGTTTCATGAGAAATAGTTTGACTTAGAGTGACAGTGGTACAGTCGAGAGCACGTTAAGTATGCGCTAGATTTTTACGCTTGTTTTTGTCGATGTGCTTGATTGCAGCGACGCGAAGATTAAAGCAACGTTATATGCATTTTAGGCTGCTTTTCCACCAGAGATGTGCGAGGAAGCGGAGCGGTGTGCAAGGAAAAAATCGACCAATAGGAACGCTTCATTTTCCTAGCCTCGCGTTCCTATTGGTCGATTTTTTCCTCGCACACCGCTCCGCTTCCTCGCACATCTCTGGTGGAAAAGCAGCCTTAAGCTACGCACGTTGTGATCCTGCAGCTCTAGCACGATAACGACAAACTCGCGCTCGGCTCACGCTGAAACTTCACTTTGATTGCACGAGTGTCCCGCGCAAAGGCTTGCTCGCCCTATGGCGTTGTCAATGTTGACATTTTATCATAGGACCGCGGTGTTGTCGCGGCGCTGTCACTATCGTACTCGGCCTGCTGCTAGCAGAAAACGTTGTGACAGAGATTCACTGTCTATAACTGTAAATAAAAAAAAATGTATCAACCCCGACATTAATTGCTTATAACTCTTAAACGACTCAACCAATGTTGAGCAAATATACAGGGTGTAAATGACAGCTTAACAAAAACTGAAACCCGGAACTCAGACAATCATTCTGAATGATTTTCCAATGGAATTTTTCTCCGGAAAATGTTCAAACTTTTTTCATGTTTTGTCCATATTTTCAGTTTACATTTTCAATTATAATATTTAATCGAATACGCTCCATTTTGCAATAAAAAACAATCATAACAATATAAAACACGAAAACCAGCAAAGTATGTAAATAATGAAAACTCCTTAACGTGACGTTTCCGGTAAAAAATAATTATGGTTATGGGTAGATTCCACCATTTATGTATTTGCTAAGCTGTTCTTGACACCCTGTATGTATAGGTATTCTACCATTTAAGTATTTGCTAAGCTGTCCTTTACACCCTGTATAGCTAAGAACCATTTCGACGTCAACTTTCAAACAAAAAAAAACGCATCAAAATCGGTCCATTCTCTTAGAAGCTACGATATCCCAAACAGACACACTGATACGATACACAGACATACAGATAGAAACACCTAATTTATAACACCCACTTTTTGTCGAGGTCAATAAATGATCAGTTTGACGATTTTAATTGATATTTTGCCCCTAAAGTCTACGTAATGTGTGCTATAGGTTGTATAGTTATGCCTTGATCACGCGGCGGTCCTCGCTCAACCCGTCACACGCAGCTGTTGGGTCATTATGTACTACCTACCCAATATAATAAATCTAAAAAACCCAGTAAAAAACTATGTAGAACGAAACGTTTCCAAAACTTTGATCGTCGTAGATAAGTGCTACAACTCGTAACAAAGTGCTACGACATGTTTGTAGAAGCTGCTGTTGCTACGAATTGCAAAAATTGCATTTGCGATAATCGCAAGGAAATACTTTGTATCTAAATATGATGAAATGTTATTATGCTTAACCCTTGACAAAAAAGAGGTGTTATAAGTTTGACATGTGTATTTGTGTCTGCGTATCTAACTCTCGAGCCACAGGCTCCTAAACGAGTGAACCGATTTTGGCGTGATTTTTTTTTTAAACTGGCGTAATCGAGATGGTTCTAAGCTATACGCGGTGATAAAAAACCTCCTAGCTATATTCAAAATCCTGAACCAGTATCTCTCAAAGAACACATTTATGAAAAAAAAATCTTTTTTTATATTTTTTCAATGGGAATAGTTCATTTTTTTTCCTAAACGTAGACATTACTCCTACACCAGGCACGCGAGGGGTGCGAGTAGCACTCGGGGGTTGCACCCGAGTGGTGTCTACGTTTAGGAAAAAAAAAAGTGTTCTGTAAGTGATACTGGTTCAGGATTTTGAATATAGCTAGGAGGTTTTTTTTTACCCTGTGTTGAGCGATTTATGTCGGAGGTTTCAAACAATTTTAATTTTAGAGTAATTTTTTTGCAGTATTGCAGTGTATTTATTTTTAATATAATTATTTGTTTTAGGTCCCTCAGAGGAGGGCAACACACAGGATGTTCTCCTTATGCCGGAGATACAAAGACGAACATGGTAAGTCAATACGTTATTGAAAATAATTTGACTAATAGGGTACAGACAGCAGCACATCTAGTTACCCATTTGCACTACGAAAACCGGCGCTATTACAAGCGA
This sequence comes from Aproaerema taeniolella, assembly GCA_949987775.1. Taxonomy (NCBI): domain Eukaryota; kingdom Metazoa; phylum Arthropoda; class Insecta; order Lepidoptera; family Gelechiidae; genus Aproaerema; species Aproaerema taeniolella. Next base: position 14,117,517 of record OX465262.1, read on the forward strand.
TAAGGACGACGTTAAGGCCAACATGTATAGCCCGATGTGCTGCCGTGTGTACATTGAAAATAATTAGATACTCTTTAACATATTGTCTACGCCTGTTAATAATTTCATAGCGATTACGCGCTCCGGCGAAATAGCTGGTGTCGATTTTTTCTAATTTTAATATATGAATGTACGGTAGAACACACATCTCTTTGTTAAACCATCTAAATTGTACTTGTGATTTTTTCACTCGCATTAAAATACATTGTTATCCCGAATTTGAGCTTCACTAAAGAAATTCCAGTTCCTGAGCTAAAGCGGGAACATTCTGGCGACCGTGACAGGACAGAACAGCTGATTTCGTAAAAAGAACTGATTTCGCCTAGAAGAAGGATTTCGATTGAAATTAGTCATCTACGAAACAATTGTTCTGGAGTACGTGGATTACAATTTGGGACTAATTCCTGTTGAAGAGGATAAACTGCTCATCTGAACAACGAAACAACTAAAGTGCCGTGCCGGAGTGCAGCTCATCGTACTGAGTTAAGTGCAAATCCTTTGTTCCCGTACCTACCTAAACTATTACATTCCAACAAATAACCTCAATACTAAATTGAGTTTTCATATTAAAAAAATATCTAAATTTTCGCCTCCATTTGTGTAAAACAAGCTAAATTATCGTAATATAGGTGCATCACTACCTATTTACACTTCTTCACGCTATATCCCTTGTGGGATTAGCACACAAATCATAAAATATTTACATTAAATTCAACTCATTTTTTATTTAACAAAAACTCGACCGTCTCAGCCCCTTCTCGCTATTTAGACCCGATTTCGCCGACCAATTCCAGGAGCTGTACTCTCAGGCGACTAAATATCGCTAGCGGGGGGTTCAGCGCACCAGCTGCGTGTGAGCAGCGGCCCGGCTACCAGCGGCAGTTTCTACCAAGCGAGGAGCGTGAGATAAACATTTTATTTCTTCCATAATTTAACAAACTTTGTTGACTTGCATTTAAATAGTTAAGTTTATTTAACAATAATTTTAAAAATATTATATTTTATATTTAATTTGCATTTTATATTTCATACGTCTATTTACACTGGTTTTTCATCATGGCAACTGATGCTAGTCAAAATAAGTTATTGAAAGAGTTATTTGCAAAACGGTCTGCTATTAAAGGCCAAATAACTAAATTCAGAAATTATTTAGATAGAATTAGCGAGTCGTCTTCGCTGGATGAGGTAGAATTGGCTGAATTTACCTTAAAACTTAGCAAATTCGAAGCGTTGTCAACAAAGTTTGATGCGTTGCAGACTGAGATTGAGGTTCTTAATTCTGGCAACATAGATTCCGAGATTGATGAAAGAGATGCCATTGAGAGTGATTTTATCCAAAATATTGCATCCGCTAAAATAATGATCAAACAATATGATGGTTTATTTAATGATAACGAAAATCGTCGTAAATCGATGGGCAATGACGACTCTTTACATCAGGACCTAAATATTAAATTACCACGAATCGAAATCTCGAAGTTTGACGGTTCATATTTCCGTTGGCTTGAGTTCCGCGACACATTTTTAAATTTAGTTCATAAAAACAAAAATATAACAGACATTCATAAATTTCATTATTTGCTTTCTTATCTCGAGGGTGATGCGGCACGGATTGTCTCTAATCTCGAAGTGGCGACTGCAAATTACATGACGGCCTGGCAGCTACTTTGCGACCGTTATAATAATAAAAGACTTTTAATTGATCACCATTTAGATTCGTTGCTTAACATTCAACCAATAACTCGTGAATCCGAGAAATCATTACGTTTTTTGGTTGATCATGTCACAAAAAATCTTCGCGCTCTTTCCAGTTTGGGTCAACCTACTGACCACTGGGATGTACTGATTATATTCATATTAACTTCTAAATTAGACAACCGTACCACTGTCAAATGGGAGGAGTATCGAAATAATTTCGATGACGTTCCAACTTTACAGCAATTTCAGAGATTTCTAATCGATCGTGCAGATGTGTTGGAATCTTTGAATCGCAATAAGGTCGGCACTAACAGCGAATCACACAATAATTCTAAATCACAATCAACGTCGCGTCCCTCACATTCAAATGCACAAAAAAATAATTACAATAATAAATCAGACAAAAATAAAAATACCAATTCATTTTCTACATCAAATCAAAATCAATCAAATGTCTATCTTTGCATAATTTGTAATGGAAATCACAAAATATATGACTGCCCTACATTCAAGTCAAAAAACATTCAAGATAGGTTGTCTTATGTAAATAAATACAAGTTATGTCGAAATTGCCTCAGACAAGGGCATCCTGTCAGTGATTGCCGTATGGGTCCTTGCCGGCAATGCCAGCAAAGGCACAACACTCTCCTTCATGACTCTAAAGACGTCTCTGCCAACTTTGTGGCAGATGATGATAATGAACCAAACGAATCCGTAACAGCCTTTTCTAGGCAAATTTCGAAACATGTTCTTTTATCTACAGCCATGATAGAGGTGTTCAACCCAATTAATAAGCAGGTAGAGAAGGTTCGTGCTCTCTTGGACTGTGGCAGCCAGTCTTCTTTTGTTACAAAGTCCCTGCAACGAAGAATGTCATTAAGAACTTGCCCATTGCAGGCGATAAATGTCATAGGAATTGGTAATAATTCTTCTAATACAGTGTATGAAAGCTGTCTTACTCAGTTAAAATCTCTAAATGGCACTTACAGTGTTACACTTTCATGCCTTGTTCTTAATGAACTGACAGGCCGCTTACCAAAATCTCCTCTTGATATTCAAGGTCTCAAGATTCCTACATCCTTTAATTTGGCAGACCCTGAGTTCTACAAGCCGGCTCCGATTGAAGTTTTAATTGGAGCAGACATCTTCTGGGACATTCTAGAAAGCGAACAGCTTTCATTAGGTCCTAACAATCCTAAATTGCAAAATTCAAAATTTGGCTGGATAATAGCTGGCCCAATCAATTCTCGTAGTAACGAAATCCATTGTAATCATGCGATTACTTCAAATCCTATTTCTAACGAAATTCATGAAATGCTCACTAAATTTTGGGAGCTTGAAGAGCTACCCCAAAAGGCTGTTCGAAGTCAAAATGACATAGCGTGCGAAAAACATTTTCTAAATAACACCACCCGCTTAGAGAGTGGAAGGTTCTGTGTGAAGTTACCCCTAAAGGACTCACCTGACTGCCTTGGTGACTCGTACTCTCAAGCTAAAAAACGATTCCTAAATCTCGAAAAAAGGTTTAGACGAAATGAAGAATTAAAATCGAAATACGTAGAATTCATTCGTGAATACGCTGACCTGGGCCATCTATCTGAAACACCTACTCTTATTCCAAATCCGTCGTATTTTTTATGCCACCATGCTGTCATAAAGGAAAATAGTGAATCCACCAAACTCCGAGTGGTGTTCGATGGCTCAGCCCCCACAACCTCCGGCTTCTCTGTCAATGACATCCTAATGGTAGGCCCAAATGTTCAAGACTCTCTTTTCTCCATATTAGTCAGAGCTCGGCAACATAAATTCATTTTGACTGGTGACATAGCTAAAATGTACCGTCAAGTTCAAGTCCATGACTCAGATCAAAATTTGCAGCTCATACTATGGAGAGAAGATGAGTCTCAGCCTATCAAAACTCTGCGACTGAGTACTGTCACTTACGGTACCGCAAGTGCCAGTTACTTGAGCACGAGATGTCTTTGGCAGGTTGGAGAGGAATGTGAGGACGAAATGATCAAAGGCATAATTCAACACGACTTTTATGTAGACGATTTAATCACAGGTTGTGATGATGAAAGTCAACTTAAGTATATTCAAAATTCAGTTTCAAACGCTCTAAATTCTGCCTGTTTTCCGTTACGAAAATACAAAACTAACTCAAAAAATTTGTTTCAAAATTTACACGAAAATACTAAAGAGCATCTCACAATCAGCGAGTCATCGAGCACTCTCGGACTTTGTTGGGATCCATCGAAGGATACATTTAATTTTCCTATCGAAATTCCACTTCAAAATGACCAAGTCACAAAGAGACTAATCCTCTCGTGTTCATTTCGAATCTTCGATCCTTTGGGTCTTTTAAGCCCATGCATAATTCAGCCAAAGATTTTGCTCCAAAAATTGTGGCTTAAAGGAGTCGAGTGGGATGAACCGGTATCTAACGATATAAAAAATGATTGGTTTGACATCATAAATAATTTAAAGTTTCTTTCGAAGGTCGATATTCCTCGCAGGGTCCTTTGTGATTCACCAAAATTCATAGAGTTGCACTCTTTTAGCGACGCTTCTCAATGCGCTTACGGAGCTTGCATTTATATGAGATCACTAAACGATAGCAATGAGGTTATGGTACGACTTCTTTGCTCGAAATCCAAGGTGGCGCCACTGAAGCCCACCACGATACCACGTTTGGAGCTTTGTGCTGCTGGTCTCTCCGCAAGACTCTGCAAACAAGTACTGGAGTCGATTAGATTCGTTCCTACACGAGTCATACATTGGAGTGATTCTTCAGTGGTGTTGGCTTGGATTAACAGCAATCCTAATAAATTAAAAACTTATGTGGCTAACAGGATAGGCGAAATACAGGAGCTGACCAGCCCTAATTCTTGGCGCTATGTGCCTACTAAATCTAATCCCGCCGATTTGATCTCACGCGGTGTAAATGGCAGCCAGCTGCCTATAAATAATTTGTGGTGGTCAGGTCCCGAATTCTTGCTCCAAGATGAGTCCCAATGGCCTCAGCTAAATAAAAAACATACTGAAGACTTACCTGAAATAAAGGTTTGTACAGCTGTCGAATCTGAAATAAATTTTGATTTTAAAAAATATTCTAAATTTACACGTCTCCAAAGAATTTTTAGCTACATTTTACGATTTTTACACAATTCTAAAAAACAAAACAAAAATAATAAACTTACCGGCATCTTATCAGTTGACGAATTGAATAATTCTTTTAATTTTATTTGCATGCTATCCCAAAAACAAAGTTTTATTTTAGAATATGACAAATTATCAAAGGATAAGCCTTTAGGTACAAAATCAAATATTTTATCCCTGTCTCCATTTTTTGACCATAAGACGAATCTTATTAGAGTTGGTGGCAGACTCGGTTCGTCCGGCTACAAATTTGAAAAGAAGCATCCTATCTTGCTAGATTCATCTCATCATTTGACCAAGCTTCTGTTTGAACGTGAACACGTTCGCCTCATGCACGCAGGACCGCAGCTTCTGCTATCCACAATACGCGAGTCTGTTTGGCCTATTAATGGCAGAAAACTAGCTAGACGCGTTGTTAAAAACTGCGTGACTTGCACGCGTCTTCGCGGACAGACCCTTAATCCAAAAATGGGGGACTTACCTTCAAACCGTGTTACCGTTGACTTTCCCTTCAAGTCAGTTGGAGTAGACTACGCCGGTCCCTTCTTTATTCTCAATCGGAAAGGACGCGGCTCTAAAGTAGTTAAGTGCTACTTATGCTTATTTGTGTGTCTGCGTTTTAAATGTGTGCACTTAGAAGCCGTGTCTGATTTGACAAAGGACGCCTATATAATGACACTTCGCAGATTCGTGGCACGCCGTGGGAAGCCAACGGAAATATTTTCCGACAACGGTAAAAACTTTATTGCTGCCGCGAAAGAATTGAACAGTTTCTTAAATTCTAACCAAGAATCTCTATCTGAGTTTGCTGCTCAGGAGGGAATAAAGTTTTCTTTCATTCCTACTTACGCTCCTCACTTTGGTGGAATATGGGAGGCCGGCGTTAAATCCGCTAAGCACCACATAAAGCGAGTCATGGGAAATACTCATCTCACATTTGAGGAAATATCGACATTGTTTGCTCAAGTGGAGGCAATTTTAAACAGCCGTCCCTTGTGTCCCATGTCCTCATCCCCAAACGATTTCCTCTCCTTGTCCCCAGGGCACTTTTTAATCGGAAGACCGTTGACTGCGCTACCGGCTCCTTCCTTGGACAACGCTAAAGAGAGCTCCCTCGATAGATTTGGCAGACTTGAACAAATCCGCCAACACTTTTGGAAGAGATGGCAAAAAGAATATATCTCCGAAATGCAACTACGAACCAAATGGAAGGTTGATAAAACTAAAATTAACGTCGGTGACCTCGTGTTGCTTCATGAAGATAATTCTCCACCACTTTGTTGGCGTATGGGGCGTATCATTCGACTGTTTCATGGCCCAGACGGTGTTTGTCGAGTTGCGGACGTCGAAACCACGCGAGGCTGCGTTAGAAGACCCTTGGTTCGGCTGTGTCCCCTGCCCACTTTTGAAGAACTTCAAGCTTGAAAATCTACGCTTTTCAGCGGGGGGGAGGATTATGTCTACGCCTGTTAATAATTTCATAGCGATTACGCGCTCCGGCGAAATAGCTGGTGTCGATTTTTTCTAATTTTAATATATGAATGTACGGTAGAACACACATCTCTTTGTTAAACCATCTAAATTGTACTTGTGATTTTTTCACTCGCATTAAAATACATTGTTATCCCGAATTTGAGTTTCACTAAAGAAATTCCAGTTCCTGAGCTAAAGCGGGAACACATATAAATCTGACTACTACAATCTATAAGTTTAACAGTTTTCACTCCTGTCGTACTCAGAGACGTCAATTAAAGTTAAGAAGTAATTAAATGTCATGCTATCCTTGTTTACATCAACAAGAGTGAAAGAGACAACATCAGTGTTTAACAGTACTTAACTTTAATTGACGTCTCTGAGTACGGCAGTTAACTTGACGTAAGGGATTATAATTTAAAGTCACCATTTATGAGAAGCGCTAGTAGGCTAGTGGCGCTTGCTAATCTGAACCGATCAGTGAGATTAAGCAACGTATGGGCATCGAACCTGATGGGTGACCAAAAGTCGCAATTTCTGTCATTCGGAGGGCACGTTAAACTATCATTTCGGGCTGTTGTCGATTGACTACAGTCGTCAAACCAAGTCGCCATTTGGCGGTTTGAAAAATTCTGACACGAGTGTTTTCGCCACATAGTATATCTTCTTGATAGAGAAGTAAGGACAAAAAAAAACTATGGACTCAATTTATTTTTATCTAATGGGCCTTTTTATAATTCGAACGGCACGGCACGGCAATTCGAAATTTGAATGGGAGGTTTTCTTTTTGGGTATTAAAAAAAAGTAGTTCCCCAGAGCTCTCTAGATGGCGCTGAACTGACTCCGTTACTAGGTGCCAAAGCCAAAAGGCTTGGAGAAAAACATTGCATCAAATATTCTGTTCGTTTGCTTTGGCTTCCTAGTTTTCTAGCGCTTTGTTATAATTCAGTTTTGTTTGTTCGTTGTTTTCGTAAAATCGCCTAACTACGTGTGGTAGATGTGATATTGATGTGATATGAAAATAACGTTTCGTTTTATGATCTCAAAATTTCGTTCAAGTGAATTAATCAAAAATAATGTAACGTTCCGTTCCTTGCAGTAACGTACCTAGTTTAGCGCCATCTATCCGGCGACTAGGGAAAAAATAAAAATAAATAAAAAGAAAATCCCTCATTACCATTGCCCTCTATGTTCTCAGCTTCTAGTATTACTATTAAGTAGGAGGCAATGGTAATACAATTTTGCGGTGCCGTTTTCGAATTATAAAAAGGCCCATTATTTATTGCTCTAAAATAAGTTTGATTTTTCCGTTTGTTTAATAACTCTAAAATTTAAAATTGTAATCACCCTGCTCTTTTGGGCTTTTGGGGTTGTAAGTAATCCAATCCAATGCTGGTGGTTATACAATTATTAATTTAAGAGTTATGTTAATTTCAATGACACAAGTATTGTAATATACTTAGTTTAGGTATTATATTAATGAATTAATTTGCCCTACTAACACATATTTTATAAACTGTTTTATTTTATATTAGCGTTAATTGAATACTGTTCTTTTTATATAAGTATTTAGATAAATTCTTACATTTTAGTTTTTACTGTAATCTAATTAGGAGCCATAAATTACGTCACACGAATTTCATGATATTTTCCCCCCCTGTCCTTGTCACAGCTGGTCACATTTGTGAGACTCCCCCCCCTCCCTAGTGTGACGTTACATATTTTGCAATTTTACATCTCGTAATTATTGAATTAATACAGCAGTTCCGAAATCAGTGTTATTTCAATTTAAATTATGTTTAAACAGATAGAGTTGCAAATGTTTTTGAGTTTTTCGTTAATAGTCAAAGTTCGTGTTTAACACTTAGATTATAACAGATTTTGAAATGTGATGTCACGAAACTTATGACCCCTCCCACCCCCTTGTCACACAATGTCACACTTCGTCGACCCCCTCCCTCTCCCTAAACGTGTGACGTAATTTATGGATGGCCCCTTAGGCTAAGTTTTTACACTGAAATAATTTTTTATTATTTAATATTTTTGAATGGCTTCAGTGTTGCGAGGGGAGGCCCGCACATGGTGGGGACGTAAATTACGACGACGACATCGAATGAATGAATGAATGAATAAAAGTTTGATTTGATTCATTTGTTTATAAATTCTTTTTACATAAATCAATGGAGACTTTTGGCGGGAACTCGGCGAGGACAGTTGCTGTGTCGATTGAATTTTCGTTTTCTACGTGAAAAAGTTGTTTAATGTATAAAATTGATAGTGTTTTATGCAGTAAAGTGACTAAAGTTCGTGTAGTGAAAAAAAATTCAAGTGATAACTCGCGGTTGTGCTACTCGCCACCAGTTTTTCGTAAAGCAATACACTATCGTTGTTTTGCGGAGGACATGAGGAGCTTAGGGGTTAGGTTAAGTTGCGTTAAAATGAAGATATTGGAATAAAAATGAAGATTTCAGCCTAAAGGACTAGAATCCAGGCTAAGAACTAATTAAAAAAAAAAAAAACATAAATCAATTTAAAATACACGTGGCATGTCGTAATAATTAAATAAGTCGGTATAAAGTATATAAAACCCCTCTCAGGTCTACGTAATGTAAAATTTACCCTCCACAGCCTGCAGAGTGTGTGTACACTCAAGAGCACGTCAAGTTTGACACATTGGACTTTGGACCGGCCCTGCATTGTATGGCGCGCAGTATAAATCAGAGCTCAGCTTACCTGGTAGTGTAAACCGTAACCTGTTCTTGACTGTGCTAAACGTAATCAGTCTCCTTCAGGGGTACAGAACTCTTTTTTTAAGAGCGCCATCATAAACTCCTTTGCAAAAAAACGGGCACCTAAGGAAATTTATGCCAATTTCAGTTAATTTAATTGTTTGAAGTAGCTTGCATAATCTAAATCTTTATATTTGCTTAATTGTTTATAATCTTGTAAAAAATCTAATGTTTCCGTTTTTTCGCAACAGTGTTTTTTTTACTTAATTCTTCTAAAACTACAAGAAAAATATTACAAGAATCGCATTCACGCATACCTCATACATTTTAAACGGGTGAACCAATTTTGATAAAATACAGTTAAGAACCGTCTCGATTAATTCAGCTTTAAAAAAAACTGCATCAAAATCGGTCAATCTGTTTAGGAGCTACGATGCCACACGCTGACATATGGATACACAGACACACATCAAACCTATAACACCCCTTTTTTTTCGGGGGTTAAAATAAGGAATTTAATAACAAGATGAAAAAAAAGCAAATTAAATTCACAACGTATCCTTAGAATGTTAATAAATTGGCGCCAAATTATTATAAACCTTTATAACAACCGAAAAAGGTTCGCTACCCCTGCAGTAGATAATTCCGAGTCTAGGGTAAGCGGACCAATATTGGGGTAGAGAACTCCCAAGCTCTTAAAGCCGAGGGGTTTTTTCATATATAATTCAGGATTTCAGCGACGCAGTGAGTGGAAGTGACATTGACTGGGACTTTCCGGGAAAAACGTATAGCAAACATATACTTTTTGATAGTCTGTGTAACATTACATGTAAGGGAATGTAATCCACTGTTTTTTAATCTTATGACCGCCATAGTCATCCAGTCGTTACAGCCGATATAACATAACACTAAAATTAAAAATGTTGAACCACCCCCAACATGCAATCGCTTATAACTTTTAAACAGCTGAACAGATTTTCATGAAACATGGGAAAAACACTCGGGATAAAATTACATATGACACAAAAAAAGCTTAACGAAAATCGGTTCATCCGTTTGGGAGCTACGATACCACAGACAGATACACAGATACACAGACAGACACGTTAAACTTATAACACCCCCCGCTTTTTGCGTCGGGGGTTAAAAAAGACTCAAACGCCAACGTCATATTCCATTACGAGCGAGATAAGGGTAACGTCAAGGTCGTCATGTGTAGCCTGATGTGGTGCTGTGTGTACTACTAAGATATTGACTTCTAAATTTTGTATACAGTCATACTAAATCACTTATGTATCTTGAAAAATGTTCGGGGTTTTTTTATCCCTAAAATTATTTGTGAACTAATTTTCCGCCCGCGTCGCGTATACTACAGGTTACTTATACATATATGTGAGTGGTTACGCAAAAAGGGACCTGCAGGCCGAGTACGATGGTGACAGCGCCGCGACAACACCGCGGTCCTATGTAAAATGTCAACATTGACAAAGTCTTAGGGCGAGCAAGCCGTTGCGCGGGACCCTCGCGCAATCAAAGTGAAGTTTCATCGTGAGCTGAGCGCGAGTTTGTCGTTATCGTGCTAGAGCTGCTGAAGGGATTGCTACTGGTAATTTTGTTTCTGTGGTCTTTCAGCTTTGTTTTGGTCTATTAATCAGAATATTCTTAAGTGCCATAGTTTTTTTTTGTGGATTTTTTAGTGAGCGCGCTCGAGGCGAAACTCATATCGACTCGAAACTTTAAACGCGATTTACTCAAAATAAATTATTTTCCAGAGGTCCCTTTTGCGCAACCACTCACTTATAGTGCCCAGCTGTGGGATAACATGTACCTAGCTGTCCTTTCCCAAGGTCTAATCTATCTCTGTACCAAATTTCATCTAAATCGGTTTAACGGTTATGGCATGAAAGCGTTACAGACAGACAAAGTAACTTTCGCATTTATAATATAAGTGATAGCCCAGTTGGTAATGAGCCAGTCTTGTAATCCGAAGGTCGCGGGCTTAAATTCTGGTCCGGCCTGTACCACTAAGTTCCTTTTTTCGGATTCATGTACGGATTTCTAATTATCACTTGCTCAACGGTGAAGGAAAACATCGTGATGAAACCCACCCGTCCAGGAAAATTCATTTTCAGTCCACTAATCCACTCGTCCACCAACCCAATGCGGTCTACCAACCCGCATTGGGTCAGCGTGGTGGACTATGGCCTAAATCCCCATCGTGTTTCAAAGGGAGGCCCGTGTTCCTCGGTGGGGACGTATATGGGCTTATAAGATAAGAATATTAGTAGAAAAGTAGGGATATCTGTTTGATCACGAGGGTAAACGTTTAAAAAAACTAAATGACAGTGCTAACTATCTACACATTCCCAAGTACAGGGTCAACAGCACATCATGCGATCCAAAACTGTCAAATTTCTTCAATCGATTTCCAATTTTATCTCCAAGCATTAGAGTTTACTATCCATTGGGAAAATTTGACAGTTTGTGGTAACCTGATGTGCTGTTGACTGTACAAATGTTTACACGCCACAGTTCCAATTGTCTGCAAAACTTTTCCATTACCGAGTTTTTCCTTAAAAGTGTTTAAAGTTTCATTAGAAACCTGAATGTTAGCAATCACTTCGGCTCAAATTAAAAGTTAATATTTAAAATCGGACCCTTGTTGCCCCTGTTTGTGCCTCTTGGAACTTTTGGAGGAAAAATCAATACATTGTTTGAGCTTTTAAAAGTCTAACAAGTTCCAATCTAAATAAGATCGGCTATAACTCTAAAATTTTTAAAAAAATGTAACCTTAATGTAAAATGTAAACATTAAGGGCCTCATCAAAAAAATAAATACTACTTATTTTTTTGATGAATAATAATAATAATAATAATAAACGCTTCACACTCAAAGGCCCACATTAAGGTTTTCCCGTGGGTCCCTTGGAACACACAAAGATAGACACAAACACCCATGACCCGAGAACAAACATCTGCTTTTTACACAAATACTTGCCCCGACTGGGAATCGAACCCCGGACCTGCCGATCAAGAGGCAACGTCACTACCACTTGACCAAACCGGCCGTCAAAACCAAGACAATGTTTAGAACTGGCTGTATGGACATAAATTCCTTTGCCTTTCCGGAAAGGGATAAATTGAATAACAACAAAATGACATAAGTAACTAGACAGTGCTAGTGGTGTTTTGATGTTTTATAGTAAAGCAGTTATCATAAATGGTTAAACCAATTTTGATTAAATAAAATCAAGAACCATTTCAAATACGTCAGCTTTCAAACAAACAAAAAACCGCATTGAAACTGGTCCATTCGTTTAGGAGCTACGATGCCACAGACAGATACACAGACATACAAATACACCACATACGTCAAACTTAAAACACTCCTCTTTTTTGTCGAAAGTTAATAAAATAGAGCATGCATAAGTTTCATAAATAAACCGGCCAAGTGCAAGTCGGACTCGTTATAGAGCCAATAGTAAAACATCATCTGCGAAAATTTCAACTGTCTAACGATCACGGTTCATGAGATACAGCCTGGTGACAGACGGACGGACGGACGGACAGCGGAGCCTTAGTAATAGGGTCCCTTTTTCCCTTTGGGTACGGAACCCTAAAAAAACGATAATGTTGCCCAAATTAAGTTAGTTGTTCATTGGATGCGTTCAAGAGAGAGCTGAAAGAGCATTATTTATCTATCTAAGTATTATCCATATATTGTATGTATGTATATATTACATATAGGTATTTTATTATGTAGGTATATAATTATTTATTTATTTTGCTAATTGTATGCGCTTATATATTTATTAATTATTATGTTTGTATTATAAATTTAATATCTCACTTTAACTTGGTACACCCTTGCCCACTTCAACTGCCTCTCCCTCTCACATAGGTTAGCTGGAAGAAAACTCATTGCTTGAGTTAAGCTCGCCGTTGTACATGTCCTTTCTTTGTGTATTTTTTTTATATGTATTTGTGTACAATAAAGAATAAAGAAGAAGAAGAAATAGTAAATGAATATTCAAGTGGCATCATTACCCGATGCTCTGATTAATCGGGCAGCTAATGAGAACGTCACAACTGCTCGTGTCAAGTTATCCATCAGGCGGGATAATTGGCCTGATAGCTCAGTAAATGGCCTTGCCTACTGATCTGAAGGTTGTTGGTTCGATTCTCGATACATACAAATATTGGAAAATTGTATTTTAAGTGGGATTTTGATATTGTGTGATATTAACCGACTTCAAAAAAGGAGGAGGTTCTATGTTCGACTGTATGTATTTTTTTATGTATGTTGACCGATTTCTCTTCCAATTATTAACCGATTTTCAAAATTATTTTTTTGATCAAAAGAATATACTTCAGAGGTGGTCCCATACAAATTTTATCGAAAATGATTCAGGGCTTTTAAAAAAATCAACAAAAACAAAAAATACTACAAATCAGAACATCATCTAAATAAATGAGTGACATTTTCATTTGTGGTTATCTGCTAATAGGCATTGTAGTCTGCAAAAAATACTAGATATCTACTTTGTGCGAACTGTTGTTGGGATTGAAGTCGGTGACTCATACGTTTTTAACGTGGAAAATTATAATAAGTGTACACAACAGCCAACCAATAAATCAATACGGGTAAGGTTCAGTTCCAGATTAACGGTCAAAAACGTGAACGTACAGAATGATAAGCAAAGCTGTTTTGTAATTTTGATCTAATGTAGCTAAGAACCATCTCGGTTACGTCAGATTTCAAACAGAAATCGCATCGAAATCGGTCTATTCGTTTAGGCGCGCTACGATGCCACAGACAGACACACAGACATAAAGATACACACGTCAAAGTTATAGCGCCCCTCTTCCTTTTCGGGGTTAAAATCCTTCGAACTGCATAACTACATTTTTAAGGCTGCTCTTTGGAGCATTTTGGATAAAGCCTCTTATTAAATTGGGGCGAGAAAGAGGCGCGGCGGCGGCGCGGCGGGGGTAAGGTCCCATTCATAAAACTGACGATCAATAGACACGCCTCCTACTACTAAAACTTTCAGCAATTACATTCCTCGTGAAAACTGCTTACGTTGCTCCCTTTGTTCACCTGAAGTTTCGAACAAGAGAAAGTAAAACAGTAATGGTCAGCTGACAAAGTGGAAGTTTCCCGCGTAGGCGCCTATTCGTTTGCGCTAGGCGGTTTTGCAAAATGTTTTAGGGAAAAAAAAACGTAAAGGAAAAAAAACGGGACCCTATTACTAAGGCTCCGCTTTCCGTGCGTCCGTCTGTCACCAGGCTGTATCTCATGAACCTTGATAGTTAGACAGTTGAAATTTTCGCAGATGATGTATTTCTATGTGCCCTATAACAAAAAATACTAAAAACCAGAATAAAATAAATATTTAAGGGCGCTCCCATACAAAAAAACGTGATTTTTTTGCTCGTTTTTATAGATAAGTCTGTCCGAAGCTGTATCTCATGAACCGTGATATTTAGACAGTTAAAATTTTCACAGATGATGTATTTCGGTTGCTGGTATAACAGAAAAACTAAAAAGTGGAATTAAATTTAATATTTAAGGGGGCTCTCATACAACAAACCTGTTTTTTCCCCGTTTTTATAGAGATAATGGTTTTTATAGAGTCCGACTCGCACTTGGCCGGTTTTGTAGGTAAATAGTACGGAACCCTTTTTGCGCGAGTCCGACTCGCACTTGCCCGTTTTATTTTCAGATTAAAATGCAATATTCCAGATTGGTTTATCGTTTAAGCACAGAATGTGTTTGTGTTTTCAAGTTTTAAGCGGATCGTGAAACTTTTTCGGTTTACTTTAGGAATATGATTATTTTTAAAGGTTTTTCACCGACTTCAAAAAAAAGGAGGTTCTCAGTTTCCGCATTGGGCCAGCGTGGTGGGCTATTGCCTAATTCCCCTTCGTGTTTCGAAGTTAGGCCTGTGCCCCTCGGTGGGGACGTATATGGGCTGGTAAGATGATTTAAAAACGCTGCCTGTATTAAAATTAGCTAGTGAAGCTTTAGAGGGTGGTTCTCCCCATGAAACTGAACAACTTTCCCAAGGAACCCTGATAAAATTCTTAAAAAAAATTCGGCTTCCCATACAAAGGCAAATCAGCTGATCGCACAAGTTGTATGGAGAGGCGAGTTTTTTTATATATTTCGACAGGCGAATGGGCCTTTTTATAATTCGAACGGTACGGCACTTCGAAATTTGAATTACCATTGCCCCCTATGTTCTCAACTTCTAGTATAGCTGTTACTTAGAAGGCAATGGTAATTCAATTTTGCCGTGCCGTCTTAGAATTAAAAAAAGGCTCAATGTTTAGTTTCATGGACTGCAGCTCTAGCGCGATAATGACAAACTCGCGCTCAGCTCACGCTGGAACTTCACTTTGGGTCCCGCGCAAAGGCTTGCTCGCCCTATGGCGTTGTCAATGTTGACATTTTGACATAGGACCGAGGTGTTGTCGCGGCGCTGTCACTATCGTACTCGGCCTGCTGATTCACATACTTAATTTTCGCTAACAAAGAGGTCAGAATACAGAATTAAATTAGTTTTAAGTTTCAATGGTAGTCAAAGCTCTACCGATTCGGTCTCGTGCTCCGTAAACAGGATAATTCAAGATCGAGACACTCCAACCCGCAACAAATCACATTCTTTTCACATAAATCCTTCGCCTTTTAGTTCTGGTAAACAGAAGTTGGATGTTTTCAGTTTATCCGCTGTCTGAAAGAATTCGTTCTTTCGATATCATGTCGCTGGGACAAAAACAACATCTAAATAAAAAAAAGTGTTTTTGATTTTTTTATTGGTAATGACTTTGATCTTGAATACAATCCAGCCCAGGGGCAAGATGTGGTCGAGGATGTAGCAAGCTCACCAAGAACTTTTTATGATATTCTTCAATTTCTCCACCAAAGTTCTTTGAAGAAAGCGCCTCGGTGGGGACGTATATCTATATTACATTTATAAAGAGGAAAGATTTGATTGTTTGTTTGTTTGTTTGCAGTCTCCGAAACTAATGGACCGATTAAAAAAAATCTTTCACCATTAGAAAGCTACATTATTCCCGATGGACATAGGCTTCTTAATTTTCCCGAATTCTATGTTATTATAATGCTAGTTATTATAAAGTATTTTATTTTATTGTACTTCAACAAAAATTACTTGTTTTTCAAGCATTTATAAAGTAGAATAACTGGGAAAGTAAGTGATTGCTATTAAATAAAGTACCCATTTTTATACCGCAGTTCAAATCCCTGTCTAGACATTTAAGACATAAAAATCCAAAACACCCATGACTCATTTACTCTAAACCAACCTTTACTGGAGCGCACAGCTTTAGATATAAACTTTAAAAGGTATCCTAGTGAATTTGTCCCGTTTCACATTTGGGATACATGGCTAGGATCAACGACTTGGTAGATCCCAAAAAGTTTTTTTATTTTTAACGAATGGGTTCGCTTTTGACCACAATCTAGCTCAAGGGTAATGTATCAAGCTCACCCAGAAGATGGCTATTCACTCGATAAAGAGACTCGTTGATATGAGCCCGGAAAAACAGACGCAGGCAAAGAATTACATTCCTTAGCGGTGCGCAATATAAAAGATGAAGAAAAGCGCTCAGTACGGATTTGAAGAATCTCTACAAGTTAAAGAGTGGTACCACCTGTCAGTGCAGACGTAGTCTTAAGATCATCCAAAAGTAAACATTGTTAGTGAGTGAATTAGTTTATATATGTTATGGACCAAGTGATTAATGCGGGCATTATGAATAATGCCCGGGCATTATTCATACTGTCTAGCTCTATCGGGCAAAGTGATTAATTACTATCTAAACTTCATTATTTATCATATTGCCCGGTCATTATTATATTGCTACGTGACAATTGGGCAATTTGATAATAAAGCTAAGTTTGATGCGGTGCGGGGAGGGAAGTGCCCTCGTTGCAATTTATAAAAGTTTTCGTTATTTTTTCACGACCACCATCTTAGATTTCAAAATCTAAAACGACATCCATGACGGATTTTTACACAAAATGCATGTCCGCCATCTTGTATTTCAAAATGGTTGTCGTTTACGGAATTAGCACCTCCGATAATCTATTAAACGACACAAATATCAGTTTTTTCAAAAATGTAAATGTCCGCCATCTTGAATATCAAAATGAACGACATTTTCGGAATCAGCATCCCCGACAATCTACCCATGTCGGCATGCCCGAAAATGTAATATCCACCTTCTTGGATTTTTTGTGCGGGGAATCGCGACGCTCCGGGGTTTGCCCTTCTCGTCACGATTCCCCCAACTAAAATCAAAGTTGGCGGATATGAAATTTTCGGAAGGCAGTCGGCGGGTAAGACGCTTCTTGGTGACGCTTCGGGCTTCGCCCTACGCAGAGCTCGGCCTTCGGCCTCGCCCTATACGCAGCTTTCCTCGGCATACGGCCTCACCCCACCTTTAGTATCTAAACTTGTATGGCGGCCATCTTGAATTGAGGGGGGGGGGGGGACGCTCTGGTCGTCGCCCTACGCGGAATTTGGACTTCGGCCTCACCCTAAACGCAGCTCGCCTCGGCCTACGGCCTCGCCTACAGAATCTAAACTTGTATGGCCGCCATCTTGAATTGAGGGGGTTGACGCTCCGGGCTTCGCCCTACGCGGAGTTGGGCTCAGTCTGCGACCTCGCCTCACCGTTAAAATCTTAACTCGCATGGCAGCCATCTTGGATTGGGGGAGGGAGACGCTCCGGGCTTCGCCCTATGCGGAGCTCGACCTTCGGCCTCGCCTTTTACCTTCCTACTTAATCCAAATAATGAGTCTGATTATTTAAATTGTTTAACATTTAGTTTATTTGAAGTTAAATGACTATAATAATAAAAAAGTTGCAATTAAATATGTTTGTATTACTCTGCCCAAAAGGTGATGGGCATTATGTATAATGCCCGGTCAATTTGATTATTTGATAAATTATTATCAAATTGCCCTCTCATATTGGGCATTTTTAATAATGCCCGGTCATTATGAATAATGCCCAATTTATCACTTGGTCCATAACATATATATATTTATATATATATTTGTGATATATTTTTAGTGCATAAATAGTCAACTTATTTATAATTATTATTTAATTAATATTTGCACCTTTCCCGAATTTCAATATATAACTCCAATACCATAAGGTTGCCTGGAAGAAATTGCTGTTAAGCAATAAGGCCGCCTATTTGTATACATTATTTCAAATTCTGTATAACATATATCAACGTATTCTGTAATCCTATGTGTGCAATAAAGAATGTTGTATTGTATTGTATTGTTTCTCATTTAACAGCTTCTATTAGGTCCTCTATTTATAGTCCACAAATTATTAATTCAAATTCCAAAGGCATGAAGATGAGGGATGAGGGACGGGCGGTAGCAGGAGTCATTCAACAAAAGTTCAGTGATGGAGGCCTGAAAACGGTCCCTTCTTTACATTTACACTCCTTATTTACATTACAAAAGCCCTGTAAGGAGCATCACGGTGTTGACAGGGCTAGATTTAGGGGAAGGCAGTTTTATTTTTATAAAATAATTCCTAGTCATGCGAAACTTCGGGGTAAGCAAAACGTCGTGTTGTTCTAGAACCACTTGACAACATAATAGGTCTTTACCTATGAAATTGCCGTTTTTCATACAATATTTTTGGAAAACTGAATTTTCCATACTAACGTTTTTGGATTTTTCTCGGGAATGCGAAATCCAAATTTATCAAAATTTTGTGGGAAGGTTTGGACAATATCAAGTTAATTTTTATCATACATACTTTATTGAAGGTTGTAACTGTAACAACGGTACAGCAAAAATAAGCAATGAAACGGGCAATGGATGAAACGAGCTATATTTGAGCTTCTTTTTCAGCAAATAAATCTAAAGTAAATATGTATTAATTTGACTCAATATCTACGTTATATGGCCAAGGTTTTAAATAAAAAAAACAATTTTAGTAATAGCTGTTCAATCAAATAAATTATGAATAAAATAAAGCTTGAGAAAAAATTGGAAATTTCATAGGTAAAAACCTATTACTTTACTTTCTCTTTGAGGGTTATTAGATTAAACATAAGTGTAGTGGCGATAGGTGATAACCTTTCGCCTATTATACAGCAAAACCCTCGCATCCCACTTACAGACTTTTGTTGTATTCCTGGGAAGAGAAGGTAGCTGGCATATACTATGTTTTTCTTTCACTCCCGGTCCGGTTAAGTTATTAAGTAACTTATATTCATGGCCCCCCAAAAGCGTTCCTAGATACATCTCTGGCTCCTTATCTCTGGTCCACAGAACCGTGCGTCGCGGGCAGAAGTTTTGTCCGGGATAAAGATTAGCCCGTTCAGCGCGACTGGACAGCAACGATAAATTATTACGCGGTTTACGTCATTACATTACTAACAGGGATGTATTCTGTAAATTAATTCATTTGAAATAAAATTCAAGGGTTTTGTTGTATTGTGGGATAAAGACTAACAACCTCTCACTACCACACATCACGTTTCATCTAATGACCCTTAGAAATTATGTCAAAAGTGGTATCAAGTGGTCCTGACCCATTGATGCTCTGCCTCCCCGTGTGTGATTACTGGCGTGAGCGTAGGTATCGTAAATAAAATCTAATTTATTTACCAAAACAAAACACAACAAAATTAATGAGTAGTAGGTACTTAATTTACATATGTCTGATTATATGCCAGTCATATTTTACACGAGATATGCCTAAACCAACAAACTTAATAATATGTTGTTAAGATCACTACCGTATCGTATATCCAAGTTTGCAGCTTCGAAAGACGTGTGCTAACTTTGCAGCACTCGAAAAACCGTTCGCACTTTTTGTATTACTCTCAATATAAATCCTAAAGTATGCGTCTAAATTAAAATTTATACGTTTTTAAAGTAGAACAAAAATTTCGAGAACCAGCTCTGTAGTAACTGAGAAATACAAAAAAAATTTTTTTTACAAAAAAATTGCATTTGTAAAAAAGCTGATAAGACCACGTGGCTGCCAAATCTCAAACGAACAATATGTTTGGTTTCACGCAATGTTTTTAACCAAAAAAGTGCAAACATTTCGCGATTTCCCTAGTAATTTACCTGAAATCTCAGGTAATTAGCACAGGCCTTTCAAAGCTGCAAACTGGTTTATACGATACTGGTAAGCGTGGTGAGTATGGCATTTACCCCTTATGTTATTGAGGGAGGCCCGTGCCCCAGCAGTGGGGACGTATATGGGCTGATGAAGATGAAGAAGTCGTGGTCCTAACAACATATAAAACAATCAGAACTAGCCGTTTGTTTGTTAGTTTAATATTCGATATGACTGGCGTACGAAGCACAAAATTTCTTATAATTTGAGATGTTGTATGTACTGTACGTAGTACATATCAATTTGCGCCTATCCCGCTTCTCAATATAACAATTACGTATTACTGTCATGTTTCTGTTGTTGTATGTTCATGTGTGCAAATATATTGTCCTGACTCAGAATATGTAGTACACTAGAAGATCAACACAAACTAACTCCCAAGCAGACATGCCAGATATTTCCAATTAGAATCTGAACTGGGCAGATATCAACAACATTCTTAAAGAAACAGCTCATAACTATTAGTGTAGCCAACTCCGAGATTACGCGAAAGCAGGCTAGCATTAACTAAAATCAAGAAAGCTGTGTTTCTTCAATCAAGATACCCGGAAAATCCTTACCTATGGCAGAGAGTACTGGAAGCACATACTAATCTTAACAAAAGAAGAGGAAGCTAAGGAAATCTTAACAGCATAAATCAACGAGGATAAAAACAACTTACAAATACCTCAAGGAACACAAAAAAAAACACATAGCTCGCACAAAAAGCAGGTGCTTTTTTCCATTGCCCGCTGCAAGCTGGGTCGAAGACCTCCAAAAAAAAGCCAGAGCCCATTAATTGATGGAATAGAAGAAAATAGTTAGACGCAGACTTCCCGAATTTTAAAAATATTTGTGATTTACTTAATGAGCTCATTAAAAAAACGGAACAGTCCCTGGAACTGACCAAGTAGTTACAAAGCTGTATAAAGTAGCACCGCATGAGCTGTTAGTGCAAATCACAAAAGTAATGATGAATGCACGGTTATCATTATCAAACAATATCCCCGAGGAATGGAGTCAAAATCCTATTGGAAAACAACTGCTTCGGACCGAAAAAAAATCAAACAAGAAGCTGAAGACATCTACAAAGTAGCAGAAGAACTCAGATCAGCACTATTGATAAAATAATAATAGTAAAAACGCATCTCAAGAGCGGCAGGAAAACAACCATTCTACGCAAACGGAGGATAAGATGTAGACGAAGAAAACCAGCTACTACTACTCTACAAACAAGAATGATTAACAAAAGCAACCTACCCGGTAAAGAAAGCTACACATAAAAGAAAAACAAACAGTTGAGGAAGAGGACTCTCATCATTGCAGCTTCAATCCTACCTGCATATATTACACACCAAGTATAGTATCTATCCTCCCTACGTTGGCTCGATGCTAGTATTCTTGTCGACTCACTCTCCTATCCACTCCACATCCTGCTGCAACAGCCCCATACAGTCACAGACCCTATCTTATGGTGCCCCGCCGACCACTGGCCGCTGCGGTATCTAGATCGCCTGTAGGAGATGATACGTATGCCAAATTACTCGATCCATTACGTTCATAAAACGTAGCATGAATGGAGGGGTTTGTGCATTCGTGCCACGACGTGCAGACCGGAATAGATGCTGTTGTTGAGCCTCTGCGGCAGAACTGCTGGGCGAGCGTGGCCATTTTGACGGTTGACGGTTGACGGACTCAGAATATGTAGTACACGCAGCACACACACACACACACACACACACACACACACACACACACACACACACATTTGTCACATACAAGCACGCACACATGCATATACGAGTATGTGTGGTAGCACATACGTCGAGGCCAGAGCATTCGAATATCAATTTAAAGTGTTGCCTGACATATAAACACTAAATTTTTCAATTTTGTCCTGACCTCGACATTGATCGTTTGCAACTCCTGATCCGCTACACCAATTTGATCAAATATAATTAACAATCATCTCGATTACGTCAGCTTTCAAACAAAAAACCGCATCGAAATCGGTTCATTCGTTTAGGAGCTACGACGCCACAGTCAGACACACAGATACACAAGTCAAACTTATAACAAACACCCCTCTTTTTTGTCGGAGGGTTAAAAAAAAAATAACTTGCGAAAATTTCATTTCGTAACAACAGTTGCCCCAGCAAATTGTTGTTACGAAATGACACAACGCACTTCTAAAGATTAATTTCAAAGTTCTTCTTCTTATCGTGTAGGTATAATCAAGTGTGTGGCGAACTTGGCTAAGCCTGGTGTCGGGGTTTTCAAACCGCACAATGGCCTCTGACTTGGTTTTAACGACTGTATTCAATCGACAACAGCCGGGACCGACAGCTTAACATGCCCTCCGAAGCACGGAAACGCTCGTGATAAATTGCCACTTTGGTCACCCATCAAGTTCCCTACCTCTGTGTACGTTGCTTAACCCCACTGAAAGGTTGAGATCAGTGAACGCCACCGGGCTAAGTGCGCTTCAAAGTAGTAAGGGTGGGGTTACACCTGTCAAAGATCTTCTACGCTGGACGACGAAAACATTCGTTCCACTCTGACCAACTAAACCGATCAACAACATAAAAATTTTACATTCAACAGCACATCAGGTTACCACAAACTGTCAAATTTCCCCAATGGTTAGTAAACTCTAATGCTTGGAGATAAATTGAAAATCTATTGAAGAAATTTGACAGTTTTGGATAGCATGATGTGCCGTTGTCCCTGTAACAATAAATAACAATAAACGCTACACACTCAAAGGCCCACACTAAGGTTTTCCCTTGTGTCGTGGGTCCCTTGAAAAACACATAAAGACAAACACAAACACCCATGACCCGAGAACAAACATCTGCTTTTTACTGCTTTTTACATTAAATGTTTGCCCCGACTGGGGATCGAACCCAGGACCCGCCGATCAAGAGGCAGCGTCACCTACTACTCGACCAAACCGGCCATCTAAACTTAACGAGTTGCAATTTTGGAGTGAAGGCTGGTCTGGTCGAGTGGTGGTCGCCATGCCTCTTGATCGACGGGTCCTGGGTTCGATTTACAGTTGGAAAAAATATTTGTGTAAAAAGCAAGATCCTTGTTATAGGGTCATGGGTGTTCGTGTCTGTTTTTGTGTATGTTCCGAGGAACCCACGACGCAAGGGAAAACCTTAAGATGGGGTTTTGAGTATGTAACGTTTATCATTACACTTACCTTCGTTTCTGGACCATTCAACTCATTCGTCTCGACTTGAACAATGACAAGACTCTACCTGTCACTATCATTTGTATAGGGCATGAGAGGGATGCACAATGCCATTCCTCTGTTGCTATCGAATCGATTACAGAATACCTGAACTGACATAGTCGTAACTTGAAACAGCATCAAAATGATAACCGAAGCACCTGAAGGACCGGTTACAGAGAATGGCTTCGGTGAGCGATTCTGATATCGAAGTGATATTAATAGTGCTGTCCAATTTTTGCGGATATGGATGGCAATTTTCTTACTGTGCACTAGTTATACTAAATAATCATACTATATTATAAAACAACTATCTTTCCGAAATTCCCACAGAATTTCCCACAGAATGAATTATACACATAAACCTTGAATCACTTCCGTTCATTGGTGAAATCCGTATGAAAATCCTTCTGAACGAGATAAACTCAAAAAATACTGAACGTATTTTCATACGGTTTTCACAATGGGACGAGTGATTTTAGAGGAAGGTTAATGTTCATATGTATAGATAATTCATTCCACTTTCCACGGGAACGAAGTCCATCACTAGCACTTGACCAAACCGGCCGTCATTATTTAAGACATATAAGGTAAAAAAATATTTGATAAGACGATTAGCTTGATCAATCCTGGCCATAACGTAATTTAAGACATATTAAGGTACTGATTTACTAACTCTAGGTTCTATTTTTGGTATCTACTAGTTTCTTGGTTAGAATCATGTTGCGACGGCGCAGCACTAGTGCCGAACCAAATGACACCTTTATCGTCTCCCTGGTGGCAATATCGAGTCTGTATATACGTCATTTTCTATCAACACGGTTTCAAAAGAGACTATTGTGTCGGCTGGCAGAAGCAAGATGTATTACGTTTTACTTGCTATTGTTTAATTGTTTATTCAGAAAACCAACAGCTGAATACAAATAAAAACACTTATCTAAACTTTAATAAGTACTTTAACATATTATTTGAGCGGGATGTATGTATGTTATCACACAAAGAAAAAAAGGTGACTGCGTTGAAGGGCTAGTATGTTACTAGCTTTTTTCCCGGGATTTCGTTTCCGTGGTAATTTGGGAAAATTATGTAGCCGATTTTTAATTCAGATAGTCAGATACCTCCATACCAAATTTTATCTAAATTGTTCCAGCCGTTTGAGCGTGAAAGAAGAACATCCATACTTACAAACTTTCGCGTTTATAATATTAGTTAGGATTAGCTTTCCGCTCGGGATTTCGTTCCCGTGGGAATTTAGGAAAATTATGTAACTTATGTGTTAATACAGGGTGTCAGCTACTCCATACCAAATTTCGTCAAAATTCCGTAACAAACTTCCATACATATATCCATACATCCTCACAAACTTTCGCATTTATAATACACACATCAACGCGGTCTAGGGATATTGCACGATTTTTCATACAAAAGAGGTCTGTTTGAGAATCTACAAAAGCATACTCGAGATACATGGAGAGCTATAATTTTCAGACGAGTAAGTGCTATACTTGAATTTTCAATTCAAGTCAATAAATTTTGTTTTACTTGAAATTTGTGAAAACGTGACGGAAACGAAAACGCACTTTTTGCCTGCTTTTTGTATGAAAATAGTCGAATTTACGCAAAAAATTTTTTCATTTCCGTCACGTTTTCACAAATTTCAAGTAAAACACAATTTATTGATTAGAATTGAAAATTCTGGTTTAGCACTTATTCGTCTGAAAATTATAGCTCTCTGTATCTCGAGTATGCTTTTGTAGCTTCTCAAACAGACCTCTTTTGTATGAAAAATCGTGCAATATCCCTAGACCGCGTTGATGTGTATATTAATAGGATTTAGAAACCATGATCTGAATATACAAGATTCTGATATGCAATACAATTGTTTTATTTCATACTAAGAATTTAAAAGTACAGGGAAAACAGCACATCATGCTATCAAAAACTGTCAAATTTCTTCAATCGATTTTCAATTATATCACCAAGCATTAGAGTTTACTATCCATTGGGGAAATTTGACAGTTTGTGGTAACCTGATGTGCCGTTGACTGTACATTGGAACGTTTAACTATTGTAATGATAAAGATTGTTTTTTTATGAGTGGGTGAGTGATTTAGTGAGAAAATCATAGGTTTCTCGAAATTATTTGAAGCTTTTTGGAGGCCCTCTAGTTTTTGATACTTGTTTTTGTGTCTGCAATACCTACGATTTTCGATATTATGTTCCCCGACCGAAGGTAATTTTATAAAAGTGAGGCCAGGTGCCTTCAAAGACAACTGCCCGTTATTGGTTTTATGTAAATTTATATCGAGTATATGTCCCTAAAGAATGAAAATGAAACGAGAAAGTGAGAGAATTGATTTTTACAAAGTTATTTGTTTTGTTTCAAGTTTGACATCGGCTCTTTTTCAAGCTCAATATAATGAGGTCCATATAGTTCACGCCTATAATCTTTTTCAGGGCAGGCAGAACATCATGTATTTATTTTGTGAACCATTTGACGCCACGTTTGACGATCATTCAATCAATCATTCAATTTTGTTAAGGTGATTGTATGGATTTTTTATTAACTAGCTTTCCGCCCAGGACTTCGTTCCCGTGGCACTTTTTTAGTTTTTTCTTTCATAAGAACCTTCTCCTGACAATAAGGAACACAACAAAAAAAGAATCATCCAAATCGGTCCAGCCGTTCTCGAGTTTTGCGCTTACCAACAGATTTAGTGATTCATTTTTATATATAAGAAGATTATCACTTATTCAGCGGTGAAGGAAAACATCGTGATGAAACCCGCAAGTCTAAGAAAATTCGTTTTCGAAAGATGCACGGGCCACCAACCCGCATTGGGCCAGCGTGGTGGACTATAGCATAATCCCTTTCGTCTTTCGAAGGAAGGCCCGTGCCCCTCGGTACGTATATAGGCTGATAAAAAAACAAGCTTTAATTTATTTATAAACATTTGTTTTTTTCTTACTTTTCTCAACAAAGCCTGTGAAGAATAAGAAAAAAAAACATTAAATGCCCATATGGGATTGCATAATCAAACAACTAATCCGCCATATTGTATTTAGAAAAACGTGACTTAGTTAACTGCATTGTCCTCGAAACTAGATTACAATGAAACTGAGAAACTCATACATCCTGTAATTTGATTCCGCAAGTATAATCACACACAACACGCACACACCTCAATCACACACAACACGCACACACCCTCAAACACACAACACGCACACACCCTCAAACACGCAATACGCCCACACCTTCACTCACACTCACCACACTCACAGTCAATACAATTTTTTTTATTATTATTGTAATATTCTTTTTTGATAGCTCCACTTTTGTATCCTTCTCTACTGTTTGTTAATGGGAACACTGCCCATCCTCACAGCGCAGGAACCTTGAGTTCCTAGTGTGAGCATTGGCGACCGTTACAACATAAATTGTATATGTTATGTTAATGTTGAGCTATTTTTACTGAATAAAATTTATCTTATCTTATCTTAACTAAACATCTATGATAAATTTCAGCTCAAAGATAAAAATCACATTAAATATAACAATTGATTTCACATCAAATGTATTTAATCCAGAATAGCTCGAACACGATGGCGACAAACTCGCGCGGCGCGCCACTCGGCTCAGCTGTTTTTTTTTTTTTTTTTTTTATTAATGAAGGGTTCGCTCTTGACCACAATCTAGCCCAAGGGCAAAGATGCGGTCGAGGATGTAGCAAGCTCACCCAGAAGAAACCTATGAAGCCGAAACTTCACTTTTATTGCGCGAGGGCCCCGCGCAAAGGCTTGCTCGCCCTCTGGCGTTGTCAAAGTTGCAATTTTGACATAAGACTGCTTTGCATTACTCTCGCTATTACCATCTGCTCGAGCAGCTGAACCGTGCTAGTAATATCGAGCAATAATACCATTGATAAAGAAGACATATTGATAAACCATTTTAATCGCGAGTCCTTTCAACATTAACACAATGTTTATTAAAAAGTGTGAGCTGCCATCAAAGACAACTGTCCGTTATTGGTTTTATGCAAATAGATATTGACTCTGCACGGACGGATGAGCGGCACTCACACGTCCGTCGTCCGTGCCCCTATTGAGGACGGAACAAATGAAAAGCTGAGGAAAATGGATTTATTTCGAAAAGTTTTTGCGGAATTATTACTACCTAAATCGGTATACTTACACATTTGTTGAAAAAGATACGTCTAAAAAAAGTTTGATGCCCCTTACCAGGGGGCATACCCTATAAATTACCCCATGTATGTTCTGCGATTTTTTTTAGTTAAGAAGTGTTTTTTCATATTTTTCACCTGACATCGTTTTTTTATAATTTCCAAAAAAAATTAAATATTTTATGTTCCTTGAAATTATGCAACATGTTTTGAATTTAACTCTAAAATATTTGCTTTTAAGCAAAATCGCTACTAAAACTGAAGTTTCAAAAAAAATTTGGAGCATCAAAAGACCCAAAAAAAAGTTATTTATTTGCCACAATTGGTTTACAAAATTATAAAATTAAAATATCTAAAATTAAATTCAAAAGTCGCAACTCGCTCGGTTAATCATTTTTAGTACCAAAGATTCATATACTTGTCGCAGGAAATAAAACACCACATCATAATTGAATTAGATTTGCGCTTTAATTTTTCAAATTTCGATTTCATTAAAAGAAACCGAGATAGGTATTTTAGGACGTACGTCAGAATCTATTTTTCTTACTGGGTATTTTTAAAACATGAAGGCTGATTAGGTAAGATACTTATACATTATATGATAAACCCTTTCAAAGCCCTTGAAATGGCCTGAGAGGGGGAGAGGGGAGTATTAGATCAAACAATACGAACAAACGAAGGAAATTTAAAACTAGACGAGCGTTGGAAGGAATATTAAACGGGAATCAGTGACAAGGTTGCTAGTACATATTTCTGGAAAACCTTTAATAAAATCTTATATTTAAAAATGTGGTCGCTTCAGATTTTATTTTAAGGCCCGTTTTACAGAAGGAAACTTAAGTCTTGATCTTCTCTTTCTCTCACTATCAAAATAATAAAATCTATCAAACTCTCACTATCAAAATTTTTTGCCGTGTGGTGATCGGTTAAGAATAACACCAGCCCATCACTTTCCGTGGGTGTCGTAAGAGGCGACTAAGGAAACACAAATGAGACCTGCCTCATAGTAATCCATTCCAGGCAACGACACTTCATTTTTTTCTGAATCTGAGGTGTCGTCCTATGGTCTCATGCGGTGTGGTAGGCTCTGTAAAGGGCCGTCTGGTTCGCGACCACCCTACCGAAGTCCGACGCCAAACAGCTTGCTGTGTTCCGTCGGTGCGTAGGAGTACCAGTGCCTTTATAGGCATTTTCTGGGTTAACTCGTTCCTTCGTCGACCTCATCTTTGACCTTTATGGTCAAGATTGAGGTCAAGAGTTAACCCATCTTATAATAAAAAAAATAAAAATAATAAAAAAAAAACGCCAGCTACTTAAGTATAGATCAATGTCTGAGTCATGTTCTGTAATACGCACCTAAGAGTTATTTGAGATTTTTGATTTGTCACACATGCATACAGATTACGGCGGCGTGCGGTCTTTGGTTTTATTAGTATTCATTATGGCGTATTAAGTAACATATTGCAACTGCAAATGTTAACCTTTTTTTAACCGACTTCGAAAAAGGAGGAGGTTCTCAATTCGACTGTATTTTTTTTTGTATATTTGTTACGCGATTACTCCGGCAATTATAAACCGATTTGAATAATTATTTTTTTATTTGGTAGGTCATACGTCAGAGGTGGTCCCATTGTCACCAGGTCAGGATCTGATGATGGGATCCTGGGGAAATCGAGGGAAACCCTCAAATTTTGTAGGCATATACACTGTTTATCAGAAATTATCTTAATCTATGTAGATTTTTGCATCTAATGGTCACCATCTGATGTTGCTGAGCTGATGATGAAGCTGATGATGAATGGTTTAGGAGTATGGGATCTCTGTAACAAAATTATTTGGGATTGAAGTCGGTGACTCTTACGTTTTTGACGTGGAAAATTATCGTTATTTAATGTCCACGGCCGACAGTACTATATTTTCCTGTCTATAGCCTGTCTAAAGAGCGACTGTCTAAGAGTTTCTTGCCTATTCTTCTCCTGAGGAAGACTGCACCTTTGCGAATAGGCACAATGTTAAAAATGCTAATGTAATTCACTACTTTTGACCTATTTTAAGTAACATACTGAATGTTCTATTAAATACAGCTATTTTTGACTTGGATATAAGTTTGAAGTACGATCAGCCTTCGTCTGGAAAGTCAAGAAAAGGCGAATCATTTTTTAACAATTTCATAATTCCTTTATTTTTAACAATGTTTTCGCTCTTGACCAGTGGCGGGGCAAGACCATAATTTGATGTGGGCAAGATACATTTAGCGAGGCCCTCTGGTGACGCTCAAGAAGCATTGTTATAAATAAATATAAAAAACCGATGAAACCTTTTTACTACTTTAAATACAACTATTTCATGTTCCAACATTAAAGCCAAAACATAGGGGAAATCTCTAAGTAATAATAATAATAATACGTTTATTTCTTCAGAACAGCACCCACATACATTTAAAAAAAAGTTCAAAATATTCTTATCCTATTATACAAGTTTAAGCTTGCATATGTCTGCCGCAGTGAGGAAAAAGGCCTGGGCTCAGCGACTAATGCCAGACTGATTATCAGGCTGGCAACACCGATTTTCAGCCCTGATTTTAAGTCTGGTCACTATGGGTTCCCCGTGATAGCAACGCATTGCCAACGAACATTGCTAGACTAAATAAATAAAAAATTGTCAGAGGGGCTTCCCCGTTCGTTTCCCGCAATAGCAAAGCAACGCCAAAAAATTTTGCTAGCCGTATGTCAATTTATTTATTATTTTGTAACGAATACATTTCTACGTTACGTAGTACGGTATTAAGGGCACGAGGTCCCACGTCGCCCATGCCTAACGCCGCCTCTGCTCATGACCACAATCTAGCCCAGGGGTGGAAATGTGGTCGAGGATGTAGCTCACTCACCTGTAAGTAGCTTATTCACTTGAACTTGGGGAAATTTTCTCAGTTTGTGGGAAGATATCGAGTTAAAAAGTTTGACCAGTGGATAAATGATGACGCTACTTTCTCCTAATAGACGGTCTCAGTTTCAATTAGCGGTCGGGGAAAACATCTGTATTAATATTAAAAATGTGGATGTGTGTTTGTTTGTTTATTTATTACTGCTTATCCTTCTTTCATATAGTAACGGAGCAAAGGATATTACATAAAAATTATGACCTAAAAACACTGCGTCACTATACATAAAAATACATATATAAACATATACAGTGTAATAAATGGATTACATTGCAGTAAACCATCGGAGTTTCATGTAGACATATCTTTATGAATATGTAACAACCAAATATTGACGCATGAAAGCAATAATTGAATATTATTGAATTAATGTATCGACGTGATTTTGCACAGGCATAATTGAGAGATGGGGTGGGATAATATTTTTTATTTTTTATTATGAGATGGGTTAACTCTTGACCCCAATCTTGACCAAGGTCATAGATGAGGTCGACGATGGAGCGAGTCAACTCAGAAAATTCCAATTAAGGCACTGGTACTCCCACGCACCGACGGAACACAGCAAGCTGTTTGGCATCGGACTTCGGTAGGAGGGTGGTCGCGAACCAGACGGCCCTTTACAGAGCCTACCACACCGCATGAGGCCATAAGACGCCACCTCAGATTGAAAACAAACTGAGGTGTCGTTGCCGATGGATTACTAGGAGCCAGGTCTCATTTTTGCTTCCCTAGTCGCCTCTTACGACACTCACGGAAAGAGATGGGGTGGTATTATTCTCAACCGATCACTAATTTAAATTAGGTAGAAAAACTTTAACGGACAATTTTCCCTATGAACAACTTTCCCGAAGGAATCTATGTGAAATTCCAGAGAAAAATGTTCATCTTTTCATACTAAAGCAATCAGCAATCGCTAAAATTGCATGGAGAGGTGAAAATTTTTTTTTCATAAATCGATCTGACATAGTGTGTGGAAATTTGTACAGATTAGAGCCATTTGATCAATTATTTAAGTTACTGTTAATCTGTATATAATCAGACAAAACGTCATACAAATAAATGAAAATGACACTGTCAGATCTCAAGTTAATTGCTAACCGACTGTTAGATAGCTGCAGGCCGAGTATGATAGTGACAGCGCCGCGACAATACCGCAGTCCTTTGTCAGTTATTTTCTTTTAACGTGTGATAATGATAAAGAACCCACAATACAAAGAAAACTTCAAAAACGCTGAAATCTATTATTTTGAAGATTGTTACTTTTTCCTATAAATCTGGCAACCCTAAATGTCAGTAAACAGGAAAATTCCCGCCAAAAGAGGGGAAACCGTCCCGCGCGTGAGATGACTACCAAATACTTGGTAAAGTCCATTCATGATACGCCTACCCATCTTGTAAAGCTGTACATTAACTACACTGTAGTATACAACACAGCCTACATTTTCTTAGTAAACCAGTTATTGCTTACTAGCTTTCCGCCCGCGGCTCCGCCCGTGTGGACTTCAGGTTATATCGTGCCCAACAGTGGGATAAAATGTAGCCTATGTCCTTTCCCAGGCTCTAATCTATCTCTGTACCAAATTTCATCAAATCGGTTCAGTAGTTAAGGCGTGAAAGACGGACAGACAGAGTTACTTTCGCATTTATAATATTAGTAAGGATAACTCTTAAATTGCTGAATCAATTTTGATCAAGTGTAGTTAAGAACCATCGATCCATTCGTTTAGGAGCTACGATGCCACAGACAGACACACAGGTACAAAGACATGCAGATAAACAGATACACGCGTCAAACTTATAACACCCTTCCTTTTTTTCATGGGTTAAAAATACCTGTCCCTACTAAGGGACCATCCATTAATTACGTCACACGTTAAGGGGAGGGGAGGGGGTCTACAAAGTGTGACATTGTGTGACAAGGGGGTGGGAGGGGTCATAAGTTTCGTGACGTCACATTTCAAAATGTGTTATGAGTATCAAAACACGTTAACTATTAACGACAAACTTAACCTCCTCAGTCCCGAGCACTATTTCTACGTTTTTACTTTGGTTGAGACAATGAATTTTGAGTACCCAAAAAATAACAACTCTATTAAGTACTGCTTTTATTAGAAAATTACAAAAAATGGAAAATATGCAAAATATGTGACGTCACGCTAAAGAGGGGGGAGTCTTACAAATGTGACCAGCTGTGACAGGAGGGGGGAGGGGTCAAAAAAATCGTGAATTTCGTGTGACGTAATTTATGGATGGCCCCTAATATTATAAATTCGAAAGTAACTCTGTCTGTTACGCTTTCACGCCAAAACTACTGAACCGATGTTGAGGAAAGGTACAGAGATAGATTAGACAAGGAAAGGACATAGGCTACATTTTATCTCCCAGCTGGGCACGATATAACCTGTAATCCAAAGCTAGTACTGTTCTAAAATGCAAACGGTGTCAGCACGGTGCTGGCGGCGGCGGCGCCTAGTGTCAATCACTTGTTATGTTTAACGTGTTTCCTACCCGCACATACTGCTAGTGATTGACGCTAAAAGGCCCGCGGCGACTTTATAAACTGCCTGAAGTTTTTAGGGTTCCGCACCCAAAGGGTAAAAATGGGACTCTATTACTAAGACTCAGCTGTCCGTCTGTCCCTCCGTCCGTCTGTCACCAGGCTATATCTCATGAACCGTGATAGTTAGACGGTTGAAATGTTCACAGATGATGTGTTTTTGTTGCCGCTATAAAAAAATACTAAAAAACAGAATAGAATAAATATTTAAGGGGGCTCACATACAACAAACGTGATTTTGGATTGACTTTAATTACGACTACTTGCCACCGATTCGCTAAGAAGAAGAACGTGATTTTATACCGTTTTAATAGATAATGGCACGGATCCCCTCGTGCCCAAATCCGACTCGAACTTGGACGGTTGTTACTTTCCATTAACTGTTGCTGCCAACAAAGAGCTACATGCGAAAATATTTTTCACGTGAAACGAAATTGATTCAGTTGAAAATTCCGGAAAATCCGATAGTAGTTCAATAGTTTGAAAACAATAATAGATTGAAGATATGTTGAGACCAGTGTGAGGAGACAGCCAAGTTGGTAATGAGCCAGACTTGAAACCAGAAGGTTGCGGGTTCATATCCTGGTGCGGGCCGGCACCATTAAATTCGTCTTTACGGATTGATGTATGGATTTAAATTTGTTTTTGAGAGAAAAGCGATCCATAAACCCGCATTAGGCTAACGTGGTGGACTACGGCCTAAAACCCCTTCATGTTTCGAAGGGAGGCCTGCGCCCTTCGGTAGGGACGTATATGGGCCGATAAAAAGAAGGAAAAGTATGACGAGTTGCACACTTCTTACAGAAAAACTTGCCCAGACCATAAGAATAAATAATAACTTACACTATTTATTCTTATGCCCAGACCAAGAATCGAACCCAGTAACCGTCGATTCAGAGGTTAACATTACTCACTATGTATTGATTGTCTCTTTCTCTCACTATCAAAATAACAAAGACAACTGCTACTTAAGTAAAGATCAGAGTCTGAGTCGCGTTCTAATACGGACTTAAAAATGCCCCTATCAGCGTAATACACAACTGACGGTATGATGCAATATGGTCATGGTCAACTGCGTGTGGGAAAATATTTAGTACTAAAACTTCTCAAGCGACATTAACGTGAACCAAATAATAAAATTGGACAGTCCCAGAGGCTCAGCGGTGCTATGAAGCAGCTGCCAACTAACCGGTAACAGGTTCGAGTGGGCACTCTCCGAGGAAATCATGCAGGACTGGAGGCAACTTTAGGAACATGTTTTAACGTTTTAAATGACCGCATGTCGAGCTGAAACAATGTTTTGTGACATTTACATACAGGCGGATGAACGTATAGCCATGATCATCAAATTCGTACAAGTTCCCCGGTTAGTAATAAAAAATGAATATAGTTGGAATAGGCTTGGCCTATGTCCAGCAATGGACTTATTGCGACTAGCGTTGTCATCTATAAAAGTAAAAACCCGGACTTACCCGTCAAAAAAGCTGGACTTTTGGGTACCAAAGCCGGGTATTAAGGAAATTAAAGAAAACTGACAAAAATATCGAATAAATCACATTTTAAAAGCAGAACTTAATTTTTTTCAGAATAGGCATTTACTTACTGGGTTAACTCGCTCCATCTTCAACCTCATCTTTAACCTTTATGGTCAAGATTGAGGTCAAGAGTTAACCCACATATAATAAAAAATAAAAAAAAGCCGGACGCTAAAAAAAGAGATTTTTAACAAAAAAAATTAATAAAACACATACTTTATTATAAAATAAAATATGTGTTTTATTACCGAGCGCATTCGAGTGGTAAGGACGTGCCGCTATAGTAGGTACTTATGTTGAACTTACGTTCAGTTCAGTTCAGTAGCGTACGAGACAGCGAATCTCGTCTCGGTCGGATTGAATTGAACGACAGTATAAAAAGCCTAACAAAAGCCGCTCGGGCTGGACGCAGTCAAATTTGTCCTGACAAGAGTTCAAAAAGCCTAACACTGTCCGGCTTTATCCGGACGGATGGCAACGCTACTTGCGGCTGACATGATACTACTCCTCATACTATGTATACTTGTATATATAATGTTGTTGAAAAAGAACCTCCTAGAAAAGAACCTTTATTGAAAATCCTGAACCCGTATCACTTACTGAAAACTTTTTTTTTTTTTGGGTGGGGGGATTTTTTTTCCTAAACGTAGACACCACTAGGGCGCACACCCCGAGTGCTACCCGCACCCCTCGCGTGCCTGTTGTAGGAGTAATGTCTACGTTTAGGCAAAAAATGAACTATTCCCATTGAAAAAATATTTAAAAAATAATTTTTTTTAATAAATGTGTTCTTTGAGTGATACTGGTTCAGGATTTTGAATATAGCTAGGAGGTTCTTTTTCAACCAAGTACAATATTTTTATTGGGTGACTTTAAATTAGTAAGCAAAACTTAACGACGTGGATCGGCACAAGAAACTGAACAACTTTTCTGAAGAAAGGTCGATAAGGTCGAAATATGAAAAAATAATGTCGCCTGTACATACCATTTGTGCAATCGGCAAAGACTTTGTTTGGGTAGTTGAAATTTAAAAAGTTTCATATAGGGGAGGCCTTTGCCCAGCAGTGGGATCTGACAGGATAATATATAAAATAAGTTTGGCTATTTTTAATACCTAAAATGTAACCTAAGTAGATTTAGACTGGCAAGTTCCATACTTTTTGATTTTTAAAATTTCTAGTATTTTTGAAATATAATTTTCCATTTCAAAAACGTAAGAGTCACCGACTTCAATCCCAAATAATTTTGTTACAGAGATCCCATACTCCTAACCATTCATCATCAGCTTCATCATCAGCTCAGCAACATCAGATGGTGACCATTAGATGCAAAAATCTACATAGATTAAGATAATTTCTGATAAACAGTGTATATGCCTACAAAATTTGAGGGTTTCCCTCGATTTCCCCAGGATCCCATCATCAGATCCTGACCTGGTGACAATGGAACCACCTCTGACGTATGACCTACCAAATAATAAAAGAATTATTCAAATCGGTTTATAATTGCCGGAGTAATCGCGTAACAAAGATACAAAAAAAATACAGTCGAATTGAGAACCTCCTCCTTTTTTGAAGCCGGTTAAAAATAGGTTCCTTGTAGAAAGTTGTTTAGTTTCATGGGTAGAAGTAGAATCACTCCCTTAAGTTTGGCTAACAATTTTACCACATATAATTAATTTGTTTGTTTGTTTCAGAACATGGAGGCACACAAATCAAGGGAGGATATATGCTACGATACAAGCGTAAGTTGTTTGAAGATGTTTAGAGATATATTGTTTTTGTTTAATATATAAATAACTATATATATCACCGTAAAATTGTGAATACCGTAATAAGTAATTATAATCACTAATAAAATTATAATCTCCCGCGACATTACAATTTACCCAGTAAAATTACAATAAGACACATTCCCAAATTTCCACGGAAACGAAGTCCTAGGCGGAAAGCTAGTATTTAATAGATAAACTATATTTATATTCTACTGATGTTATAGCCCAGCCGGTGATAGCCCAGTTGGTAATGAGCCAGACTTGTAATCCGAAAGTCGCGGGTTCAAATCCTGGTGCGGGCCTGTACCACTAAATTCGTCTTTTCGGATTTATGTACGGATTTCTAATTATCACTTGCTCAACGGTGAAGGAAAACATCGTGATGAAACCCGCCCGTCCAAGAAAATTCATTTTCGAAAGACGAGCGGTCCACCAACCCGCATTGGGCCAGCGTGGTGGACTATGGCCTAAATCCTCTTCGTGTTTCGAAGGGAGGCCCGTGCCCCTCGGTGGGGACGTATATGGGCTGGTAAGAAAAAAAAGAAGAATCACGAAAAAATTATTGAACAGATTTAGATGAAACTTGGCGTGCAGTTAAACAAAGATCTAGTTCAGATCAGAGTAGATTTCCTAAATGCCTAGAATAACAACAAAAAGCTAATATAACAATTGACATTTAAGATGTAAGCTATATAAAATACCCTTTTTCTTTTTTTTTATCAGTCCATTTACGTCCCAACCATGGGCGTAGCCAGGGGGGTGGGGTTTGGGGGTTCAAGCCCCCCCCCAGAAATTTTCAAAATCATAATCATCTTCCTGCCCTCATCCCTCTACCAAAACACCGTAAAGTAGTATCGGCAATATCTGTTGTATTACCTCCAAATTTATCTTCTTAAATCCCCCCCCCCCCAAATTGTATTCTGGTTACTCCCGTGGTCCCAACCGAAGGGCATGATCTTTTCTTCCCTTTTTTAACTAATTAATTTTATTTTAACAGGAAAATACCTATGGAATTCGTGGTCAGAGGAATGGGTGGTGCTCTATGACGACTCCACGATGGCTTGGTTTAAGGTATGCTATTATCACCATTAAAGACCTTGTAAGTTCATGTCAGAACTCAAGCATTGCTTAGTCTATGGTAAAATCAAATTCCACATACAAACATAAGCTCACGCCTTTGTCTCATTGAGGTAGGCAGAGACCACAGATTGCAACTTGCTACGATCCAAACAGATCTCTTTCGCTTCCTCTACATTCATAATTCGCTTCATACATGCTCTTCGGATTTAAATTCCATGCTATTAAAATTTATTTACAGACGATTACATAGACTCGCGTACATAATTCTATACCTGTTGGGGTAGGCAGGGCACCATGTAACTCTTAAATCACTTGGCGCCACGTTTGACATGACTCCTGAGAGTTATTCGACAATAACCATAGGGGTTTAAGTTTAGCGCCCGTGTTACAGAAGAAGACTCATGTTTTGATCTATTCTTGAGTACTGATTGTCTCTTTCTTTCAAAATAATAAAGACGACTGCTACTTAAGTATAGATCAGAGTCTAAGTCGTGTTCTGTAATACAGACCTAAGTATGAAAATGCCGATTTTTTCCTAGGAAATTCAAAAGATATTATTTTTATTTTTTTATTTTATGAATTTGGATTTCGCATTCTCGAAAAAAAACCAAAAACATTTGAAAGTATTATATTGAATTATAATATAAGAAAGTTTTCCTATAGGGACCGACCGTTTCATATTTAAAGACAATTACTTTCAAGTTGATGTAATATCTCGTTTTCATTAGCGCCTTTTATTGCAAAGCCAATCTAATCTAACTGATTTATTGTATCTACAAAGCATACCCGACTACGGCAAAGGAGAGGTTACTTCCTTCCTTATATTATAAACGCGAAAGTTTGTACTTATGGATGGATGAATGATGAATGGATGTTCGTTTCTCTTTCTGTTTTGGCTTGAGCAATTTTTATAAAATTTGCTATGGAGGTAGTTGACACCCTGCATGAACACATAAGCTACATAATTTTCCCAAATTCCTACGGGAAAGCTAGTTACAAAATAAAAGAATACAATCAGTGTTCTCGTCAAGAACACAGTACATTACCTCGTCGGTAGAACTAAACGCTTTTAAAGAGGCTTCGCTGATTCAAAACGTACTACAAACAATTTACTACTTCCATTCCATTCCAAGAACGAAATTGTACATATCGGTTGTTAGTGCCACAGAATAATAATATACAGTACTTCTATTTTCGTTGAGGAGCGTCTCATGTTGGACTAGCGTCTCAGTTGTTTTTCATGCTGTCTCGATGTCGACCACCCACCTCAGACTAGTACGAAAGGGACAATTGCAGTTTTCCGGCGAAATGCCGAGTTTTATTTCCAAAATTATGAGTTTAAGCGTCAATGAATTCCTAACCCAAAAACTTAATGAAATCGTACGTTTTTAGTCTCTATCGATTTGTAAGCGTATAAACGAGGTTCGAACGTTTTGTTTTTTCCAAAATTGTTCTTAGTTTTTCAACAGCCACCTCTTAAATGTTGAGTTTTTTTTGGCGAAAAATGCTGACTTTTAGTCTCAAATATCTTTTTGTCTACTAAAAATACCAAAAAAATCAAAACGTACGGACCTAGTTTTTTGTGTTTCTGATACTATGCCAAAATTTTACAGGGATTCTTTGAAGTTTAGGGGATGGAATCAATTGACGCCGTTTGTACGTGAAAAAAACACTGAGACGATCCTCTTAATGTCTTTCGGCACTGTCTATTTATTTATTTAACAGTTTATTGTACACAAGAAAAGTCACAAATATTACAGACAAATAGAAAAACGAACACAAAAGGCACAGCTTATTTCTTTAAGAAATTTCACGTCTATCACGTTCTTGTCATATGAAAATCAACTTAAACGAAATACGAAAGCTGAACGACAATATCACTAAAATTAAAAATTTTGTATTCTATGACCAGCGACATTCATTG
Source organism: Aproaerema taeniolella (assembly GCA_949987775.1). Classification (NCBI taxonomy): domain Eukaryota; kingdom Metazoa; phylum Arthropoda; class Insecta; order Lepidoptera; family Gelechiidae; genus Aproaerema; species Aproaerema taeniolella. The sequence goes on from OX465262.1 coordinate 14,157,023, forward strand.
CTTATAACTTTTTCACGGCTGAACCAATTTTGATAAAGTATAGCTCCTCTCGATTACGTTAGCTTCCAAACAAAAAAATCTTTTTGAAATCGGTTCATTCGTTTAGGAGGGGGCTACGATGCAACAGACAGAGATACAGATACACACGTCAAACTTTATAACACCCCTCTTTTTTGTCGGGGTTTAAAAATAGAAGTAATGCAGAGTCGCCACTAGAACAAATGATTTTTTGACTAGCTTTCCGCCCAGGACTTCGTTCCCATGGGATTTGGGAAAATAATGGAGCCTATTTTGTAATTTAGGGTGTCTCATCCTTTCGTATTTATAATATTAGTAGGATATTGAGCTCTATTGAAGGGAACACTCCTTTAGGCGCGTTTAGCTGAGGAGTGAACGTAAGTGAACCGTCACGCTCGAGTTGGTGACGTCAGAGCCCGGTTCACTCGACTCCACTCGACATGAAGCGCGCTCGAGTCGGTGACGCACTGAATCGTGTAAACTCGGCTTCAGTCGTCATCAGGCACGTTCAAAAAGTTTATTGGACTGGTACATATCCTTTTGATAATTTAAAAGCCACTCAATAGTTTTAATAGAGATATTGTGCGTAACTATGTACTAATATAATAAAGTTGAAATATCTTTAAAATTAAAAATGTTGGATCACCCCTGGAATTCGATTGCTTTTAATTTTTAAACGGCTGAACCAATTTTGATGAAATATAGCCAAGAACCATCTCGGTTATGTCAGCTTTAAAACAAAACGAAAACGGCATCGAAATCAGCATAGATACACAGACACGTCAAACTTATAATACCACTCTTTTATTGTCGATATCTATTTTAATAATGAGTTTAGCGATAGTTGCTGAATCAAAGAAAGTATGAAGAAAGTGATTATTGAGAAGAAAACAGCAATTTTATAGGTGGGGAGGAGACCCAATAGAAAACAGCAATTTTATAGGTGGGGAGGAGAGCCATGAATATGTCTTAAATTATGTTATGCCCAGTGTCAATCTTTATGCTTATCGTTTTGTCAAATATCTTTCTAGTACCTTATAATGGTCGTTTTGGTTGAGTGGTAGTGACCCTGCCTCTTGACCGACAGGTCCTGGGTTCGATATTCGGTCGTTTCAAATATTCGTCTAAGAGGCAGATTTTTGTTGAATGAACTGCTCAGCTCTAGAGTTATTTCAGATTTAGCTAAAATTAGTAAATAAGAAAATTTGTAATGCGATTTAAAAGAGCAACCTCAGAGTTTCTTGCCTGTTCTTCTCTGAGGAAGACTGCACTGCGAATAGGCGTAGAGTCAGTAGGGTCAAAAGAACGAATACGTATGTATGTATTTAAATCGTTTAATGTATGTTTGTATGTATTTCATTGTAATCTTGACTTGTTTTAAGTGACATCCTGAATGTCCTATAAAATAAAGATTTTTCTATTCTTTTCTATTCTGTTCTCGGGTCTGGGTCCCAAGGACCCACGACAAAATTGTTTCTCTCAGTTTGGACTAGCGTCTCAGTTGTTTTTCATGCTGTCTCGATGTCGACCACCCACCCACCACAGACTTGTGCGAAAGGGACAATTGCAGCTTTCCGGCGATATGCCGAGTTTAATTTCCAAAATTATGAGTTTAGGCATCCATGAATTCCTGCTCTAAAAACATAATGAAATCGTACGTTTTTGGTCTTTTTCGGTTTGTAAGCGTATAAACCTCGAGGTTCGTGCGCTTTGTTTTTTTCCAAAAATTTTCTTAGTTTTTCAACAGTCACCTCTTAAATGTTGAGATGTTTTTTGGCGAAAAATGCTGACTTTTAGTCTCAAATATCTTGTTGTCTACTAAAAATATCACAAAAATCAAAACGTACGGACCTAGTTTTTGGTGTTCCTGATACTGTACCAAAATTTCCCAGGGATCCGTTGACATTTAGGGGATGGAATCCATTGACGCCGTTTGTATGGGAAAAAAACACTGAGACGATCCTCTTAGAGTACACTGAGACGATCCTCTTAAGAGTAATAAGCGATTACTGTTAGGGGTTCTAGAAAATCGTTGGAGCTTGTTTCGTACTCTGTGGTTATTACGGTTGGCACGTGAGGCTAGAAGTTGGCACCGGCGGTAATTAAAATAGTTGAAATCAAACCGACGCCTTCCCGGAAAACTTGATCGATAAGCTATTAGCACCACCGCTTCGTTCTCCTTTAATTTAAATGTTTTTTGTTTGTTTTCGTTGGGGAAAGGCTTCTGTGTTTAACTAGCAAGGTATTTTTTATTTATTTACAACACTTTAACATCGTGGTCTCATGGCTAAAAAGAGAGCTATTTCACTAATCAATGGCCTTCTAACGGCGGTTGATAACGGTCGCCCTTTTATCCATTCTGGTGGCGAAATTGAGAACTGTTGGAAACTGAGGCCACTCTATAACCTGCATCCCTTATACATATAATAAAATACCTGCGTCACATAATATAAATACCATTCATAAAGAGGCAAAAGTTATGACATTCAGGATTTGTTGATTAAGAAACTTAGAGTTCCGTAGTCGCCAGGGAGCGCCGCGCCGGGGCCGCGCATCGGGTTCCGCAAATAATTTACGGACACTACGGAATTCTTCGACAGTTTGCCTAATATATGAACGTGTGGAGATTTGTGGTGTTAAGTAAATACTTAAGCGATATAGAGAGTGTAAGGAACAGCTTAATTTTTTTTCTTCTGAATTCAAACCATCATTCACAATTATTTTCCAGTGGAATTTTCTTCAGGAAATTAAAAAGAAAACCATATTTTTTCAATTTTCGGTTTTAAAATTAAACTATTCATTCGAATGTATTTTGTTATAAAAAACAATGATAATAGCGTAAAACACGAAAACCAGCAGTGTACAACAATCTACACAGTTTCGCTATACGTTGTGTATTGAAAAAAAAGGTGAAAAAAGCAGAAACTGGGGTCTGTTGACCAGTCAAGTTTCGAGTCAATTGGCTGATGTTCATTTTGTTTCCATATAAAGTTTTGATAAAAAAAATCTTATTTACGTTATATCAACGACACTAACACAGTAATTAAGAAACCATGATTATGAAAGTCGACGGAAGAAAATTTGGCTGGCGAATGGGCCTTTTTATAATTCGAACGGCACGGCACGGCACTTCAACATTTGAATTACCATTGCCTCCTATGTTCTCAGCTTCTAGTATTAGGTACTATTACATAGGAGGCAATGGTAAAACAATTTTGCAATTTTAAAAAGTAAGTTTTGTTGTACGTAGGGCCGCACATTGGTTACCACACGCTTGCACTTTGTGCTGTTGTGATAAGAGTGGTTTTGCAACGTAAATGGAGTAAATTCAGACGCTTAGTGAAAAAAAGATACGGGTCTGTTAAATTTTATTAACTTGACGTATAAATAATTTTCCACGTTATAAAAACGTATGAGTCACCGACTTCAATCCCAACAACAGTTCGCAAATGTCACTCATTTATTTAGATGATGTTCCGGTTTGTAGTATTTTTTGTTTTTGTTGATTTTTTTAAAATCGCTGAATCATTTTCGATAAAATTTATATGGGACCATTTCTGGAGTACACTCTTTCGAACAAAAAGAGAATTTTGAAAACCGGTCCATAATTGACGGAGAAATCGGTGAACATACATTAAAAAAATACATACAGTCGAACATAGAACCTCCTTCTTTTTTGAAGTCGGTAAAAGTTAGGCTTTTGTTTAAAAATAACCTTGTTAATCTTATGACTTATTCCACCGGATGCGAGCAGAAGTTGTGCTAAGGATGTGCCATTCACATCGAGACTTGAGCTGGGTCGGCTTGCAACAAAGATAACTTACAATTGTTTATTTTGATTCCTCTTTATTTATATGAGATTCTATCCAATTCGAGTTGATTTTTCACTGTCTTTAAGAAACTAAAGTACCTATGTATTTAAACTATTTGGTATTTATGCCAAGGTCGGCAGAATACATTTTATTTTATTATTATTTTTCAAAGTCATTATCTTTAATTGAATTTAATAAAATAAAAAAATAAGTGAAAATTTAATAAATCAATAATTCTTTTTTTGATTAATTTTTTTGTATGTTCTTTGTTTTAATGTGTGTTGGGCATCGAGCATATACCTAGGTTATGTGCTCGATGGTATTGGGAAACATAAATCTATATAAATAAAAATGAATTGTTGTTCGTTAGTCTGATTAAAACTCGAGAACGGCTGGGCCGATTTGGCTAATTTTAGTCTTGAAATATTTGTGGAAGTCCAGGGAAGGTTTAAAAGGTGAGAAAATATGGAAAAAAGGCGTAACGAAGTTGGCCGGGACAGCTAGTAATTAAATAAACCAAAGTAATTATCAAGTTAACTATGAATCACAGCTATGAATTAACAAATATTTGAACAGGCCTAAACGAGCATGTAATAGTCAATTAATACCACAATAAAAATAACTTTTACCAGAAATACATGTAAGATCGTACCTGGTGAATAAACAATTTAAATAATTCCTTCTAGTAAAATAACCTTGTGATTTTTTTCTTACTTGTATATGATGTTGGTCTAATGAAAAATCCTAGTCTGAAACCTCGAGCGAGCGAACGCAACATCATAAAGATCAAGTTTCTTAATCAACCGTATTTTCACTTATTTTTGTACCGTGTGGTGATCGGTTGAGAATAACACCACCCCATATCTTTCCGTGGGTTTCGTAAGAGGCGACTAAGGAAACACAAATGAGACCTGCCCCCTAGTGATCCATCCCGGGCAACGGCACTTCATTTTTTTCTGAATCTGAGGTGTCGTCCTATGGTCTCATGCGGTGTGGTAGGCTCTGTTAAGGGCCGTCTTGTTCGCGACCACCCTCCTACCAAAGTCCGACGCCAAACAGCTTGCTGTGTTCCGTCGGTCCGTGGGAGTACCAGTGCCTTTATAGGCTTTTTCTGGGTTAACTCGCTCGATCGTCGACCTCATCTTTGACCATTTTTCAAGATTGAGGTCAAGAGTTAACCTATCTTATAATAAAAAAAATCAACAAATCCTGAATGTCATAACTTTTGCCTCTTTATGAATGGCATTTATATTATGTGACGCAGGTATTTTATTATATGTATAAGGGATGCAGGTTATAGAGTGGCCTCAGTTTCCAACAGTTCACAATTTCGCCACCAGAATGGATAAAAGGGCGACCGTTATCATTCAACCGCCATTAAGAGGCCATTGATAAGTGGAATAGCTCTCTTTTTAGAACATCATAAACAGGCAATAACCCCTGGCCATCATCGCTTACAACTCTAAAACAACTGACCCGATTCTGTTAAAATATAGCTAAGAACCATCTTGAATAAGTCAGCTTCCAGACAACAAAAAAACCGGCCAAGAGCGTGTCGAGCCACGCGCATTGTAGGGTTCCGTAGCAGCATGGTTCAAATACATTCTTATTAATCCCAACAGTGTTTTTCACTTTTTCGACTATTACTCGCAAACTTGAAGGACCAACTTATGTGTGATAGTTTTCCTTTAAATTTCGTTGTATATTCTATCAACGTGAATTTTTTCACATTTTTAGAAACAACCGTTTAGCAGGTACAGGGGGGGGGACACTTGTGTTTGACAAAAATTTTCACTTTAAAAATTTATATTTCGCAAACGGAGTGCTGAATCGAAAAACGTTCTTAGTAAACCCCTTCTATCTTTTAAAATGCTATCCTATGACACACAGAAACGTCAAACTTATAACACCACTCTTTTAGCATCGGATGTTAAAAACAAGTGGATAAAAAAATAATCTAATAACCTGATACCATCAAGTTTTATGAAGATAGGGGACTGTATACAACCTTCATTGTTTTACGACTAATAAATCTTGTACGGGGTCAATTAAAATGTCTATAAAACCGCACAAACAACAGAAAAAACCTGATTACTACAGAGCACTAATATATAGTGTAAGGACAGCTTAGAAAAAACTGAAACAGTGAATTCAAATCGTCACTTTAAATAATTTTCTAGTGGGAATTTTCTCCGGAAAAATTTCAAAGTTTTTCATGTTCTTTAACACAATTTGCTTTATAATTGTTTGTTTGTTTGTTTATTTATTTACGTTAGCATTAGAGACTACAACAATATTAAAAAAAAGCAAACTTAACTAATTAATTAGGTATACACCTGAACTAGGTGAAACCTGTGTTTCAGGCAATATACGATGGGCTTGTACATAAACTAAATCCAAATACCTGTTACGTGACTAATGCATATAGGATGCGTGCATATGTGTTCATATTCTAACAATAGTAATATAACATTATAACTAAATTATTAATGACAATATTTGGGTACTATCTATTTTACAATTAACATCTTAAATTAACTTCCGCTGTATTATTTAGTATAGAACGCTGCACATTTTTTATCAAGTACCTAGGCCATTGAGTTTTTTTACGTCAGTGCTTTTGTAAACTGGGTTTAAGTCAATGCTGCACAATTACTTTGTTATATTAATTGAAATACTCTCTGTTTTACAATAAAAACTAATAGCAACACGAAAACCATTCTGACAGCAACGCGGCGCGGGGCAGGAATTTACCGTAGTACATTGCGTAGCGCCAAATAAATAAATAATAAATAAATAAACAATCATTTATTTCGGATTATACATCCATAGTTGTTAGTAAATCACAAAAAACTTATATCTAATGTTAGTAACAAAAAATACACACAACACAACACGTATAAACAAAATAAAATTTTAAATTTAAAAGTAGGTGAACAATGAAAACTCCTTAATTCGACGTTTCCGGGAAAAAATTAATTACTTGTAGTCGATCATAGTTATTATTAGGTCTTTACCTATGAAATTGACGATTTTTTCTCAAGCTTTATTTTATTAATAATTTGTTTGATTGAACAGCCATTACTAAAATAGTTTTTTATTTAAAACCTTGGCCATATAACGGAGATATTGAGTCAAATTAATACATATTTACTTTAGATTTATTTGCTGAAAAAGAAGCTCAAATATAGCTCGTTTCATCCGTTGCCCGTTTCATTGCTTATTTTTGCCGTACCGTTGTTACACTTACAACTTTCAATAAAGTAAGTATGATGAAAATTAACTTAATGTTGACCAAACCTTCCCACAAAATTTTGCTAAATTTGGATTTCACATTCCCGAGAAAAATCCAAAACCGTTAGTATGGAAAATTCAGTTTTCCAAAAATATTGTATGAAAAACGGCAATTTCATAGGTAAAGACCTATTATTTAGATTCTTACCTGTTAAGTATTTGCTTATCTCTCCTTACACGCTGTAACGACATTGACCAGCTAACGAATTTGATAAAACTGGCGAGTGGGGGAATTGACTGGTTAAGGAAACTGGCGAGTACTGTAAACTGACCAGTCATAACCCGACTCGTATATTCTAAGTTATTTTTATCTCGGTCTTAAAGAGTAATAGTTTTTGTAAAGTAAGTTATTTTCCCCAATCTAACACCTATCGGGGTGGGCCAAAAATAGCGGCACTTCGTTCTCATTACCCTATTTACCCGGGAAGCACTCTGACGTCACCTAAAGGCTGTATATGAACTACTATATCTCTATAACCTTTTATGAACTATCTCGATATTAAATTTAAAGCATTGCATTGTAGTCAAACTCAAACCTTACTTAATACTATAAATGCGAAAGTAAATCTGTCTGTCTGTCTGTCCGTCTTTCATGCCTAAACTACAGTACCAATTTTGATGAAATTTGGTACAGAGATAGATTAGAACCTGGGAAAGGATATAGGCTACATTTTATCCCACAGTTGGGCACGATATAACCTGTAGTCCACGCGGGCGAAGCCGCGGGCGGAAAGCTAGTTATCTTTATTTTATAGAACATTCGGGATGTTACTTAAAAAAAGTCAAAATTACATTAAATACATACAAACATACATTGAAGGATTTAAATTCATACATACACATTTGTTCTTTTGACCCTATTGCCTCTACATCTATTTGAAAAGGTGCAGTTTTGACCCTGAAGCGCTCATAGCCCAGTAGCGGACGCTGATCTCAACCGATCAGTGAGGTTAAGCAATGTACACAGAGGCAGGGAACCTGATGGGTGACTAAAGTGGCAATTCATCACGAGCGTTTCCGTGCTTCGGAGGGCACGTTAAGCTGACAGCCGCGGCTGTTGTCGATTGACTACAGTCGTTAAAAGCAAGTTAGAGGCCATTGCGCGGTTTGACAACTCTGATCCCAGGGTTAGCCAAGTTCGCCACACACTTGAATATACCTACAAGATAAGAAGAAGAAGACCCTACTGACTACGCCTATTCGCAAAGGTGCAGACAAAATTGCTACGAACTTCGTAGTCTGCTACGAACTTCGTAGTCAGCTACGACAGCTATGCGTAGCTACATAGACTCTATGCTTAGCATAAACTGAAACCCTGAATTCAAAGCAACTTCATTTTGCAAAGAAAACAATAATAAAGGGGTAAAACACTAAAGCTAGTGATGTACACAGGACAGCACGTCAGGTTACACATGTTGACCTTGAGCTCACCTTTACTGCGCTCGTAATAGTGTCGTAGTGCAACTGTTTAATTTGATGTGCTGTTGTGTGTACTTACATTGCATTCTGAAAGCGACGCAGCGCATACTACGGTAGTATCGCGTTACATTGCGTAACCGTAGCGCCAAAGTATGTCTCTTATCAGCCCATATACGTCCCCACCGAGGGGCACGGGCCTCCCTTCGAAACAAGAAAGGGGATTTAGGCCATAGTCCACCACGCTGACCCAATTTCGAAAATGAATTTTCTTGGCGGGTTTCATCACGATATTTTCCTTCACCGTTGAGCAAGTGATAATTAGAAATCCGTACATAAATCCGAAAAGACGAACTTAGTGGTACAGGCTCGCACTAAGATTTGAACCCACGACCTTCGAATTACAAGTCTGTCTCATTACCAACTGGGCTATCACCGCTTCAAAGTATGTAAATACCAAAAACTTCTTTCAAAAAAAAAATACTTGTGGAGCCGTCCGTATAAATAAATGGGTAGATTCTACAATTTAAGTATTTGCTAAGCTGTAACTTACACCCTGTATATACACACATCAACGCGGTCTAGGGATATTGCACGATTTTTCATACAAAAGAGGTCTGTTTGAGAAGCTATAAAAGCATACTCGAGATACATGGAGGGCTATAATTTTCAGACGAGCAAGTGCTAAACCTGAATTTTCAATTCTAGTCGATAAATTTTGTTTTACTTGAAATTTGTGAAAATGTGACGGAAACGAAAACGAAAATGTACTTTTTGCCTACTTTTTGTATGAAAATAGTCGAATTTACGCAAATTTTTTTTTCATTTTCGTCACGTTTTCACAAAGGAGAATGGGCAAATTGGTACAACCCTCCAATAGCGATGAGTTATATGTCCCTGGACAGGTCTTTTCAATTGGAACAATAGTTACTATGACAGCTAAGTTGTAATAGTTGTCCGTTCGGAGTTATAGGTACCTAAAGTTAAACAAATAAAAAAAAATATTTTGCAATTATTATCGTTTATTGGGGAAAATAACAATAATGACGTTGTAGATTACAGTATTCCATAATTATTTATAGAAATATAAAGGGATTACATTGCTTAGATCAAAAAAAAAAACACCTTATTTACCTTACATACTAATATATTATACAAATATTTTTTTTTACATTTACAAAATAGAGTCAATTACATTTTGATTGTTCACAGTTCGTCCACGATAACATCATTTAGGAACACTGCCGGTGCAATAAAGCCTTCATGAATTGCATGTCCTAAATACCAAATAATTGATATAATATGCGCGCATGTACCCATGGTACGCCGTCCTGACAAGCATGTACAGTAGTGTTGAACAATGTTGTTGCTGCCTTCGATTTGGTTACTTTTTATCAAAATGTAACAATAATAAGTTCTTGCCCGGACGTGTCTAGATTGAATGCGCCCACGCAGAAGCCACACTTCTTCATTAATTCCATAATCTGGCAGGTCATCCAGTTGATTTTCTCTGTATGTCTCAATAAGGTATAAACCGTTATTAAGATGCTCCGCGCAGTATGATCTTGCCAGTTTTAGCTGGTATGTACCCAAAGCCAGTATCATTATCTGATTTAGGGTGAGCCTTGGGAAGTTTTCAATATTGTGGGCTTCCATCCGTTGAAAATCAACCCTTCGGCTATTCAGGCGCTTTCTCTCGACATATGTGTATAGAAGATTCGGTGAATCCAATGTTTCTCGTATATGACTCAGGAACTCTTCTGCATGTTCATTATCTGTTATCGGTACATGGAAGTGATTTATAATCGCTGCAGCAATTCTAAAGTTTTCGAACATATGCGGCAGTGCCCGATTAAAATATGATTGCCGTAACAGTTTATCATTACGTTTAAACCTGCCGTTCACAACTTCCACTACCCATCGGCACATTGTAATGGCTCGTGATTCGTTTGCCTGTTCCGTAGTGAGCTGGGATTCTCGACGGTCTTTTGTTGGTGGCACGTAATATTCATAACCCCAGGCTTCGATTGCATCCAAGCTGTCTCTGAACCCACGGTCCAAAATGAACACGTCATTTGGTTGAAGCAAATAATGTAAAGGGTGTTCTTCGTCATTCATGATATCCTGCATTATTTGCGCGTCAGTTTTTGTGGCAGCGTACGGCCCCAAAACATCAATAATATAACCATCTGACGATACAATCAAAAATGGCTTTAAAAGATTTCTAAACTTGTGGAGGCTATATGACAGCCGCTGGAATAAGAAGTTACTACTTTTATTGATGTAGACATATGTTCCATCACATATTAGAATTAGTTTGGTATTCTCTTCATTTCCAAAAAGGTTTTTTGGAATGACTAGGTTTCTGTCTAAAAGATTTCTTCTGTCAATGTGATCTAACCCCAAGTGAAGTATTACATATTCATTTGTAAGACATTCACGTGCAATGTTCAAATATCGTTCCAGTTTTCTCCTGGACATATTAAATAATGACGCAAGCCTTTCATCTGAATCTCCTGTACGAAGTTTTGTCAGGTATATACCTAATGCAGTTCTTGGATCTTTGCATCTTTCGCTGAGTGAACCTCGCTCCACGTGCAATGGTTGCTCGCAGTATGTCGCAAGCATCACTAAACTGGGCTCCAGTAAAATAATTAGTGGTATTGCAAAAATCTGGCAGCTCATCCCAGTTGTTTCCTTCGAGGTGTTCTCTACATACTCTTGCACCGTCGGGGATATACAACTTGTATTCGCACAACATGTGAACTTTTATAGCTTCTGGTATTCGGTGTCGTGTATCATTACCGCAGTTGGAAAAGATACAGTGCCCAGGAGTACTAGGTGCTCTTTTGTATTCAGGAGCGAAAACTTGGTGAACATTTTGTTCATCAGGATCATTGGCTTCTTCCACTTCCGGAACAACACCAGGTAGTCTAACGGCATTTTCAGCTCTCTGCCAACATCGATGACATACGCTTCGTGTGTTATCAAACACAATCTGGAAACAGTATAATTATTTCATTAAAATCGGATTATAATCAAAACCGTTTAAAGCAACATTGTTTAGAATACTATATTGGTTGCATTGATCGAAAACATTTTGGAGAATTATAGGGTTTTTACCGACTCGCTGCAGACGCGGTCATAAATCATTATCAGTGTTTCTATCTCGCTTCTACTTAGGGGTCTTATGGGCTGGCCTAGTTCCGCGTTGTTTTCATGTCGATAGTTAGTATCGATAGAAAATCATTTTTGCGAATATTGAGGTTAGTTAAAATTAAATGTAGAGTTATATTACTGAGACACTTATCTATTACTTTATGAAATGAATATACTAAGATATAACAATATATTTATAAATAAATAATGCAATATTTAAACAAAAAGTCAAAACATTAATGTATATTTTCGAACGTTACACATTACAAATACAACATCGTTTCTTATGTTAATTAGACAACTATGATGGTTATTTAGTGGTCCTCATTACGTAGCAAGTAAGGGTATTTTGCTACCTGAGTCGATGACTCACACATATCGATACCGACGTTGCGCTGCTCCCAACCCTTTATCTGTTATGATTTATGACCGCGTCGGCAGCGAGTCAGTAAAAACCCTATAGTGTAACGTCAAAAAGTGTTTTGAACAATAATAGGTAGGTAACACGGCCACATCTGGCACAGTATAATGGCCAAAGTCTATTAAGATAGTAAAAGTAAACAAAAGTGTCGAGTTTAGGGTCTTGTCTCTGTTTAAGTGCAATAAAGTGTTTACATACATACATACTTCTCAGAAACAAAATACACTACGCGCATTAAAACCAAAGTCTGTTTTTCTCATGTCTATTCATTCAGTTTATTTATCTGTACACAAGGTAGGTACTTAGGTACATAAGACGCACCGTCAAATGTATATATTTATATCTCTAGAAATATGATAAAATACTCACCTCCAATACTGCATGTTGTTGGATGTATGCAGCAAACTCTGGTTGCGCTCTCGGAAGATTATCCGTTAAGACGTGTTGTTGATACCTTCCGCGGTAGAGCCCTCGCCGACACATAACACAATTGCGAAAACCTTCCATTGGAGCACAATAGTCCGAGGTCCGATCAATAAGCAGTTCAATAATCCAGTGTGATAGCCAAGTTCAGAAAACAGATCAGAGCACAATGTCCATGTAAATAGCCGGGTCAACGTTATAAGCAGATATCAGTGTCCGAAAAGATTGCCAAGTCAAAGTCGTTAAGAAGTATTGCATAAACAAGAAACGTAACACTCGCGCACAGTACCAATGAACGACTGTTACTTGACTTACCTGAGGGTCCCAAGTTAGAATACGGACACACCCCCGCCGGGGAGCGGGGGCGAGGTGCGCCCGCGGCTCGCCTCATACCACGACGGTACCCAAAACGCACAAACAAAAGAGATGCAGCTATTAAAAGTCATAAACCATGCTATTATTCTTTGAACTGGCCAGGCGGTACACCTAAAAGTGATTGTGTATACTGAAAATAATACTTACAATAATAAAAACAATGTTGCAATAAAAACTCGCTCATTGTATCGTAACAAATAGCGGCTATTGTTCAACAAAAAGCAAATCAATGTACGAATTACGAGGCACACCAACCAAATATTTATTTCAAAATCCCTTTTTGGAAATGGAGAAAACATTAAACTAATTCTAATGTGTGATGGAACACATGCAGCGGCTTCTCGGGACCTTGACCAGCTCATCGGTGCATCTTGTGTGAGGCCTACCCACTCTGTGTCTTGTCAATGGCTATATTCACGCTTATCGAACTTGCCCTAAGTATAAAAAAAATATTTGTATAAAATATATGTAAGGTAAATAAGTGTTTTTTTTTGGACCTAAGCAATGTAATTCCTTTATATTTCTATAAATAATTATGAAATACTGTAATCTACAACGAAATTATTGTTATTTTCCCCAATAAACGTTAATAATTGCAAAATTTTTTATTTTTTTTTTAATCTTTAGGTACCTATAACTCTGAACGGACAACTATTACAACATAGCTGTCTTAGTAACTATTGTTCCAATTGAAAAGACCTGTCCAGGGACATATAGCTCATCGCTATTGGAGGGTTGTACCAAGGTCCATACATTTTTGCCCATTGTCCCAAGTAAAACAAAATTTATTGATTAGAATTTAAAATTCAGGTTTAACACTTGCTTGTCTCAAAATTATAGCGCTCCATGTATCTCGAGTATGCTTTTGTAGCTTCTCAAACAGACCTCTTTTGTATGAAAAATCGTGCAATATCCCTAGACCGTGTTGATGTGTATATTTATTTGTCTCTATAATAAGAAAACTCAGTTTATCCAGTTGGTAAGTATCAGCAAAGATTGCCGACCGAGCCACTCATGTAAACTGATTCCAAGAGCGGGGCTGGTGTAAGTTGAAGGAAGGCAACCGAACCTACTATCAGGGCCCCAATTACACACACGCTACACACTCAAAGGCCCACACTAAGGTTTTCCCTTGTGTCGTGGGTCCCTCGGAACATACATAAAGACAGACACAAACACCCACGACCCGAGAACAAACACCTGCTTTTTACACAAATGTTTGCCCCGACTGGGAATCGAACCCAGGACCCATCGATCAAGTGGCAGCGCCACTACCACTTGACCAAACCGGCCGTCATTCTATAACTTGAATTTTGTGTCGATGGAATGGAGGCCATGTTATCTGTTCAGGTGGCGAAATCGAGAACTATTTAATTTTCATATACTTGCTGACAACCACCTCGACCAGCTGCGCCACCACCTACCGAACGTAAAGTTGCAAACTACTTAGCAACTGAAAATTCAGTTGGTGGTGGCGCCACTAGTCAAAGCAGACGTCATTAGATGTATGCAATTTTGATAGTTCTCAATTTCGCCACCTGAACGGATATAATGACGAACATTCCATCGATACACAACATAAGTTACAGAATCGGGGCCCAGGGTTTTTTAACCCCAGACAAGAAAAGAGGGTTGATATAAGTTTGACGTGTGTATCTGGATGTCTGTGTGTCTGTCTGTGGCATCGTACCTCCTAAACCAATGGACAGATTTCAATGCGGGTTTTTAGTTTGAAATCTGACTTGAGGCGACTAAGGAAACACAAATGAGACCTGCCTCCTAGTAATACATCCTAGGCAACAACACTTCATTTTTTTCTGAATCTGAATGATGCAAAAAGTGGCGCACCTTGGGGGAGGCCTATGTTCAGCAGTGGACTGCAATGGGCTGATATGATGATGATGATTCATAAATTACACATTATGTCAAAACTTAAACCAGTCAAAAAAACCTCTTCTCATGGTGCAAAGGTTGCGGCATTAATACGTTGAATGACAATGGACAACCTATGCACCAAGTATGACCGGAGTTGTGAACTGATATGATACGATTATGATATGACAATAGATACAGGCTTGCATACAATGCAATACAATATACTTTATTGCACTCCAACATAAATAATTGCATATGTTTGCTGCAGTGAGGAAAAAATTCAATTTTTAGCTAACTGCACAACTTTCTCTCGTCTCTTGAGCCACACGTTCGGAGGAAGTTATTATAAGTTTTTGTCGCAATAATCCTGCGCCGCTCCGGACCTAACTCGCTTAGGGAGTTTCCAAACGATATTTATACATTAGATTTTGTTACATAGGGTGATTTTTATTAGTTAAAGAATGTTTAGGACGTAAAACGAAACAACATTATGTATTATATGTAAAGGAGAATGGGAATTTTGGTCTATAAATAATCAAAAACAAAAAAAGTGAGCGGCAATCTCAATTACCCATAGAATATCAAAGTTAGACTCATAATAGGAAACTTTTTATATGGCAGCCAACTCGAGTCATTGTTACAAGTATAAATAAGTACCG
Source organism: Aproaerema taeniolella (assembly GCA_949987775.1). Taxonomy (NCBI): domain Eukaryota; kingdom Metazoa; phylum Arthropoda; class Insecta; order Lepidoptera; family Gelechiidae; genus Aproaerema; species Aproaerema taeniolella. Next base: position 14,172,475 of record OX465262.1, read on the forward strand.
TGACATAATTAGTTGGCTAGATAATAATGACCTTAAAATTAATTTACTAAAAACTAAAATAATGCACTTTAGGCAAAGAACTGCGGATCCTTCACTACAAATTAAATATAGGGACATTAGCATAGAATCAGTACAATCGACTTGCTTTCTGGGAGTACAAATTGATCAGAGTCTGAATTGGAAAACTCACATTGATAAACTATGTGGTAAACTGTCTCATTACTCTTACGCCCTATATAAACTTTCAAAGACAGTTAGCATCGATACTCTTCTAGTAGCATATCACGGTTTCGTTGCTTCAAGTTTGAGATACGGGGTCATCTTCTGGGGGAATTCTACAGATGTTAACAAAGCTTTCAAAGCACAGAAGAGGTGCATAAGATCGATGTGTGGCTTGAAAAACACTGATAGTTGTAGGGAATACTTTCAAAAGTTAAAAATGTTAACACTGCCAAGTATGTACATATACGAGGTAGCCAAATTCGTTAAAAGTAATTTGCACGAATTTCGGCAAATATCCCAAGTGCACAGCAGAAATACACGACACAAAGAAAGGCTCTGCGTCGTTCCCGCCAAAACCTCTCTTTTGCACAAAAGTTTTTTTTGTATGGCACCAAAGCTATACAATAATATTCCAATACATATAAAGAACTCTTCTAGTATGAATATGTTTAAGAACAAGTTACTGGCACTTCTTATAGATAAGGCGTACTACAAAATTGATGAGTTTATTTGTGACAACTTTTAATATTTTAATTATTTGACATTTTACATTGCTTTGACATTTAATTGATTGACATTTTAAATTATTATTTTATTTGGTAACTTTTTTATTTTCCATTAATTTCTTTCTTTTGACATGTTATTTGTTAATTTTGTTTTGACATTTTATTTTATTTTTATGCTTTTTTTTGTGGTTTGACATTTAATTGTACTGTACTTATAATTTTTAGTTTTCACTATTTTTTAATTATTTTGACCCACTATTATTTAGAAATATTTGCATGCCAGGCAGTGGCCGAATATGACAGAACCACATTTTAAAATAGGCCCATCTTTGTACTCATATTCAGCAAATAAATGATTTGATTTGATTTGATACATATTTCATTGGTGTGATGAACCCATTTTTAACTAAAACTATTGTTATTCACAGTCAACATCATTACTTTTTGTGATACAAGTGTATTTTAAAAGTCATTAAAGTATAAAAGAAAATCTAAATATATAAAAGGAGAAACTGACTGACTGACTGACTGACATATCAACGCACAGCCTAAACGGCTAAACGTAGGCACTTGAAATTTAATAGGAACGTAGCTTAGGTACCGTAGAGGTACACTAAGAAAGGAATTCCCGAAATTCCCACGGGAACGGGAATTAGCGGGAAAATCCGGGAAAATCCTAAAAATCTAAACCGCTTAAGTTAGACGCTTGAAATTTGGCATGCAGGTACCTTAGTAAACTTAAAGCTTAGTTGCAACAGGATATTACAAAATTCCCACGGGAACGGGAGTTAGTGGTAAAAAACTTTTGTATGTAAAAATCTAAATCTTAAGCTAAATCAATATTTAAAAAACTAAATGAAGGTCCATTAATGGACCGTCAATAAAGTGTAATCTGTTCAAAAGAAAAAATTTACACGTAAACGAAGTTGCGGGCATCAGCTAGTATTTTATATTTCCTAAACTAACCGATGTATTTACCCATTTTTAAAAAATAGTTCTGCTACATAGACCAAGCTCCATACATTTTTGCTTATTGTCCTTTCTTTATTCATCATTTCGATTTGTTATTAATAGGTTTGTTTACTTGTAAAGGATCACAAATTGAATTTAGTTAAGAATCTGAAAATTATGAGTTACGAAAACCGACAGTAGATGACGTCTCAGAGAGGCGCAATTTTTTTAACCCCCGTTTAAAAAGAGGGGTGTTACAAATTTGACGTGTGCATCTGCGTGTCGGTCTGTGGCATCGGAGCTCCTAAACGAATGGACCGATTTCGATGCGGTTTGTTTTGTTTGAAAGCTGTCGTGATCGAGATGGGGTTAAATGAATTTTTAATTTTAGAGGTATAAATCTATACTAATATTTTAAAGAGGAAAGATATGATTGTTTGCATTAAATAGGCTCCTGCACCGATTTGAAAAATTATTTCACCATTAGAAACCTATGTTATCCGTGATCAACATAGGGTACATAATTTTCCCGAACTCCCACGGGAGCGAAGTCCCGGGTGGAATGCTAGTGTTAAATCGGGATCGTGTTCATGAGCTGCACGAGTTCATTCCGCCTGCCTCTTTCTTCTATCAGAAGTGAAGACGCGCCGCGGGGTATTACCCTTACCTTGTCGAGATCCAACGCTTCTCTTGATCTGTTCAGCTTTTGTACCTTGTTCTATTATGTTGCTGTGGAATAAAGTATATCGTATAGCAGGGGTGGCCAACTTGATTACACCCAAGATCTCCTGTTTATTAACGAAACCCTGTGCGATCTACCAATTACATACTTCTTCAGTACACAATAATGTAGTATTTTTTTTCTTTATTGTACACACATATACATACATACAGATTACAGAAGAGAAAGGACATATACAACGGCGAGCTTAACTCAAGAAATGAGTTTTCTTCCAGCTAACTAACCTATGTGAGAGGGAGAGGCAGTTGAAGTGGGCAAGGGTGTATCAAGAGAAAATGTGAAAAATTAAATTTATTACTTATTATATTAAGAGAACAACCTTAATCTGAAATATTTTTTTATTTTTTTGTCTTGCCACGATCGACTGGACTAACAGTCGCGATCGACCGGTTGGCCACCCCTGTCGTATAGTATATTGCTCACTGCTAAGGAATGGAATTCTCTGCCTGCGTCTGTATCCGAACTCATATAAAATGATTATTTTTATAGTTTGAGTAAAAGATATCTTCTGATATCTTACTCGTTGCCCAGTGGCGCTCACTGATCCCAACCGATCAGTGAGGTAAAGCAACGTATACAGAGGCAGGGAACCTGATGGGTGACCAAAGTGGCAATTTATCACGAGCGTTTCCATGCTTCGGAGGGCACGTTAAGATGTCGGTCCCAGCTGTTGTCGATTGACTACAGTCGTTAAAACTAAGTCAGAGGCCATTGTGCGGTTTGAAAACTCTGACACCAGGGTTAGCCAAGTTCGCCACACACTTGACTGTACCTACACGATAAGAAGAAGGAGAAGTGAGCTTGCTACATTCTCGACCACATCTTTGCCCCTGGGCTATTTTGTAGTCAAAAACGAACCCAATTTCTATGAAAAAAATAATTCAAATGTAGGATTAAATTAAATACAGATTATTGGTTCTCAAATCAGTTTCTGGATAATGTCATAGTTTGTAGCAAAGTATAGACAACTATAATATGTATGACTGAATTGAATTACTAAATAAATAAATAAAATATAATTTTTTTTTAACAATCAATCATTTATTCGTAAAAAAAATGGTTACATGAGATGTACTTATTAAATAAAATTACATTCCTCACTTTTTAACATATTGGCATACGAATCATACAATTTATCATAATTATATTAACATGCATATTATTAACATACAAATCAGCAGGCAAAAAGCTAGCAAGGCAACATCCAAAAACAACATTTCAATTCGCGTTACATAAGATCCATCCCTCCCAGAGACAAAGAGGCGTAGGTAGGAAACTTCCAAACACTGAATGGCAGTTTTATTTTGTTTTTTATTGTGACAAACACAGTCTGACGTCAGAGCTTATAAAAAGAACCCGCCAATAAAGTGGCGGGAATATACTCAGCTACTGTTGTAGGGTAGGCTCAGAGTGTAAGATTTGAAGGGCTTTAATATTTATTGAAAGCAGTGATCATAATAACATAACTCTCAAATAAAAAATATGCACTCCGGGCGTGCCGGCAGAAGTGAAAACTTGAACATTAACGTTGTGCATTAATAATTTTTTTTTTTTATGCTGACACCGGATGACATCTTGACTTTTGCAGTTTTAATTTCCTATATTTATCAAACACGCCGCCTTACGGATTTTTGATCAGGGTCACGTGACAGACACGTGACCCTGACGAGAGTTTAATATTTTTTACTCAAGTGCACAACGCCGCTAAAGAAGTTTTCACTTCAAAAATGTATGACCCCTATTATTCATCCCTTATAACTCTTAAACGGCTGAACCAATTTTGATTAAAACTAGCTAAGAACCATCTAAATTACGTCAGTTTTGAAACAAAAAACCGCATCGAAATCGGTCCATTCGTTTAGAAACTACGATGCTGCAGACTGACAAACAGATGCACAGACACACGTCAAACTTATACACTCCTTTCTGGGGTTAAAAAGAATAATAAAATAAAATTTACCAATAACACAACCTAACACTAACTTATCCAAACTCTTTGACCTAACAAGCCGAATTTTCTAGCTCCGACAAAAAAGAGGGGGTATTATAAGATTGACGTGTTTATCTGTGTGTGTCTGTCAGTGGCATTGTAGGTCCTAAACGCATGGACCGATTTCGATGTGGTTTTTTTTTGTTCGAAAGTTGACGTAATTGACATGGTCCTTAGCTATATTTGATCAATATTGATTCAGTCATTTAAGGGTTTAAGCGATGAACGTTAGGGACAATACAACATTTTTAATTGTAGAGTTATTTTTTAGATGTTCCTTTTAACCTTTTTTCCAATCTTCCACGCTGCACTGGGAGTGAAAAAAAACAACTTAGAATGAGCCAGCTGCCAACTCTTTCCCGGAATACTCTAAGAGCAAGTATTGGGATGAGGTTATTGTTGTATTTTGAACGAAAGGCTGACAACTTATCATCACTTCATGTTCCATCTAATAACTCTTAGAATGAAAGTAAAATATGGAGTCAAGTAGATCCAGAATCCCAAGAAGTCCTGCCTACCCCGAATTATATTAGGTTTTTTTTTATAAGATGGGTTAACTCTTGATCTTAATCTTTACCATAAAGGTCAAAGATGAGGTCGAAGATGGAGCGAGTTGACCCAGAAAATGCCTATAAGGGAAGAAAACTCATTTCTTGAGTTAAGCTCGCCGTTGTATATGTCCTTTCTCTTCTGTAATCTGTATGTATATGTGTGTACAATAAAGAATAAAGAATAGAATAGAATAAGGGCACTGGTACTCCCACGCACCGACGGAACACAGCAAGATGTTTGGCGTCGGACTTCGGTAGGAGGGTGGTCGCGAACCAGACGGCCCTTTACAGAGCCTACCACACCGCATGAGACCATGACGACACCTCAAATTCAGAAAAAAATGAAGTGTCGTTGCCTGGGATGGAATACTAGGAGGCAGGTCTCATTTGTGTTTCCTTAGTCGCCTCTTACGGCACCCACAGAAAGAGATGGGGTGGTGCTATTCTCAACCGATCACCACACGGCAACAGGTGTGAGTGTATGGAAAATACTATGTAGTTTATGCACATGGAGTAATTAAGACATTATCTTGTAGTAATCCTTACTTCCTTTTTTACTTAATATAATATTATAAATGAGAAAGTAACTCTCTCTGTCTGTTAATCCGTCTTTCACGCCTAAACTACTAAGCCGATTTGATGAAATTTGGTACAGAGATAGATTAGAGGCTTGGACAGGACATAGGCTACATTTTATCCCACAGTCGGGCACAATATAACCTGTAGTCCACGCGGGCGGAGCCGCGGACGGAAAGATAGTTGTCATAAATCTAAACTTTATACTCAATTTATTCTTCTTTATTAAGTAAGTAACTTCTTTGGATTTTTCTAATTTCCAAAATACGTTTGATTTTTCAATTTTATATTTGAAATACTAATATTTTTATACCGCAGGAAAAAGCCAATTTGTAAAATCTATGTTTAACCCCCGACAAAAAAGCGATGTTATAAGTTTGACGTGTGTATCTTCTATTTATCTCAAAAATAATTTATTTGCAGAATACGAGTACAAAGATTGGCTTATTTTAAAATGTAGTATAGTGTAGTATCTGTGTGACTTCTGTGCGTGTGTCTGTGGCCAATTTCGATGCGGTTCTATTCGTATTTTATCTAAATTGATTCAGTAAGCTAGGCTAGTGTTTATATTCTCTTTGGTAAGCGATGAATGTCGCGAGTGATACAACATTTTTAATTTTAGAGTTATTACAATGGTGTTCGTCATAATAAAAAACCGGAATAAAAAAGAAACATTTTCCTCCTTTTCCCACCACACAGTGAACTCGTTAGCTCTGTACTGACGTGAAGAGTCATCAAGAGGGCTGCCATTGTGTCAGCAGTGTCGCTAGAGCAGTACTCTCTCTCAGACACTCGGCCAGACACTCCCGACACTTGGCCAGACACTTGGAGCTCTCGCGACATTGCTAGCGAATCTTAAGGAGGCACTCCTCGAACATTGCGACTCGAGAGCGACCGGAAAAATTATGGTCCTTTAAGTTTAACGACGTATTTACTGTTATACAATGATAAAAGCTTAAAATATGGCTATAAGAGTACGTAAACAAAGTGTTTTCAATTTAGTTGTGTATTATATAAATAACTAGCATTTCGCTCGGATCTTCATTCCCGTGGGAATTCGGGAAAATTATGTAGCCTATGTTCATCATGGATAATGTAGGATTCTAATGGTGACAGAATTTTTCAAATCGGTCCAGTAGTTTCGGAGCCTATTCAATGCAAACAAACAATCAAATCTTTCCTCTTTATAATATGTATAGATATAAATAATAATAATAAGTATAGACCAGCTTTTTGCGCCCGATATATCGTGCCCACACTAAAGTGGACTACAGGTTATATCGTGCCCAGATGTGGGATAAAATGTAGCCTACTATTTCCTTTTCCATGGTCTAATCTATCTCTGTACCAAACATGTGATCAGAATCAGATCACAATCAGAATTGGTTCAGCTGTTAAAGAGTTTTAAGGGTGAAAAAATATAGTTTTTTTTTTATTATATAGAATCGAAGTGACGAACATAATTTAGCGATAGTGTAATAGTGTCTAGACCAGTAATATAACCCCATCGGAAAAACAAACAAATTAAGCAAACTTTTGTGAGCTTTAATTTCGAATTTTCAAAAGTCAGACAAAAGTTTTGTTGTTAATACCAGAGAAAATTAATAATGTTCCGTGCAGTGGAGAAATTCACGTGAAATGAAAACAATCCTTTAGGGCATGAATAAAATGGTTACCTGTTTAGGTTTAAGTTTAGTATTTGCATAATTTTTAGACATTCATAGCAATTTTTTTAAACCCCAATGCAAAATGAGGGATGTTATAGGCTGTCTATGGCATCGTAGCTCTTATACGGATGAACCTATTTGGATGCGGTTTTTTAACACTTATAAGCAGGTTTTCTAGCGGGGTCTAAGGTTAAGTCTAATCAAAATCGGTGCAGCCGTTTAAGAGATATTCAAGTTTGAATGGAACATGTCGGGGTTTTTAAACTTTTCCAGTTGTTCGTTATTGATAGCTGATCAAATAACTCTAAAATTAAAAAACACGCGTCACACGTTAAACTTATAAGACCCCTTTTTTGTCGGGTTTAAACAGATGCATCATATCTTTTAATGACCACAACAACGTATTTCACATGACATTAAACATGTTCTTTCATTTTCAGTTTTCACAATACAATCTACACTAATATTATAAAGAGGAAAGATTTGTATTTTTGTATGTAACGAATAAACTTAAAAACTACTGGACCGATTTCAAAAATTCTTTCACCATTCGGATGCTACATTATCCCTGAGTAACATAGGCTACATAATTTCGGAAATGATAGTTGTTTCATAAGATTAATATATCGGCCGATTTAAAATCGGTTACCGAAACTTTATGGGATTATTCTAGCCATTAGACTGATCAATTTTTTCCAAGGGACCCATACAACATTTTCAAACTGAGGCAATCGGCTGATCAGCTCAAGTAGTATGGAGACGCAATTATTTTTTAAATTATAATTAGACCTATGTTCCTTAGGGAAAGTTGCTTAGTTTCATTGGAACAATAACCCCTAAAGTTTCCCTAACTTCTTCTTCTTATCGTGTAGGTATAGTCAAGGTGTGGCGAACTTGGCTAACCCTGGTGTCAGAGTTTTCAAACCGCACAATGGCCTCTGACTTGGATTTAACGACTGCTGCAGTCAATCGACAACAGCCAAAGCACGAAAAAGCTCGTGGTAAATTGCCATTTTGGTCACCCATCAGGTTCCCTGCCTCCGTGTACGTTGCTTAACTTCACTGATCGGCTGATATCAGCAAGAGCCACTTCTAATAGTGATTCGCTAACTAATAGTATTATTTTTTTGTATAATATTTACTTGTCTTAAATTCAGCCGCTTACAAAATATTCTCAAACTCGCAACCTGATTACAGTCAATTCAGTCAAGCAGATGTGCGAGAGTCATGCCTAATTTCCCTCCAAAATTGTGTGACGAGACTCAAATGAGAACTCACCACTCTTCGAATACAAATCGGTCTCATTTCCGTTTGTAAAGTCGCGAGTAGAAGCCGAATTTGTACAGACGGCTGCATGTTAGGTTACCCATTTTCGCTGCGATAGCCGGCGCTTTACTTACACACACATACATATACTACCTATTCAGAATATTCCGCTAAAATGCAACCGCTTACTACTGCTTTAAATTGTCCAATTATATTTACTATTTATTGATCCTGTGCCACTGGCATCCACAACTTCCCATTATCAGATCCTCGATTGAGACAAAATGTTCATTATTTTTATAGAATGATCCTACTTAGAACAACAGGCACATATTATTTACGGCAACACTCTAAATTCCTAGAAATCTAATCATTTTACGTTTTGCCCCTTCTTAATTGTCTTAACATTAATCTCTTACGTTTCGTACACGTAATTTGGAAACAGGTAATTCTAGTGCTTGTGAGATGCCATGTGACCTCCACAAAAGAGAGACAAAAACACATATCCTCTGACACATATCCGCATATCCTCTCTGTCGATCAAGAGGGAGCGCCCCACTACCACTCGACCAATGCGGCCGTCAAAATCCTTACTAATCCTTACTTATATTATAAACGCGAAAGTTTGTATGTATGGATGGATGGATGGATGGATGTTTGTTACTCTTTCACACTCAAACGGCTGGACCAATTATGATAAAATTTGGTATGGAGGTAGCTGACACTCTGGATTAACACATAGGCTACATAATTTTCCCAAATTTCCACGGGAACGAAATCCCGGGCAGAAAGCTAGTTATCTATAAAATCACTATAAACAATTCCCACAGCGCCATCTAACTCCAAACTATCAGCAATCATCCTCGCATATAAGTCGCGCAACGAGTAATGAGCACTGACCTTGAATGACAACATCGTCCCGTTGTAGACATAAGAGTTGGTTTCGTTTGTTTTCTTCAAGGTCACCGCTCATAAACCGCTGCGATGCTTATACTTAATTAAACATTAGCCTCCCTTCGTGCCCCTCGGTGGGTATGGGCTGGTAAAAAAAAACATATTTAGTCAATTACAGATTCTTACTATGTAGTCCAAAGTTACTTGAAATGGTCGGTGGATTTCTAAAATATCACATGTCAGAAAGAAACAAGAAAAATAATCAGAGTGACAAAAATAGTGATATGCTTAAAAAGCTTGTTCACACATCTCTCGTTCAGCTCTTCCCTATCTCCTCTTACACGCTCGTTCGCCTCACCTTGTAATCTGGCGCGTTAATGGCACAGATAATTAATAGCGGGAGACGCTGTAATTTTGCGAACAGGTGTCTTGGCAGTTGGCACGGACTTGGCACAAGGGCCGAACATAGTCTACCTGTGGTCTAGAAGTGTTGAATTATTTATAAGAAAGAATTGAGTCTATTTCAAGTACTTGTAAAGATTTTATTTCAATCTCTTTATTTTAGGAACTTAAAATGACTGAGCGACTATTCTACCTCCATAATACCATAATAAGCGGTGATAGCCCAGTTGGTAATGAGCCAGACTTGTAATCCAAAGGTCGTGGGTTCAAATCCTGGTGCAGGCCTGTACCACTAATTTCGTCTTTTCGGATTTATGTCCGGATTTCTAATTATCACTTGCTCAACGGTGAAGGAAAACATCGTAATGAAACCCGCCCGTCCGAGAAAATTCATTTTCGAAAGACCAGCGGTCCACCAACCCGCATAGGGCCAGCGTGCTGGACTATGGCTCAAATCCCCTTCGTGTTTGGAAGGGAGGCCCGTGTCCCTCAGTGGGGACGTATATGGGCTGATAAGAGAGAGAATACCAAAAAACTATAACACGGTACTACAGGTACGTTATAAACCCATTGTCAAATGAGTCGACTAGCGGCGCCACTGCAAACTGAATGTTAAATTGCCTGACAGTTTGCAACTTAATTGGCGATGGCGCTGCTGCAGCTTGAGCACGATGGCGACATACTCGCGCGGCGCGCCACCCGGCTGACGGTAAAACTTCACCGGCTTGCTCGCCCTCTGGCGTTGTCAATGTTGACATTTTGACATAGGACCGCGGCGCATTACGCGCGCTATCACCATCGTACTCGAGCTGCTGGTTGAGGCGTTGGCCACCATTGTCATTTCACTGCCATTGAGATGCCATTATCCAAGAGTAGATGCCCAGTAAGCTATTACAAAAAATTATAAAGAGAAAACATCTTCATCAGCCCATATAGGTCCCCACTGCTGGGGCACGGGCCTCCCTCAATAACGTGAGGGGTAAATGCCATACTCACCACGCTTGGCAGACGGGTTGGCGAGGGTTTTGATATAATTGCAGAGTTTTCCTTCTCTGTGTGCAGATGAACTTGCTTGAATATTTACCTTAGTCGCCTTGTACGACACCTCGGTAAGAAAGAGAATTGTCGTATTCTACACTGCCAGGGACTCACACGGCAACATATAGAAATATAATTATTATAGTTTTTTCATCAGATGTATATGCAACTATCCAAGCTGTACGAGTACATCGCACATTTGTTTACTTTGCATTTAATCCTTAGTACGTAATTAGCGTGCAATTACAGACAATTCACGTTCGCCTCTAATTGTGCGCGCACACACTGTCAAATACAATTTGTATCAAGACAAATAAAATAATTTACGCAATTTTATCAGGAGTTTTCCTGTCCATTTATCATCTAATGTAAGCTGATAAGTGCTCGTACACAAACAATTTTCTGAGAAACCTTTGCACAATAAAAAATAAAAATAAAAAACACTGTGGGTAGCTATAAAACACTGTGGTTAGCTATAGCTATACAACATTTCCCAAGTTCAGAGCAGTCAAAGAGCAATGACTCATCATCTTCGTAATTGGAAAACTTGCTGCTGATAATCGGTTCCCGAGATCGACACCAAGTTTTTTCGCATCCTAACTTGCTTTATTTAAAGTTTGCTTCGCCTTTTCATTTTGTTTGCCTTTTTATACAAAGAAAGGTGTTTAAGAGGTTTAATTATGCATAGACCCGTTTCGTTTTTTACATTTTCAATGTAGCGTAACAATATTACGTGTTTTTTAAAGTAATAATAAAGGTCACGCGTGTCTTGTCTATGAGGTGACTATAAATTAGCGAAACCTTAGGCAGTGATTATCTCCATGAAACTGAACAACTTACCACAGGGAAAGTATGGAAATTCAGCTGATTTGCCATATACATAAATCAATATATTCAAGACTAGCTGATGCCCGCAACTTCGTTTGCGTGTTAATTTTTTCTTTTGAAAAAATTAATTTAGTTTAAGATTTAGATTTTTACATACAAAAGTTTTTTCCCGCTAACTCCCGTTCCCGTGGGAATTTTGCAATATCCTGTTGCAACTAAGCTTTAAGTTTACTAAGGGTACCTGCCAAATTTCAAGCGTCTAACTTAAGCGGTTTAGATTTTTCATCCAAAAGGATTTTCCCGCTAATAATTTCGGGAATTCCTTTCTTAGTGCACCTCTACGGTACCTAAGCTACGTCCCTTCCAAATTTCAATAGCCGTTTAGGCTGTGCGTTGATATGTCAGTCAGTCAGTCAGTTTCTCCTTTTATATATTTAGATAACTCTTTTACTAATGTAGGATTGATTACCTACTAGTTTTCACTCTTCAGCCCTCCAACAAAAAGAAAAATGTTTTCTATGCAAAATCTATGTGTTACTCCTGTGAAGAAAAGACAAACAAATACAATTCCGCATTTATAATAGCACTAAGGATAGTTGAAATGCAGAGATAGCCCATCAGTTGGTAATAAGGCAGACTCGTGACTGGGTTGCGGATTCAAATACTGGTGCGGCTGGTATCACCAAATTCGTCTTTTCGGATTTATGTACGGATTTTTTTATTAATTATCACTTGCTCAACGGAGAAGAAAAAACATCGTGATGAAACCCCATGTCTAACAAAATTAGTTTTCGAAAGACGAGCGGTCCACCCGCTTACGGTCACATGCAGTCCACTTGCAGCATGGTTCATTGTCTCAATAGATCATAATCTTTGTTTAGAATAAGCTATTGTGAACCGCATGTAATAGTGAATAAATGATTTGTCTGTCTGTCTGTCTGTCCACCAACCCGCACTGGGCCAGCGTGGTGGACTATGGCTTTACACCCCTTTGTGTTCCAAATGGGAAGCCCCCTGCCTCTCGGTATAGGGACGTGTATGAGACGATAAAAAAAAATTAAATAAGATTTTACTATCACCTACTTTAAAAACCCTTTTTTCCTCCAGGATGCATCAGGTAAATGCATGGCGACTCAAAAGCATCTCGTGAAGGAGAGTCCGGAGATGCTGGCGATCGCCACCTGGACCGGCCAGGTGCCCAGACGACCTACCCTGCCGCCTGGAGCCAGGGTGTCGCAGCTGATGGCTCTTGGCTCCAGAAGAAACCCTGGCAGTGTGGTCTGGATGCTGGCCAAGTCTGATGCGGAGATGAAGTGAGTATGAGTAGTTCTAAAATTTTTTACGTAATATTAAGAAATTTTAACTAAATAACTCTAAATTAAACATTTTGGATCACCCCCGACGTTTGATTGCTCATAATTATTACGGCTGAACAAGTTCTGATCAAATATAATTATGAACCATCTCGAGTATGTCTGTCAACTTTCAAACAAAAAATCGAATCGAAATCGAACTATTCTTATAGGAGCTACGATACCACAGCAGACACACATACATACAGATACACAGACATACAGATACACAGCCAAACAGATACACACGTCAAACTTATAATACCCTTCTTTTTTTTCGGGAGTTTAAAAAAAGATTTTCCTGAATCTAAGCTTAATCTAAATCTTTGAAAGATTTTTCTGTTAGCGGTTAAAAAAAAAGAAAAATACTGAAGAATCCTTTGCCTTCCTCGAAATAAAAAAACAAAAAAAACTAATTATTATATTGTACAATATTGTTCTATGTCTATATATGATCTCTGCATTCTATCCACAGACTCAAATTAATAATATTGTAGGATGCATGTAAGCAGGGTGTAAGACATATTTTTTTGAAATTTCCTTAAGAACGAAGTCCAGAGCGTATTTATTTAGAAAGTCTTCAAAGGCATTTCAAAGGTAAATAAAATAAAAAGCAAACATGAAAACCTATTTCATTCAAAGACTCCACGGTTCAACATTCAGGAGACGCGTGTCGGCGTCCGTCGTCGGGGAGATATCTTGCATCACTTTCAATTCCGTGTAAGACACTATCTTGGCTCTCTTTTCTTCGCACAGTTATTTGTTCAGGATCCTTTGGGAGGTAGCGTCACTTCATTGAGCTGTTCCAGGCGTTACTAGTTGTTCTCGAATTTATTTTTTGTAGCTTGAAAATTGCATCTACATAAAATAAAAAATAAAAAGTATACCTAACCCCCGACATTTAGGGACTTGCTACAAAAAATAAAACGAAAACTGAGACAATGTTTAAAAATGGCTAAATGAACACAGATTCCTTCAAGATACAAGATATTTTTTACGTATAGGTACAACATAACACTGTGTTCGAAACTAATAAAAATGAAAGATTAAATTTTTAAAATTAATTTAAGTAGTTTTTTTATCATTAGTCAATCATTAAAATATATTATATAACATTAATAATAAATTATATGTCAAAACTTAAGACTAATAAAATAAAATTTGAAACAAAAAGTTCTAGTTTTATTATAAATAAAAGTAGTTAGGTTAAATATTGAAATAATATGATGCATGTCATTATTTGCCTTTCCGATAGGGATGAATTAACAACAACCAAATAACACAAGTCAGTAGACATTATAGGTGGTGTTTTGATGTTTTATGGTAAAGCAGTTATTGCTTAAAACTCTATGGCTGAACTAATTTTGATCAAATATAGCTGCGAACCATCTTTATTACGTCAGCTTTCAAACGAAAAAACTGCATCGAAATCGGTCTATTTGACTTATCAATAACCTTAGTACAACATTGTTCATAGCTCGGTAAATAACTCGGAAACTGTGTCATTAAAATCTATAACGCGTAAAATCCAACATTATTAATTGCCTTTATAATTAATTTATAAGGTACCTTTTTGCTAGGTTCTCTTTTTTAGACGGCCGGTTTGGTCGAGTGGTAGTAGCGCTGTCTCTTGATCAACGGGTCCTGGGTTCGATCCCCAGTCGGGGAAAACATTTGTGTAAAAAGCAGATGTTTGTTCTCGGGTCATGGGTGTTTGTGTTTGTCTTTATGTGTGTTCCGAGGGACCCACGACACAAGGGAAAACCTTAATGTAGGCCTTTGAGTGTGTAGCGTTTTTTTTTTTTTTTTTTTTTTAATAACGCGTAAAATCCATCATTATTCATTGCCTTTATAATTTATTTATAAGGTACCTTTTTGGTAGGTTCTCTTTTTTTAACAAGTTAATTATGTATCCATAGACTTGAGTTTTCTAGGTTGATGGGTTTGGGCTGGGCGTTGATGAGTAAGTGAGTAAAGACCTTCAGTCGCGAAATATACGCTGCCAGTGCCGTCTTCAACCTATAGGAGGCCCTGGGCACGTAGGATAATCGGGACCCTATGACTTTGACAGAATATTTTAATATGTAGTACCTTAACACCGAACCCCGACCGAAGTCCTACCGAAGTCCGACGCCAAACAGCTTGCTGTGTTCCGTCGGTGCGTGGGAGTACCAGTGCCTCTATAGGCATTTTCTGGGTGAACTCGCTCCATCGTCGACCTCATCTTTGACCTTTATGGTCAAGATTGAGGTCAAGAGTTAACCCATCTTATAATATAAAAAAAAAACTACACTTTATAATTTTTTTTTTGAAGTCAGTGTTATATTTAAGGTACTATTTAAGTATATGTCTGATTTTCAGGCATGAGTTAAGCATATCATCAGCGCATTGCGCTTAACGCTTGCAAAGCCATTAAGCAAGTACGTTTTCTGTTCAGTAATTTTAATTATTATTATCTACTAAGGGGGCCCCCATTCCTACACACGCACACACACTCACATACATACACACACACACACACACACACACACATATACGAGCATTTAACCTAATTTTTCCTACTCAATTTTAATCAGATTACCTTTTTCTTTTTTTTTTCTTTTTGTTAATACTTATCCAAAGACGTACCTACCGTGTCCACCTGGTCCGGAGCAGGAGAGGCTGGTAATCTGTAACACAGGTCTCCCTAGTACAGATACCAGTCTCTCACATAGATTATTTGTACTGTACCTCTTAGATTAAGTAAATTTTTGTAAACCATATTCTGTGTGAGAAAACAAATAATTTATTTTTATTTTTATTATTAATCGCGGGGCCCTGGCCACTTGCCCAGGATGCCCAGTGGGAAAGAGGGGCCTGTACACTGCTGTCCATTTCCGATATTGCGTTAATAAAACTGTTTCCCAAACAACACGCTAGGCTTTAATAACTTCTATGCGCCCCACACAAATAGTAGGGGCACAACCCTGACAAGAGATTACGTATATTTGACTTGAGTTTCAGAAACAAAAATATTGTTATTGCTCACCGAACACAAACGGCCTGCCTATAGAGGATATTATTCGAATAAAACGAATATTTTTGCTATCTCATAGGTAGCTTATTGAATTATTTATAGAAGACTGGATTTCGAAGGGTTATTACTTCGATTGAGGCTTATTTTACTAGTATTTTTGTGGATACGTTAGCCTTTTGTTGCATCTCATGCGTGACAATTTAACTGCGATAGCACCACGAAATAAAAAAGGTGCAAAGTCCAGAGTGGTGCATTTATGTTACGACACTAGCGAACGCCCCCGCGGCTTTGCCCGCGTGGACTACTACAAAAAAAGAAAAACAAGAAATAAAAACAGAAAAAGTCAACCCGCCCTGGCATTTGAACTGAACCCGTGTTTCAGAGCCCTACTATAAAGTCAAGCTTCTAGCCTTTTATTTGACAGTAAAAATCAATGAATACGTTAAGGGGCCATCCATAAATTACGTCACACGTTAAGGGGGAGGGAGGGGGTTCACGAAGTGTGACATTGTGTGACAAGGGGGTGGGAGGGGTCCTTCATTTCGTGACGTTATATTTCAAAATCTATTATAATCTAAGTGTTAAAACACGAACTTTGAACTATTAACGAAAAACTCGAATACATTTGCAACTTTATCTGTATAAATATAAGTTTCAAATTGTTAATTTCGTGAAATGTTACTTTTGATGTTAATTTTATTTAAAAAAATTAAATGGAAATATAACTTATTCCGGAACTGCTTTTTTATTCAATAATTACCTACTAGATGTAAAATTGCAAAAGGTGTGACGTCACACTAGGGAGGGGGTCTTACAAATGTGACCAGCTGTGACAAGGACGGGGGGGTCGAAAAATCATGAAATTCGTGTGACTTAATTTATGGATGACCCCTATTTACTTTTCGCCAATTTCTTCTGTTTCCCGTGGGAATTTGGGAAAATTATATAGCGTACTTGCTATTCTGCTACTAAGCTTTATTACTGCAAACTTTCATCAAAAACCATCCAGTAGTTTTTGCGTGATTGAGTAACAAACATCCGTCCAAACATCTAAACTTTCACATGTATTAGACTCTGTTAGCATATCTGCAGCTCTAGCACGATAACGACAAACTCGCGCTTGGCTCACGCTGAAACTTCACTTTGATTGCGCGAGGGTCCCGCGCAAAGGCTTGCTCGCCCGCCCTATGGCGTTGTCAATTTGACATTTTGACATAGGACCGCGGTGTTGTCGCGGCGCTGTCGTACTCGGCCTGCTGGAGCTGAGCAATTTATTCACGTGGTTGCTTGTCTAACTGATAATCCTAAATTCTGTGATAGCCCTTTTTACAAAGTTTTTGTTTAATTATAGTCTTAAATTTTTCTAAAGGTAGGTTTTGAATACACATGGGAATCTTATTGTAGAAGCGTATACATTGACCCATAAAAGAGTTTGTTACTTTGTAGAGACGGCTGTCTAGTATATCCAAGTTATGTTTGCTTCTAGTGTTTACATTGTGCCTATCACAATTTTTCTTGAACAATTGTTCATTTTTCTTTACATATAAAAGATTATTAAATATATGTATACTGGGACGCAAATGTCAAAATATATATTTCCTTAATGAAAAATAATTCTAGGAGTCTGTAGCTGTCCGTCACATCTGTCGGCCATTCCTCTGCCGTCTTAGTCGGCCGGCGCCTTAGTGAGAAACGCGACCGCTCCCATTATTTACAATAATTGGCTGAAAGCGGATAGCGAACGTGAAACGACTGCTTCTGAGGGTTTAGCGGCTCTCAAACTTTATTATTTGTTTATCTTTATGTTTAGTATTGAAAATTTGTTCAAATAAAAAGGAACATAAGATAAAATATACAAAAACTAAACAATAAAAACAAGTTAACTTAAAACTAACCGAACAAACCGCCTCGGACTGATAAGATAAGTTTTTATTCAGTAAAAAATATTTCAATAGGTATAGAACATACACAATTTTTGTTATAACTGTCGCCAATACTAATAATAGGAACCTCAGAGTTCCTGTGCTGTGAGGATGGGCAGTGTTCCCATTAACAAACAGTAGAGAAGGATCCTAAAGTGGAGCTATTGAAAATTACAATAATAATGATTTAGTAGCGACTTTTCAGTAATACAGCGGTGATAGCCCAGTTGGTAATGAGCCCGACATGTAATCCGAAGGTCGCGGGTTCAAAGCCTATTGCGGGCCTGTGCCACTAAATTCGTCTTTTCGGATTTATGTACGGATTTCTAATTATTACTTGCTCAACGGTGAAGGAAAACATCGTGATGAAACTCGCTCGTCCAAGAAAATTCATTTTCGAAAGATGAGTCGTCCACCAACCCGCATTGGGCCAGCGTGGTGGACTATGGCCTAAATCCCCTTCGTGTTTCGAAGGGAGGCCCATGCCCCTCGGTGGGGACGTATATGGGCTGGTAAAAGTAGCGACTGTGAGTGTGGTGAGTGTGAGTGAAGGTATGGGCGTATTGTGTGTGTTTGAAGGTACTCATTATGCTACTTTTTGGATGGCTAGGGAGATATGCTGAGTCAGGTACACACGATAGCACATCAGGCTATACATGTTGACCTTGATGTCACCCTTATCTCGTAATAGTGCCGGCTTTCGTAATGCGCATTTGGGGTAACATGACGTGCTGCTGTCAGTACGTTCTGGCGCGGGAGTCTGCCCCATTCTTTTTGAGACACTATCCCTACTCTCTGACGAATATTGATTGAAATATTTTTTATTTTTCTCTCACCCACAAAATAATAGGTCTTTATCTATGAAATTGCTGATTTTTTCTCAAACTTTATTTTTTCATAATTATTTCATTGAACAGCTGTTACTAAAATGGTTTTTTATTTAAAACTTTGGTCATATAACGGAGATTTTGAGTAAAACGAATACATATTTACTTTGGGTGTTTAAAAGTTTATCAAGTTTTCTATGAAACGAAACGAAAAAGCGCTTTTTAGTATAAAAGATCTAAAAAGTTTGAGAAGCTCTGTTACCGTACCCTCTTCGTAGGAAGATACATTCATTCATCACGTTTCTGCGAAGGCTGAGCTGTCCCAGATCTTATTAAAATCGATAACGCCATGCAGACAGACATTTTTTCATTTTCTGTGTACTTTCCGTGCCTCGAGGAAAATGATATTTCTTTTCTAACGAGTTAGAAAATATTAAAGTATGTAGGTACTTAGGTTCTTTTCGAAGGGTTTGAAAATATGTATTCCTTTGTAGAGACGAATAATAACTTAGTATAACATAGCTACAATGCCATGCAATGCATAGCTCCTGTCGTGTGGTGATCGGTTGAGAATAACACCACCCCATCTCATTCCGTGGGTATCGTAAGAAGCGACTAAGGAAACACAAATGAGACCTGCCTCCTAGTAATCCATCTTAGGCAACGACACCTCAGTTTGTTTTCAATCTGAGGTGGCCTCCTATGGTCTCATGTGGTATGGTAGGCTCTGTAAAGGGCCGTTTGGTTCGCGACCACCCTTCTACCGAAGTCCGACGCTAAACAGCTGTGTTCCGTCGGTGCGTGGGAGTACCAGTGCCTTAATTGGCATTTTCTGGGTTAACTCGCTCCATCGTCGACCTCATCTATGTCCTTGGTCAAGATTGGGGTCAAAAATTAACCCATCTCATTATTAAAAAAAATTCATAGACAGATACAGAGATACTCACGTCAAACTTGTAACACCCCTTTTTTTGTCGGAGGCTAAAAGTACTTCACATTATGGAACAACTGTACAATATATTAAAGAGTACTTTATTTTACTGAAAGTCCCTAGAAGGTATTCTTGGATAAGTGTTATGGCCTTTGAGTGCGTCTTGATGGCTTTCTTTGTTCGATAGAACGCCTTGGTTCGTAATACAGGCTCTACTAAATACCTATTCAATATGAAAACCTATTGTAACTATCGTAAGTATAATTTCCACGTCAAAAACGTAAGAGTCATCGACTTCAATCCCAAAAAGACAATTTTTTCGAGAGTTTCCCTCAATTTCTTCAGGATTCCACCATCAGATCCTGGTTTCCTTACCATGGGACCACCCTTGGGATACTCCCTTTCCAACAAAAAAAAAATCAAAACGACGAAGTTATCCGCGGACATACATAAAAAAAATATACGGTCGAATTGAGAAACCTCCTCCTTTTTTGAAGTCGGTTAAAAATTAGAATCAATTTACTTAGATTTTCATAATCCTTTGAAGTGATGTTAGAGAATTCATCCCATGAATTTCCAAAAAACCCGTAACTTGTACGAGTATATATACTTTTTCTTCTTCTTATCGTGTAGGTATAGTCAAGTGTGTGGCGAACTTGGCTAACCCTGGTGTCAGAGTTTTCAAACCGCACAATGGCCTCTGACTTGGTTTTAACGACGTAGTCAATCGACAACAGCCGGGACCGACAGCTTAACGTGCCTTCCGAAGCACGGAAACTCTCGTGATACATAACCACTTTGGTCACCCATCAGGTTTCCTGACCCTGTTTACATTGCTTAACCCCACTGATCGGTTGACTTATACTTTTAATTAGTGTGTTTAGTCCTAGAAGTTACTTTTGGAGAGAAAATCGAAACTGTTTTAATATTTCGGCTTTAATATTGGCACGTGCTGGGAAAAGTTTAATTATAATCGTTTCGTTAATTAGTTAAGTTGATTAAAAAACCCAAATATCCTAGATGAGTACTGATTTGTGAATAACATATTAAATACTCGCTTTCCGCCCGTGCCTCTGCCCGCGTGGACTACAGGTTATATCGTGCCCATCTGTGGGATAAAATATAGCCTATGTCCTTTCCCAAGCTCTAATCTATCTCTGTACCAAATTTCATAAAAATTGGTTCAGTAGTTTAGGCGTAAAAGACGGACAGACAGACAGACAGAGTTACTTTCGCATTTATAATATTAGTATGGACTAGCTTTTCGCCCGGGACTTCATTATCGTGAGAATTTGGGAAAATGATGTAGCCTATGTGTTAAGCCCCCGCGCGATTTAACACACCCGTGTGTGCAGGATTTGTATCGCACGCCGCGTAAACAAGCGCGCGACGGGTTCCAGAGTGTCAGCTACCTCAATACCACATTCTATCAAAATTAGTCCAGCTGTTTGAGCGTGAACGAGCAACAAACAGCCATAGATATCTTTACCGTGTGGTGATCGGTTGAGAATAACACCACCCCATCTCTTTCCGTGGGTGTCGTAAGAGGCGACTAAGGAAACACAAATGAGACCTGCCTCCTAGTAATCCATCCCAGGCAACGACACTTAATTTTCTGAATCTGAGGTGTCGTCCTATGGTCTCATGCGGTGTGGTAGGCTCTGTAAAGGGCCGTCTGGTTCGCGACCACCCTCCTACCGAAGTCCGACGCCAAACAGCTTGCTGTGTTCCGTCGGTGCGTGGGAGTACCAGTGCCTTTATCGGCATTTTCTGAGTTAACTCGCTCCATCGTCGATCGCATCTTTGACCTATGGTTAAGATTGAGGTCAAGAGTTAACCCATCTTATAATAAAAAATATAAAAAAAGATACAAACCTTCACGTTTATAATATTAGTAATCATTAGAAATCAAAAGCTACATGTATTTTCATCTGCCCAGTCACTGGGATTTCCACAAAAGTTTGCGAAAACAAAAGTGTTTCGCAAATTACATCCCAACACGCGAACAAAGTCGCAAACCGAAACATCCTTGGAAACAACAGAACCAGACCCTCCCCTCTCCCTTACCGATCCCCCTTGGAATTTTATACCGAAGGCATTATCCAAAAAGTAATTTCTTTTCCTCTCGCTTGTCGAGCTGTCACACCGCTCGCCCATCACGCCGGGGTGGTATAAAGCGCCTGTGTCTCTTGTTTTCGGGCTCGGCTTTCATGATAGGTACAGTCAGTTAGATGTTGTGTCTACCTTTTTGTAAAATCTGGGTTTCATGTGAAATGCTAGATTAGGTTTTAGGTGAGTTCGTCCTAGGGCTTAGTAACTTTTTAACCCCCGACAAATAAAAGTTTGACGTGTGTATCTGAGTGTATGTCTGTGGCATCGTAGCCCCTAAACGAATGGACCGATTTCGAGGCGGTTTTTTAATTTGAAACATGACTTAATTAAGTTGGTTCGTAGCTTTATTTTATAAAAATTGGTTCAGCCGTTTAAAAAATAAAAGCGATATATCGGGACTGACACATTTTTTTAAATTTTAGAGTTATCCCTTTCCATGCTTGACCTGCAAAGCTAACACATCTAACATAAACGCGTGATATAATTTTGTCTTGTCAATGTCGTTCTGGCTGTTCCATACTGACATTACGCGATAGAACGAGAAGGTGGAAAAAGATATAAAATTATCTTACGTGTCTATGTTAGCTATGCTATACAAAGCAGCGACTGTCAGAACTTCATGATCCTGCTAACACTGTAACCTCACTAGATTGGATCAGGACATGATGACACATGGATTTGGAAAATATAATTTCTTGGTTAGGGTGTGTGTTTCCCAGTGGTCTGTCTTCAGGCACCTGTTAAACAACTTTAAAATTGGGAAGCTTGTAGAAAACTTTGCACTTCTATTCAATTATTTGAAAAATAGCGTTCACAGTCGTGAACCTGCCAATGTTAAGTCCTTTAATCAAAGCTAAAATATAGAACTGCGAAGTCAAATAGCAATATCAAGTAACCCTTAGGGTTGTAGTACGCCAGAGCCTCGTCCGTTGATCAGCAGCTGTAGCACGATAACGACGAACTCGCGCTCGGCTCACGCTGAAACTTCACTTTGATTGCGCGAGGGTCCCGCGCAAAGGCTTGCTCGCCCTATGGTGTTGTCAATGTTGACATTTTGACATAGGACGGCGGTGTGGTCGCGGCACTGTCACTATCGTACTCGGCCTGCTGCAGGGTGCACCGCTAGCAGGCGAGGATGGTGGGAGCACAAGATGTTTTGACCTGTTCGCACTTCCAAGCTTCTACGTTTATCAACTACGTTGTGTATGCTTCTAGTAATACAATAGTGTATCACATACGTCATACATGATTACATAACACACTTAGCCCCGATTCTGTAACTTAAGTTGTGTGTCGATGGAATGGAGGCCATTTTATCTGTTCAGATGGCGAAATTGAGAACTATTTAATTTTCATATATACTTGCTGACAGCCACCCCGACCAGCAGCCACCAGCCACCGCCAACCGAACGTAAACTTGCAAACTACCTAGCAACTGAAAATTCAGTTGGCGGTGACGCCACTAGTCAAAGCAGCCGATATAAGATGTATGAAGTTGGATAGTTCTCAATTTCGCCACCTGAACGGATAAAATAGCGAAGATTCCATTGACACACAACTGAAGTTACAGAATCGGGGCTGTTCTCACATCACCTTCCGCGGCTTTACCTACAGCTAAAGTAGCCTTAAAAAGGTCCCTCAACACAACCGTATACCCCCGAATGGATGTTATTTTTTCATATGGATGTGTGCGCGGTATATATCACAGGCTTTACCTCTGTCAACTAAAACCCTGGCGTTAAGGCGCTGGAAATTAATCCGCAAGGATAGGGCCTCGCCAGGGATGAATTCAGGTTCAACCGACTGTAAAAGGGCCCCTTGAAGATTTATACAAGTTCTCCTTAAGACGACTATTAGGATTACCGCGTAAGTCTAGTGTAATCTAGTGTAATCCGTTACACTAGACTTAAGCGCTGGTGCGGTTTTTGATTTAATTATATTTTACTTTATCAAGCAACCTGCCTCTGGGCTTACTTTTTTTTTAACTAACACTAGCTTTCCGCCCGCTGCTCCGCCCGCGTGGACTTTAGGTTTTATCGTTCCCAGCTGTGGGATATAAATATTAATATTTTCAATATTTCAGCCAAATCGGTTTAGCCGTTCTTGAGTTGTAAATAGTGTAACTAACAAAACGACTTTCTTTTATATATGTATATAGATTTATAGTATCAGTTGTATGTAGGACATTCAAACTGATAACTCAAAAACTACTGGACCGATTTTAAAAAAGAAAGCTCTCGTATAGTGACGTAATCTTATAGTACAACCGCCTAAATGAGTCCTCGTCCGTGGGGTACAGGGGTGCGGGGGTACGACGACAAAGGGGAACGAGAGAGGTGCCGTAGCGTGATATACAAGAGGTGAAATGTGAACTGGACATTTCTTGAGATATGTGACGTCATAGTGATTAACGGTAAACAGGTGAAGACTTTTATTAGAAAATACTTTTCCGAATTCCCACGGGAAAAAATCCCGAGCAAATATAGCTACGAAACATCTCGTTTTCGTCAGCTTTGAAACAAAAAAAACTGCATGAAAATTGGTCCATTCGTTTAGGAGCTACGATGCCACAGATAGACACACAGATACAAACGTCAAACTTATAACACCCCTCTTTTTTGTCAGGGCTTTAAAAATGTTTGCGTCCCCCATGGCCCCCTCTAAGTACGTACTTCATCTAACACATGGACCTCACCACCTTCGTTCCGCACAACATTTTTAAGGCCTCTGGGATTAAAATAATGGCACCGACGTGAATTTCACCCTAATACCACTAATTAATATGAATTAGCCTTACATTTCCCATAAGTTGAGGTAGGTACTTTGCGTTAGCTTTTGTAAATTTTTATTTTTAAACCCCAACAAAACTAAGGGGTTGTTACACAAGTTTGGCGTAAGTATATGTAGGTCTGTCTGTTCGTTAGTAGCTACGATGCCACAGGCAGACACACAGATATACAGACACATTTCTTTGTGGTTAAACCTTCCCGCGATTCTTCCACACCCGTGTGTGCACGATTTGTATCGTAAACAAGCGCCGCGACAGGTTAAAAATGATATCTATACTAATACTAATAATAATAGAAAGAGGAAAGATTTGTATTTTTGTATGTATATAACGAAACTACTGGACCGATTTCAAAAATTATTTCACCATTAGGATGCTACATTATCCCTGTGTAACATAGGCTACATATTTTCCCAAATTCCCACGGGAATGAACTCCCGAGTGGAGCTAGTTATATATAAATACTTAAATATATATATATATATATATTATTCTCGTGTAGGTTTCCTAATAGACATAAGATACATATTTAAGTGTTATTTAATAAAAATCAATTTTTTTTCTTGCTACCAAGGGAATGGATGACTGCGATATCAAAAACGGTAAGATAAACGAGACTTGGTAGGTATGTGAGTAGTGATTTATAATTGTCTAAGTAGGGTTCCGCAGAGGCCGCTTTAAGGCCGTATTACAGATGGAGACTCGTCTTGATCTATACTTAAGTATTGATTGTCTCTTCCTCTCACTATCCAAATGACAAAAACCACCGCTACTCAAGTAAAGATCAGAGTCTGAGTCGCTATCTGTTATATGGACCCAAGAATGGCTAGGCACCCGATAGAAGAGAAAATCTTGGTGTGGGCCTTTGTGTGTCGTGTTTATTTATTTATTTGTTGTTTAATTATAATAACACAGGTAATAATAGGTCTTTACCTATAAAATTGCCGTTTTTTTCTCAAGCTTTATTTTATTCATAATTTATTTGATTGAACAGCTATTACTCAATATGTTTTTTACTTAAAACCTTGGCCATATAACGGAGATATTGAGTCAAATTAATACATATTTACTTAAGATTTATTTGCTGAAAAAAAATCTCACAAATATAGCTCGTTTCATCCGTCGTTTCATTGCTTATTTTTGCTGTACCGTTGTTACAGTTACAACTTTCAATAAAGTACCTAAGTATGATTAAAATTAACTTGATGTTGTCCAAACCTTCCCACAAAATTTTGCTAAATTTGGATTTCGCATTCCCGAGAAAAATCCAAAAACGTTAGTATGGAAAATTCAGTTTTCCAAAAATATTATATGAAAAAAGGCAATTTCATAGGTAAAGACCTATTATTAATTAACCTAGTTCAGGCATATTAGTGTTAAGTTTTTCCATTTATTTTGTACACCTAGTCCTTAGTTTTTTACTGTGAAATTCTTGGTTATAAATGATTTTTATTATTATTTTAATTATTAATTAAATCTCGTCCATCAGTTACCGCCGCCGCCGCACATCGAGCTGGTGATGTCAATGCCGTATCTCCGCACAGCCTTCAAGAGACCCACCGTTAGAGTCAGACGTGAGTACCTACTTTTATGAAAAACTATTTTTTTTCGTAGCGGTGATAGCCCAGTTGGTAATGAGCCAGACTTGTAATCCGAAGGTCGCGGGCTCAAATCCTGGTGCGGGCCTGTACCACTAAATTCGTCTTTTCGGATTAATGTACGGATTCCTAATTATCACTTGCTCAACGGTAAAGGAAAACATCGTGATGAAACCCGCCCGTTCAAAAAAATTCATTTTCGAAAGACGAGCGGTCCACCAACCCGCATTGGGCCAGCGTGGTGGACTATGGCCTAG
The DNA here is from genome assembly GCA_949987775.1 of Aproaerema taeniolella. NCBI lineage: Eukaryota > Metazoa > Arthropoda > Insecta > Lepidoptera > Gelechiidae > Aproaerema > Aproaerema taeniolella. Next base: position 14,198,911 of record OX465262.1, read on the forward strand.
GCCTAAAATCCCCTTAGTGTTTCGAAGGGAGGCCCGTGCCCCTCGGTGGGGACGAATATGGGCTGGTAAGATTTTTTTAAAATTTCGATTATCATCTTTACAACAGTCTTTAGGACAATTTATTTTAGGGAAAGAAAAATGTTGGGTGCTAATGGTATTGGAACCCACGACCCCAGGATAAGATCTCCTGGTGCTCTAACGAACTGAGCTATCGTGCCTTCAAGTCAAGCGGCGAAACTCATTCACTTACTAAGCACATGTGCGTGTAGGTTAGCGACATCTATATCGCTAATATTTGCGAATATCCCTCACGCTGGCTAAAGCGTTTTAAAAATACTAACTTAAAAACCTTTGGGACAATTAAAACAAAATAAAAATAAAAACAATCACAAAGATCCAAACTTTGCCGTGTGGTGATCGATTGAGAATAACACCACCCCATTTTTTTCCGTGGGTGTCGCGTCTAAGAAAACACAAATGAGACCTACACACACACACCATACGCTTACGCCTATAATCCTTAACGGGGTAGGCAGAGCATCAGTGGTTCTAGAACCACTAGATGCCACGGCACGGTTGACACAAATTGTGAGGGACCTGTCTCCTATTAATCCACCCCAGGCAACGACACCTCAATTTGTTCTGAATCTGAGGTGGCGTCCTATGGTCCCATGCGGTGTAGTAGGCTTTGTGAAGGGCCGTCTGATTCGCGACCCTCCTACAGCTTGCTGTGTTTCGTCGGTGCGTGAAGTACCAGTGCCTTATAGGCATTTTCTGGGTTAACTCGCTCCATCGTCGACTCATCTATGACCTTGGTCAAGATTGGGGTCAAGAGTTAACCCATCTTATAATAAAAATAAAAATAAACTTCCTGAGTCCTAGGTTCGATTCCCGGTCGGGGCAGACATTTGTGTAAAAAGCAGATGTTTGTTCTCGGGTCATGGGTGTTTGTGTCTGTCTTTATGTGTATTTCAAGGGACCCACGACACAAGAGAAAACCTTAGTGTGGGGCTTTGAGTGTGTTTCTTTATTTTTTTTTCCTTAGCCTACTGGACCGATTTCAAAAATTCTTTCACCATTAGGATGCTACATTATCCCTGAGTAACATAGGCTACATAATTTTCCCGAATTCCAACAGGAACGAAGTCTCGAGCGGGATGCTAGTTATAAATAAAGAGGAAAGATTTGTATTTTTGTATGTAACGAAAAAACTTAAAAACTACAGGAAATTTTTCAAAAATTATTTCACCGTTGGGATGCTACATTATCCGTGAGTAACATAGGCTGCACTCGCAGACGTCTTATGCGGTCACTATGACGGGGCTTAAGCCAAAAGATACTGACAGAATATCAGCGCTACAGCCTACTGCTGTAGCATGAACGCTGAGTCAGCGCCTATTTAGATGACATTATATTATATAGCTGCATAATGCTTAGTAATAAGATTATTTGTGTCATTTAAATAAAGTTTATTTCTTTCTTTCTAATTTTCCCGAATTCCAACGGGAATGAAGTCCCGAGCGGGATCTAGCATTCAATTTAATTCAATATTTTATTGCTGTCATTTTGGTAACATAGGTAGAAACTTGAGTTTACTATCACGTTATGCCGCAGGCGGCAAGCTAGTATAATATCGGGGTGCATTATTAAATCAATTCGGTGCTAACATTCAGTAATTCAACACATTATTCTGGTTGTGAGCTCTCACTCACAGTTGGCGTTAGGGGGGAGGGGGGGAGTCATTCAAGACCTGTAGGGTTGGCAGTTATCATTATCATATATGTTATTTTTAGACTCAGAGGATGTTTTTTAAAGAATTTCACGTAGGTGCCTTGGGGAAACTTTTTCAGTGTCATATGAGGAGATATGGCATTTTTGCTTCCTATTTTATTCTTCGAGATGGCTGACATATGATATTTGTAACAACGTTTTCAACTCCCATGGCTCTAAAATTTTGGAAAATTTCAAAAAAACTTAATTGACAAAGAAATTCTATATGTATAATTGTCGAACCTGCTCACAAAGTTTCACGAGAATCGGTTGAAAAATGCGACCTGTAGAGAACATCCGGATAGACAGCCAGACGTACAAAAGCATTTTTAGTATTTTTGCATTTTACTAATTATTGATCTTTATATGTAGAAACACATAGAAAAGTAGGTTTATTTTACCAACCCATATACGTCCCCAACGAAGGGCACGGGCACGGACCTCCCTCAGAAACACTTTTTTTTATATATTTTTTTATTGAAAATGGGTTCGCTCTTGACCACAATCTAGCTTAGGGCAAAGATGTGGTCGAGGATGTAGCGAGCTCACCCAGAAGAAGCCTATTCACTCGAACTTTAAAGATATATCAACTCGGAAATACAGACGCCGGCGCCGGCAGGGAATTCCACTCCCTGGCAGTGCGCAATATAAAAGATGAAGAATAGCGCTCAGCACGTATCCGAGGGATCTCGACAAGATAAGGGTGGTACCCCGCAGTGCGTCTGGACGTCCGATAGAAAAAAGGGGCAGGCGGAATGAGCTCATGTAGCCTCTGAGCACACTCTCCGAAGTACATCCTATAAAAAACACATAGGCAAGCTACTTTGCGTCTATGAGCTTCAAGCCATATTCCACCACGCTGGCCCAATGCGGGTTGGTGGACCGTTCGTCTTTCGAAAACTAATTTTCTGTTACGTGCGGGTTTCGTTACAATGTTTTCTTTCACTTCTGAGCAAGTGATAGATAATTAATTAGAAATCCGTACATAAATCTGAAAAGACGAATTTATTGGTACAGACTCGCACCAGGATTTGAACCCGCAATCTTTGAGTTACAAGTCTAGCTCATTACCAACTGGTAGGTATTACAGATTTGTTGAATTTATGTTATGACAGCCCTACGTGAGTCCCGTTATTTGATTAGTACTCGAATGACATAATCCTGCCACGCAGCCGATATTATACCTATCAAACAATATCCTTCAGATCCTATTTCGTATGTTATTGCAATGGTATTTGCTAGCAACTTTTGCAGAAAGTTTCAAAAGGACAACGCCAGAGGGCGAGCAAGCCTTTGCGCAGTTTTTTTTACCAGCCCATTTACGTCCCCACCGAGGGGCACGGGCCTCCCTTCGTAACACAAAGGGGATTTAGGCCATAGTCCACCACGCTGGCCCAATGCGGGTTGATGGAGCGCTCGTCTTTCGAAAATGATTTTTCTTGGTTGGGCGGGTTTCATCACGATGTTTTCCTTCACCGTTAAAAGTGATAATTAGAAATCCGTACATAAATCCGAAAAGACGAATTAAGTGGTACAGGCCCGCACCAGGATTTGAGCCCGCGGCCTTCCGATTACAAGTCTGGCTCATTACCAACTGGGCTATCACTTTCCGTGGGTGTCGTAGGAGGCGACTAAGGAAACATAAATGAGACCTGCCTCCTAGTAATCCATCCCAGGCAACGACATTTCATTTTTTTATCTGAATCTGAGGTGTCGTCCTATGGTCTTATGCGGTGTGGTAGGCTCTGTAATGGGCCGTCTGGTTCGCGACCACCCTCCTACCGAAGTCCGACGCCAAACAGCTTGCTGTGTTCCGTCGGTGCGAGGGAGTACCAGTACCTTTATAGGCATTTTCTGGGTTAACTCGCTCCATCGTCGACCTCATCTTTGACCTTATGGTCAAGATTGAGGTCAAGAGTTAACCCATCTTATAATAAAAAATAATAAAAAACCCTTACAATCAAAGGGAAGCATCGGAGTGGCGAGACGCGCGAGTTTGTCGCGGCCTGTGCTAGCTATGCTGACCGGATCAGAAGTATTATTTTTTAATCTTTCTTTGTTAGAATGGCATCGACTCACTTGAGATCTATTTATTGTAGGTCCACTTTAAAAAGCTACATTCGACACCGGTCAGGAGCGCCTATTATACAATGTGTTGTATATTTAATCCTTAATCAAAGGAAATGAATAATTATCGATGAAAAATTTTAAATTAACACACGTATTACTTGATGAAATACAGGGTGTAAAAGACAGCTTAGCAAAAACTGAAACCCTTTACTCAGACAATCATTCTGAATGATTTTCCAGTGGAATTTTTTTACGGAAAATTTTCAATTTTTTTCATGTTTTTCAATATTTTCTGCTTACATATTTTATTATTTAATCCATTTTGCAATAAAAAACAATCATAACAACATAAAACATGAAAACCAGCAATGTAGGTACATTGCACTCCGCGGGGGGATCGTGCGCGGGGCGCGGTCTTACGATACCTACGTTGTGTAGCGCCAAAGTAGGTAAATAATGAGAACTCCTTAACATGACGTTTCCGGGAAAAAATAATTACTTATAGCTGATGATAGTTATGGGTAGGTTACACCATTTAAGTATTTGCTAAGCTGTCCTTTACACCCTGTATTAGTAAAGGGACCATCCATAAATTACGTCACACGTTAAGGGGAGGGAAGGGGGTCGACAAAGTGTGACATTGTGTGACAAGGGGGTGGGAGGGGGTCATAAGTTTTGTGACGTCACATTTCAAAATGTGTTATGAGTATCAAAACGCGTTAATTTTTAACGACAAACTTAACTTCCTTAGTCCCAAGCACTCTTTTTACGTTTTTACTTTGGTTGAGACAATGAGTTTTGAGTTCCCAAACAAAAAATAACAACACTATTAAGTACTGCTTTTATTAAAAAATTACAAAAAATGGAAAATATGCAAAATATGTGACGTCACGCTAGGGAGGGGGGAGTCTTACAAATGTGACCAGCAGTGACAAGGAGGGGGGAGGGGTCAAAAAGTCATGGAATTCGTGTAACGTAATTTATGGATGGTCCCAAAGTGATAATAGGTTGTCAGCCTTTCAACCAACACAGTAAAACCCTCGCATCCCACTTACTGGTTTCTACAATTACAGGAGTTTACAGCTGGTACATTCCATTCCCAGTCCAGCGTTGAAATAGTGAATTCTCTGGTCAATTCGAGGTCCGAAATGCCCTTATAACCCTGGCCATTGGTTGCCATTACAATACGTAATAGGTTTGAACTCTCGGCATATATTAATGGTAGAACGATGAATATGGATAAAAGCGATTGTCAGAGTTTAGCACAAAGTGCGTGGATTATATTGTATACGAATTTATACAGACTGTTGATTTGGTCGACAACCCCCGACTCAGGGATGGTACTTACACGATAGTCATGTCAAAAAAATAAAGAAAAAATACTTTAAAGGCATCATTCAAAACGTACCAAAATTTAAAAGTGGCGGCCAAAAAGAGTAAAGTTATTATTTACAGCTTAGCTGTCATATTTTATTATGACAGCTAAGCTGTACGACCTTTACGAATTTTCCTTTTTTAAGCTTAAAAATCTAGATTTTCAAGCTTATTTCTAGATTTTCAAACTTAAATGTATTTTTAAATCTAGAATTTAAACCTTTAACCTAATACGAGAAATGTTTTGTATCACAATCTATTGAAACCCTATTTTCTATGGCCGGAACATTTAAAATCCAGATTTATAAGTGTCACGAACAAATCTAGTAATGGCCGTACAGCTTAGCTATCATACTAAAAAATGTTTAGAATAATATGTTCTTTCGAAATAATAACTGTAACTTTTTTGGCCGCCACTTTAAAAATTTTGGTATTTTTTGTATGGGCATTCGCCGTGAATTATGTCCTTTCCATAGAATAATCCATTAATTTCGCGTAGTAGCCACAGTATAGTTGCGCCTCGAAAACGTACGGCTGAGACGGGTCGCATGTGCCTGCTTGCGCAATGTTCGTTGTGCGGGGGCAGGGGGAGACGGGAGGCGCGAATTTTTAGGACATTAATGCTTAAATTTCATATTAAAGATTTATAAAAATATATTTTTTTTTTGGCATCAATGACGTGTATATTATCATCCTTGAGTCGGGGGTTGTCGAGCAAATCAACAGCCTGTATAGTTATCCTACATTTTACTTTATATTGGGGGAAATTAAATTATTTAGCGAAAACTTAGTAATTAATTAGTCCATAACACAGGATTTTATTCTAGAATGGACACCATGGTCTTACAAAGGTATGATGTGCATAACTTTCTCTTACCAGCCCATATACGTCCCCACCGAGGGGCACGGGCCTCCCTTCGAAACACGAAGGGGTTTTAGGCCATAGTCCACCACGCTGACCTAATGCGGGTTGGTGGACCGCTCGTCTTTCGAAAATGAATTTTCTTGGACGGGCGGGTTTCATCACGATGTTTTCCTTCACCGTTGAGCAAGTGATAATTAGAAATCCGTACATAAATCCGAAAAGACGAATTTAGTGGTATAGGCCCGCACCAGGTTTTGAACCCGCGACCTTCGGATTACAAGTCTGGCTCATTACCAACTGGGCTATCACCGCTTTACGAGTACAATAATATCCTTATAATTTAGATACTTTTGTGAAGAGTAGCATAATTAATTTTCATTTTATTTAAATTAAGGATGTGAATCAGGTCACAAAACTTTCCAATTCCATGACAAAAAAAAAACCCGGACAAGTGCGAGTCGGACTCTTGCGCGAAGGGTTCATCTATAAAATCTATAAAACCGCAAAAAAATCACGTGGTTGTATGGAAGCTCCCTCAAATTTTCATTTTATTCTGTTTTTTAGTATTTGTTGTTATAGCGGCAACCAAAATACATCATCTGTGAAAATTTTAACTGTCTAACTATCACGGTTAATGAGATACAGCCTCGGACAGACTTATCTATAAAAACGAGCAAAAAAACACGTTTTTTGTATGGGAGCCCCCTTAATTTATTTTATTCTGATTTTTAGTATTTTTTGTTATAGGGCCAATAAAGATACATCATCTGCGAAAATTTTAACTGTCTAAACTATCACGGTTAATGAGATACAGCCTGGTGACAGACGGACGGGGAAGGAGCCTTCGTAATAGGGTCATTAGGGTCCCGTTTTTACCCCTTGGGTACGGAGCCCTAAAAACACATCGAAATCGGTCCATTTGTTTAGGAGCTACGATGCCAGATACGCAGACCCCCTTTTTCGTCTAAGGCTAAAGAAGAAACTGTCATATTCCTACCAAGGTCATAGATGAGGTCGATGATGGAGCGAGTTAACCCAGAAAATGCCTATAAGGCACTGGTATTCCCACGCACCGACGGAACACAGCAAGGTGTTTTGGCGTCGGACTTCGGTAGGAAGATGGTCGCGAACCAGACGGCCCTTCACAGAGCCTACCACACCGCATGAGACCATAGGACGACACCTCAGATTCAGAACAAATTGAGGTGTCGTTGCCTAGGGAGGATTAATAGGAGGCAGGTCTCATTTGTGTTTCCTTAGTTGCCTTTTACGACACCCACGGAAACAAATGGGGTGGTGTTATTCTCAACCGATCACTACACGGCCAAAATTGATTATTTTAACAATTTGTAGACACTGTGTGATGATTTCTTACCGCGATTAATGCAAGTTAATAGATTAATCTAATTCGTGAAACTTTCAAACTGCTTAATAGAAAATTTAAGCCATTTATTCAAGACTGTCCTTATCAGTTACTTTATTTATTCCATAAATTAAAATTGGTCGCCTGTCACCAGTAGTTAATTATCCTCGTCTTCTCACCTTCCAAGGCTCTCGAAAATTATTTATCTAAATTTGATTCCCTTCGAGAGTTTTTTTGGGTTCACTATTAAATTTTCTTTATTTTTAAATTCCTATTTTATTAGATAATTTTTTGTTGGTAATTAATAAGTCAACTTTAAGTATCAGTTTATCTAAAAATATGTGATTTGAGAAAATCAGGGAAAAATATTATTTTGATTAATATACGAGCTTTCTGCCGAGACTTCGTTCCCTAAGGAATTAGTAAAATTTTATCATAATTGGTCCGGCCGTTTGAGCGTGAAAGAGGAACAAACATCCACATACAAACGGTCCTGACTCTCTGACTCCTCAACGCCCAGCCCAAACTCTTGGACCTAGAGAGCAGAAATTAGGTCTTAAAAAATGCCAAAGGTTCCTTTTATAACGTAGGCAAGGAATAAGGAAGAATTTTACGAAATTTCCCTGGAAACGAAGTCCCAGGTATCCTCTCTCTCTCTATTACCAGCCCATATACGTCCCCACCGAGGGGAACGGGCCTCCCTTCGAAATACAAAGGGGATTTAGGCCATAGTCCTCCACGCTGGCCCAATGCGGGTTGGTGGACCGCTCGTCTTTCGAAAATGAATTTTCTTGGACGGGCAGGTTTCATCACGATGTTTTCCTTCACCGTTGAGCAAGTGATAATTAGAAATCCGTACATAAATCCGAAAAGACGAATTTAGTGATACGGCCCGCACCAGGATTTGATGAACCTAGAGAGCAGAAATTTTGAACGTAAGCAAGGAATAAGGAAATTTTCCTTTTACGAAATTAACGAAATTTTCCTGGAAACGAAGTCCCTGGTATCCTCTAGTTGAAAATAAATGCACTTTTAAATTTATAACAATTTTAAATTTTATCAAAGCTTAACTTAGTAACATTAGCACAAGTATTTTTTTTTATTATGAGATGGGTTAACTCTTGACCCCAATCTTGACCAAGGTCATAGGTGAGGTCAAGAATGGAGCGAGTTAACCCAGAAAATGCCTATTAAGGCACTGGTACTCCTACGCACCGACGGAACACAGCAAGCTGTTTGGCTTCGGACACAGAATAAATAATAGTACTAACGCACTTCGGACTTCGGTAGGGGGTGGTGGCGAACCAGACGGCCATTTACAGAGCCTACCACACCACATGAGACTTTATGACGCCATCTCAGATTCAAAACAAACTGAGGCATCGTTGCCTAAGATGGATTACTAGGAGGCAGGTCTCATTTGTGTTTCCTTAGTCGCCGCTTACGACACCCACGGAAAGAGATGGGGTGGTGTTATTCTCAACTGATCACCACACGGCGGCAGTACTATTAAAGCGTATAATAAAAGTTAACCTCATATATTTTATGTTGTTTTCAAAAAGGACGCTGCTATATGAAAAATCGTCCATGACCTAATGAACACCTTTGATAAGTTAAAATCATGTTAAACATCTGAAACTTTCTAAGAATCAATAAAATTCAGCAGAACGCCACGTTTCCAGTTTCCCCATTTCCGTTCAGTTCAGTATACATATCAAAAGATAGAGAACCAGCGCTCAAAATTGGCTTTTTCTTGATCGACTTTTTATCGCGAAAACGACTGTTCACAACTGACTGGCTATTACTCATGCCTTAGTGGATTTGAAAAATCACTCGCTCATCCCAAGGAATTGGATCACAATGAATATTGATTCCGATTTCAAATGCGGCATCAATTCGAGTTTTGAAGCGTCTTTGTTGACTCGATTTGAATCCAATCGAACTTTCGCTGGGAGGTAATGAAGGGGATTTATTAATTTGACACTTTTGCCTTTATACTCCGAGCCAAGTCCGACCTTATTGCATGGACTTTGAATAATAGTGTTTTTTATTGAAGCGTTTATAGCCCAGTAGCGATCAAATCAAATCAAATATACTTTATTGTACACACAAACAGAAAAATAACTAAAAATAAAAATAAATTTACAAAAACCCAAGGCATATACAATAACGCGGCCTTATCGCTTTCAGCTATTTCTTCCAGGCAACCTTAGGGAAGAATTTGAGAGAGGAAATATCATAGCGGGTGTACTGAATAACTTATTAAGTTAGAAATTAATTATACCTATTATATCCTACAAAAATAAATATATTAAATACCTACATATTTATACATACGAATAATACTAAAATATAATAAACTAATATATATATAAATATATATACATAAATATATACATACAATAATACACACACACATCACACAGCGTTGGAAAGCGCGTTGCAGATAAATAGTTATTTAGATAAATAGTCGCTCGCCTGAACCGATCAGTGAGGTTAAGCAACGTTCACAGAGGCAAGAAACCTGATGGATGATAAATTGGCAAGTTGTCACGCGCGTTTCCGTATTTTACTATGTCGCGGGCCGTGCTGCTTTGCTGATTGCCTTAGAATCAATCTCCCCTCCAAGTTGTGCTAGCTAATTTAAAGTTACGGTTTCACTCCAGAGAGTAAAACCGTTGGAATCGCATCACCATGCTAGTTTCAAAGCATTTGTTGTGCGGTTCCCGACGTTCATGTTGAAGACAGTCATGAAGGAGAGCTTTTGGCCGGAGAGCGTGGTGTTCCGCCGTTTCCGAGGGAGATTCCCGGCTGCAGACACCCCCGGAAAAACACCCGGGAAATATTTTATTTTGTTTATTTATAATTCATATGTATGTTAGTCTGTAAGGTATTTATCTATGGGCCTTAGATGTCTGATAATAAATGATTTTATTATTATAATTAAAGTCGATATAATACTTGTAAAATTATCGAAATTGCCACATATCACTGTCTTCAAACAGAGCATTAGATAACGGGGTCCATAATCCTTGTCAGCAAGTAAAGAAGTTTGCTCAGTTTTAGATCCACACAGAGTAAGACAAACCACCAATTTAAGCCCAAAATCCATCCCAATTCCAGCAGACATCTAAAAGTTATCTTCTCCGTAGTGCGATTAAACTAAAACTGACCGCGAGACGATTGTACCAACCGCGCCTTCTAACGACTAGGGAGGGAATCTACTGAGTCACTCAGTGACTCGACTCTTTTGGGATTAGGTTGTTCTTATAACCATTTAAATTTACAATGCTTCTTATTTCTTGAAATTTACAATTATTCTAAGAAGCAGGTTTGAATTCCATTGAAGAAAAAAAAATACAAATTATTTTATCTAAGGTATGTACAGTCAACAGGACATCAAGTTACCACAAACTGTCAAATTTTCTCAATGGATAGTAAACTCTAATGCTTGGAGATAAAATTTAAGTCGATTGAAGAAATTTGACAGTTTTGGATAGCATGATGTGCCGTTGTCCCTGTACATAGCGCGTTATTTTATCATTATATTGGCTGTTAATCACTGAATATTGATTTTTAGTAATAAAAATAATTATGATCACTGAAAGTGATAGCAACAGAATATATTTACAATAATCATTATTATTTATTATACTTAATTATTATTTATTAACCTTTTTCTCCAATCGAATTTAGATGTGCCGCCTTAGAATAAATTAAACTACTCCACAAGAGCAATGATTACCACTATAGGTCATAATGCTACAATCAACTTTGTATTTGGGTAAGCTGTTACCCATTCTCCTAGTGATGCTGAGGGTAGATTACTGCACATTCATCACTCTGATGATAGTTTTCTGGAACAACAACAGTCTACCCGTGACCACGGCGCGTGCAGCTGCGTCGAAACATACACATACACAAGCTCACGCCTATAATCCCTAACGGGGTAGGCAGAGCATCAGTGGTTCTAGAACCACTAGATGCCACGTTTGACACACATAGTGAAGATTATCAGATGGAACAAGTTGCATAATGGTGAGAGGTGGTCAGTCTTTCGCCCATTATACAGCAAAACCCTCGTATACCTCTTACAGACTTTTACTGTATACTTGGGAAGAGTAGGTAGCTAGCACTTTCTAAGTCTTTCTTTCACTCCCAGTCCAGCATAGAAAAAGTAAAAACATAATATATACGCGAATTTTGACCCGTTTTAATAATAGGTCTTTACCTATGAAATTGCCGATTTTTCCTCAAGCTTTATTTTATTCATAACTAGCTTTATGCCCGGGACTTTGTCCCCGTGGGAATTTCGGAAAATTATGTAGCCTATGTGTTAATCCAGGGTATCAGCTACCTCCATACCAAATTTGATCAAAATCAGTCCAGCCGATCTTGAGTTATAAGTGTTGTAACAAACCCGACGTTCTTTTATATATATAGATTTATTTTATTGAATAGCTATTACTCAAATTGTTTTTTATTTAAATTCTTGGCCATATAACGGAGATATTGAGTCAAATTAATACATATTTACTTTAGATTATTCAAATATAGCTCGTTTCATCCGTTGCCCGTTTCATTGCTTATTTTTGCTGTACCGTTGTTACAGTTACAACTTTCAATAAAGTAGGTATGATGAAAATTAACTTAATGTTGTGTAACCTTCCCACAAAATTTTGCTAAATTTGGATTTCGCATTCCCGAGAAAAATCCAAAAAGTTTTAATAATAAAATTGTAAGATAATAAAATTCAAAACTATTTTTACTTTGATTGTACTTTTTTCCATGTCTTTTTCAGCTGTCAAATAAATCTGGCCAACGGGGAAAAAAATCCAAAAATATTGTTTGAAAAACGGCAATTTCATAGACCTATTAGCGTGTTACTAAAAATAAGTCAAAAGTAGTAAATTGTATTGGATTACTTTAACTTAGCGAAAATTAAGGATGAGAACCAGCCTACGAAACTGAGCAATTTTCTTGATTGAACTATTCAATTTATGTCGAAATTAGAAAAAATATTTATTCTGATTTGCCTTTGTATATCGACTTTTTTTTTAAATTTCCCATACTTTCCATTAGGAAAACTCTTCAGTTTCATTGGAAAATCAACTCCAAAGTTTCGTTAACTAATATAAAGTCACCCCATATCAATTATTTAACCCTACGCCTATTCGCAAAGATGCAGTCTTCAGTCTTCTTCTTTAGCAGTCTAATCACGTCATCATAAACCAAGACATGTGAAGACCCACCAAGACCTTTTAAGAACCACATCGGAACGATTAGATGCACCATCAATATAAAATAAATTATTTCACTTCCAAAGAGCTAACCTGAAGATTTTCATTTTTTCAAAATCTTCTTCTAATCGTGTAGTGTGTGACAAAGTGTGTGGCAAACTTGGCTAATCCTGGTGTCAGAGTTTTCAAACCACACAATGACCTCTGACTAGGTTTTACCGACGTAGTCAATCGACAACAGCCGGGACCGACAGCTCAATGTGTCCTCCGAAGCACGGAAACGCTCGTGATAAATTGCCACTTTGGTCACCCAACAGGTTCCCTGCCTCTGTGTACAGAGGCCAGCACATCAGGTTACCCCATTTTCATTGCAAAACCGCTCTTATCGCAACGGCACAGAGTGCACGCTTGTGGTAACCTGATGTACAGCCCACTGTACATTGCTTAACCTCACTGATCGGTTCAGATCAGCGAGTGTTGGGCTACGAGCGCTTAGCATTTTTCAAAATGTAACCCTGAAAATGATAAACTTGTAAAGCCCTTTTAGTTTTAAGGATGGTCCCTCTACCCTAGTTGGAATAGGGCACTTGGTAGATACTTTGTCTAGTCTCCACTGTTCAAGAATGCTATTAATAACGGGCAGCTCTCGAGTGATAATTAAGGCTGTTGATGGCGGATCGCCTTACGAGTAGGGTGGGCGTGCAAATTTCAGCCGTAATCGTTATAGCTCTATCCTATTACTGACGCTTTACCCTAAAGTATTGCTTGGGTGTCTTGTAAGTATTTCCACGAACCTAGATTAGTTAGAAAACACTATAATCTTAGGTGAATCCTTACAATCATAAATTTAAAATTTTGTTATAAATGATGAAAGGTGTTACAAAATTTTAGGAGTTGATTCTTCTCATGAAACTGATGCCCAAAGAAACCATATGAGACTCTCAAATAAAAATTCCGACTTTTCATACCTAAGGCAATCGGCTCATCGATCTGGTCGTATAACATTTTGACATTGGAAGTGTCTTTTCGTTCGTTCCAGTATGGGTTAGATGATATTCAAAAAAGATATGATATTCAAAAAAGGCTCAAAAGACGCATAATACGAGAGCTGTAAGGTGAAAAAAGAATTATTCGAGAGAGTAAAAAACTAAACAAGTTATGGCCGCAATAGTGAAAAAAAATATATTTTCTTCCGAATTTTTGATTTTGACGCTCGATATTTTGGAAACGAAGAATGATATCAAAAATTTGTGAAATCTGAACAATTTAGTCAGCTACAATTTGAGTCTAAAACAAAGACATAGGGTTAAGTGTTTGCCCTATAGCCTTACCTTTTTGAAAAAAGTTAAAAAGTCAGAACGACCTTTTTTTTGAAATATGTAGATTTATTTCCAATGTGCTCGATAGGTTAGGTAGTCGTGTGAGGCACGAAATCTGTGTATTTTTTTGTCCATCGTTCTTTAGGATAAATTGTTCAGTTTAGTAGGCTGATTTACATTGTCAATGTTCGCTAGCTAATACATCTAATCCAAGTTCCAAAAAATGACAAAAATGTCCCAATGTCGCCTTTCAATAAAAACCAACCCGAGACGAGAGGGATGGGGGGAGCCCAAACTTGTAATGGCCAATCCGTGTCGCTCCACACCCTCCAAAGCCTTCTTATACCTAACAATAACACGTACTAATTGAGAAATATACGCGCCAAAGTAGGCATGAAAGTATTTTCAGGGGAAAGTAACAGGCGTAGAGGATAATTTTGTTTTCTCAGGTTATATGTACCTACTTATATGGGCGTATTGAAATTGTTTTTATCGCGAGTGAGGGTCTTTGGGGGATCTTTTGCATTCCCTTTCTTTTACATTGGATTGAACTGTAAAATTAATAAAATTGTATAATAATTTGGAAGTGCTTTAATAAAAACATGTTTTGTTACTATAATTACAGTAATTAAATAAAAAAGAACTTAGAATAAACACAAGAGATATCCCACCCGGTTTAACGTCAGATAAGTAGAAAAAAAATGTTTGTTCTTAGTGATAAATTTTTGCCATATAAATAGCTTCTTTTAAATCAAGTCATCTATATCTGTTTTCACTGTCTTTTGTTGGTAAAGTATAAGAATTGTACAGGGTGGCACATCAAGAGAATTTCGAATGAAAATTTGGGTGCCCCTTACCGAAATGCATTCGAATCACGCCCATGTATGTTACACATTTTTTGTAGGATATTTGAATAGGTACTTCTTGGTACGGAACATCCTATTTTATTGTTTTGGACGTTTCTAATTAGGTCACCCTGTATGCTGTTTTATAGATGAACATTCGATTGTAAAGAATCTTTCACTGACGAAACAGAAAGTCGCCATCACCATCAAGATATTTTCTCCAAAAGATGTATTGTCTTTGGTCAATATCTATAATGTTCCGGTTTATAAGGCCCTTCAATAGGAACTCCCATATATCTCGCTTGCTTCGGCGTTAAAATAGTCAGCTTAGCTCCTAACTGCCCCAGGTGTAACGCGGCCACTTCCTCATCCAGCTTCATTGGCAGCCTGTGCACTCCAACTGAATAAAAGTTACTCCTAGTCCATAGTTCTATTTGCGCCAAAACCTGGTTGGTGAATGAGCTAGACATGACAAACGAAGAATGTCCTGTGGCACATGACAGATTCACCAACCTTCCTGAAGCTAGAGATATTAAGTGCCTCCCGTTTTCCAACTCATACCTGTCAACCTGTGGTTTTATATTCTCTTTCTTAACAGCATTTTCGTTCAACCAAGCAACATCATATTCTATGTCAAAATGCCCTATATTGCACAAGATAGCATCATTTTTCATCTTCAAGAAATGGTCCTTCGTGATTATGTCAACATTGCCAGTTGCTGTGACGAATATTTGGCCGATTTCTGCAGCTTCGTCCATACTTGTTACTTGGTAACCTTCCATAGCGGCCTGTAGCGCGTTTATTGGATCTATTTCGGTTATAATAACTCTTCCTCCGAGACCTTTGAACGCTTGAGCGCAGCCTTTACCAACGTCACCATAGCCAGCCACTACACATACTTTACCAGCTATCATTACATCTGTGGCTCTTTTAATTCCGTCTATAAGAGATTCCCTACAACCATACAGATTATCAAATTTACTTTTAGTGACAGAATCGTTGACGTTAATAGCAGGTACTTTCAAAACACCGTCTCTGAACATTTTGTAGAGCTGGTGAACGCCAGTAGTGGTTTCTTCTGAGATTCCTTTTATTTCTGCTAATAAATTTGGATACTTTACGTGAACAAGATTGGTTAAGTCCCCGCCATCATCTAATATCATGTTTAGTTGCTGAAATAATAAAATAAATTATATTTTTATTGTATTTTTGCTATTAACAGGGTCATTACAGACTAGAAGTAGCCATGCAGTCTTTGGAGCATCCCTTTTTATAAATTACAATAATCCTGACAGCAAATGATACCTACACTATCTCGCGACTCTCTCAAGACTCACAAAATTACAATATAATAGTTTTCTCTACAACCCATCCAGGTCACCCATAACACAGGCTTCTGATTGGACAAAACTATTGTTGCCTCAGCCCGCACAGAATTAATACACTAAACGATGATAGTACAATAATTCATCTACCTGTAAATTCTACTTAAAAAAAGATGTTGACCATTCTTGATGTGTTCTAACCTAGAGCATTTAAAAAGCGTTTAATAAAGTAGACCTCTAAGGTCTACCTTTGCATCACCATCTACCTTACCTTTCCATCACCAAAGAACAGCGTCTGTTCAATACACCAGATGTATTCCTCCTCTGTCTCCCCTTTCCACGCATATATCGGTATACCACGAGCTACTAGCGCTGCTGCTGCCTCATCTTGAGTGCTGAAGATGTTGCTGCTAGACCATTGCACCTAGAAAATGGATATGGATTACTAGCTTTCCACCTCCGACTTCGTTCGCGAGGAAAAAAGCTTATGCGTCACTCTCCAGACCTTAATATCGCTGTTTTAATACTAAAAATCACGTAAAACGGGTCTGAATTCACGCATATATTGTTTTCACTATTATTCCCGAAACATCGGAACCTCGGGAACAAAGGTAAAAAAAATATATACGCGGATTTAGACCTGTTTTTACTATAAGTGTTTTATATCGCTGTACAAAAAATTACGTCGATCGGTTATTCCATTTAGATGTGAAAGCAGGACAGATAATAGGGATGTTGACAATTTTTTTTTTTATTGTTTATCTTAAAAAGGACCTGAATCCAAAACCCAAAACCGAAATAATTTTTGAAAACTATGGAGAAATTAAAAAGTTACAAGCTATTAAATTTCAATAGAGGGGGAAACTGTCAAACAACGAAAAAAGATGCACTTACAGGCATGTGACGTCATCGCCATTTGTTTGCGTAGATAAAAACGAGATAGCTAGCTCTCCCCACAAAACGAGATAGCTAGTCCTTACGTTAATATAAATTCCAATAACTTTTTCATTTATAAACCAATTTTAATGCTGTTTTCGGATATTAATATATTTCTAGCATTATTTTTTGTTTCTCGTACAATAATTCATAAAATCAAACACTGTCCCTATTCCACTTCACCTTTTTATTACACTTGATATAATATTTTGTACTTGAATAAGTCTGAACCGCATACTACTATCCAATCCCTTAAGTAATATCTACCGAATCCTTAAAGAGGAAATACTTCACAAAAACTCACTTCAGCCCCCAATTCCACTAATGTTTCAATGAGCACAGCAGTCTGCACTGTCATGTGAAGGCAGCCAGATATGCGTGCTCCTTTCAGGACCTTGCTCGGGGCGTACTTTCTGCGGCAGGCCATCAAACCTGGCATCTCATTCTCCGCCAGCATTATCTGCTTCCGACCCAGGTCTGCTAGCTTTTCATCAGCTGCAAATATTAATCATTGAATTAATAGATCGACAGGAATTTGATTTGATGGTCAGCGGGTCATGATAGATTGATTCTCTTGTAGGAATGTGCCCACCGCTCTCGGCCCCCTTTTTCGCTTCA
The DNA here is from genome assembly GCA_949987775.1 of Aproaerema taeniolella. Taxonomy (NCBI): domain Eukaryota; kingdom Metazoa; phylum Arthropoda; class Insecta; order Lepidoptera; family Gelechiidae; genus Aproaerema; species Aproaerema taeniolella. Next base: position 14,216,636 of record OX465262.1, read on the forward strand.
CCCCGCGCCCCCTTACCGCGCAGACGAGGACTCATTTAAACGGAAGACCTATTATGTTACCAAAGGTAGAATCGGTATTATAGGCTCCTTCCACTTGGTGGGGACATACAAGGGGCGTCCTCAGGCTGAAGACGAAGATGGAGTTGCTCGAAAGATAATAATGATTCTGACCATAAAGCAGATTTCATTCACAAGTGGATTAGGTCGTGGTACATTGATTGTGTTTACGTTTGGTATTCTACTGTGTTGAGATGTACTTACCTATTTTATAGGGAGATTTCATGGTTCTTAATTTCCTAGCGATTAGTTCAAATAACACATTCAATTCAACTCTATGATACTGTGGCATCAACAATTTTATGAGCCAAAGAGAGTAAAATCACGTTTTATGAGCCATTCAAGAGCCATTTGACCTGCATTTGACTAAATCTACTGACATTGTAAATGCTAAATGCCACTATTATTATGACTGACATTATTATGACTTTTAAAGACTTAATTTTTGCTCAATTTTTGCTTGATGTGCTTAATGGGTGACTTTTCATAACGATCCATAGTATCAATGCAGATAAAATTATACTAAAAAGTATCCAACCCAAACACAACATAAAAACCCAAGCAGCTAATTCTGAAGGGTTAGTGGAGTGCACCAGTGACTTATGTAAATTCTTCTACTGCCTGCCAAAGAGAATATAAACACTAGCGTTTCTGCCTGCCATGTGGTATTTACAATACACAAAGACAATACATCATAGACTTAGAAAAAATAAGTGGTAGTGTCAGTGCAATACATAAACAGTAGTAGTAATTAGGGTTCCGCAGTAATCTACGAACCCTTATAGTTTCGCCATGTCCGTCTGTCCGCGGGTTTCGTAAGAAACCCTTGGCACTACAGAGCTGAAATTTGGCATGATCATACATATTAACTACGCCGCCAGAACTGTAGAGTAAATCTTAGAAAAACAAATTTTCGGGTGTCTCCCATAGACGTGAAAGGGCAATGAATTTTTTTTTTCTCGCCTATATCATCAAATGGGGTATCATAGGACAGCGTTGTATGCGTATACCCGTCTCAGCAATTTTTATGGATATGTCTAAGGCCTTTGACAGAGTTTCTCATGAAATATTATTATCTAAGATATACTGTTATGGAATAAGAGGAGTTTGTTGCGATTGGATAGAAAGCTACTTAAGCAATAGATATCAATATACGGAAATTAGTAAATATTGTGATAAAACTAAAATTATACGAAAATATAGATCCAGTCCTGATATAGTAAAAAATGGTGTACCTCAGGGTAGCCTCTTAGGTCCTCTGTTGTTTTTAATTTATGTCAATGATTTACCTGCAGTTACCGACCAGAAAGTAATTCTCTTTGCTGACGACATTTCTATAATAATAAAAGGAAACCAAGCCCTAAATTATGAAACTTTAGTAAATAAAACTTTTTGCGAAATTAACGACTGGCTTATGAATAACGAACTCTTAGTAAATTTAGATAAAACAAAACTAATGGAATTTTATGCCCCTCAAGGTAGTCCACAAAACCTCCAAGTCACATATCAAGGTAAATTAATTGAACGTGTAAATAGTATTCGTTTCTTGGGGTTATATATCAATAATCACATGGACTGGAAAGACCATATAGAACAGCTCATCTTAAAATTGACCCGATTTGTATTTGTTCTTAGACGCCTCACAGTAATCACATCATTGAAAACAGCCTTAATAGCCTTTCATAGTTATGTAATGTCAAATTTAAGATATGGGCTTATACTTTGGGGGAACAGCACACATTTTGATTACATATTTAAGTTACAGAAAAAATGCGTCAGAGCACTCTTTGGAGCCAAACAGACGGATTCATGTAAACCCCTGTTTAAAAAATTTAATATTTTGACCTTACCTTCAATGTATATATACGAAATATGTCTCTTTGTCAAAAAAAAATTCAGGCAATTTTCTTTAAAATCTAATATCTCAAGGTATACGACCAGAAGAAAGTTTGACCTGATTTATCCATCAATTAGAACCACACACTACCATGACAGTATACTTTTTATGTGCATAAAAGTTTTTAATAACTTGCCAGATGACATAAAGAAATTGGATTTACCAGAGTTTAAGAATCAGTTGTATCTATGGTGTCGAAATAAGTTTTATTATAAGGTATCTGAACATATATGTAGAATTAAATAAATAAATAATTAATGTTGCTTAAATAATAATAAATTTCTTAATGGTAGATAAAATACATATGTATAATTTTCTGCCATTTATAGTTTGTTGACAAAAAAAAAAAAAAAGTTTCTGTGATTTTCTTACTTTATAATTAGGTTATCGATTTTGTGTTAATATTTGTCAATTTGATTGCATGGCTTTATAATGATTATACTGCTATTTTTTTGTATTTTGTTTGTATGTGTGGTCGAACGTTGCGACTAAAAATATTGTACGCCGTAACTGGCATATCGAGTATGTTTCTGTCACAAAATAACATCGATATTGTACTCTCGATAAACAATAAAGATATTTGATTTGATTTGATTTGATTTGATTCGTAGAATTAACAAGCCAGCTGCATATTTGAACCATGTTGCTACGGAACCCTACAATGCGCGTGGCCCGACACGCTCTTGGCCGGTTTTTTTTTCATCCATCCGGATAGGCAAAGGTCGGAGCCATATACCAAATCTTTAGCCATACATAGACATGAAAAAATAATATAGAAATATTTAACTTATATTTTCTATGTCTATGCCTGCCATTTATCATATTCCGCTATGAATTCACCCTATTTACTGTTTTACCCGTAACCACTGCTTACTCGTGAACATAGTTTAAAAAAAATATTTCACCCTTTTTGAAGGCGGGTCAATTTTTTGTTAAAAATATTTTATTCTGTTAAAGATTTGTATGTCTTGGCTACATCCATGAACCTAAAATGACTATTCTAGTAAGCGCCACAACACTTGGAGCTTGCAGACACTACAATGTTTTGAAATTTCATAACCCTGCATCAGGAGGGTGTCACTCCGCAGTTTAGGCATGTTCGCGCGGCGGGCATACTGAGTATGCCAGCGAGCGCGGGGCGGGTCGCTACCTAGCCGCGCGCGCGTGAGCCGCGTTGGTCGCGTGTTGAACAAAATAATAAGTGTATGTACCTACTTATTAACAATACCAGACAGAAACACGTTTTGCCATCACAATAGTCTGTAGGTGTCTGTAGTTAGTAGGTATGTAGGCTAGGTATCAAATAACATGGTTGGTTATGTTAACTTGTGTTTTTACTTATTACTCTTCCTAACTAAAGTTACTCTTATCTTAATTAATTAATTTCAATAATAATTTTACCTCTAAATCGGCGTCGAGTGTTAACCCTGAGCTCTCGTCGCATCGAGTCGGCGGTGCGCAATAGAATATGAACGCTAGCGGCCGGCTAAGTATAAGTTTCAATTTCTCTTGCAAGCCTGTGCTGCTTGCAATAGTAGGCAAATTTTTATGCCTAAAGCTGAGTGAGACTTCTTAGGGAGTGAGACTTCTGTACGTTAGTACTATTATTTATTCTGTGCCTGCATGTCAAACTTGGCATCAAGTGGTTTTTAAAACACATGATCCTGCCTGACTATCCCGACGTGAATATAGGCGTGTGTTTATGGTGTAAACAGAAGGCAGTCAGTACCCAATATATTCTACAATGTGAGGATAAATAAATTATGACGGGCTGATGTCAATGTCCGGAAGGTTTATCCTGTAATACTTGTCAGACTTTTATCCTTTCAAAATAATGCGAGCAATTTTTGTTCAGCGCGGAATACTGAGGAAATATTGACTACTCCAACATTTTTAGTAGGCACTTCACGGAACGGAGGCTTTGTCTCTAGTATGGTTCAGTAAACAATATATGTCTCTATTGTAGCGTTCTTATATTTTATCCTTTGCGATCAATATCTCTATTATATAAGTTACATTTAGGGTAAGCTAAAGTAAAATATGTCAAAGGGGTTTTTACAATACACAGGTACTATTCGAAAACGGGTTGAAGGATTTAGTATACTCTAACATGCTCAAGATATGCTTTTATGTCTGTACAATCCTCTTCCATTTCATATACACCCGAGTCACCAAAATCTGGAAGATTTTAACTTACCTTACGAAAATCGGCTCGGACACCAACTACCTCTTTTATCTCACAGTTTAACTTCTGCTTCTGCCTCTTGTTGGTAAAAATTAGCATTGCAAAGGCAAGACAATACAGCAACAGAGCCACCATATACCAATACACTCGAATGATTCCCCTACAAAAGGGAACAGGAAATATAACACCGTGTGACCATCACCAAATGAGGTTTATCCAAGTGTCAGCTCATTTATTAGCTCCGTCCCGACCTCAATCTTGACCAAAGTCATAGATGAGGTCGACGATGGAGCGAGTTTACTTAGAAAATGCCCATAAGGCACTGGTACTCCTACGCATCTACGGAACACAACAACCTGTTTGGCATCGGACTTTGGTAAGATGGCGGTCGGGAACCAGAAGGCCCTTTTTACAAAGCGTACCACACCGCATGAGACCATAGGACGACACCTTAGAATCAGAATAAATTGAGATGTCGTTGCCTGGGGTGGATTAATAGGAGGCAGGTCTCATTTGATTTCCTTAGTCGCCTCTTACGAGACCCACGGAAAAAAATGGGGTGGTGTTATTCTCAACTGATCACCACAAAATATTATATTAGATGAATTTAAATTAGTTAGCGCAAATCAAGGATTAGAATCAGCTCACAACCATGAACATCTTTCCCCAAGCAACATAGGTGAAATTTGAAATAAATCGCTTCTCCATGCAACTTGTGCGATGAGCTGATTTGCCCTCGAATGGGAAATCAAATATTTTTTTTTGAGAATTTTATATACGAGTTATTGCGAGGAGTTGTTAAGTATCATGGGGAGACTCACCATATGAACTCATACGATGAATCATCTTATAGGTACAAATACAATTTTAAACAGTTTTACACTCAGGTAACACGTTATTTAAAAGACGGTATAGGGCTACTAGCTTCGATCTGATTCAAGGATCTTTATCGTAGAGAGACCGACATAGCCCGGCGAATTAGCAAGCTTAAGTGGCATTGGGCTGGTCACATCTGTCGTAGAATCGATGGCCGTTGGGGCAGACGAGTTCTAGAATGGAGACCACGAATCGGCAAACGTAGCGTTTTGACCGCCTCCTGTTACTAGGTGGGGTGACGATATTCGCAAGGTGGCGGGCAGTGGTTGGAGGACGAGAGCTGAAGAACAAGCTCAGTGGCGTGCCTTAAGAGAGGCCTATGTCCAACAGTGGACTGACACAGGCTGATGATGTGTGTGTGTATCGTAGAGTTATGAATAACCCTCAATGAATCGTTAATATAAATCATATCTTTACTTTTACCAGCCCATATACGTCCCCACCGAGGGGCACGGGCCTCCCTTCGAAACACGAAGGGGATATAGGCCATAGTCCACCACGCTGGACCAATGCGGGTTGGTGGACCGCTTGTCTTTCGAAAATGAATTTTCTTGGACGGCGGGTTTCATCACGATGTTTTCCTTCACCGTTGAGCAAGTGATAATTAGAAATCCGTACATAAATCCGAAAAGACGAATTTAGTGGTAGGGGCCCGCACCAGGATTTTTAACCGTGTGGTGATCGGTTGAGAATAACACCACCCAATCTCTTTCCGTGGGTGTCGTAAGAGGCGACTAAGGAAACACAAATGAGACCTGCCTCCTAGTAATCCATCCCAGGCAACGACACTTCATTTTTTTCTGAATCTGAGGTGTCGTCCTATGGTCTCATGCGGTGTGGTAGGCTCTGTAAAGGGCCGTCTGGTTCGCGACCACCCTCCTACCGAAGTCCGACGCCAAAGAGCTTGCTGTGTTCCGTCGGTGCGTGGGAGTACCAGTGCCTTTATAGGCATTTTCTGGGTTAACTCGCTCCATCGTCAACCTCATCTTTGACCTTATGGTCAAGATTGAGGTCAAGAGTTAACCCATCTTATAATAAAAAATATAATAAAAAAAATTTAACCCACGACCTTCGGATTACAAGTCTGGCTCAGTACCATATCACCGCTATCATATAAGACTTCTTAATCTCGATTTCACTGGTTCCAGCGACGTCATCCGAGATGTACTCACGCAGCAATCGCAACGCAGTAGGGGCCATGGATGGGAGGGGGCTGGTGGCCGTCATCAAGAGACAGGTGCCTTTGGCGGGACAGCTGGACCATGAGCTGGCCTGGGGACAGGGCTGGGGATGGGTGACCCTGCCTAATGGGGTCTGGAGTGGACGTGAGTGTCTCTATTCATAGACATTTTAAAGACACTTCAATCAAATTTAAATTTAAAAAAATATTTATGCTTACGTAGATTTAAAAAAAATTTTTTCCTGTTTAAAGTTGAATGCATTCCCAAGAGTCTTATGAAATTAAATAGCGGAATTGTCTGTCAGTCTGTCATTTCTTGATATGGGTCTGTCATTCTTCATTTGACTAGATTACCAACCTACACCATCGGCGATAAGGCTTTTAACATTTTGGTACTGCACTTTGTCGTGAGCCTAATTCACCAAGAAAGTCTTCTTAATCAACATGACGGCCGGTTTTATCAAGTGGTAGTGGCGCTTCTTCTGATCGACGGGTCCTGGATTCGATTTCCAGTCGAGGCAAATATTTGTGTAAAAGACAGATGTTTTTTCTCAGATCATGGGTGTTTGTGTCTGTCTTTATGTATGTTCCGAGGGACCCACGACACAAGGGAAGACCTTAGTATGGGCTTTTGAGTGTGTAGCTTTAAAAAAAATCATCCTAATTCTATGTCCACCTGTTTCCAGGTCTCACCTGGTCCCAAGAAGGCGAGGACTTCGCTCTCCACGCGATGCCAATCATGCACCACTCCAACGTCTCCCAAGCCTGCTCCATGTTGGATGGAGTGACGGCATACGAAGCTTCAGTATACGAGCAGGCCCTCGCTGAATATGATGATAGTGCTGGCACGTCTGATGATTGGGATTTCGGGGTTGACTGCGGGGATTTTATGATGTAAATGATGATGTAAGTCCTGAGCCGCAAGGAGATTTGTAATCTTCAGTCGCTTATTATCAACCTGATGTTAAAAAAGAAGGTCGTTCTTTTGAACATGTATTTTATACGTATAACTACTGATGATATCTTCGCCACCAATACAAGAAAAACATACTTTTGAAGCTAGTATTAAGGTTACGTTTTCCTTGGAAAGGTACTCTTGTGAGAAAAGTCTCAATGCGTTTATTAAGCCGGTAGAATAGGGATGTTGACAATGTTTGATTTTTTGAATTATTGTATGTGAAACAAAAAATAATGCTAGAAATATATTAATATCCGAAGACAGCATTAAAATTGGTTTATAAATGAACAAGTTATTAGCATTTATATTATCGTAAGGACTAGCTATCTCGTTTTGTGGGGAGAGCTACCTTACTCGTTTTTTCCTATGCAAACAAATGGTGGTGACGTCACATGCCAGTCAGTGCATCTTTTTTTCATTGTTTGACAGTTTCCCCCTCTACTGAAATTTAATAGCTTGTAACTTTTTTATTTCTCAATAGCTTTCAAAAATTATTTCAGTTTCGGGTTTTGGATTCAGTTCCTTTTTAAGATAATAAATAAAAAAATTAGTCAACATCCCTATTGAACCGAGTTTAACAATTATTTTTTCGCTAGAGTGTTTCAATGTTGGTTTGTTTCAAATTTTACCAAAATCGGTTCGTGTTTGATTTACTATATGCCTTGCGGCCTCTGGACAAGACCAGGCACTTTTGGGAACGCAATGCCACAAAATTGGAAAACGAACAAGGGAATTGAAAGCTTATGAAAAACTCTAGTCGATAAAAATATCACAAGAGCTAAGCATAAAAGAAAATATCGTGTCAAAATATTTATTTCGAATATTGATTGTTAGTAACAAATCAACAGGTTATACCAATTAAAAGCTTAATTAATTAACAATGGAATGGACGATGTCAATGAAATATTAAGAAATGTAATGAAATGAGAAATTGAATATATATGATATGTTAGCAACTTTCAGGGTGATTCTCCCCACGAAACTAAACAACTTTCTTGAACTTGTATGAAATTTAAAATAAAAAACCTTAGATTTCGTGCCTCACACGACTATCGAGTACATTGGAAATGTATCTACGGAATTCGAAAAATATCGTTCTGACTTTTTTACTTTTTTCAAAAACGTCAGGTTATAGGGCAAACCCTTAACCCGATCGTCTTTGTTTAAGGCTCAAATTGTAGCTGACTAAATTGTCCAGAGGAGCTTTCCTCGAATTTTTGATATCATTTTTCGTTTCCCAAATATCGAGCGCCAAATTTATTTATTTTATACTATTTCGGCCATAACTTTTTTCGTTTTTAACTTTTTTTTGAATGTCATATCTTCACGAACGAAAAGACATATTTCCAATGTCAAAATGTTACCTGCATACTTGCATGGAAAAGGGAAAGGTTGATCCTAATGTGAGCTTCAGTGCGAAATGAAAAGAATGTAAAATAATGTTGTCTCATTAAAAAAACATGTGCGATCAGCTATCTAACATGTTTTTTCCTCGAGGAATGTTGTTCAGTTTATTGGACTGATTCACCAGTATTTTATGAAAAATATATCTAGTATTCTTGTGATTGACGGGGTAACGGCGCTGCATTGCTGAATTTAAAATCATATTGTTTTTGTCTTCATAAGTAAGCCATACATTGACAACGTCACTGTCGGCCGTAAACATTAAAAATTACGAAAAACGGTTACCGTTTGTCATTGTAATATGTATGTTATTTATTACGTAGATACTTAGGTCCAATTTCATCTTAATACTCTGTTAGTTAGCTAATCCTCGATTAAGAATTTAATCACACAAAATGTCAAACAAAAAGTATGGAAATGACTTTATCAAAGCTCGGGTTAGCTGCCAATCGTCTGTTAAATAACTAACAGAGTATGGTGAAATTGGGTCTTAAAGTAGTTTTATATTATTTGTGCTAAAATGCACGTCTTAAATATTGCAACCTTTTTTTTCAAGGCTATAAGTTATACTAAAAAAAGGAATTCTATTCATTAAAACAACTTTCCCAAAGGAATAAAATTAAAAGTGAATCTATTTTTTTATGACTAGTCTTTTTTAATTGCAATTTTAATGTGAGTGCAGCGCCACCTAGTGGAGATTGGTATATTTTTTTAAAAAGAAAACAAAGTATAATGGATTTATATTTACTTAAAAAAATTATTTATTGCTCAAATAAGCATAGTGCTGGTCACAGATTAAAAATTGTGCCAATTTAATAAACAAAGAAATAATATAATAATTTGGTAATGATTTAGCATTTAGGAATCCTTCTGTGGGGTAGAAGTGTGAAATTACGCGAAATTAACATGAACACCTAAAAAAACTACAGCCAAGAGCACAATTTCGTTCTTAACACAAAGCTGCACGTAAAACTAAACTTATCAAATAACAAAACATGTCTTATGAATTTTTGTAAAAAGCATAGAAGTCTTAACAAACAGGTAATAGAAGTCACAAACACATCGTAAGCCAAGTTATCGCTGCAATCGCAAACGATATCTGACATCAATAAATCTGTTTTTTGAGAGCTCTATCCAAAACACTGAAAGAGTCATTAGTACCTTAAGAACCTTGATCTTAAAAAAAGAGGTTTCTTAACCCATAGTTGCATGCTATAGTTGTAAAATGAATGTGTGTCATTAGAAAACAATGTGTATTTAGCGTAAATTTTAAAATATAAAATCCCAAATTGTATTTTTAAAAAGTCCTGATATCCAGAAAAACATTAACTTTGGCAAAACAAAAAGAAATACGGATTTTTACAGAATTTTCTTTAGATTTTCAGAAGAATTGAAAGCGGGGGTTATATTTACCTCGTTTTACTAAATTTGGACCCCTGCCTTTATTAGGATGAATTTTGTAACTTTTGGATTTTTATAACTGAGATTCAGGGTTAAACCGTGCCGTTTATATGTATTTTTTTGTATTTTAAGAATCGCGAAATATACATCGTTATTTTTATTACTAGCAAAAACTTTTGTGTTTGGGGTCGGTTTTTAAATGGCTAAATGACTTCATTTTGATAACAAGAAAATAAAGCTGATATGAAATAAATTAGTTGGTATTTGGACTTATTGCTGTGCCGTACCAGCAGGGTTCCACATAAAGGGTGTAAAGGACAGCTTAGCAAATACTTAAATAGTGAAATCTACCCATAACTATCATCAGCTATAAGTAATTATTTTTTCCCGGAAAAGTCATTCAGAATTGTCTGATTGTCTGAGTCCAGGGTTTCAGTTTTTGCTAAGCTTTCTTTTACACCCTGTATTTACTAACCTTCTTGTATTATAAATATTGTTCAATGTGGAAACGCAATAAAGTTTTGAGTATTGAGTAAGTATTCTTTATTGGAAAAACCGGCCCTGACTAGACTAATTTTACTACTTAAATTCCTAAGAACTAAAAATGGCGTTATATTTTTACATTATTCCCTCTAGCCCCCTGCGTCAAAACTTAATATTTACTATTTTTAAGATAGAATAAGTCGATGTTAGAATGTAGTGAAATGGTCGGTAGAAAAACTGAAAATTGTTAATATTCCTACGTTTTTTTTTGTTTTTGGACATATTGTCAAAACTGTTCTTACTGTTGTTAGAGATCACTTTATTACTTTGCGTTCTCATGAGGATAAATAAAAATGAATGCGATATACGCCTCGTTGAAATTTTGGAACCTTTACTACTGAATAATTTAACTCAAAGATCCTCTTTTGAAAAAAATATTTGTCCATATTTTAAAAAGAAAGTTTTGAGGTGAACTACTTACTGGTTTGAAAATATTTCCAAAGACACTTCTCATTGCAAAGACGTCAACATAGCACGAATAAAACATAGCTATAGCTAAATGTGTGTGAATTAGTACAATTATAAACTGACGTGTTTTTGACGTGCACTTAGACGCTAATCTTCCGACCTATCCAAAGACTGCCTAATATAAACCTGTGTTATGTTGTGTGCCCAGCATGATCCAGTGTGAACCCTAGGCCCCGCCAAAGAATGCTACATTGCAAGCTTTTTGAGCATGTGATATGCGATTTAGAACCACATAATTAAAAAAAAGACATCCCCACTCTTTTATTTTCATTCTATTGTCAAAATAAAGGTGGCAGCAATCATTACATGTTATTCATTGATTGTGAATTGCCTACAATGTTTGCTGCCACCTTTATTTTATGAATGTCAGTAAATTCCATATTACGTAGTGTAAATTTGAAATCAACTATTACAGAATGATTTTTTTATCACCATCCAAATTTTTCTTACGGTGGTGTCAGTAACGTTAATAGAAAGTAAATATTTTTTCCAACATTTTCTGATTTTGATACCCATTTTTAACGTCTTAGAGGATGGAGGATCTTAGAGGATTATTTCTCCTTTACCCCAAGGTTGCCTGGAAGAGATTGCTTTTTAGCAATAAGGCCGCCCTTCTGTACACTTTCTTGTTTTGTTTGTTTTTGTCTGTGTTCTATTTATGTGTGTGCAAATAAAGAGTTAAATAATAATAATAATGGATTTTGTAAAACGCAGAAACACGGGTGTCACAAATTGTGGTGAAGAGTACTATTACCAAGTTTCAAGTCAATTGGATGATATCAAATTTTTTGTATGGAAAAAAATTTGAATTATTTTCATGCTTCAGACGATCTAGCTTGAAATATTTATATGGAAAGTAGAAACAAAAAAATACGGGTCTGTTAAATTTTTATAAAGTTTACGTACAAAAAATTTGGATGGTGATAAAAAAATCTTCCTGTATAAAATAAAGAACATAATTTAATTCAGTAATTGCCATATTTAATAGGTTCATTATTAGCCCATATACGTCCCTAACTAAGGGGCACGGGCCTCCCTTCAAAGCAGTGAAGAGGGTTTAAGTCATAGTATCTACGCTGACCTTCACAAAAAAATCTCTTTTCTATTACGCTTACCCAATGGTAGTTGGTGAACCACACCGTACATAAATCGGAAAATACGAATTTAGTGGTACAGGCCCAAAATAAGATTTGAACCTGCAATCTTTTACAAGACTGGTTCGAATAAACTGAGCTATCACATATATGACACATTACTCGTACGTTATTTCATAGGAAAACACCAATAAAACTGGTCTCAAAAATCTTGCAATGAAGCCACTAGATGTTGTATTTATGTAGAATGTGTATGATATATTCAAAAATAATTAGTATTAATAGATGTGTAAGGTCATAGCAGTATGTGTCATAATTATGTGTCGCAGTGTTTAAGATAAATTATCTTTTTAATTATTCTCGAAGAACTGTTAACAATTATTCTAGAAGGATTGTCTTTCTCAGTCAAAGCATGCAAGAATACTTCTTGTATGTTCTTTTCACTCTACCAATTAACTTCATGTTCTAAAGTATATCCAACGCAATCTATCGGCACAAAAGGGAAACTGGTGGTTGCTGTAAGTAATTATGAAGTAAATAGTTCTTCTTGAGGATACTTTCTTAATTATTTATTTCGCCTTTCAACTCTTTCCGTATTTTTCCTTTAGTTTGTGTAATTATTGTATTAAATGTGTAATATTGATATTGAAATTATTATATTTCTATTAGTCAGCAATAACGGACGCTGGATTCGTTCGGGATAGATATTTTTGTAAGAAGTGCTTGCATTTAATTATTAAATTAATTAATTTAAGTAATACCTAAATTATGAATGTGTTCTTATGTGTTTGTTATAGGTCATAAATAGGAAAGCTTGGTAGAAACGGTAATGAAGTTTTCTGTGCAACGAATAAGTGGTGACTTTTTTAAACCGAAACAAGAATCGGTAATTTCATTCTTTGATAACTTATACAATAGAAAGGGTTTTACGTCAAGACTTGGCTTTAAATAATTAGTACCACCTTTCCAATGTCTATAACAGAATATGTGACTGTGAAAATGGAAATGTACAACTTTGGGGACAGTCAGAATTGTCGTGATGAGCTTTGCTAATCGCTTTGATTCACAACCCCGAAAGTTCCCATTTTGTATTATTTTTGTAAGATTTTAGATTGACTTCAAATTTTAAAAAAATACATCCTGTTATTATTACTCCCGTTTACATTTTTTAAATCTGTTCTAAAAGAGAGAGATTAGTAGGTAAATGTAGTTCCTAAAATTGGTAAGTCCATGTAAATTCTTACTTTAATATCTATTTATTGGTTGTGCAGACTATTTCTGGTATGGTATTTTATAATCACTGGTATTCAGAATTTTAAAATAATGAGACAGTATAATCATTTGAACTTTGATTATATTGTGTCTCGTTCTTTCATTGGGTCTGTCTATTGCAACGACATCCTGTTTCTATGATCGACCATTTCCAAAATACGCTTTGAAATTTTATATTTAAGTAAAACCTTAACAAATTAATGGTGGACATGGAAAAGGATGGTTTCGTTACTATAAATAAATATGGTTAATACCAGTGATTGTATTTCTTGTATTTTACTGAACACTTATTGAAGAATTTGATGGCATTTGTCTTTAACAAAGGATAAGCTTGCTTTTATATATTTTAACCGACTTCAAAAAAGGTGGAGGTTCGTTTGTTACGCGATAATAATAATTCAAAATAATTTTTTGTTCAAAAGAGAATACGGCTGAGGTGGCCTATATTTATTTTATCGGAACTGATTCAGCACTTTTCAAAAACTCAAATTATTTGGATGGCGTTTTGTTTTTTTACAAACGTAACATTTTACATTTATAGACAGATCCCAAGGTTTTTCTTGTTTTCTACGAGTATCTCATTCTTTGCTATAAGTTTGCATTGAGAATATATTAATTTTATTCAAAATCTTCTTAAAACAGTCTAGTTTTAAAATAAAATGTAATTTTAGAAATTAAAAAATCAAAGGAATTATAAACAGAAAATAATACTGAAGGGAGATGGTTAACAACTTTTATCTCTTTCTTTGATGAGTGTCAGTAAAAACCAAGAAGTAAAGAAGATCAACGATGGCTTAATGTTAGAATAGATCGATGATCGACAAATAAGTGCGTAGACGTGTGCGTACGCGCATCAAATAGAATGTTCAGCAGACTATGAGTGTTTGTATGTAACTTTTGTAAAATAAACGCCTTTGGCTCAGTTCGGTGTTTCATTTATAGGAACCTCTATAAAAATTACCAGGGTGTGAGGCAGCTTAGCAAAAACTGAAACCCTGTTTTTTTTCTTCACAGTATTTGTTATTTTCTGTTTTAAAATTAATTTTTTTTTGCAATAAAAAACTAACATGAAGTTTCCGTTTTTTTCTTGTAGCCGCGATCATAGTTATAGGTAGATACCATTTAAGTATTTGCAAAGCTGTCCTTAACATCCTTAATACAAGGCTGGCTTAGTTTGGGGTAAGATGGCACTGCGTGAAATGTCCAAGAATATTTATTTACTTCTTCTTCTTATCGTGTAGGTATATTATAGTCAAGTATGTGGCGAACTTGGCTAACCCTGGTGTCAGAGTTTTCAAACAGCACAAAGACCTCTGACTTGGTTTTAAGACTATAGTCAATCGACAACAGCCGGGACCGACAGCTTAACGTGCCCTCCGAAGCACGGAAACGCTCGTGATAAATTGCTACTTTGGTCACCCATCAGGTTCCCTGCCTCTGTGTACGTTGCTTAACCTCCCTGATCGGTTGAGACCAGCGAGAGCCACTGGGCTACGAGCGCTTATAAATGTATTGATTTTTTTTTTCAGACAACACAATAAATCTGGTTAGCGGTTAGACAGTCGCACTATACAAAAACCGTTACAAAAAACAAAAACACTGTTACAAAGGTGATTAAAACTTCGCGTGCTTTTTGAAGACATGGTGTACGAGATTTGTATCGCACGCGGCGTACCTAAAGAAGCACGCGACGGGTTAAAGGTGACTTTTTAACCGACTTCAAAAAAAAGGAGGTTCTCAGTTTGATCTGTATGTATGTATGTATGGTGTCCGCGATTACCTCGCGTTTGGCTGAACCGGTTTTGATGCGGTTTTCAGAAAAGTGTTTGTTACATTTAGGAGAAGGTTTTAGTACTTAACCGACTTCAAAAAACGAAGAGGTTTTTATTTGCACTAAAAATGGAAAAATAAAAACTTTAAAAAAAAGTAGAACCAACTTCAAAAAAGCGAAAAATAAATACAATATCATTTGATGTGCTATGTAGTACTTACCTACCTACTGAGCTGTTTGAAGTCGGTGCCATGAAAATTAAGTTTGATAGGCCACCTTCGCACCGACTTCAAACAGCTCAGTAGGTAGGTACTACATAGCACATCAAATGGTATTGTATTTATTTTTCGCTTTTTTGAAGTTGTTTCTATATTTTTTTTAAGTTTTTATAAAATGTAGTTTGCAGCTCGAGTGTACTATCTTCTCAGATTTTGTCAGACCGTGTAACATAACCTCAATGGACCGTGTTTGATAACTTGGGCGACTTTAAATTAGTTAGCGTTTAGGATATATTTATCAACCCACGAAACCAAACAACTTTCCCCATGAAACATAGGTCGAAAATAGAAAAAAAGAAGAGAAAAAAAAAAGAAAAATAGTTTTCAGTTATTTTTAATTTTTATTTTGAGAGTCATCCTATGAGGCTTACATAGACGTTATGTATGGTCTAAAGCAGAGGTTCCCAAAAATTTTTTTCTCATAGACCACTTTCAAAATTTTGCTGGTTTCGGTGGACCTTTTCTACCATATTCCCAAAACTCGACAAAAAATGTGAAGATTAGATCTAATTAAGAGAATTTGCGTTGCGGCTGAGTTTCAACCACGAATTAACAATTTTCGAAAAAAATGCGAGAATTGATTGGTTTATTAATTAATTGATTGTGCTGTGAGTGGATGTCAAAAAAGTAAAGGTGGCCAATCAAAAAAGTTATTCCATCTAACTTTACATTTTTGACATCTTACTCACAGCACAAGGAGCATTTTAGTTTTCCACTATCGAAAACAGATACATTTTTGTGGACCCCGCTTATACGAATTGTGAACCCCCATTTTTTTGTCACACCAACGTAGACCCCCTTCGAGTCTCCCGTGGACCCCTGGGGGTCCACCTGGACCACTTTGGGAATCAATGGTCTAAAGCCTCGTTTTACTACATTTAAGATGTGAAAAAAAAAACTTGAAAAAAAATATGAAAAAAAGGGCTCTCGTCGGAAGTTATTAATTTTCATGGACCTCCTATTTTTTTTTGTTTCACCAGCCCATATACGTCCCCACTGAGAGCCTGAGAGGCACGGACCTCTCTTCGAAACGCGAAGGGTATTTAGGCCACAGTCCACCACGCTGGCACAGTGCGGGTTGATGGACCTCCTGATTATCTCTTTAAAGTAAATCTAACGTTAAAATTTACTAACAGACCTTGCCTCTTTATAACTAACACATTTCTCTATCCTTAAGTAAAGATGTTTGCCGATGCACATAGGCTACAGAAAAATAAGTAAAAATTATATAATTTTTGGATGACCTTTAAAAACTTTCTTCTCTATTATGCTTAACGTCCAATCTTTACCTTTTAAAAGGAGTTCGTTACGGCTTTAATTTAACTTCCTTATTCGGTGCCATTTTGGCCCACCTCTCATCATGATAGCATGATAGCAATACTTTCACTGAACACCTGAATAGGGATGCGGGTTGCCAACGAAGCATAAGCTAACTATGGTCTTATTTCAATAGAAATAGAGTGCATTTTGCTTTGTTTTTATAATAATGTTTATGTTATTACTCTGTGTATTCGCAAAGTTTTTCATAGCGTTCAAAACTTTTAATAAAAGTTGTGCATTATGGATTACAAAATAGAGTTGATTATCGACTGAAAATGTTTGTAGTAAAAGTAAGATAGAGGCTCACAGGGCGTGTAGGTGCACTCATTTGATTACTCAGCGCACAGTCATGCCGATGCCGGCTCCATCGCCTTGTCTGGCGGCTTCGAAAACGCGTCGCTCGGTAACCAACTTGTTTAATCGGTACTAACTCGACCCACCACGCGCTCGTGCCTTTGCCGCGAGAATTAAAAACACATTTTAAAAAGAAAAGATAAACTGCGATTTTTGAACGCGAATTCCAAATTCGAAAATAAATACGCGCGCCAATTTGCTTCAAGTCAATTTCTATCCAAACTTCAAAATTTAGAGTAAAGCAATGTCTTGTGTCATCGTCATCAAAAATGATATTTAATTTTTTATTTTCCAAAAATCGCGTGTTTAAATTAAATATTTCTCGTTTTTGTTACTGAAGTTTGCTACTGCATTTCCAACTGCGGTTTTGTAGTTGGTTTTCGGTGGCATCAACATATTATTTTAGGTATTCTGTATGTTTGTTTGTTGTTTGTTTACGTTCAAAGTGTGCTAGAGAGTGTAGAAGATGGAGAAATCAGGAGGATCCAGGCTGCTAAAGATGCAAGTAAGTTCAATAACTTTTTGTAACGATTTTTTTTTAAATATGATCCTTTTGATCGAATTATCTGAGACTACTGTTATAGACAAATCCTAACAATTCTAAACTCTGACCCAAAGAATTTTTTCACTACTCATGCTCGGAAAGTGCTTGTTTGTGCAGCTTATAGGCTGCACAAAATCGATTTTTGTGTTCTAGAGCACAAAACGATCTACTATAGGCTGCACAAAATCACATTTTGTGCTCTAGTGCACAAAGTGATCTTCTCATAAATGGGTCTAAAGTAAGGCATAGAAAACTCCATACAGCCAAAATAATCAGAAGTTTAAAGATAAAATTTGTTATTATATGTTATTTTATTATTTCCTCGCAATCGAAGTGAAAAGCAGAGTTTATAACTCGTCCACAAAACCATTTTTATCCTCGACGTTACTATCAGCCATAAGTCTCGGATAAAAATGACTCGTTTTGTGCACTTGTTGTAAAATCTACTATTGAACCGTTTAAAATTCTAGAGCCAAGGCACCGGCAACCTAGGTACCCAGAGTTTTTTTTTCATTTATAATTTTCTTCATAAGTACTTTCTTTGATTACGTATATAATACGTATATTTCCAGAATTATTTTTGAAAACTTGGTTTATCTATACTTTGTGTTTTTTTTATTTTAACTAATGACTAGGCCCAAATATCTACTGCTAATTTGACCAGATACCGTATCTATTTCAATGCTTAGTTTCGTTCTAACTTGTTAGCGGAATGTTGTCCCAACCTTGAAATGTTAGTATACTTATTTTATTTTTTTCAAAAATGTTATTATGGAAAACAAAAAATCATAGGTGGGGACCTAATATCATTATTTATCTATTAGTAATTAACATTATTATTACTAAACATAAATCACAAAACACTACTTATGAATATGGGCTCTATGTACGAGTATATAAATGTGTACAAAAGTTAAACAGGTCTTATTGTGGACATGAATATGTAACTCAAATATAGCTTTTTACTTGATAGTTTCTTAAATTAAATTGTAAGCCAATGTTAATTTAGATCAGTAGTCGCCTAATGACGTCATATCCTCTAAATCCCACTTGCGAAGTCCCAGTTCACTTACAGTTCAAGGACACCATGTATTAAGTTAAAATCCAAGTTAATGTATTATTAGGAAAATATTTGTTAACATAATCAGTAAAAATATGATATGACTAGCATTCCGCCCGGGACTTCGTTCCCTCCGATGGACATAGGCTGCATAATTCGAAAGTTATGTAGTCCGGGGATAATGTTGCTTTTTAATGGCGAAAGAATTTTTCAAATCGGTCCTGTAGTTTCGGAGCCTATTCAATGCAGACAAACAAACAAGTATTTCTTCTTTATAATATTAGTATAGAGTATAGATAACCAAAATTGGTTTAACAATGTGCTTAGTTGGTTTAATCATACATTTATTAATATCTACTTTTTTATTATTGTCATTTGCATCCATAGACATTATTAGACATGCCTTTGTTTGCCTATTTTTGTATATGGCCCGAGTTTAAATTCTTTCACCGATTTGAAAAATCCTTTCACCATTATAATACTACATTATAACATAAGCTACATAATTTATCATAGACTACATAATTTTCCCGAATCCTCACAGGAACGAAGTACTACATTTTACGCATAGAAACCCTTCTGGGGCAGTCAGTTACTTGAAAATATAACAGCTCTACAAATCAAACTATACAAATGTATCCGATGCAAATTCTCAATAAGTTTCAAGACACCAGCAAGTCAATAACGGTTTTTAACAGCCGGGACTCGAATCTTGGACCTTGACCCCGCACGCAGCCACTGGAACCGAGCCGCTGACGTCATTTTGTCGTTTCGTTTGTGATATTCTTGGAAGGCGATATCTAAACTTTTTATGAAATGGTCTTGTGTTGTACGGATAAGGGATTTATTTTGTGAAGGCACACACGCATACACATACACTACACATGGCAGAGACCAGATAATATTTAAAATGAGATATTTTGAAATTATTAATTTCAAAGATGATCTTAAAGCCATTAGAAAATCCTCTGCGTCTGGATTTCCGGGCTCACATAACCCGAATCTCTTTAAAGTTTGAGCGGATAGGCATCTTCTGGGTGAGCTTGCTGCATCCACGACAACAACATCACCGCCCCTGGGCTAGATTGTCAAGAGCAAATCTATTAAAAAAAACCTCTTAAAACATTGAAGATGTCATAAGCCCATAACTTCCCAAATAATAACTCTAAATCTATATATATAAAAGAAAGTCGTGTTTGTTACAACACTTATAACTCGAGAACGGCTGGACCGATTTCCATGGTTTTAGATTTGTTGTATTTCTCTCCGTCCCGAATAGCAGAATAACTATTAAAAACATTGGAAAACTGACGGGGAAATTCCCACGGGAACGAAGTCCCGGGCGAAAAGCTAGTTAAAAATAAATTGTACATCCCCGATATTCATCGCTTATTTATGACTATCAAACGGCCGAACCAATTTTGAATAAATACACCGACAAACGTCACACAACTTCGGAATCGGTCCATTCGTTTAGGAGCTACGATGCGACAGACAGACACACAGAGACAATCAGATACGCTCGTCAAACTCATAACATTTTTGTCGAGGGTTATAAAAAAGTCGAAATATTATAAAAAAGTATTTCTATATAAGCAGATTTTCCCAATTTGCTTCGTATGGAAAGTGGGTTTTTTTACAAACGCTAAAATAGAAAATTTTCCAGTTTTATGCACAGATGTAGTACGTTTTCATCTCCTAAAGTTTCGCTAAGAAAGGACATCATTCAAAACGTACCCAAATTTAACAGTGGCGGCCAAAAAAAGTAAAGTTATTATTTCAAAAGGACACATTATTTTTAACATTTTTTATTATGACAGTTAAGCTGTACGACTTTTACGAATTTTCCTTTTTTAAGCTTAAAAATCTAATTTTTAAATCTAGAATTTAAATCTTTAACCTAATACGAAAAAAGTTTTGTATCACAATCTGTTGAAACACTATTGTCTATGGCCGAAACATTTAAAATCCAGATTTATAAGTTTCAAAAACAAATCTAGTAATGGTCGTACAGCTTAGCTGTCATACTAAAAATGTTTAGAATAATATGTTCTTTCGAAATAAAAACTTTACCTATTTTGGCCGCAACTTTTAAAATTTTGGTATTTTGTTGTATGGCCCGTGAATGATGTCCTTTAAAGCCACTTCATATGGGACACGGATGGATAAACGTATATGTACGAAACGGCACCGGTCGCTACATATTAACCCATCAAAACGCATGTCCTAGTTCGCCACTCGATCGTTTAACAAAAAAACATGATTTGTTTAAGTAAATGTCGCCCTAATGCCCTACATGGCTGCCACTATCAATAACTATTATGTACAATTACGTAGTGAAACTTTGAAATCAATGAACTAATTCTTAGAATGTGGGGTAACGTTTTTCAAGTCATGTTTTTGCAACCACAATACAGTTTGACCTTTTAATCACGGGCTAAATTGTATGTTACGGTACGTTCATAGAATTTAACAGTATTTTTGGTTTTCACACAAAATTTTCCAGCTAGATCAACCAAAGAATGAAACGTTGAGTTTTATATGGGAAAAAATAAAAGTTATCCAATTTACGAGCACTTGAAACTTAGTAATAAAGCTCTTCGACATAATTAGTGAGACCCGTTCTGCGCATCAGAAAATTCATCCTCTAAGACGGGATTTAAAACATTTGAAAATATTAAAACAAAAAATCGTTTTTATGTTTTGTCAATGATACCATTTTAAGCCGTGTGGTGATCGGTTGAGAATAACACCACCCCATCTCTTTCCGTGGGTGTCGTAAGAGGCGACTAAGGAAACACAAATGAGACCTGCCTCCTAATAATCCATCCCAGGCAACGACACTTCATTTTTTTCTGAATCTGAGGTGTCGTCCTATGGTCTCATGCGGTGTGGTAGGCTCTGTACAGGGCCGTCTGGTTCGCGACCACCTTCCTACCGAAGTCCGACGCCAAACAGCTTGCTGTGTTCCGTCGGTGCGTGGGAGTACCAGTGCCTTTATAGGCATTTTCTGGGTTAACTCGCTCCATCGTCGACCTCATCTTTGACCTTATGGTCAAGATTGAGGTCAAGAGTTAACCCATCTTATATTTAAAAAAAAAACTGATAATATAAAAAAATCACGAGAATCGGTTGAGAAATTATACGTTGCACTGCCCTGTGTGTATCGCTTAAGCAAAGCGGGCCACAGGGTTACGAAGTTTACTTGCGAGAATGTTCCCATTTAATCTTATCTAAAGCTCCGAATAAGCTTGTTGACATACCTACACCTCTTAATGAGGCTAATCCTTCCTTTCTTTGAGATAAAATTGAATGGTTACAAAACACTGTTTCTTCTACAAGAAACATAATAAGCTTTCGAAACTTTTTTTTTCTCGAAATACTTAAGTCTCTGCAACTTCTGCAAGTTTTAACAGTCTGACTTTCTTTGGACTGATCGATTGTTCTAAGACTGATCTCCTCTTCAGCATTTCTCTCATTTGCCATTTTCTATAAGAATCTCGTTGCTTTCATGTTTTCCCGTCAGTTAACTCTCAAAGCCTTGTATTTAAGGTTCTCTGCCAACACAACCCCAGAATAGTATCGTATTTTTATCATCCCATATACGTCCAAACCGAGAAGCACAGGCCCTCCCTTTGAAGCAGAGAAGGGGATAAAATTTGTATTACACAAAAATCGTCATGATAAGTCAGAGCATAAACTTAAGATTAGCCGGCTAAACTTAGGTTAGGTTGTTTAGGTTGTAATTATCAAACCTGCTCACAAAACACGAGAATCGGTTAAGAAAGCCGGATATCTGGTCACACCTACGTAAGCATTTTTGCCCAGCATTACACTTAGCCAGCTAAACCTAGGTGTAACCACACTTCGAGTGTTAGCCGTGACGAATATATAACTCATAATAATCTTTTTTAATTACTATTGCTCATCTATCTATCTCTGAGCATGAACTCAAATACTGTTGACTTGTTTTAAGTGACATCCTGAATGTCCTATAAAATAAAGATTTTTCTATTCTATTCTATTCTATTCTATACTTTACCTACCCTAATATCTTATCTCTTATATCTCTTATCTCTTATATTATATATATAAAAGAAAGTCGTGTTTGTTACAACACTTATAACTCGAGAACGGCTGGACCGATTTCCATGGTTTTTGATTTGTTGTATTTCTCTCCGTCCCGAATAGCAGAATAACTATTAAAAACATTGGAAAATTGACGGGGAAATTCCCACGCGAACGAAGTCCCGGGCGAAAAGCTAGTAGGAAATATTGAAAGTACGAGTATGTAGCAAATTACTGTAGTTAGTGTAGTTATAGGACATTAGGAGTGCGACGCTCCCCATCGATCGTAACTACTTCCCATGTAAACCCGGCAACCTACAGACCTATCTCTGAACACGCGATGCCAGCACGACATCCAGCTTGGAAAAAATATCTATCTACCTAATACAGCGATCCAACACGGATTTGTTCACGTCTATGCTAATCGGTAAAGAGACGTGTGATTTTATTATTATTTTGTGATTTTATTATTATTTTTTTGAGTATTATTGGGTACTCCATACTCCTTCCATGCTGGACTGGGAGTGAAGGAATATCATTGAATGAGCCAGATGCCTACTCTTCCCAGGCATATTGTAAAAGTCAGTAAGTGGGATGCGATGGCTGACAACCTCTCACCACTTACATCATAACCCTTTGAATTTATGTCAAAGGACATCAAGTGGTTTTAAAACCACTGATGCTCTGCCTACCCCAAAGCGATTATGAGCGTATGTATGTATTATTATAATAATAATAAACGCTACACACTCAAAGGCCCACACTAAGGTTTTCCCTTGTGTCGTAGGTCCCCTGGAAAACACATAAAGACAAACACAAACACCCATGACCCGAGAACAAACATTTGCTTTTTACACAAATGTTTGCCCCGACTGGGGATCGAACCCAGGGCCCGCCGATCAAGAGGCAGCGTCACTACCACTCGACCAAACCGGCCGTCAAATTGAGCAAGATGTTTGGTTCGAATAACGGTGTTTCTAGGCTCCTGAAATTTTTAATGCAGTAATTTTTAAAGCACAGTAAGAGATACATTTTTTTTTGTTTTCCGTATATTTTTGAAATAAAGTATTTTCCGCTTCAATTAACGCGTGGCATATTTTGTCATGTCGATATCGCTCCAACAGTTCAGTACTGATAATATGTATGAATTTAGAATGTATAATACTGTTTTTGAGCAATAAAGAATTTACATACATACATATTCGGCATGAGATAGGTGCACAATTTTGTCACGATGTTGCTAGCACAGCAGGATATAGCGAGTACTGACAAACAACAGCGCGTTGCAGATAAAACTATACATAGGTATCTATTTATATTATTTATAATAATAGTGTTACTACGCCGAGCTGAAATATCATTTCAAAAACAATAATAATAATAATAATAATAATAATATATTTATTTCAGACTAATAATGGTCCATAATATGAATACAAATGAAATCAAAATTAAACTAAAAATGTTAAGAATAAACACAAACAACACAAAAATCAGGCAGCTATATCTAGCCACCGCTTATAGGTGCTAGTGGAGTGTAGTCTGTCTGCAAACTCTTTAATTATTGCATTTTTACAGTTGTCAACCCTGGACATGAATGACGCAATTCTGTGTCTCTGAATGGCGTTGAACGCGTTTAGTCGCGCCTCCGCGAACATCCCGGAGGCGCTGCAGTAACGCTTGTATCCCATTAGGTGCCTAAAGATATTATTATACTGCACGCGATATTATTATGTTTATGTACCTATATTAATCTTTTAATATTGTATCTTTTAAGACTCGAATTGCATTAAATGTAAATTAATAGGCAAAAGAAAAATAAGCCATGATTCAAATTAAAAAATCATCTATCTAAACGAACAATAAAGAACTTAGGTATTTAGCCTTTGAGGTCAATTCATCATTGTTGGCTTAAATTTCACGGTCGTGAACTTTTAAAAAAAAATAGCCTAACTAACTTCTCGCCCACTAGTCTGTGAGGTCAACGACTAGTGTTTTCATCCAATTATCTGTTTTTTTTATTAACTTGTAATATTGTTTGGAACATGAGTATATAGTGATGATAGGTTACGCTTGGTTGTCAGCCTTCCGCCCACAATACAGCAAAACTCTCACGTCCCGCTTACTCGCTTTTACAGTATGCCTGGGAAGAGTTTGCAGCAGACATGATAGCTAGCTATGCTCAATGACACTATTTATTAAAAATGACGGCCGGTTTGGTCGAGTGGTAGTGGCCCTGCCTCTCGATCGACGGGTCCTGGGTTCGAATCCCAGTCGGGGCAAATATTTGTGTAAAAAGCAGATGTTTGTTCTCGGGTCATGGGTGTTTGTGTCTGTCTTTATGTGTGTTCCGAGGGACCCACGACACAAGGGAAAACCTTAATGTGGGCCTTTGAGTGTATGGCGTTTTAAAAAAAAAAAAAAATTAAAAATGTCAATGACACTATTTTTTCCGTCCTCTCACATAAATCATTTTTAATCTTCATTTTAACAGATCATATTTCAAAATATCAAATGGCGTATCCAAAAACATATCCTGGACTGTCCAAAATCCACTTTTAGGTTTGCAAGTGGGTGGGTTTGGTTAAAATGGTCCATGCCTAATTTGGAGTTGCAGTCTGCGCCTACGCAAGGCTGTAGCAAGGCTTTTACATTGTAGTTAAGGTTTATTTGACAAATTTAATCGTTTTTGTAATTAGGAGAACTCTATTAAAGTTTTGACATAAGTATTTAACTCAGCATACAAGGTGTAAAGGGCAGCTTAGCAAAACCTGAAACCCTGAATTCAGAATTCCAATGGAATTTTTCTCACTTTTTTCAATTTTTTTAGTTTAAAATTAAATTATTTATTCGAATGCATTCCATTTCGCAATGAAAAATAATAATAAAAGCCTAAACACGATAACCAGCAATATATTGCTTAAAAGCCAGCAAAAATTATCACAAATTAACATGTATGCAAAATGTTCTGCCTTCTTATGGCAGGACTTTTAATATATTTAGATGTTACTTGTTACTTTAAATCAAGATAAATAAATAAGAATCGTAATCCACATGATTTCAGTATTTATAGCCGAATTGAATTAGAACTTGCTGTTCATGACGCTATTGGCTTCAATTAACAAGCTTCCAAGACAAGAAGCAACAAAATGGACCGAAAATCTGTAGTAGAGAATCTAATTGTTTACAGCGAAATAGGTTTATTCGGATCGTAACAGTCTGCAGTCTCTGCCTACCCTAATGGAACACAGGCGTGAACTCCATGCATTGATATTTTAGTGAATATTGTAGTTAATTTTATGGTCCGAAACGTAAACGAAAATAATAAAGGACATTTCAACCTTTAGTTATTTTACAATATTTTTAATTAAAACAATGATTGCTTTTACACTGGGCGTCAAAAATAAGTAGTACACTTTTCAAATTGCAATTACTCCTAAACTATAGTAGTTACACTTATGAAATAAAAAGCAGTTTATAGTAAACTTAACGAAGTTTATTAAAGTTATATTTTATTTGGCATGAATAAAGTTTCAAACTTAAAATTAAGATAAATACTAAAAAGTATCAATTTTTAACGATATGTCAACCACTTAATTTTCACGTTTTGGAACTTTTTCACAATTTAATAACTTGTGTTGCCGCCTCGGGCTCTAATTACAGCTTGGATCCGGTTTGGCATGCTGAACACTAAGTTTCGGAGGCGGTGTTGGGGAATATTTTCCCATTCTTCTATCAGCGCATGTTTTAGAGCCCTGAGTGTGGCAGGAGGTGGACTGCGCCTTCTGACTAGCCTCCCAAGCTCATCCCAGGCGTGTTCAATCGGGTTGAGATCTGGGCTTCTCGATGGCCAAGCCATCAAGTTGATGCCAACCTCCTGAATGTACTCTTGTACGTGGTGAGCAGTGTGTGGCCGGGCGTTATCATGCATTAGGATGGCTCCATCACCCATATTTATTAAATATGGCCCTGCATACTCGTTGAGGATCTCCGAGGCATATCTTTCACCAGTCAAAGTCCCATTTTCTATTACCACAAGCTCTGTGCGACTCTCTGAAGAGATACCAGCCCATACGTGTACAGAGCCCCCGCCATATTGGACTCTTTCCGAGATACAAGCTTGAATGTATCGCTCACCGGGTCGTCTGTAGACTCTCCGCCGTCCATCTGAAGTGTATAAAGAGAATCGAGACTCATCTGTGAATAAAACTCTAGCCCATTCTTCTTCGCCCCATTGTACGTGTTGACGGGCGTAGCGTAGTCTTGCTACGCGATGCTCTGTCTCAAGTTTGGGGCCATTTGCTGGTCTTAGAGGCTTCAGGTTAGCTTCAGCAAGTCTTCTTCTCACTGTACTCTCACTGATGTAGTCTGTTCGGGTCCGAAGAAGCTGTTGCTGAACCTCAACTGCATTAAGGTGTCGATTTCTTAACACAGTGGAAACAATAAAGCGATCTTCTCGGGTACTTGTGCACCTGGGTCTGCCATTACCTCGTCTCCTTAGATGGTTTCCAGTCTCTTCGTACCTTTGCTTTACTCGCTGAACCGTTCTTAAAGTTACACCCACCCTCCTTGCAGTACGACGCATACTGATGCCCACTTCGAGAAAAGCTAAGATTCTTGCACATTCTTCTGGTGAAAGAGGCATGATTAGTCAAATTTACTCTCTGAAGATACCTATGCTTTTCAATTACAATTGCTTTATCAGCAGCGAATGTGTCAAACACAAAAATCCTAAGTAAGACAACACCTTTCAACAGTTTAAAAAAAGTGTTTTTATTTATTCGTTTTTTTTAAAGTCAAGCATTATAAGTTCTTATAATGCATGAAGTTTTTATTGAATAAGATTAAATTTTCTTTTTAACCTTTTTTGTTTCAAAGGTCTAAGTTTTATAGTTTGGGAGAAATCGCAATTTTAAAACTGTACTACTTATTTTTGACGCCCAGTGTATTTGATAACCAGTATGCGTAAACAAAACCAGCATACGCTCGTGATGAACAGTCGAATAGAGAACTTCCTCCTTTTTTTGAAGTCGGTTGAAAATGATCTCACGCATGTATCTTAACCCTGTAAGGAAAAGCAAAAATCAGAAAAAATAATTTTCTTAACCCTGTAAGGAAAAGCAAAAATCAGAAAAAAATGGAATTTCAAAAAGTATGATGTTAAAATTATTCCCAATAAGTATAACTGTGACACCAGGGTTAGTCAAAGGTGATATTTCACTTTTATATGGAGCTTGGGCCTGGTCATTGTACAGTACTCCATAAGTCGTCATTAATACTAACGATGACATTAGTAGCGTCTATTTTTCATAAAGTACATTAGTTTTATTGTAGAAAAATATTTAGATTGATTATTATTGCCATACTTACAATGATGGTGGAATGAGATGACAGTGACATTAATGACAGTTGAAAGTGAACGCGCGTTCAAAAATCTATCTACCAGTTTAATCTCTAAAAAGTTAATGCTCTGGTGTTATTATTCTTAAGCCATTTGTTTTATCCACAGACTTCCAATGTGGTTTTATCCAATATTATAAAGATTTAGCTAGGATTTACTTGTTAAATACAAACAAGTCGATTAATTATTAACAATTAAGCATTGACTATTTTGAACGTGAATTGTCAAACAATATGGCAACCTCAGTGTGGTAACTACAAAAACACGTATGATTTTCAATATTTTATAATTTTCTACAAATCAGCCAGGGGTTTTGAAATTTTTTGATATTTTTCAAGGAATAAGCTATTTATTTTTTATTTTTCTGGATACTGTACAAAAACCAGGCCCATTTTGAAAAATCACCTTTGCCACACACTTGATTACACCTAGACAACAAGAATGAGAAAAAAATATAATGATGTAAGTCAATCAATGTCAATTTGTCATCTCAATACTGCATCTACAAAGGATGCATTGGAGTTAAACAGTAGCAACCAATTATGAGTAATTGAAGATGCAACTTGTATCGGCCACTTGAGAACGGACTAGAGGTGGAGTGGAGTAGAGCTGAGCCTATTTCTTATTTTATAAATACATATAGTGCCTCGCTAACGTTGACTTATATGGGCTGGTGACGATGAATGTATTTCTCTTTTTTAAATATATTTACCTGCTTTCCAACTGCAAATTCCTTTCTTCCATCAAATTCAAATAGTAGATTGTTAACCGAGGGTGGAAAGAATCAATTCCCGAAGTATTTAGATTAGGCTTTGGTCCGAGTAGGAATTGATTCTTTTACCCGTGTTAAACACTCTACTTTTCATTTCGAATATGAGGAAAATTAAACTAGTTGTTTATCTTAACTATTTATTGATAATATATAATAATATTAGTAGTACCTATTTAAAATTAATTGTCAAATTAGGACAATTCGTGAAATTAAAAGTTACATTTTAAATAAGGAACTTACCGCGTAATTGTTGCGGCTTATTCCACTCAAAGAAGTTTGCGCTAAGTTCACACTGGCCGCAGCATTTTTTTAATTAGTTTTTTTTTTACATATAACTCTTTACAGCCGACAGCAGTTCTATTTTTAAAGTTCATTTCGGCTCTTAGGTGGGAAGTAATTTGTATGAGTTTTTCCCTCCCTATGGAGGGAAGCAGCATTTTCCACCCAATAATCAGATCAAAACAACACTACTTTCCAAAAAAATAGTTATTTCAGTAAACATGAAATGTTACTATAAACTCGTTAATAACATGTTTTTTAGCTTTGCTCATGGCTCTCGACGGTTGCTATTTTCAACAAATAATGTTTAAAAAAAACTATTTTCAATTAACAGATCTTTCTATACAGTTTTGTCTCATAAATCAATCTAATTTAGTATTTTTAAAACGCTAACCCGCGTGAAGGACATTCACAAAAAAATTGCGCCGAACATTTTTCCCTAATAGTTATTTGTGAATACGAATCTAGTTTGTAGTCCACTTTTGGCTTAGTCCATCCTAGGCCTCACGCCTTTAATCTCTATGAAGGGAGGCTATTGATTTAAAAGCACCACATACAACATTTGATAACATTCTGAGCGTTTAACCCAATTTTCCGCCGTTTGTTTAACAATACACCAACACCAAAAAATCGTGCAAAATCTCTACGTCGACACTGTGAATGTCTGAGTTTTGCATTTTTATTATTATTAATAACTCTATTCATTCCATATTCGAAACAAGATCGTTGCTCCCAAGCGCGCGCCGCAATTTATTAAGCTCGGCCACTCACGCGCAGATCTTAAAGACTTTATCCCAGCTATTAGTCAATTAGATTACAAAACAAACAACAGTTCTGTAACAAATAGATCTATTAATTTTTGTGGCATAATTATTTGACTGAAGTTAATAATGAGAACCGTTATGTTCTTACTAGAAATTTTAAAACTTACATACTGCTGAAAACATCAGTTACTTCGTGTTATCTGCTGTATTTAATCCTCGTGTTTGTTTGTCCTTCCTTTGCGTTGTATTGTACTTCCATTGTTTGTGGACCCCGAGAGTAAGTAACATAGGCTACTTTTACATTTTACATGTGAACAAAGTCGCATGCGGAAAGCTAGTACGAAGAAGGGTTGCACATCAGGTTACCACACGCGTGCAATCTGTGTTGTTGCGATAGGAGCGGTTTTGCAATGAAAATGGAGTAACCTGATGCGCTGGCCTCTGTACAAAAAGTTACCTAAATGTACTACGACCGATGGTCACCTAATGGGTATCAGATGGACAACGTCGTTGTGGTATAGACCGCGCAAGAGATGGCAACATGGCGTTACAAGTTCAACGCCTTCCAGAAGGCTCAATGAGTTAGAATACAGAACATCACAGAAGGATAAAGTAACTGTAGTCAAGAACGAGGTGGAAAAAAGGAAACCTTTGCCACTTTCCCAGCTGTGGGACAATTAAGGTAGAAAATTAGAATATATATGACTAAACTTATAATACATATAAGGTGCTTAGGTTTTTTGTGATGACACTATTCAGGCCGTCTATGTCTATGTCTATATGGTCTCTAGTACAACAGCAGCGGCGTCGAATTTTTAAGGTTTTCATCGCTCTCCGCGCACGGTACAGAAGCTTTTGTCTCGTATGCGACGAGCGATGGAAACGTGAAACCTGACGCCCAGTCTGCAGCCTTATAGTTTGACAAAATAACTAGTACAAGTTCAACCAACATTAAAATTATAGGCCGAGGACTCAAATGAGGAAAATACGAATGCAAAATTGTAGACGGATAAATATGTCAACAGTTATTACGACTGTGAATACTAACTACAATAATAACAGGAATAATGGTTCGACGAGTAGTATAATGAGCTAAAAGTCAATGTCATTCAAAAGCAGTGATAGCCCAGTTGGTAATGAGCCGGACTTGTAATCCGAAGGTCGCGGGCTCAAATCCTGGTGCGGGCCTGTACCACTAAATTCGTCTTTTCGGATTTATGTACAGATTTCTAATTATCAGTTGCTCAACGGTGAAGGAAAACATCGTAATGAAGCCCGTCCAAGACGAGTGGTCCACCAACCTGCATTGGGCCAGCGTGGTGGACTATGGCCTAAATCCCCTTCGTGTTTCGAAGGGAGGCCCGTGCCCCTCGGTGGGGACGTATATGGGGTGATAAAAAAAACACACAGCAATTCTCATCCAAATCTATTCTTAGTTGTGTTGGGTCAATGAATAAATGATTTATTTTTTACCTTCGGGGATGTGCTAAGGAGCTGCATGAGCTCTTTCCATGTGTCCTTCGGTTCTTCCAGACGCATGTTACTGCGCGATACCACACTAATCTCGTCGAAATCCCTAGGATAAGAGGAATAAGTCCTGAGCGCTATTATTTTCTTTTATTTTGAGCATTGCCAAGGAACGGAATACAGGAAGGCAGAGCCTATGTCTGTATATCCGGGCTCATATGGCCCGTGTATCTTCAAAGTTCTATCAATAGGCTTCTTCTGAGTGACTTCGCTACATCTTCGAAGTTCGATTAAATAGGCTTTTTCTGAGTGAGTTCGCTACATCTTTGACATACCATCAAAGTTCGATTAAATAGGCTTCTTCTGGATGAGTTTGCTTCATCTTCGACCGCATATTTGCTCTGAGCTATAGTGTGTTCAAGAGCGAACTCGTTCTTAATAACATCAACACCCGTAGTTTCAATAGTTCAGTAGTTTCATTGAAAGGGTAACAAACATCAATTCAAACGCCTCACAGACTTTCCCTTTTAAATATTATCCAGTAGGTTTTAAAACAAAATGATAACCTCAAAACTGCCACCCTGGAAACCTACTTTCTGTGGCTCTATTAGCTAATTGACAATAAGTCACTCGACTCCATTATATTGTCTGTAAACACACCTATACACTTTATTTACGACCGGCGGTAGCATTCTAATTGCGTGGCTGTTGGTATATTAATCTAGAAGGGATAGGCTGAATGAAAATGTGACACTCCTAGGTGTAATACAAACAATACCTTTTGCCTTACAAAATATGGCCGAGGAAAATATTTTTTACAGTAATTGTGCATCCACAGACTTGATGTCCAAAATTCAAATTCAAAATTCTTTATTGTATCGTGAGTTTTTTAAGGTGTTACATCATTAAAGCACATACACGAACCCCCTTGGGGCACTACAACAATGTTTTTCTTATACAGTGTGTCCCTGGATAAAGTGCAATCCCGAAAGGGGATGAAACTAGACCATGAATCATTGACTAGAAAAATATAAAAAAAAAATTATAAAAAAATTATTGTAGGATTTATTGGTATTTTAAGATTTTCATGTTTCATTAAGGACTCTATGTACAAAAGTATTGATTTCCTCCAAAATAATGGGTCTATTTCTTTGAAATAAAAAAAACAGTATGTCTAATACCTGGCGATGACCATGAAATAATAAATAGTCCACAAAAAAGTAACTATCTTGGGTAAAAAAAATGATTTCAAAATGATTTTTTTATAATTTTTTTTTATATTTTTCTAGTCAATGATTCATGGTCTAGTTTCATCCCCTTTCGGGATTGCACTTTATCCAGGGACACACTGTATGTACTATAACATTTATCTTATACCTACACATACTTAAAACTAAAATGAGATCAGTTTATGGTAAGTACTGACATATATTATGTATTATTTTTATTTATTTAATTTTTTAAGCTAATGAACATTATAGTTCGCAAAATAAAAGTATCTAGGTAGTCCGTGCCCTTGTCATTACTTATTTATTATTAGTAACATATGAGTTTACAACTAATACAAAAGTTAATAAAAATATAAAAATTTGTGAAATAAAAATATGTTCCATATTGTTAAAAATAGTCTTTTTTTACCTAAGCCAGCGGTGGTTTCTGCCTATTGTCTCAAGTCCCTAACGCATCAATAACAACCGTATCTCGATTTTTATGGCCAGTTTTCTTTTTTAATCAATCACTTTTCCTCAGCCTCTGCTTCAACGATCGCTTCATATACTCAAGTGTGAAGTACAAAGTTCCGTAGTGTCCAATCGTTTGATCTCATTATTCAATTCCCGGGAATTGATACAAATTGTGTCGCGAGCGCAAACGATCGCTCCGAATCGGAAATTAATTGAGTAGTTTGCAATGTCCAGACGCAAAGATAAATAAACAATTGAGTTTATTATTTTCTTGCATGAAGACTAAATAAGTGGCAAACTAGTAGCTGTCAACTTAACTAGCTTTTCGTCAGGGACTTCGTTTCTGTGGGAATTTTTTAATAGTTATTCTACTATTCGGGACGGAGACAAATACAACAAATCAAAAACCATGAAAATACTCGGCCAACCTTTCTCGAGTTATAAGTGTTCGAACAAACCCAACTTTGTTTTATATAAGTAATAGCTCTCCGCCCGCAGCTCCGCCCGCGTGGACTACAGAATAATATCGTGCCCAACTGTGGGATAAAATGTAGCCTTTCTCAGGCTCTAATCAATCTTGGTACCAAATCGGTTTAGTAGTTTAGGCGTGAAAGACGGACAGACAGAGTTACTTACGCATTTATAATATTAGTAAGGAAGTAAGTATTAAGATTTTCATTAGCTTTTATTATAACGAGCAAATTTTTCAGAATCATTATTTTAAATTTATTTTATTCTTGTTTGGCTCCGGCATTTTGAAAGATTGACAAAAACTAAATCGAAAAAAAAATCCATTTACTTATCGAACCTGCTCATAAAATTTCATGAGAATCAGAAATGCGATTTTTAGAGGAGAATAGACAGACACACAAAAGCATTTTTGCCCAAGATAAAAACGATACGCTTCACGCTCGCTCGGTCGATTCGATTTATCTATACTGATACTAGCTGATGCCCGCAACTTCGTTTGCGTGTTAATTTTTTCTTTTGAACAGATTACACTTTATTGACAGTCCATTAATGGACCTTCATTTAGTTTATTAAATATTGATTTAGTTTAAGATTTAGATTTCTACATAAAAAAGTTTTTTCCCGCTAACTTCCGTTCCCGTGGGAATTTTGCAATATCCTGTTGCAACTAAGCTTTAAGTTTACTAAGGTACCTGCATGCCAAATTTTAAGCGTCTAACTTAAGCGGTTTAGATTTTTCATAAAAAAGGATTTTCCCGCTAATTCCCGTTCCCGTGGGAATTTAGGGAATTCCTTTCTTAGTGCACCTCTACGGTACCTAAGCTACGTCCCTTCCAAATTTCAAGTGCCTACGTTTAGCCATTTAGGCTGTGCGTTGATATGTCAGTCAGTCAGTCAGTTTCTCCTTTTATATATTATTTAGATTAATAAAGAGGAAAGAGTTAATTGTTTGTTGGTTTGCATTGAATATGCTCCAAAACTAATGAACCGATTTGATAAATTCTCTCTCCATTATAAAGCTACATTATTCCTGATGATAATTTAAAGGCGTGAGCTTATTATTTATGTAATCATTTAAATGTTGTTTTGCTATTATTTCGGAAACAGAAATTTGCCGAGAGGAAACAATAAATAAAACGGGCAAGTGAGAGTCAGACTCGCGCATGAAGGGTTTCGTTCCGTACCATTACCTATAAAACCGGCCAAGTGCGAGTCGGACTCTATAAAAACCATAATCTCTATAAAAGCAGCAAAAAAATCACGTTTGTTGTATGGGAGCCCCCTTAAATATTTAATTTATTCTACTTTTTAGTATTTGTTGTTATAGCAGAAACCAAAATACATCATCTGTGAAAATTTCAACTGTCTAACTATCACTGTTTATGAGATACAGCCTCGGCAGACTTTCTATAAAAACGAGCAAAAAATATCACGTTTTTTGTATGGGAGCCCCCTTAAATATTTATTTTATTCTAGTTTTTAGTATTTGTTGTTATAGGGCACAAAGAAATACCTCATCTGCGAAAATTCCAACTGTCTAACTATCACGGTTCATGAGATACAGCCTGGTGACAGACGGACGGATGGACGGACGGACGGACGGACAGCGGAGCCTTAGTAATAGGGTCCCGTTTTTTCCTTTGGGAACGGAACCCTAAAAAATTATCGCACTAAGACTCGTACTGAGGCCTAATTTAATTAAGACAACACATTTGACCTGCTCTGAACGAACCGGTCCTCGCCTTGCTGTCAACGCTATAATCAAGTATATTATCTATCATTAATCCTCAGCTCTCACACCTCCACAGATCCATAAATCTTATTAATTTATACAGGTCCGCCCTGTAGTTGCTAGAAGGCTTTGTGACATATGAAGCCTTATACGTCTTGGTAAAGGTGATGAAATACCGTTATCTTATCCCTCATCGATCAGGAATAGAGGGCTTGCGAAGGGATTTTCTATCGTCTCCATTTTGCACGACAGAATCATTGTTCGGCATATCCCGCTAAAAAGCTGCACTGCAGCTGCACTGACGAGGACTCTAAATGCAATCGGAGTAGGCTGCAAGACTTATCCTTCCTTGTACTAAATTATAAATGTGACAGAGACTCTCTCTGTCTGTCTGTTACATTTTCACGTCTAAACTACCCAAGTCACTTGCTCGGCGGTTCAGAAAAACTTCAAATTTTAAAAAGTTTTCCTTCTGGAAAAATCGTGATGAAAACCGCACATCTAAGAAATTTCGTTTTCGAAAGGCGTGTGGTGGACTATGGCCAAATCCCCTTCGTGTTTCGATGGGGGGCCCCGTGCCTTCCGGTTTCGACGTATATGAGCTGATAAAAATAACTTACTAACCGATTTTGATGAAATTTAGTGTGGATGTAGTAAAATACAAGGATGTAAATAAGCTACATTTTATCCTGATTTTTTTAAGATTTCCTGCTGAAGCGCAAACGCGGTATTGCCTCGTCCATATGCAAAACCCTTTCAAAACATTGACGTGTAAAAAACACCTGTTTAAAGGAAATCAAATCTAAACAACAACAAGATCCAAAACTAGTATTCAATGAAGACTGAAGACAATAGGAAACAGAAGTACATACAGTGCAGATTAAATTACTATTTGTAAACAATGTGGTGTGGGTGTCGTGCGTAGGTCGAGTCGAACTGTTATTAGATGCATTAATCTAATAGTTATATTGTCGTCAACAGCCCATATACATCCTCACTAAGGGGCACGGGTCTCCCTTGGAAACATTAAATGGTTTTTAGTTTTAGGCCATAGTCCACCATGCTGCAAGTTGGTGTGCTGCGCTCCTTTCGAAAAGTTAATTTTAACAGAGGAGTGTTATTCGATGTTTCCTTCACCGCTGTGCAGGTGATAATTTATGAGAAAAGATGAATTTAGTGGTACAGACCTGAACCAAGATTTGAACCCGCAACTGGTTACATTACTGGCACTTAAACCAACTGGGCTATCATCCTAACAGGTATGCGTTCCTTGGGATAACAAGTTCACTTTTAAAAGAGATTATTTTACCTCCTAAAGTTTTAACTACGAGTATGTCAGAGAATTTTTTTTTCACAAATTTTACTTGTTTTCAATTTTTAACCACGATGTTATTTATTTTAGTTTATCATCAATGTTTTATAATTAAAGTACTTGAAGGTGAGGTGTACTTACCTTACTGTTTATGTAACCACCACTGTCTTTCACAGAAAATATAGATTGTTACCACTTGCACAAGCAATTTTAAAAATATTATGTTAATCTTATATTAACATAAATCTCACGTGAGATTTATGAAATTGTGTATTTCTTAGGTTGCTTAGTGTTTAATTACATTAAATTATAATTTTAGACTAGCAATAATCGAAAAAACTACTGAAATTAGTAAAATTTTAATTATTCTAATTCAGCTCACGAGAAATTTTACAAGACAAACATTGTTTTGTTAATTAAACTCAGCTTTCTCTTAATTTTACACTGTTTTTTTACGAAAAAAAAATTACATGGCATTTGCAGACTCTACCCCACGTGAGATTGTGTGAGATTCGGTTCAACACCTAATGACACAGAAAATGTAGACTAAACAAAACGTACATAAAATAAAATGAGTCCCTGTATTACCCAAAACAGTGTACTTAGTATCAATATCAATAGCAACAAAACTGAAATTGAAAGTGATGACGTCACATCCTATAAAAGGAGTCTGACTCACATCTTACTGGTCCAAAACCTTATGTGGGAGGCAAAGGACTTTCAAAAACAAGTCTTATGTTATTAAAATAAAGTCCAGTTTTATTTGCGCCTGCTCTGATGACATTGCATAAGGATGTATGAAAGTAATGATTGTTTGTATGAAAGTTGATTTCTTACATTGCATTTTTATGTGCAGAGATTTAAAATTGGAAAGTTTTTTTTTTTAATCTGTCTAAGAAATATTTTTGTATGACTTTGCGGTGATATAAAGATGTGATTTTTGGCGATTTTTGTGTTTTTTGTGATTTTTGTGTTTTTTTTAGCCACGGATATTTGTATAAGTTAAAAAAAACTTCCATTAACGATTTATAGTTAGGTATTTCACATACATGTAAAGATAGGAACAACGTTTATTCATTGACCAGCATCTCTAGCACGATAACGACAAACTCGCGCTCGGCTCACGCTGAAACTTCACTTTGATTACGCGAGGGTCCCGCGCAAAGGCTTGCTCGCCCTATGGCGTTGTCAATGTTGACATTTTGACATAGGACCGCGGTGTTGTCGCGGCGCTGTCACTATCGTACTCGGCCTGTTGCTCGAACAACTTAAACAAAAGCAACTTTACATGACGTACAGAGAAAAAAACTGTAAAACCTCAAGAGGAAATTGTGATATAATATCACTGATTAAAGAAAAGGTTCTGACTTAGCAGAGAAGTTGGAACCACAATGCTGATATTCACTGACCTTTCAAAACATAGTTGCACTTCGTAGAAAAATGAGGAGAAATAGGATAACATAAAATGAAGATGTTAAGGTGAAACAGAAATGATAATACGTCTTTATTGACGACCTGTTTGGTCGAGTGGTAGTGAGGCTGCCTCTTGATCGAGACGGGTCCTACGTTCGATTCTCGTGCTAATATTTATGTAAAAACCTGAGATGTTTGTTTCCGGGTGATGGGAGTTTGTGTCTGTCTTTGTTATGTTCTTTGAGTGTGTAGCGTTTATTTATTAATATATTTGCCAAACATTGCGATGGCGTCTGCGACGGTCTTTCGAAACTAAAAAGTTTTTCATCCGTTTACCAACCTAACATAACATGCGCCTGCAAAACTTTTGCTTACTTTACTTTGTTCGCATTCTTTAACTTTGTTTCCCAGAACCTAAAGTTAACAACTTAGCAAAACTAATTACTAAACCCAGCAGTAAGGTCAACTTACCGGGTGAGAGGTCATGAGTCATATTATCATCCTGTTCAACTGCCATGACATTGAAGTCCACGTGTGGGGTAGCTTAGCAACTAAGTGTAAACAAACACCCTTAAGCTTATTCACTTGTGTAACTTGTCATTCACTTTCGGGTCGCCCGAGGGTGAAGACGTGTTGTTTGAGAGTGGCCTTCTCATTTTAAATTTGTTAAAAAAATACAATAACTAATCATGAGATTTGTAAAAGGAATATCAGTATTTCAAAGATATATATCATTTTTTATAGATTGATATAAGATGTTGATTTAATCATAAATAACGTTTAAAAATTGTTTAATACATTATGAGAAAATTACACGTAGACACGTGTAGATACCTATTATAAAGTGATGGATGAAACAGTTATTATTGGTACATAAAAAACTGTAGCTAAGTTTATGTACTAAAATTCCTATTTAAAAAAATGGAGAGTAGAAACTTCTACAAATCTTGGCACAACGTAAACTGGTGGGAACCTGAGCATTGGAAGACCAGAGCCCCCAGGAGTGTCTCCTCAGTTTCCTTGGAAGGTGCTGATCCTACAGAAATTAGGAACGGGTGGTTGACTCTACCTGACTCCAAGGTAAGAGTCGTCTGTATGATTGAAATGGAAAAATTGTATTATGTCAAAATTAATTTTTTTAAATAACACTAAGGTCCATATTACAAAATGCGACTCAGACTCTGATCTATACTTAAGTAGCAATCGACATTATCATTTTGATAATGAGAGAAAGAGACAATCAAACTTATCAACTTAATCGAAATAAACTTAATCTAAAACGAAAACGACTGTTCAATGTTGGAGAGGCAAATAGCAATAAAAACTACGTAAGGAATGGATTTTTACACAGAGCACTCACGATTTATAATGAGAAATACACTGATCTCGACTTATTCAACCTTTCATTATATCAGTTTAAAAGATCATTATATATGATTTCGGATTAGCACTCAACAACTGTGAAACTCTAAATATTAACGTTCTTACTATTAATAAATCATGCGCAGCGTATAACATGCGCAAACACTGTTTTTCATATGTTTTTGGTCGTTATAAGCTTATACTACGCAATGTGTGGGTATTATTAGTGAGGCCGTAACTCATCTTTCATCTTGTCTTTAAATTATCATAATTAAAGTATTGTAATTGTAACACGCTTGTTCCTTGAATGCACCAGTGGATACCTATAATTGGTTAATTAGAATCTAGTAATTAAATTTAAGTCAAAAACTGTTATTAACTGTTGGTTTCCCAATAAAAATTTATTTAAAAATTTATTTATTTAAATTTATTTATTTATCAATACTTAAGTATAGATCAAGACTTGAGTCTCCTTCTGTTATACGGACCTTCAATTTAGAACTGTAAAAATAACATCTTACGGATTGGTCAAATGCATTGCCGCTCCGGAACCTTCCCGATGCAAAAGTACAACGCTGGTCGCTTTGCCTCGCTGGATAGCAATGGATTAGGCTTTGCATCAAGAAGACACCAGAGCGGCGGAAATTAAGATACATTCATCATAATCATAGGCCTCTCCATCTTGACAGAAGATTTAAAAGCGATCGGCAACGCCGCCGCTCGCGACTGAATAAACCGATTCTGAAACGACGTATACGTCCGCACTTACTTTATACTTTTATGATCAATATCAGCTCATGAGTTTATATTTACTAAGAAAGCTCTCTTCTCTTTTAGTAGTCCAAAGACTTGAATCATTGTTTTTTTTTTAGTTGTTGGATAGTAGTACTTTTCCTCCTTAAAGGATCTGTAAAGTTACCACTGCGGGTAAATGTCTTTTCCAAATGTTTTGAGAGGAAATAAGTTAGAAAACAATAGACTGGATTCTCATTCAGACTATATTTTACACGCCACTTTAAGGTTAAACTTGTCTAGAGAGTCCCTTGGGAAACAAACACCCAGACCCGAAAACAAACAGCTACTTTTACTAAATGCTTGTCCCGACCGAGTTTATATTTACTAAGAAATCCCTCTTCTCTTTTAGTAGTCCAAAGACTGAATCATTGTTTTTTTTAAGTTGTTGAATAGTAGTACTTTTCCTCCATAAAGGATCTGTAAAGTTACCACTGCGGGTAAATGTCATTTCCAAATGTTTTGAGAGGAAATAAGTTAGAAAGCAATAGACTGGATTCTCATTCAGACTATATTTTACACGCCACTTTAAGGTTAAACTTGTCTAGAGAGTCCCTTGGGAAATAAACACCCAGACCCGAAAACAAACAGCTGCTTTTACTAAATGCTTGTCCCGACCGGGTATATCAAACCTACGACCTATCGAGCCGTAAAAACTTACCACCGACCGGTCGGCGGCTATTTTAAAATGATATTGATCGATGACAAATTGAATACTTATTGAAACATTTGTTCGACCACCTTGGCCTGCCAAGGTCAAAGGTCATGGAATACCCCTGGAAATGTTTTTTTAACAGCCTACGTGTCGATATTCACGTAAATAAATTGCTACGATGAAAGCTAAGCTATTTGTTAGCACCTATCTATTTGTAAGCATTTCCTTTTCAAACTAACTTATACAAGATGTAATATTCTAGTGCCTTTTTAACCCCAAAGAAAAAAAAAATGGATGTTATAAGACTTACAAGTTGGACGAGCGTATCTGTCTGTACATATTGTGTCTGTCTGTGGCGTCGTAGCTCCTAAACGAATGGACCGATTTTGATGCGAGCTTTTTGTTTGAAAGCTTAGGTATATTATATTGAAAGCTGTAAAAGACGGGTGTGATACACTTTTTTTTAAATTTTAGAATAGTCAGTTTTAAACCAAAATGACTTACAGCTGACTTAGCTATTTCGATGATGAAATCAATCGACTTTATTCTTCATTAATTATTAATATATTTGCTTTCATAATGGCTTCATCCTTGAAAATGATTTTAATAGTACCCCTGAGAACAAACACATGTTACTTCAAGACTATAATTTAATGTTCAGAATACTTTATGACGAGTAAAAAAATAGGTAGACAACTTATTTACTTTAAATGTCATGGTCATGTCATGCTATGTTTTTCTTTTCTGTGGTTTGTTATAGATTTTCATAGAAAGGATAAAAGTTATTACGTATTTACGTCTATAAACGCTATTGATAATAAATTCCGGTGAATATTAGATTCTTTGACCAACCTACACCAAATATGACCAAATAGATTCCCGCAGTCAAACTGTCTTGCAGTTTTGTGGGACTAGATTCTATTAATAGTTTTTAATAAATAAATATATAAATTAGGTAGCGTATTTAAGTTGGTAAATATACATACACACACACAAGCTCACGCCTTTGTCCCATTGGGGTAGGCAGACTCCACAAACATACCTCTTCCACTTCCCCTACACTTATAATTCGCTCGCTACTCAGTAGTAGATATACAGGTTGTCTCAAAAAGCAGTTATAAGCGGAAGGCTGAAAGTAGATCACCTTTGGCACCCAAAACTCTTAAAAATTACAATTCCACGCTTCCTATCGACTTTAAAGTTTATCTGTTGTTCGCTTTGAAGCCAATTTTTTACAGGATGCCTTGATTACATTTTTAAAATAGATAGCTGATGAAATGCCCAAGTTTTTTGAATGGGTTTAAAATCCATTTCTGGGCAGTATTTTAGCCATTAAATGATTTTAATGTTGTACAAATATTTGGAAATGTCAACTTTCTTACATTAAACTTTTGTAAAAGTTTAACATAATCTACTATATAAAAATAAGTCGGGTTTTCCTTCCTGACGCTATAACTCCAGAACGCACGAACCGATTTCCACGGTTTTGCATTCGTTGGAAAGGTCTCGAGCTCCGTGAGGTTTATAGGATACTTTTTATTTTAAAAAAAATTAGGACGCGGGCGGAGCCGCGGGCGGAAAGCTAGTACTAATATATATATAACACTATAGTATTATATTATCTATGATCCTTCGTCAAATCTAAGTTAGCAAAATGTTTCTGCGTCGGGTATGTTTACTATTCAGATAATTTGCTGAAAAAATCGCGCCATTATCTTAATTATTTACGTAGCCATATAGCTAACAATTTGGTGCGATTCAAAATTCCCTGAAAAATTTTAAAAACGTCGTAAATCGAAAACTACCAAAAGTCGTAAGACATACAAGGGGGTTTTTCGGGTGCCCCTAGTGGTGCTCTTACCTTCAGCCTTCGGGTCATCACTACTTTTTGGGACATCTCGTATAACCCTAAAGAAAATATGTGTAGCCCCCACATCGATTCCAACACAACATTTTTTGAATACCACTTTTGGTCATAGGAATGACCAGAAGAAAATTAATTATAGTTGCCGAACACTGGTCCACGAAATATGAGCTATACACTTTCGACACTCTAAAAAGAAAGAAGGCGAATTATAAATAGCTCTTCTAATTGCCACCATATTATAAAAATCCACGGCCTTATGTAAATACCTACGACATAAATACAATAACAATCATCAGGGAACAAAAACAATAGTTGTTTCTCTCATCCTCATGCCCAAGTATGGCGTGACTCACCCGAGGTCACAAGTGTTATGAGGTAACTTCGGCCTACAGCCAATGACTAAGCAGGCTTTTTGCATAGCGATGCAGAGATACTGTGAAATCAGATTTTAGGTTCCATTACGCGTAAGAGTGTGTCCATAAAATAAAATATTATTCGACAAAAAAAATATCCTATTCTGTCCTATTCTATTGTGTGTTGGTGACAGTTGCAACATAAATTGTATGTATAATTATATGTAACATAATTATATGTTGAGCTATTTTTTACTGAATAAAATTTATCTTATCTTATCTATATCTATGTTCATATCGGGGTAGATATATTTTTTTTATTAGTTGAATAATATTTTATGACAAAGATAGTTTTTCTTTCATAAACCGACAAGACAAGGGGGCGTTACCCCGCAGTGCATCTGGACTCTGGACGTCCAACAAAGGAGACCTACAACTCACATGTTTAGATTTAGTTGTCTTGTAAATAAATAAAATAAAATAATAGTATGACTCTAGCCTACTACATGAAATATTGACATTGGAAATGTCTTTTGGGAGGTGTCGGTATAGATAGGGCCTCATTTCACGGAAAACTGTGATCTGCGTATATGCAGCTCCGTTGATAATATAGCTAGGATAGCTAGCTATATTATCAACGGAGCTAAGATGCGTATTTGCAAGGGCTACATTATTAAAAAAAAATTTTGAAAAATGTCAAAAATCAAAAAAGTTATGACGAAAAAAACGATGTTTTTTTGGATTTTTGACATTTTTTTCTTTTCGAGTCCAATATCTCGCAAACTAAAAGAGATATCGAAATTACGAAAAAATAACCCCTGGGGACATAGATTGCGAACATTTTCGTTATATTTAAAAATTAGTTTCATTTTACTTAAAATATGAAATTCATTTCCAATGTACTCTGAAATCATGTATGGCAATCATGTATCTGTGAATTTTTTTCCTAAAGAACGAAGCTCGAATTAAGATCAATTTTCACCTCTCCATTCAGCTTAAGCAATCAGATTTGTAAGCCTTTGAATGCGACGACAAAGTTTTTTTAAGAATTTAAAAAAATATTTTTCTGTTTTTTCATGATTTTTTTTTCTTTGGAAAAGTTAAATAAAATAAACGCTACAAATTCGAAAGGCCAACACTGTTATGTACCATGACCATTTCTATGTTATTGATTCTTTACGACCCCTTTCTTGCACGTGTAACTTTCGAGGTTAATTACCCTGTTTTGATGATTGAAGGGATCATTATTTAATATGCTAATTAACCATTAATATGACCCTAAGGTTATCTGCCCTAA
Organism: Aproaerema taeniolella; assembly: GCA_949987775.1. Classification (NCBI taxonomy): domain Eukaryota; kingdom Metazoa; phylum Arthropoda; class Insecta; order Lepidoptera; family Gelechiidae; genus Aproaerema; species Aproaerema taeniolella. The sequence continues at coordinate 14,260,985 of OX465262.1, forward strand.
ATTTGGTATAATTATATCATTGTATTAGAAAGGACTATTCCATAAATGATATCTTAATGATTTTGTTTTGTAATACTCTTCCTAAATATGTTATCTTAATGGTTTTGTTTGCCTAACTCCAAAACAAGTGCCCCTTGTTCCAAATCATATATAAGGCGGATCCCTTGAAGTCATCAACCATTCGTATTCTCCACCTGTCCGTGTTCACATCTTGAAGTAACCTAAGCCAACGTCCTCTCTAATAATTATTGTATTGAATAAATTAATAAATATATTTATTCAAAACATTCGACTTTTGTCTCGGACATAACAGTCGAATTATTTTTAATGTCAGAAGTGGGATGCACTTCTCTCACCTGGCGGTTCAACGAGATAAATTTAAGACAATCAAGAAATCGAAGAGCACCGGGGTGACTTCTAAGTCTTTGAAGAGAACTATCCAAACGAGAGGCAAGACTATGAATACATCGTCAAGACAAAAACCCGTCAAGACTACATCGTCGAGACAACCTTTTCTTGACTACTTCTGCGTCAACGACCACACCGTCTTGAAACTGAGGTAGAATCGAGAAAGCACTTCGAAGAAGAAAGAACAGGTCCAGGATACGAATCACATCAAGGCTTTGCAAGAATAGAAGGCATCTATCCAACACCGCGTCGCCGAGACTGATCACCTACGAACCACCGGATAGTGAAGAATCTATCCAACACCGCGTCGCCGAGACTGATCACCTACGAGCCACCGGATGATGAAGAATCTATCCAACACCGCGTCGCCGAGACTGATCACCTACGAGCCACCGGATAATGAAGATCCCCCTAATTTTGTAAGTCAACTACTTTGTCGTCACACCAACTTTTTGTTGTACATCAATATCATCATTGTATAGAAATAGCTAAAAACTTAGAATTAAGATTTTCTGAATTCTATAAAATATCTGAAAGGGTAAGTAAGTAATATAACTTACTTACTTAAACTTTTGAAAATCCAATTTAAATTCTATTTAATCAACTGAGATGGCTGATGAAGGAAGAATTGCTCTGAAAATCGATACTCTTATTAAGTTCATTGATTCATATCGTCATCGCCCATCATTGTTATGATAGTGCCTTCAGAAGGCTCTGGAAGAGTAAATAAATAAAAATAAATAAACGCTACACACTCAAAGGCCCACGCTAAGGTTTTCCCTTGTATCGTGGGTCCCTTGGAACACACATAAAGACAAACACAAACACCCATGACCCGAGAACAAACATCTGCTTTTTGGACAAATGTTTGCCCCGACTGGGGAGGTTCTAAAGTTATCCTTAACTGCTCAAGTTTTACTTGTTTATCCCTAGTGTTCAGGACTGTGACAAAAGCAAGTCCATTAGCGTTTACTTGGGTTATACAATGTGATAGATATACTCCGTTTGCTATTTGTCGACCTTCGACAAGTCCAACCTGTATTTCAGGGTTTAGGACAAGTGCATGGACGCTTGTTTCACAACGAGGTGGTAATATTACGTAATCTTTGTTACTAGAAACACTTGTAGATGGTTGTTCTTGAATTGAGTTAAGATAATCTTGAAAATGGAAACGTGGAATTCGGACTGTCGTGAAAGCAAGAGTTATATTTTCGTAGTTTATACTTGCATTTAATGAACTTAAAAGATCAGCCCCGATTGTTCCATCTAAGTCTAATAGTTGTACGTCATTTCTTACGATATGGAAGTCGTGTGTCACAACGTGATCATTAAACTGATTAGTTAAAAGAACGTGACCTAAGGTTTTGTCTTCTGATTTAGTTACGCCTAAGATGTTAAGCTTTCGACGGTATACATAAATATTAGGGTCAAGTAAGTTCTCTTTAATTACAGAAACACTAGCTCCGGTGTCTATCATTAAGTTTAATTTTCTTGAAATTTTAGCTTCTTTGATAATAACTTTTATGATGCATGATTTTCCGTATCCGAAATTAAAAATGATGGGGTCTTTTGGTGAAGAGTCATTTTAATTTTTGCCTGCATTTAGTTGTGGCTTACAAAATTGGCGTTTTCCGTGGCCTGATTTATGTTTAAATGTTTTAGTTGTTTTATTAAGTCAAGCTTCGATAGTTTACTATGTTTATTTTTTATATGATAACAGTTTTCAACGGTGTGTCCTTTCTTCCTGCAATAGTTACATGTTAAATCTGTTTTCATCATAAATAATTATGGTTTATTTAGTTTTCGATATTGATTCATCTCATTACCATTAGTATTATTACGATAACAATAATTTGCGGTATGTCCCGGATTGTGACATTTACTGCATTTTAATTTCTTGTTGTTATTGTTACTGTTCCTGGTTGTTTGCAATAAGTTGAACTTTTCTTCTTCTAACGCATTCAATCGTCCTTCAAATCGGTGGGGTTTCTGGCCCGTAATACTTGAGATATTTGGGAGTTTATTCCCATTAGAAAAGTATGCAGAGCTAATTGATTGACGTTTTCAATTTGCCTTGGTAGTAGATTTTCATCCTCGCATTTTTGTTTTACACAAGAAAGGTATTTCTTGAGACATGATTCAATTTTAGAGATATATTGCGAAACTGTTTAATTTCCTAATTGTTTACAATTTTGCAGTTCGAATAGTAAGTGCGTTTGATGTTTTCTATTACCAAAACGGAATTTTTAAAAATTCCTTGAGATGTTCCCAATTTTTAAAGACAGTATTAGAGCATACAGATTATACCCTATCAGTGAGTTTATTTTGCACAAAAGCAAAAAGGATGGGGACAAAAAGGTGCAGGATTGTATTTCGATCGCATCGGAACACTAAAAATTCAAACTGATGTTTCGAAGTTAGTAACGTTCAAGGATTTCGAGCTATTACCTAAGTCGATAGGAAGATTACAAAATCGATGCAGAGAGATGATTCCCTTTTGCGAAAGTATACAGAATGTAAGTATTAAATGTACTAAAAGTTTAAAGCTTTAACTAAAAGAATGGAGAAAATTGATAAACTCTACAATTCTCTACCACATTTGACAAGTTAAAAACGCATCAAACGCGGATGGTTTGATGGAATAGGAAAAGGATTAAAAACCATATTCGGCACAATGGATAACGAAGATACTCAATATTGTGATGCAGCGATTGAAACAGTAATAAAAGATGATCAACGCATTTACATGCTTATGAAAGATCAAATTCAAGTCACTCAATCAGCAATAAAGAATTTTAATAGTACAGTTAATAAACTAAATCAAAATGAGAGATTATCTAGAAACTTTATCTAGAAACTTTAAACTACTCAATAACTTCATACGAAATATACACATCAACACGGTCTAGGAATATTGCACGATTTTTCATACAAAAGAGGTCTGTTTGAGAAGCTATACTAGCATACTCGAAATACATGGAGGGCTATAATTTTCAGACGAGCATGTGCTAAACCTGAATTTTCAATTCTAGTCAATTAATTTTATTTTACTTGAAATTTGTGAAAACGTGACGAAAATGAAAAAAAATATTGCGTAAATTCGACCATTTCCATACAAAAAGCAGGCAAATAGTGCATTTTCGTTTTCGTTTCCATCACGTTTTCACAAATTTCAAGTAAAACAAAATTTATAATGTCTAAGTTAGATGTATTTTACATTATTTATAAAGTCGTTTATTTATATTACCTTTAGTAACGCATCTCCGACGGTTACGTTATTTAGCTTTCTGTAGTCAATAACTACTCTCCATTTAGTTTTACCTTATGCATCCTTCTTTTTAGGAACTACCCAGAGTGGGGAAGACCATGGACTGGTAGATGGTCTGATAATACTTTGATCAAGCATTTTAGCAATTTGCTTATTGACTTCTTCTTTATAAACTTCTGGATAACGGTAAGTTTTGCTATGAATTGGAGTTTGGCTACTCGTAACGATTTTATGTGTAATAGAATTCGTTTGTGTGAGTGCGTCTCCTTCGAGAAAGAATATAGAACTATATTTTTGACATAGTCTTAAGATGGGAGACTTTTTCTCAGAATTAAAATGATTGAGTCTTAATACTTGTTTTAATTTGTCAAATCGACTTTCTTTTAATTCATATTTTGATAAATTTTCATCAAATAGTTCATTCAAGCCAAATGAACTAGGCAAAAGAAGGGAATCTTCATCCAAATTTCTTTTAGGAAGGGAATCCGTACCTTCATGATTTTCAAAAAGGATTTTCTTTCCTTTAAAATTATTCGTAAGGGAATTCTGACTCTTAAAATGATTAACACGGGAATTCATACCCTTAAAATTATTAAAATGGGAATTTGTACCCATATAATTACTAGAACGTTCAAAAAGGTAAATATTTGTCCTTATGATTTGTACAAAGGAGATTTTTACCTTTATAATTATTATTATTGGCCAAAAGGGAATTTTTACCCTTAAAATTTTCAAAATTGATATTTTCATCCTTGATATTTTAAAAGAATTCTCGCGAGAGAGGGATTTATTACCCATATTTTTTAAAAGGGAATGGTTACCCATATTATTTTTAATGTGATTTATCATAGCTGTATCTTCTTCACTAGTGCTACTGTCACTCGAAGTGTTAGTAGAGTTTTTGTCAGTGGAAGCACTGGTACTACTACTACTACTGGTAGCATTTGTACCGTTGCTTCTTCGAAGTGCTTTCCCAATTCTACCTCAGTTTCAAGACGGTGTGGTCGTTGACGCAGAAGTAGTCAAGAAAAGTCTCGACGATGTAGTCTTGATGGGTTTTAGTCTTGACGATGTAGTCTTGCCTCTCGTTTGGATAGTTCTCTTCAAAGACTTAGAAGTCACCCTGCTGCTCTTCGATTTTTTGATTGTCTTCAATTTATCTCGTTGAACCGCCAGGTGAGAGAAGTGCATCCCACTTCTGACATCAAAAATAATTCGACTGTAATGTCCGAGACAAAAGTCGAATGTTTTGAATAAATATATTTATTAATTTATTCAATACAATAATTATTAGAGAAGATACGCAATATTGTGATGCAGCGATTGAAACAGTAATAAAAGATGATCAACGCATTTACATGCTTATAAAGATCAAATTCAAGTCACTCAATCAGCAATAAAGAATTTTAATAGTACAGTTAATAAACTAAATCAAAATGAGAGATTATCTAGAAACTTTATCTAGAAACTTTAAACTACTCAATAACTTCATACGAAATATACACATCAACACGGTCTAGGAATATTGCACGATTTTTCATACAAAAGAGGTCTGTTTGAGAAGCTATACTAGCATACTCGAAATACATGGAGGGCTATAATTTTCAGACGAGCATGTGCTAAACCTGAATTTTCAATTCTAGTCAATTAATTTTATTTTACTTAAAATTTGTGAACCCTTAAAATTATTAAAATGGGAATTTGTACCCATATAATTACTAGAACGTTCAAAAAGGTAATATTTGTCCTTATGATTTGTACAAAGGAGATTTTTACCTTTATAATTATTATTATTGGCCAAAAGGGAATTTTTACCCTTAAAATTTTCAAAATGGATATTTTCATCCTTGATATTTTAAAAGAATTCTCGCGAGAAAGGGATTTATTACCCATATTTTTCAAAAGGGAATGGTTATCCATATTATTTTAATGTGATTTATCATAGCTGTATCTTCTTCACTGGTGCTACTGTCACTAGAAGTGTTAGTAAAGTTTTTGTCAGTGGAAGCACTGGTACTACTACTAATACTACTGGTAGCATTTGTACCGTTGCTTGTACTACTGCTGCTGATAGTACTAGCTGGATTCATGTCGTCATCGCTCATCAATGTTATGATAGTGCCTTCAGACGGCTCTGGAAGAGGTTCTAAAGTTATCCTTAACTGCTCAAGTTTTACTTGTTTATCCCTAGTGTTCAGGACTGTGACAAAAGCAAGTCCATTGGCGTTTACTTGGGTTATACAATGTGATAGGTATTTTCTGTTTGCTAGGGAATCATCTCTCTGCATTGATTTCGTAATATTCCTATCGACTTAGGTAATAGCTCGAAATCCTTGAACGTTACTAACTTCCAAACATCAGTTTGAATTTTTAATGTTTCGATGCGATCGAAATACAATCCTGCACCCTTTTGTATTGGTGTAACGGTTACTGCTTGCGCGGTCGTAATCCACAACCTGAAATGTTTGTTCTTTCATTTATTTTAGCGTTGTTTTCCTTAATTTTTGTAGAAACTACTTAAGGTTTAGATGCTAGCTTAATTCTATTAAGGTGTAATTTAGTAAGCTTTCCTTTACTACCTCTGATGGTAACATTAGCATTATCATTTAATTCCACTATTTGATATGGACCTTTCCAATCAGGTTTTAGTTTGTTTGCAGTTATAACATATAAATATACTAGCTTTCCGCCCGCGGCTCCGCCCGCGTGGACTACAGGTTATATCGTGCCCAACTGTGGGATAAAATGTAGCCTATGTCCTTTCCCAGGCTCTAATCTATCTCTGTACCAAAATTCATCAAAATCGGTTCAGCGGTTTAGGCGTGAAAAGGTAACAGACAGACAGACAGACAGACAGTTACTTTCGCATTTATAATATTAGTAGGGATGTAATCGTTTACTTTATAAGTAGGATTTTTTGATCTTTGTATCGTAGTAGACTTTTGATTTTTCTTTACTTTTAATCAAGTTTTCTCTAGCGACCTCTCGACATTTTTCGAGTTTGAATTTGGGCTTTGCTGGAAATGTATGGGCCACTAGTGCCTTTTTTTTATTGCACACTAACGCCACCTTGTTAGACGTGTAGACTACTTCCATACAAACAATAGTTACTATTGCAGCTCAGCTCTAAAGTACATCCGTCTCGAGTTATACACCATTATCTGTAATGCGTATTTAATAGGAAAACTGAAAGTATGAGCTACTTTTAACGATCCTATACTATGTATTTCATAGTACAAACGCTACTAGACTCAAGTTACATCACGTTGGCGTTAGTGGCATAGTGCGACATGAAGTTACACTTCACCATGGCAATGTTACGAGTATTTTATTAACAAAACTAAAGATATTAGTGCTTTTTATGCCTTAACCCTGTCTATTTTATAGTTTAGAGACTATCCGGACTCATGTTACTTCATGTCGCACTATGCCACTAACGCCAACGTGACGTAACTTGACTCCAGATAGTGTTTTAACTATAAAGTAGATAGGATTAAGGCGTAAGAAGCACTGATATCTTCTGTTTTGTTAATAAAATACTCGTAACAAAGCTATGGTGAAGTGAGACTTCATGTCGCACTATGCCACTAACGCCATATGACTTGAGTCCAGATAGGATCTGAACTCTAAAAAAACAGGATTAGGGCGTAAGAAGCACTAATATCTTCAGTTTTATTAGTAAAATACTCGCAACATTGCCATGGTGTAGTGAGACTTCATGTCGCACTGTGCCACTAAGGCGAACGTGACGTAATTTGACTGGAGTCATCTAATCTATAAAGTAGATAGAATAAAGGCGTAAAAAGCACTGATATCTTCGGTTTTGTTAATAAAATACTCATAAATAAAGCAATGGTGAATTGAGACTTCATGTCGCACTATACCACTAACGCCAAAGTGACGTAAGTTGAGTCCGGATAGTCTCTAAATTATAAAATAGACAGGATTAAGGCATACAAAGCACTAATATCTTCAGTTTTGTTAATAAAATACGCGTAACATTGCCATGGTGAAGTGTAACTTCATATCGCACTATGCCACTTACGCTAAGGTGACGTAACTTGAGTCAAAAGATATTGTACTTTGAAATAAATAGTATAGGACCGTTAAAAGTAGCTCATACTTTCAGTTTTCCTATTAAATACGCATTATAGATACTGACGTATAACTCAAGACGGATGTACTTTAGAGCTAAGCGGCAATAGTAACTATTGTTTGTATGGAAGTACTCTACACGTCTAATAATGTGGCGTTAGTGTGCAATCAAAATAAAAATGCACCAAAACTAGGCATTGCCCTTTTAAATTTTGTAGATAATTTTCGTATGTTGGATTATCATCAGTTATTTGTATGGAACTTGATAAAGTTGGCTTGTGACCAAATACTAATTCATAAGGAGTAAATTTGCTACTCGAATGAATACTTGTACTGTATGAAAACATGGCTAAATGAATGAAATCGTCCCAATTAGTTTTATCTTCTGAGATATAAGATTTTAAATAATCCTTAAGTGTGGAATGGCTTCTCTCTAGAGCTCCGTTAGTTTGTGGATGATAAGCTGTAGAAACAAGTTTCTTTATTTTAAAATATTTTTGCCATTTCTTTTAATAAGTTGGAAGTGAATTCAGATCCTTGATCAGTGACAATAGCTTTAGGTATTCCAAAGTAAGAAACAAAGAAGATAAGTTTATCCGCAACTGTTTCTGCATCGTGTGATGGATGGTAAGCAGAAGGCTTGGGAAAATTTTGTTAAATCATCTTGTATTGTTAAGATGAATTTATTTCCATTTTTAGTTTCTGGTAAAGGACCAAAGCCCAAAGCGATTCTCTCGAAAGAAGTTGAAGTAGTTATAGTTATGATCATTGGAGCTTTATTCTTTTTAACCGACTTCAAAAAAGGAGGTGGTTTCTCAATTCGACCGTATATATATATATTTTTTTTTGTGTATGTCCGCGGATAACTTCGTCATTTATGAACCGATTTTGATTATTCTTTTTTCGTTGGAAAGGGAGTATCCCAAGGGTGGTCCCATGGTAAGGAAACCAGGATCTGATGGTGGAATCCTGAAGAAATTGAGAGAAACTCTTGAAAAAAATGTCTTTTTGGGATTGAAGTCGGTGACTCTTACGTTTTTGACGTGGAAAATTATTTCTTAAAGTGTTATTAGTTTGGCATGATTTACAGTCTTTAATGTAGTTGATAATATCTTCTTTCATATGTGTCCAAACATATTATTTGGTTTTTATTCTGTTATACGTCCTTCCTTACTATTCCATTATGTCCCGATGATGTGCTGTCGTGGTTTTCTTTTAGTATAGTCGGTATTAGCGATTTATCTGGGGTTGTAATTTTATTGTGGCAAATCTTTATTGAGAAATTAATGTTTCGGAAGATGTAGAAAATTATTTGTTTAACAGTGTCAAAATGGATTTTAGTTTCTTTGAAATTTGGTAGACATATTTCATGTACATCATTTTCAATTAAATAATTCCTTAGATTTCGCAATGTGTAGAAAAAGTCTTTAGTAGTGTTCGTGTCATAATGATTATATTTAGCGATACAATGGTAAATGTGTTGTTTTCCTTTTTCAGCTTGAGTTTCATAAATGTTATAAATTTCTTTTGTTTCAGATAAAAGAAGATCTATGTTTATCATCCGTTTCAGAAAAATCTTTTATTTCAAATTCTTCATTTTGTTGGAAGAAAATTATGAAGTCTCTATAACTTTCGTTATTATTGACTTGTAGTGTGTTCATCAGTATTCTCGATAGACAATCGACATTTGAATTAATTCGACCAGGCTTGTGTGTAATTGCATAATCAAATTCTTCAAGTTTAAATCTCCAACGAATAAGTTTAGTGCCAGGATCTTTAACGATAAATAACCAAGTTAGTGGTCTGTGATCCGTAACGATTTTAAAATGACGTCCGTATAAGTATGGACGAAAGTGTTGAACAGCCCATTTGATGGCTAATAATTCTTTCTCTGTTGTATTATAATTTGGTTCAGCCTTATTTAAGGTTCTTGAAGCGTAGGCGATAGGAAGATCATTTCCTATAGTGCCTTGGCTTAATATAGCTCCAATTGATTAAATTGCTTGCATCCGTAGTAAGAATAAATTCTTTAGTGAAGTCTGGGTATTTTAGGATTTTAAGTGATATAAGTATGTTCCTTAAGTTTTCAAAAGCTTCTTGTTATTGTTCTTTCCACTCGAAAATAATATCTTTCTTTAGTATTTTAGTGAAAGCTTTAGTTATTTTGGCAAAGTTTTCAATAAATCTTCTACCCTAACAGTCTTAAGAATGATTTGATGTCTTTTGCGTTTTTAGGTGTTGGAAATTTTTCAATTACTCTTGTTTTTTCTGGATCTGGCATAACGCCTTCGTTAGTCATTTTATGTCCTAAGTATGTTACTTCGGTTCTCATGAATTCACATTTATCAGGTTGAAGTTCATCATTTCCGACCTATTTCAAATTTGTTATTTCAGAGGATAACTTTAATTGGTTTACCACATTTTAAAGTCAAACTGTAATTTAGTTAAGAATAAACTGTTGTTATCCAAATAAAAAATAATAATAATAACCAATTATACATCACCTATTTCGATATTACTGAAGATAATTGTTGTAATAAAAGAAAAATTGATGAAGAAAAGATTCACTACCAATTGAATCCATTACATATTGGAAATATACAACTTGATGATTTAAATTTAACATCTGTAAAACTGAAATCACTAGAGAAGGAAGTAATTAAACAAGAAAAAGAACTACCGTTCTTACTTAAACCAACTCATAATACTACAATTTTAGTATATATCACATGTACCTTTGTAATATTATATATAACTCATAGATTTTGTAAAATATTTAAAATCTTTGATATTACAACTCTATGTTAAAGAGAAAATAAAGATAGTTGTTGTATTCAGATATTCAACCAATGTAACACTAGGAAAACAAATAGAATTGAACCAAGCGTTAAATTTTCAATTAAAGGAGAAACAGAAAGTGAAACAGATACAGAAGAAAGAGTGTATACTCGGTTCATAATAAGCTGAACTGATGCCACTTGAAAATAGTAAGTGCTGCTATTGTTTTACAAGTGGTTTGTTACAATATTAAACAACATCAATTTTTTAACCGAGTAGCCCATACTATTATGCAATTTTGTACCTGATTTGGAACCTTGTCTATTGTTAACAGTAATTGCCGCCTCAAGTGGCATCAGCTCAGTTTATTATGAACCGAGTATACCTTTACCTTCCCTTAGAAGATCGAGCGTTGAATCTCTAAAGACACCTGTAAAATCTGGATATAATTTGAAAAATTGAAATTAATTATTAAGACCATGTAAAATTAACTTTAAGTTGTAATTCTAAACTCTAAACTTCTTATAAGAAAACATGTTATTGTCAATGTTTCACTTAACAAATTGATGTTGAAATTTTAAGAAACATACTTACCTTATTGTAATCACTTTTAAATTGTAATTATATAATCTCACTATAATTGTAATTGTAAATTGTAATTTTATAATCGTAATTTGGTACTAAACAATTTCGTACCTCATTGTTTAGTTTAAGGACCAAAATAAGTTAAGAAATAAGGTAATAAAATGTCTATTGTGCGACAAGATTAGACTTATAGCTTTGTATATAGCTATCTTTTTGTACGGAGTAGCCGCCGCTCGACGTTCTTTAGCCGACCGTACTGTCAAGAGCAAGTCAAGCTTTACACTACCAGTTTAAGCTGAGCTCTGATATATAATGCGCGCCATAATAAAACAGGGCCGTTTCAAAGTTCAAAGTGTCAAGCTTAGCGTGCTCTGGACTTTAACAACCTAAACATGATAATGAAAGTATACAGCGTTCCTACAGCGTTGGATACTATAGAGTTATCTAACGCTGTAAGGAAGGTAAAACAGTACTCTTTTTTTTTTCTATTTCATAGCTCTATATCTCCGAAAAAATACATGTTTCGACATTTTTTCAATCAATTCTTTCGTTTTGTTATATTTTTTCTATCGATTGCCGCAAGTTTCATCAGTGGCCGCCAACATTTAATTTTTCCATAGTTGGGCTCCTTCGGGTGATCACCTTGAAGTTTAGGTATACCAGGCTTCATACAAATATGTTCGATGCTCTTTGTTCAGTTCCGAGAATCACCCCCCCAAAGTTTTGTTAATTTAAAGTCACCCTAATTTGTTGCTTTCGATTTAAATATTAGTTCTTAATGTGATCAATATTTTTATTAAAAAAAAGTTATATCTACATTGTCACATTAAATAAATATAAATGTTTTAACAAATATACCTAATACATACATAAATGTTTTGTCTACATAAAAACGTAATGTTGAATTGTCCAAGCACGTTGTTGTACATTCATTCCAGTCGTGTTGGAACTTTTATGTTATAAATTATAACAATAGGGCCATAAATCATTACATTCCTACTCGGGAACAGTCTGAAGTTAGCTTCCATTTTACGTTCCTGTTGATGAGTTCGAAGCCGAATTAAATATTAAAGAGCACGTTCCTAAGTCGATACGTTAATGCACGTCTCTACTTGATACACATACATACACGCATTCATAGTCAAAAATAATTCTTGAGATTTTTTTCTATCAGGTTTTTTTTTATCAAAAAAAATTACAAAATGAAAAATATACTTACTTATATTATAAATGCAAAAGTAACTCTGACTGTTACGCTTTCACGCTTTAATCGCTATACCGATTTCGATGAAATTTGGTACAGAGATAGATTAGACCTTAGGAAAGGACATAGGCTGCATTTTATCCTACTGCTGGGCACGATATAACCTGTATTCCACGCGGGTGGAGCCGCGGGCGGAAAGCAAGTAATTTATAAAAGTTCTAGTTGTTATTAGAAGTTATGTATAAATAAATAAACGATAAATGCAAGAATACATGGATAACATACAAATTGCAAAAAAATATTTGTCAATTTATTCGATCTTATAGCTAGCCAAGTTAACGATTCATTTTGACTATACATACACTCTAAGAAGATAAACGTGAAGAAACAACTACACTTTCACTAACACAACACTAAATAAGGGTTACAGAGTCACTAATTGTTTAATCTAGATTTAACTTCCAAAAAACATTACTTAAACATACTAAAACTAATTTAACACTTTACTCAAGCCTTACACGATCACTTTACAGATAGTTCCACTAACAGTCTTGTGACAGACAGACAAGCCAACTGGCGAAACTAATAGCCACTATCTTAAATTATCCATTCCGCAACTTAAAATCGTATTTGTTGTGTTGCAATTGTATTTGAGGTTTATACTGTAAGTTAATTTTACAAACAAAAAAAAACTAGAAGAAAAGTAGTCAGAAAAAGCGCTTTCAGCCTTTCTTGGGAAATACCAGCTAAATTGTATTTTTATTTTTTCTGCCTTCTAGAGTCCGAAGGCTTACACCCAGTTGCATAAACGTCAATTAAAGCAAATGCCTGTGTCTCTTTAAAGTTCGAGTGAATAGGCATCTTCTGGATGAGCTTGCTACATCCTCGACGGCATCTTCGCCCTTGAGCTAGATTGTGGTCAAGAGCGAACCCTTTCGTTATAAAAATATAAAAAATTGAATTTTAAATGTCATACTGTCACTGTTAATATTTATTTTTATAACTACTATAATTAATGCACACAGTCTTGTGCCCGTAATTTATAGCTTTTCTGACACCGGATGGGTTGGCTGGAAGAGATCTATTATAGAGATAAGCTCGCCTTTGTAACATCGTATCAAACTATGTGTTTACAATAAAGTAGAATATACTGTCTCTTTCCACCTCGCTGGCGTAAACAAGGACGGCATTACATTTAAACGAGCATTAACTTTTCTGAAACGGAAAGTTAGACTGGACGTTGACGAGCCCGTAAGTAAGTTCGGACTAGCTCACGCCTATTATCCCTATCGGGGTGGGCAGAGCATCGGTGGTTTTAAAATCACTTGATGCCACGTTTTATATATATTCAGAGGGTTATAAGAGCAAATATGATGTAAGTGGTGAGAGGTTGTCAGCCTTTCCCCCTCAATACAGCAAAACCCTAGCGTCCCACTTATACATGTTTACTTTTCTTGTACATATTTTGGATTCGGGGTAATCTCTGAAACTAGTCAACTGATTAACAACGTTCTTTCGATTCGCCAACATGTGAATGGATCTTTGTTACATTGATAATCTACAGCCTTTAATATTTTAATAGGCTACATTTCATCCTGAAATTCCCAAGGGAAACCAAATTACGCTGGTAACGCCAGAAAAATATAAAAGAACTTTTTCTAATATAAAAAATTACTTACTGGATAACAATTTTACAAAATACAGTGTTGAGGCTTCTTTTAAGTAAACCTTTACTTGTATTAGAGGCTCCGCTCTTCCTATAGAATATAATAGAATAGAAAAATCTTTATTTTATAGGACATTCAGGATGTCACTTAAAACAAGGCAAGATTACAATGAAATACATACAAACATACATTAAACGATTTAAATACATACATACGCATTCGTACCTCTGATCCTACTGACTCTACGCCTATTCGCAAAGGTGCAGTCTTCCTCAGAGACATTATGTTATCACTTTAAAATTGTCAATTACAAACAAATAAACAGTCCCACACACATCGATTAATCTCCATAGTATCTACTCGACAATGACCATAAAGGGCGCGTGCGCAGCCTAAGACTATGACTCACGCGGTCATTAACCTTTTTCCACCTATGTTTACTTTGTACGATACTAGCGAAATTAGTCTTTCTTTAACTCCCGACGCAAAAATAAGGGTATTACAAGTTTAACGTGTCTATCTGTGTACATATATGTTATTATGTCTGTGGCATGGACCAATTTTTGAATGTATCCAAATAAATGATTTAATTTTAAAGCAGAAATATTAAAAAACATGGAAAAAATAATTATGATTTGAATTCAAGGTTTCAGTTTTTGCTAAGCTGTCTCTTACACCCTGAATGGGGCACTCTACTCCACAGTATACTTGGGAAGAATTGACAACTGGCACATTTCATGGACGTTTCATTCCTAGTTAGAAAAGTCTACCTACAAAGTCGTTCAAACCTCGACTTAGGCTCTAACTAACCGATGACAAAACATGAAAACACCAACACAGGTGGAGCATTAAGTACTTCCGTAACAAGATTACATTGTAATCCTCTTGGATTACAGAGTATTATGTATTACAGGGCTCTGGCACTGTAATAACTAGGTACGGAGGGCCGCACCTCAGGTTACCACACGCGTGCACTCTGTACTGCTGCGATAAGAGCGGTTTTGCAACAAAAATGGAGTAACTTGATGCGCTGCTCTCTGTACATTGATAGTTAGCTGATTAGTCATTTCCTTTACGCCCTTACGTGATATATGAACACCTGCTAATGCATGTCTGTCTAATTACGTAGGTATGTTATATAAGTATGCAACAAAGTTAAATATTATTGCTTAGTATAATACATAATTTTAAATTTAATTTGAGTTAAATATTATTGTATTTAACAATAATGATTGAGGATTTTATCATTCTATAAATCTCAATCGTGCGTTTAAAAAAAACAACGGGTTGCACTCCGGAAGTGCCGGCAGAAGTGGAAACTTGAACATTAACGTTGTGCATTAATATGGAAATAAAACAAAATACACAATAAGAATCCGTTATTCTCTCAGGATTCGAACCCTCGACCTGTTGCTTACAATCTGGCAACTTTTCCACTCGACCAAACTGTCTACTTAAAATAGGATATACCGATAGTAAAATAGGCTATCGGTATTTGCGCACTATGTGCGAATAATCGTTGACATCTGTCACAGAGATAATTTTACCATAGGGCTGCCATCCGTCCGGGTTTCCACCCATACTTCAAAGTACACGACGCTGCTAAAGAAGTTTTCACTTCAAAAAAGGTGGTAACCCTATCCTACGCATTTTCGATCACGGTCACGTGACATCTGACGATCTGACGCGAGTTCATCTCGAGTTTAACATTTTTTCCCCATACTAAAAGTGCTCAACGCCGCTAAAGAAGTTTTCACTTCAAAATTTGATTATTTATTTAGTGATAAAATTGAATTAAAGATTTTAAAAGATAAACGCTACACACTCAAAGGCCCACTCTAAGGTTTTTCCTGCCAGACATTCCTTCCGTTTTCAACCTTAATACTTTTAATGTTTACCTAACCCTGTACCACTATCCTATAACGAGATGTTAAAAAGATTCGTAGGTTTTTTTTTTAAATAGACGACGTAGGCCCACACTAAGGTTTTCCTTAGTGTCTTGGGTTTATGTTCAAAAGAAATATCTGCTTTTAACACAAATATTTGCCCCGACTGGGAATCAAACCCAGGACCCGTCGATTAAGAGGCAGCGCCAATACCACTTGACCAAACCGGCCGCCAATTGTATTTATGTACGGATGGCCGCAACTCAGGTTACCACAAGCGTGCACTCTGTGCTGTTGTGACAAAAGCGGTTTGGCAATGAAAATGGAGTAACCTGATGCGCTGGCCTCTGTACCTACCTTTTATAAACTCGATTCAGCGAAGCAATTATTCCCAAATAAAGCAATTAATTGAACAATTAATCCCACACCAACTTTCCGACGCTTTTATAAAAGGAGACTAACCACATTAGTACTAGCCTTGGCACGTTTGCATTTTGCGCTGTACAGACTAAAGCACATCAAGCTTGATGACTTCATTCTAATTTTTGACCGTGTGGTGATCGGTTGAGAATAACACCACCCCATCTTTTTCCGTGGGTGTCGTAAGAGGCGACTAAGGAAACACAAATGAGATCTGCCTCCTAGTAATCCATCCCAGGCAACGACACTTCATTTTTTTCGGGATCTGAGGTGTCGTCCTATGGTCTCATGCGGTGTGGTAGGCTCTGTAAAGGGCCGTCTGGTTCGCGACCACCCTCCTACCGAAGTCCGACGCCAAACAGCTTGCTGTGTTCCGTCGGTGCGTGGGAGTACCAGTGCCTTTATACGCATTTTCTGGGTTAACTCGCTCCATCATCGACCTCATCTTTGACCTTATGGTCAAGATTGAGGTCAAGAGTTAACCCATCTTATACGTGGGTAACACTGAAAATGTTTAGAACTGGCCAGTTAGAAACATTGCTACTGAAAACTTTTTTTGAATTTCAATTTTAGAACTCTTTGGTAACCTAATGTAGTATATTGCATTCATTTGTCATTTGTTTTTGAGCATTGGCGGCAAATCTAAAACTCTTGTTACACGTGAAAATGAACCTAACGCGAGAAAATTTTCGGTCAATGATTTATTATGACTTTCGTTGTGGGCTTACTCGACAACAAAGCTATGATAGGCTGCGATTAGCATTTCTTAATGAAGCCCCATCTCGTGTCACTATTTACAATTAGTTTAACGAGTTTAAGCGTGGACGTAGCAATCTCAATGATGATCCGCGTGAGGGACGTCCTTTAACAGCGACTACTGAAGATAGCATCAGTGCTGTGCGACGCATGATAGAGGAAGATAAGAGAGTGACCTATCAGCAGATACGGGCAAGCCTAGGCATTGGTATGAGTCAAGTTCAAAAAATATTACACGAACATTTAGGCGTCAGGAAGCTTTGTGCCAGATGGATTCCCCATACTTTAACCGACGACCAGAAACACATTCGCATGGACTGGTGTCGCCAAATGGTAAATAAGTTCAACGGCGGTGACTCAAATGCTGTATTTGACATCGTCACAGGTGATGAAACCTGGATATATTGCTACGAACCCGAAACCAAAAGACAATCAGCTCAGTGGGTGTTTCCTTTCGAGGATCGGCCAACTAAGGTAAAGAAAGGAAGAAGTCAAGGAAAAAAGATGATTGCCTCATTCTTTGGTCGGAAAGGTCATTTCGCGACAGTTGTGCTAGAAGATGGAAGGACAGTTACTGCAGACTGGTATGTCAATCGCTGTTTGCCTGTTGTCTTGGAAAAAATTCGACAGCAGCGCCCTCGAAGCAGGATCCTCCTTCACCACGACAATGCTTCAGCGCACTCCGCAAAACGGACTGTTGAATATTTGACTATGGCAGGTGTCGAGATAATGAGTCATCCGCCATACAGTCCTGACCTGGCGCCCTGCGACTATTATTTATTCCCAAGAACTAAAGATAAAATTCGAGGTATTCGCTTTACGAGCCCTGAAGATGCGGTGAAAGCGTACGAAAATGCCATAGAAGAGACCCCTAAGGAAGAATGGGAACACTGCTTTTCTCAGTGGTTCCATCGAATGCGACGATGTGTAGAGAGGAACGGAGATTACTTCGAAAAACAATAAAAGTATTGGCAACTTTCTACATTAAGCCGTTTTTCATTTTCTAAAAATTTTCAGTGTTACCTAGGTAATAAAAAAATAATAATAATATCGTTCTTGTCACAATGGGACAAGGTAGGGTTTGACTGTAGAATACCTACATCCGATCGATTTTAAACGCCCACGACACATTATCAGATTGATACCTAAAGTTTTTTTTTCATTATGGTTGACCTTTCATTTTGGTATCTCTTTTGTCGATCGGTAGTTCAACACACGAAGTCATAGAAACTAAATTGTTAATATTTTCACTTTATATCGCCACAGTCGGGGTGGTTTGGCATTATGTTCTCGTATGTAGATATATGAGTAACCTATTCCACCTTTACTGGTATTCTGTTTGTCATTTTATGATTTCTAGAGAAAGCTGTTTTTTTTTATTATAAAATGGGTTAACTCTTGACCTCAATCCTGACCGTAAAGATCAAAGATGAGGTCGACGATGGAGCGAGTTAACCCAGAAAATGCCTATAAAGGCACTGGTACTACCACGCACCGACGGAACACAGCAAACTGTTTGACGTCGGACTTCGGTAGGAGGGTGGTCGCGAACCAGACGGCCCTTTACAGAGCCTACCACACCGCTTGAGACCATACGACGACACCTCAGATTCAGAAACAAATGAAGTGTCGCTGCCTGGGATGGATTACTAGGAGGCAGGTCTCATTTGTGTTTCCTTAGTCGCCTCTTACGACACCCACGGAAAGAGATGGGGTGGTGTTATCCTCAACCGATCACCACACGGTTGGACCATATAAACCCATTCTTGAAAATAATAGTTCTTTTGTTGTTGTATGAAGCGATAAATGGCAATTAAGTATGTAAGTAAAACAATGATATTTATTAACGTCCCATGCTAAAATAACTTGAACAATTTTAGGATTTCCATACTTAGATATAGCTGCCTCTTGATCGACGGGTCCTGGGTTCGATTCTCGGTCGTGGAAAATATTTGTGTAAGCAGATGTTTATTCTCGGGTCATGAGTGTTCATGTATGTCCTTTGTGTATATTCCGAGGAACCCACGACAGAAGGAAAAACCTAAGTGAGGGTCTTTATGTGTATAGCGTTTTTTTTAGGTAACCATTGCTAATGGTGTATATATAATCTGTATTACATAGACAAAGTTATTATTAAAAATTTGATGAAAAGTGTACAAAGGCGAGCTTATCTCTAAGAGATCTCTTCAGCCAACCTAACTAGTAAGAAATAGTATAAGTAGAAGGGGTTTGTTTGCAGAAACGTATTTTTATATTTTAACCCTTTCTCCTACGGGAAAAGGTTTTTGATCGCAGATGTAACTGTTCCTTGTACTTTAGTTGGTTATGCTCTAACAATACAATTTACTGAGTAGTAGAGGTAACAGGTGATAGTGATAGCCCAGTTGGTAATGAGCCAGACTTGTAATCCGAAGGTCGCGGGTTCCAATCCTGGTGCGGGCCTGTACCACTAAATTCGTCTTTTCGGATTTATGTACGGATTTCTAATTATCACTTGCTTAACGGTGAAGGAAAACATCGCGATGAAACCAGCCCGTCCAAGAAAAGACGAGCGGTCCACCGACCCGCATTGTGCCAGCGTGGTGGACTATGGCCTAAATCCCCTTCGTGTTTCGAAGGGAGGCCCGTGCCCCTCGGTGGGGACGTATATGGGCTGGAAAAATAGACATACAGAAAGAAACATACAAAGAGAGAGACGTCACAACAGGTACTGCTTATTTCGGTGCACAACAAGTTTAAAAAGGAATCTTCTTTGAGAATCGATGCCATTTTTGCCATCTCCTTTTACTGTGGCTTCTCTGACAAGGTCTGCGGTTTTGCAACCGCTAGAGTAGAAGAATAAGGTGTTATTTTATTAAAATTTACAAGTTTTTTTTTCTCAAAACATTCTTATGGTATAAATGAGAAATACAAGAATTAATATTTAAAGGGTGACTTTAAATGTGAATCAGTCTACGAAACTGAACAACTTTCCCCCAAGGAACATAGATCTAAATATGAGAAAATTTCGCCTCTCGATACAACTTGTGCGATCCGCAGATTTGCCTTTGTATGGAACTTTTCTTTGAGAATTTCGTCTAGGTTTTTTGAGGAAAGTTATTCAGTTTTATGACGAGAATCACCTCCTAAAGTTTCGCTAGCTAATTTAAAGTCCCCATATTTATTTGAAACGTTTGTTCATTCGTTTGAAGGTTTGTTTTTTGACTGTGCAGTACAAAAAAGGGATTTTTTGTCCTATTCAGTAGATAAAGTAATACAAAAATAGGAATTATAACCTACACTATCGGTCGGACAAAGAAATCTCTTGCGATCTCGTAACTCGCTCCCGCTTCCTCCCACCACGATGCACACACCCTGCGCAGGCGCACCGAGGTCAGCGCCCACGCCTGGCTGGAGACAACCTGTCAATCGCCGATACACTTTATTTGTTACATTGTTGTTCCGTCTTGCTTCCGATAGTTTCAAGGCTGATCTTCGCAATGTACAGTCAACTTGTCTCGCTTTACACTACCAGTTTAAGCTGAGCTCTGATTTATACTGCGCGCCATACAATGCAGGGTCGGTCCAAAGTCCAAAGTGTCAAGCTTGACGTTCTCTTGAGTGTACTTTAAAATAGACAAGACAATGGTTCGAGATAAAGGTTTTTCTAGAAGAATCTGCTCATTAAACTCGTAAGTACATATTTTTGAATGGGAAAATGGAAATGTACAATTTTGGGGGTAGTCGTTAAGGATCAGAATTATCGTGATCTTCTTCTTATCGTGTAGGTATAATCAAGTGTGTGGCGAACTTGGCTAACCCTGGTGCCAGAGTTTTCAAACCGCACAATGGCCTCTAACTTGGTTTTAACGACTGTAGTCAATCGATAACAGCCGGGACCGACAGCTTAACGTGCCCTCCGAAGCACGGAAACGCTCGTGATAAACCTGATAAGCGTTGGAAATCACTCTCATTGACTACCCCGAAAGTTGTACTTTTTACAAAACTTTTATGCGCTTCAAGATGTCAGAAGAGTAGCGACTTTTTTGCGTTTGATATGAATAAATTTAAGTACCTAGGCTGAGATCTCGTATGATTTATCCTACATATACAGGGCTTTCAACCTCTCGGGTGATTAATCAGTCCACGAAATTGAACAACTTCCCCAAGGAACATAGGTCAAAATGCGCACAAGTCGTTCAGTTTCATGGACTGATTTAGCACCCGAGCGAGAGGTTGCAAGAGATTTACCTAAAGCCCTGTATATACCAGGGTTTTTTTTTATATTTAAGCATAAACAAGTGAATTGACTTAGAGAGTAGATGAGTTAGGCTTAATAAAAAGTTTGAAAGAAAGTTTTTCTTAAGGAAGGTTAGAGTGTTCCATTTAGATAAAAAAAAGTGTCTTTTAATATTTTCGGTTTTTTTTATTTATTTTTGGAACAAATAAGACTGGATACAAAGTCTCGAGCATTTCGTTTACGAAAATATCGTAACATAAAATAAGTTTAGTACTACCCAACCTCTATTATATGTCGTTTTGTATATAAAACGCACCGCCCACTTCTTATGTTTAGAAACCATTACAAACAAATCTCTAAAAATGTTTTCTAAAGGCTTTAGAACAAGAAGGTCAGATGATTCAAAAACACACAATAAGTTTTTTATTCCTAGTGCATACAACTTCGTAGGGCGTAGGTGTTATTGATTGATGCCTAGATAAACGGAAAGCCATTTGCGAAACTAGGAAACATATGAATAATGTGATGAATGACTGATGGAGAAACTGGTTTTTGTTATTTTCTTTTGTTAGACTGGCACGACACTGTCATATTTATTATTCTGACCTTGATTTACTTCTTCAGTTGAAATTCCTCAGTAAACCCCAAGGAATAAACTCGTGCACACACATACATACACTGTTAATTTGGTGAAACATAACTTATTAGTAATGTATTTATTTCTGTTTATTTTATTTTTTATATTTTAATAAAGGAAATGAGCCTACGACACAGGTAATCAATGTTCTATTTTTTACCTATTTCTTGTGAATACGTACAATAAATTGCTTAAATACATTTTGTTTTTAAATTAGGTATATAAGCAATTTAAATTCTCAACTGACACATATTGTAATATTAGTATGTTACACATGGTGCGTTGCTCGGCATTTTTTTGAATTTAACTTGGCTTGCCACGCTCCGCGTGTCTAATATAAGTATGTAACTGAAACATATGGTTCCCATAAAATTATTGTTGTATACTATAAAATACTCCTCGTTACTCCTCGACTGTAGGAGATAGCTCTACAGTTTCGTAGTGAACAAATCCTCGCTGCATTAAAAGTTTAACTGTCATAAACAAGTACACTAATCCTATAGACTTATTTATAGGATTCGTGAACTTGTTTTAAATATGAAATAAGACAGAAACAATCAAACTTTCTATTTTTAAGTATTTTAAACGCTTACCGGAGGATTCGCAAAGAACATGTTTCGTGCCGAACGTTTTTGGTTCCCTAAAAATTTTTCTTTGAAGGTTAAGAATACTCTTGTATTGTTTTCGATTTGGTTTTCCAAAATATTTTTTATCTAGAAATTGAGTTTAGAATATTCTTTTGAGTAAACTCAACTTTGTGAAATTATATAATTTAAAGTGTGCCTTTAAATTGGTTTGCGAAACTTTCAGAAACTAAACAACTTTTCCCAACAAACCTATGTGAAATTCTTTAAAAAAATCGACGTCAATCATAGAGCACAAGTTGTATGGGGAGATTACTTTTTTTTATATAACAACCTTTGTTCCTCAGGGATTTTTTTTAGTTTCGTGGGCTCATTCTGATCCTTATTTTTGTTCGCTTACTAATTTAAAGTCAGTATGCAACTTTAGCTCCAAATGTCTTGCAACTCCGTCTATACGGGTAGGTGTTAGGCCTATATGGCCTGATTAGCAATTACAAATCCTCGCTCAACAGGTCCGAGCTAGTAATTTGCCATCAATATGTGCAACACAGCCATGCCGAGTTGTTGCGAGGGCCGTTTCTGAATAATGTAATGTGCTACTGAGAAGCGACAGCATTCTTGTTAAAGCAATTAACATTTACTTAGACTAAGCCCTGCATAGCGGGAAACGAAAATCTTAAGACTTATCACATTTATTTATCCACAGAGGCAACGGGAAAAAGCAGTAAGTAGGAAGAAAGTGGCATAAAGGAGCCAGGGTATGCAAGAGTCATTTGCATTATTTCAGTAGGTTCGGAACGGATATGGTTGGTGATTTTACGTTTGTGGGTGACGGGAAATCAGATGTTGCCACTTAAAAATAAAATCACAAATCACCAACCAAACCCGTTCCTAAACTACCAAAATAAAGATAAGTGCTCTTTTAAAAGCTGGCTCCTTCATGGAACTTCTCCCATAGGAGGAAGAAAGAGAAAATAAATAATTACGAATTCAGTACATATTGGGTGTCTTTCAAAAAGAGAAAATTAAGAACGTAATCAGCTCACGAAACTGAACAACTTTATCTAAGGAACATAGTTCGAAATATGAAAAAAAAAATGTTTTCTCTCCAGACAACTGGTGCAATCAGCTGGTTTGCCTTTCTACGCCTTTAGCTTCTCATATTAAGGCAGATTGCTCAATGTTGCATAAGAGGCGAATTTTTTTATTTTATTTTTTCATATTTTAAATCTTAGTATCTATCTATAGAGTAGACGCGCGCCAGGCACAGGCATATGGATCGGCCCACTTATTTGGGATAACTTTACCCAATTTCCCATAACAGCGCATGAGTTTTACCTCTAAATAATCCCTACTAGTCCCTACTATCCCTACTAATATTATAAATGCGAAAGTAACTCTGTCTGTCTGTCTGTCTGTCTGTTACCTTTTCACGCCTAAACCGCTGAACCGATTTTGATGAATTTTGGTACAGAGATAGATTAGAGCCTGGGAAAGGACATAGGCTACATTTTATCCCACAGTTGGGCACGATATAACCTGTAGTCCACGCGGGCGGAGCCGCGGGCGGAAAGCTAGTATTAACTAATTTAAAACGCCTATACGCAACATGCATACGTGGGCTAAACTGAAAGTTTTGCGTAACTCATAAATAAAACAATTTATATTTACTGCTTTTCAAAGTATTCTCCGTTACATTTTAAACACTTTTTCATCCGTTCAAACCATTTTTGGAAACACGAGGACCATTGGTCTGAGGGTATGTTTTCTACGTGCTGGTTGAAAGCAATCACTGCCTCTTCTGGCCCCGTAAATGTCGAACCTCTCATTAAATCTTTGATTTTTGGGAAAATGAAGAAATCGCTCGATGCTAGGTCTGGACTGTGTGCGGGATGGGTCACGAGCTCTATGTTTTCAGAAGCCAAAAATATCTTTGTTTCGTTCGCGGTGTGCGCCAAAGCATTGTCATGGTGGAACAAGATGCGACTTCTAGGTCGTTTTTCCCTTACTTTTTCTAAGAAATTGGGCAAACAAATAGTGGTGTACCACTCAGCATTAATGGTCTTTTGTTGCTCAAGTGGGATCGTGCAGACAGGACCCGTCTTGGAGAAAAAAAATGCAATCATTTGTTTGCCCTCGCTTCTCGCCTGCCTCAATTTTGTTGGTTTGCTGTCACCTTCAAACACCCACACAGAAGACTGTTGCTTTCTTTCTGGAATATATCCATGTTTCATCTCCTATCACAATATCATACACAGCATTAGAATATCCGTGATTGTACTTTAATAGCATTTCTTTACATCAATCTACTCGATACCGTTTTTGTTCTGGAGTGAGTTCGTGAGGAATCCACCGACAACAAAGTTTCGTAACTTTTAAATATTCATGTAAAATTTTCTGAATTTGGCTCATACCAATCCCCAAATGTCCTCAAATCTCCTCATAAGTGATACGCCGATTTTCTTCAATAAGTCTTCTGACGGTAGCCACATTTTCCTCCGTGATCGCATTTGAGGGTCGACCTTCACGAATTTCATCATGGAGAGAAACACGGCCGCGATGAAATTCGGCATACCAACGCCTTACAGTACTCAAATGTGGTGCTTCCCTCCCAAAAGCATTTTGAAGACGAGCATTGCAATCTTGCAGAGAAAGCGAACTTTTAAAATCGTAAAAAATCTTCGCCCTAAAATCTTTTCGTGTTAGTTCCATTTTTGCTACGGACAACGAACTTCAACTTGAGATAAAAAACAATTGACAAGCGACATCCCGCCAAAATTTATTTTCATCAACTAATGAGATTCCATGTTTTAAAAAAATATAACATTCGAAATTCAAACATTTATGGGCGGCCAGCAACGCAAAACTTTCAGTGTGAACTAGGTACAATAACACACCTTATCTTTGTCCATAGGCCAAATTCCAGCAGAAGCAGCTGGAGGAACGGGAGATGAAGATAGCTTCCCTATACGAGGCCCAGCAGGCCAGGGCCTTGGACAGAGTCAGGCATTCGCCGAACAAGAGCCTCTCAAACGGCATTGCTAGCAGTCCTACACAACAAGTTCCTGTACACCCTGGGAAGGTTATTATAGCTGTTTATTTAACCCCAACCTGAACAAAGTCAAGGTCAAAAATTGCTTTATTTCATAGAACATATAGAATGTTACTTAAAATATGTCAAAATAGTGAATTACTTTAGCATTTTTAATTTTGCGCCTATTCGCAAAGGTGCAGTCTTCCTCAGAAGAAGAATAAGGAAGAAACTCTGAGGGTCGCTCTTTTAAAGTCAATCATAAAAATTTCCTTATTTATAATTTTTGTTGACTTAATATCTAAATAACTCTGGAGTTGAGCAATTTATTCCCATGGTTGCTTGTTTAACCTGATGGGTAACCAAAGTGGAAATTTATCACGATTTTTTCGTGTGTCGATTGACTACAGCCGTTAAAACCAAGTCAGAGGCCATTCTGCGGTTTGAAAACTCTGACACCAGGGTTAGCCAAGTTCGCCACACACTTGACGATACCTCCTCGATAAGAAGATTTAGCCCCATAGCTGGGTGATCAAAGGCAACTTTTATCAGACATGTATCACGATATTCAGGGTTTACTGTCACATGCAATGATAGTATAACATAATATGACGGTCAAAGCAAATTCCCTATTATCAAAATAACGCTGAAAGGCTCCCTTGATTTGGAAGCATCCCAGTTGCCCGTATTCATAAAAAAAAGATTTTTCATTGCATAACCACGTACAAATATTTGAAAACTATTGTGGATAGGTATTTAAATGCGTCACTTAGCACGTGAGTGCATCACTTAAGCACAATAAAAGCAAAGTTTCTGTAGCAAAGACCATAAAGGAAAGAAACACGGAATGTTTAACACTCGGTTTATAGTTGAAATGAAATATCAAATTGTTGTAACAATTAAAAACACCAAAAATTATCTATATTTTTTTGAAAAATTATCTATATTTATAAACTTATCTACATTGATACAAGACCATCTTCCTTATAATTTTAAATTCATTTTTGTAAACTTTTGTCCCTCAGGTTCGCCAAATGTTCGAAGAACGCCGAACAAAGGCGGGTATAGACAAAAGCTATCCCCTCAGGCCAATTCAGAACACTGAGAGAAGTACAGCCAGAAAGCCGGTTACCAATGGGTACAGCAAGGTCAACACCACCAGCTCCGGGCCAGCCAAGGTCAGCAGCACCAGCTCGAGGGTTGTGGAGAAGAAGACTACGGCTTCGAGAACGACGGTCGTGAAGAAACAGCAGCATGTGAGTTGGAGATTTTATTTGGGAAAAAGATGACATGGTCTAAGAAAATCCTGAATGGAATAACATGATCTAAGAAAATCCTGGATCATAATATTGACGGCTGGTATCTTGTAACCGACGAGCGTTGGAGTAGACAGGTTCTCGAATGGAGACCACGTCTTGGCAAACGTAGTGTAGGACGCCCCCAGCCAGATGGTCAGATGACTTAAAGAAGATAGCGGGTAATGGCTGGATGAAAACAGCGGAGGATCGTGCAAAGTGGCGCACCTTGGGGGAGGCCTATGTTCAGCAGTGGACTGCAATAGGCTGATATGATGATCTTGATCGACGGGTCCTAGGTTCAATTCCCGGTCGGGGAAAATATTTGTGTGAAAAGCAAATGTTTGTTCTCGGGTCATTGGGTATTCGTGTCTGTCTTTGTGTATGTTTGAAGGGACCCATGTTACGAGTGTGGGCCTTCGAGTGAGTGGCGTTTCTAGGTTTCACTTAGAGGATGACGACATCATTTTTTTCAATACATTTTATTTCGAGAAAATTTCCGCAGTAACGGTTATTAAATGCAAACAACTTTTTCTAAAATACAGTTTCTCGTAAAACAATATGTGACACAGTAACTTCTGCCCTTAACCGATTGCTGAGCGGATAACGGACTCAAATAAGGAGGTTATAGGTTTTTCTCTGACTGTTTAGTAATAACATTCGTGTTCGATCCCCAGTACCGCCATGTCGCCATGTACCAATGTCTCATTTTTTGAGTTATGTGCATTAGTTGAACGCTAACCGATGCTCTTTCGGTGAGGGAAAACATCGCGAAGAAACCTACACATTAAGGAGACTGAATGTGTAACCATCATCCAATCCAGTCAGGTTTCCCTGTTAGCAGGGTCACGGAGGTCAGATGGCAGTCGCTCCACTGTAATGACTTGATCTGCCAAACCCTGGATCATGTTCAAGCGCCCCGATTGAGAAACGGGACTAAGCGCTAGGAAGACGATGAAGAAGTTTAGTAATAACATCTGGCTAACTGGCTATATGGTTCCAGATTCGATTCCGTTCAGGGGAAATCATTTTGTGTAAAAATCAAATGTTTCTTTTCCGGTTTTTATATGTTTGAGTCTATTATTGTTGTATCCCAAAGGACTCGTGATAGAAAGGAAACAAAATGTTTTGGTGTTTTTGATCATTTGTATTGTAAAAGAAATTTTTCCGCTTGACTTGAAAGCACGATAGCTCAGTTGGTTAGAGCACCAGGAGATCTAATCCTGGGGTCGTGGGTTCAAGTCCCATTCGCACCGAACATTTTTCTTTCCGTAAAAAATATTTATGAATATTCCTTCCTTAAGCGTTTTAAAGATACCAAATTTTGTTTTGCCCTTAGAAAGTGGAGAATATTGTGAATGGATCCGGTGACCTAAACCACAACCACGTGCCAGACTTCAATGCTGTTAAACGAACTACGGTCAGTATATTGAATGTTATATTAGCAAACAATACGGGCTTTAGAAAAAATATATTCGAATACACTCCATTTTGCAATAAAAAAACAACCATAACAGTGTATAACATGAAAACCAGCAAGACAGTGGCGCATTCTGAAAATAACGAATACTCTTAATATGACGTTTTCGGGAAAGAATAATGACTCGTAGCCGATCAATACTTACGGGTAGACTCCAATAATTCAGTGTTTGCCAAGCTGTATTGTTCATATTTAAGTGAAGGAATTATGTTTCTTCTTATATAAAATATTTAACAACTTTGTTGATTCACCTTACTTAGTAAGTAAGATCCTCTTGAAATGTCCCAAGCAATCTTTGCGTTCCCGTAGCACTTTTGCCTTACCGTACTGTCGAACGAATTATGCTAAGAACCGATTCATAGTACGGGCTTGCACTCAGTACAACAATATCTATGACGAAGTCAACATTTTCGACAACAAAGCATCAAGATTCGCGTCTGTTATTAGAAAGCTCATGAAGTTAAAATGAAACATATTAATTTAATAATATTGTACCCAACCGTAGAAATTTGAAAAATTGTGTAGCCTGTGTCACTCAGGGATAATGTAGCATTCTAATGGTGAAAGAATTTTTCAAATCGGTCCAATATTTTCGCAGCTTATTCAAAGCAAACAGACAAAATAGAGCTTTCCTCTTTAATATTAATATTATGATATACCCTTAGGATGCTATAAGTCCTGGACTGAGAGTAAAAGTATTTTTTTTTAATGTTTTATATTATGATTCAACGAAAATGTGATAAATATTCAGTGAAAACTGTTTTTGGTTTACGTGTTACTTAATGTGTATAATTTAAATGTATTATATTAAGCTGTAAGTTTTTCTAAATAAATAAATAAAATAAAAATAATAAAATGTTTTAGTTTTAAAATTTGTTCACATACTCACGGAGAGCATTATCATGTAAAAAAAGTATACATATATAATAGTTAAATAATATACAACACTAGCATTCCACCCGGGACTACGTTGCCGTGAGAATTTGGGAAAATTATGTAGCCTATGTTACTTAGAGATAATGTAGCATCCTAATGGTGAAAGAATTTTTCAAATCGGTCCAGTAGTTTCGGAGCCTATTCAATGCAAACAAACAAATAAACAAACAATCAAATCTTTCCTCTTTATAACACCTACTAGCTTTCCGCCCGCGTGGACTATAGGTTATATCGTGCCCAGCTATGGGATAAAATGTAGCCATGGGTAAATGTATGTCATTTCTCAAGGTCTAGTCTATATCTATTAGATACCAAATTGCATCAAAATCGGTTCAATAGTTTAGGCGTGAAAGCGTAACAAACAAACGGACATTCTTTATTATAAATATTAGTATGATATAATGTAGATAACTTGCAATAAAGGCACGGACACCATCTCTCTGTAGATGGAAATAAAAATTGTCTTATATTTTTCAGCACCCTCAAAACAACGTACAGATCAGTATAGACGAGCTGGATCGACCTGACTATCTTCTGGAGAATGAGACCTTCCCCGAAGCCCTCGCCCCCGTGCCCACCCCCCGCTCGCCGCCGCCGAAGGAGCCTAAGAGACCACCCAGGAGGTTCGTAGCCTCGAAATACAGACAACAATATGTTTATTTATTTATTAAGACGTACACAATTACTTTTTTTAGCAGCCCATATATGTCCCCACCGAGGGGCACGGGTCTCCCTTCGAAATACGAAGGGGATTTTTTAGTCCATACTCCACCACGCTGGCACAATACGGGTTGGTGGACCGCTCGTCTTTCGAAAATGAATTTTCTTGGACGGGCGGGTTCCATCACGATGTTTTCCTTCACCGTTGAGCAAGTGATAAAGAAATCCGTACATAAATCCGGAAAGACGAATTTAGTGGTACAGGCCCGCACCA
Organism: Aproaerema taeniolella; assembly: GCA_949987775.1. NCBI lineage: Eukaryota > Metazoa > Arthropoda > Insecta > Lepidoptera > Gelechiidae > Aproaerema > Aproaerema taeniolella. Next base: position 14,291,168 of record OX465262.1, read on the forward strand.
GGATTTGAACCCGCGACCTTCGGATTACAAGTCTGGCTCATTACCAACTGGGCTAACCACTTTTACATAAACAATGTCTGGTATAGTGCTAAATTGTAATTGTTGTTGTTTGTAGGCTTACTAATAGCCTTTGGAATCGACTGTTCTTCATACAAAAGAGTTCAACGCGATCACTTAATTTGAGAAATAAATCTTACCAAACAGTTATTTTTTTATTTATAAAGCCCCTAGCACACGGCGTATTTTAAACGCGCCGACGACGCACAAATGCGATTGGAACGCAACCTTGTAACCTCAGCACACGGGGTGATCGTGACACGCGCGTCTATACTGCGCGTATACGCGCAGATACAGCGATACAAACGCGCTGTAGTCGCTCGTAGTCGCCCCCCTCTCCCCTCCTTCGACCATTTGTACGCGCTTTGAACGAGTTTCTAACGCGTTTTACACGCGCGTTTGTATCGCGTTTTACCTGCGTTTAAATCTATGAAAACGCAAAAATCAGCATCTACGGCGCAGAAAACGGGCGTTCCTGAAACGCGCGTTTTCGGCGCGTCTTCGTCGCATTTAAAATACGCGGTGTGCTAGGGGTCTAGTATTAGTGTGATGTGATGAGAAAGAAAATAGACGCTCCTAATATAATAACTAAACAAGAATAAAAAGACACATTTTTTATGTTCCTAGTCCAAACAAAACAAGATCTCAACTACAACCACAGCCGGTGGCACCCCCGCGGAGGGCAACAAGCGATAATGCTGTAAGTTAACTTTTATTAATTACTAGAACTCTTGTCACCCATTTCATTCTTGACTTCTTAGGGGATGATTTTCGAAAAATCGCGAAACACGTGTCCGAAATAGCTTTCTAGGTCTAAGGGTTTGTGGGTTGGGCGTTGATAGTCAGTGAATAGGACCTCCAATTTTATATATGTACAAGATTTATTAATTGGTTATTTATGCGTCTGTGGTCTCTGCCTACCCCATTGGGACAAAGGCGTGAGCTTATTTTTTTATACTTGTATTAATTTTGTATTTGAATGAATGTGTCCTCGTGTTTTTAAAAATAAAATAAAAACACCTCGCCGCGCACATACCGTAGTACAGCGGTTTCGGTCACACTATAAATACCTAACTAAGTATTTTGCTGTAAAGTTTCATCAAAATCTGTTTAGTGGCTTTTGCGCTATATTGTAATATCATTGCTTTTACGTCAACCGAGAATACTTTTATCTACATACAAATCTTTTTTGACATTACTTTTTACAAAGTATTCAATAAATTTCTTGTTATGGCACCTTGTTGGTCTACTAAATGACATTGACAGTGTCTTATTCAATTTTAGAACTTTCAAACTGCAACTTCAAAAATTGCGTCAATATGACGTTGTCTTGAATACTCTGAAAATTTTTGAAATAAAATAAAAATCTAAAAAAAATACTTACTTGAAAATACGTGATGTTTTTAGCAAATCTTGATGACTTGTGAATTTGCAGGTTTCACCTCGAAAAGCTAAGGGTGCTATGCAATGTTCTGCTAACCCTGTAAGTATCTTATACACTTCTTCTTCGCGCCTAAGATGACCCTCAGTACTCGCGTTTCTCTGTACCACTCAAGCTTCGTAGTCAGCTCCGCAAATGTCTGCCTAACTCTACACTTGAAAGAAAGAAAGAAAAAGAAATGTATATAAATCAAAAATCAAACACCATACATACAACATATAAATAAATAATGAGGTGAAAAGATGCTGCCTCACTACTAAGGTCCGTATTACAGAACACAACTCAGGCTCTGATCCATACTTAAGTAGCAGTCGTCTTTGTGATTTTGATAGTGTGAGAAAGAGACAATCAATAATATGAGTATAGATCAAGAGTCTCCTTTTGTAATACGGACCTTGTCTTAACGAAGTCTTAATTATTGTAGGTTTACTTTACGACTGATGTTTCCAAGTTCGATTACTTACCTGGTCGTCAAATCATTGTATACAGGGTTATTTTTTAACCAGTACACAAATTTTTTGTACGTAAACTTTATGAAAATTTAACAGACCCGTATTTTTTTGTTTTATATCGTTTCATATAAAAATTTCAAGCTAGATCGTCTGAAGCATGAAAATAAATCAATTTTTTTGTATGGAAAAAAAATAACTTCGTCCAATTGACTTGAAACTTGGTGATAGTACTCTTCAACACATTTGTGAAACCAGTTTTACTGCGTTTTACAAAATTCATCCTCTAAGACGTTAAAAAGGGGTATCAAAAGCTGAAAATTTTGAAAAAAAAAATTTTTTTCTTTCTTATTTACGTTTTATCAACGTTACTGACACCGTAAGAAAAATGTGTGTACTGATTAAAAAGTAACCCTGTATAACAAACAGTTTTTATATTTGCCTGTGTTTGTGTCGTCGCACCTCCAGAACGATAAGATATTTAACTTTGCCAGTAATTATTTCACCTGTTTTGTAACATTTTATTAATTCACGATCTCGAAAAATAGCTTTTACGAGTATGTAAAGCTACGTTGTTTTAGTTTTGTCAACATTTCAGTAGTTTTTTTATTGACACCTGAGGTACCTGTATTAAAAGTAATAAATTCTTATATTTGATTGTGTCATGGTTTTCTAAATTCCGCAATTGTTGCAGCGCGTAGATAAAGTGATGATGCTGTATCTAACTCTAAAAGGATATATTTCAAAGTATTTACCAACGCTGCCCAAGATGTCCAAACGAGGAAATGTAATTGATATCATTTTTAGGCCCTTTTACAGGATCCTAGTCCCATAGCATATTTTATTTTTATTTTTTTATAGCATTTCAAATGAATGTTTGTTTTATTTTTGTTATTTTTGTTTTCAGGTACCCAAGTCTGTTGTTGCGGTATGTATATTTTTTTGTAATAGCAGCGACTTCGTTTATAACAATGCCTTGATTACTCGATAGAGTCAGCTATATTTATTCGTAAAGTGAAGATAAAAATTTACAAATATGTATGATTAAATATTCTTAGTTTCGCAACAGCTGTAAAGTATTGTTTTTCTCTTCGCGTTAAGTCGTAAATGTCGACCAAAATAATATAATAGAAGACTTAATATCATAAGAAGTTGGGGTGTCTTTTTTGCGAAAATACCCCATAAAATTTAATAACATTCCCAAGGAAAATATATGAAATTTTCGAAAAAAAAAATTACAATATTCCATACTTCAGCAATGTTTCGATATAAGCTTTCTTTTTGTGACTGTGTGAAATGAAATGTGCAAAAAACAGTTTCTATATATATAAAGGGCTTTAGGTAATTCTCTTTCAACCTCTCGGGTGGTTAATCAGTCCATAAAACTGAACATTTTCCCCAAGGAACATAGGTCAAAATAAGAAGAAAAAAAATGTTGATCTCCCATACAAAATGCGCTATATGCTGATGAAGTTTGTATCGGAACTCAAAACTTTTTCTTCGTATTTTGACCTATGTTCCTTTAAGAAGTTGTTCAGTTTCGTGGACTGATTAACCACCCGAGAGGTTGAAAGAGAGATACCCAAAGCCCTGTATTTGGGGAAAGTTGTTCAGTGTACTGGACTAATCGCACCCTAAGGCCGTTCTACCATTACGATACACACAGACGACGCGAGTCTCCAAGACTAGTTGCCGCGGAGTATACACCTATCTCATATACTCCACAAAACTAGATCATTTGAGGAATCAAGCAACTAATGGCACCACCAACCGACCCAAACAGCTTCAGCTCGGTCGCCAAGGTACTTAACTATTTACATAACAATATGTATATTTACAATATTTCAAAATACAATGAATAGTGGCTCTGTGAGCTGTAGACCTCGCGAGTCAACATTTTTCAAAATGGCTGATATATTTTTAAGTTTTCAACCTTCATGGCCCACCATTTTGAAATATTTCCAAAAACTGAACCGACAAAAAAATCCATATTCTCTTCAGGACACCGAAAACCCAAAGAATCTAATTTTTTAACTGAAACAAAAACAAACCAGCTGATCGCACAAGTTGTATGGAAAGGCGAAAAACGTTATCATATTCTTTTGAAAAAAAATGTTTAGTTTATAGTGGGCTGATTGATTCACATCCTCAATTTTCGGTTACTTATTTTAGGTCACCGAATATATTTTTACAGTGCGTGTAGTGAAATAAACGTGTTTTCTTTCTGCCTTTCTTCCATATATTTTAAGCAGGCTCTCACACAACGCTACATATCTTAAATGTATGTGAGATACTCCGTGCGAACTTTCCTTCGAGACTCGCGTTCGTCTCGTATTGTAATGGGAGATTGGGAGCAGAGTTAGGTTTACGGATAAATCATTCGTGAATAAACGTGCCTATGAATGCATTATGATTTTATTCGTTATTCTAAATAATTTAAAAATGAAATTAGGTAAAAACTTCACATGAAAAGTAAATGATTTATAAGGATAATTAATTTTATTTTAACAGCGATGTAGAGCTCTTTCTCATAGTTGACGAATAAATTATTCGTAACATTTATTCTAACAACGAAAAATCAGTCGAATGATTTAGTTTCAGAATAAAAAACGAATAAAATCATTTATTTATTCATCATCCGAATAAATTACGCCCATCTCTAAATGATAGAAGTGTTTTAATCTTCGAAAATTTTAAATCTATTGAGATATAAGTACTTCGTACTAGAATGGACACCGCGAATCGCTAATTTGTAGCACGCGTTGTGGTCCAAGTCCTTTAGTCTGCGCGGCGACGACGGGGCGGGCGCTAATGTATGAGTAATTAGACACTCCCAGCGTGGCGCGCCCTTGCATATTTTGTTCGCAATGTCTACTCTATACGCTAGTAATATTACCTCAATGTTTAAAGCCAGCAATTTTTTTTAAATCTACAGACAAGTAACCAACGTGCAGTAAAAAGGCCCTCCGCGACGAGCGGGACCAACGGAAGCAACGGTGTTGAGGTAGTGGGCCAGCCTTGTGCCGTTTGTGGCCGAAAGTTCGCCCCCGACCGCCTCGCCAAGCACGAAGAGATCTGCAAGAAAGCGAACAACAAGAAACCTAGGAAACCCTTCGACGCTCTTAAGCATAGGCTAGCTGTAAGTATATACTTTCTAAACAATTTCCACTTTTATTGTTTTTTTGGGGGGATGAAAGCCTTTGGAACTGACGTGATCACGCCGGACTACTCAAACCATCGAGCAAACGATGGCTCTAAGTTATGTTAAAATTGAAACTCCTACAGTATTCTTTTTGCCACTAAGATATATTACAATCAAAACGCCCCCAATATCCTTTTTAGTCACAAAAAAATTTTAATGCCCCCAAAATCCTTTTTGGTCATTGAGAAATTAAAACACCCCCACATTCTTTTTGTCCTTCGAGCGACGTTTTTGTCATTGAGAAATTAAAATTAAAACGCCCCCAATATCCTTTTTGTCACTGAGAAAGCTGTTTCAATTACTTACAGTGCACGCCTTTTCTACTCTACACTTTATTATTTAACCCCCGACATAAAGAGGGATGTTATAAGTTTGACGTGTGTGTCAGTGTGGCTGTCGTGGCATCGTAGCTCTTAAAAAAATGGTCTAATTTCGATGCGGTTTTCTCTGTTTGAAAACTGACGTAGTCGAGATGGTTCTTATTTATATTCTAAGCGATGAATATCGTAGGTTACACTTATTTTATTTTCGAGCTATTTTGTGAAAAAACAGAAAATGCGTAATGCACATTGAAACATTTGTAACTTTTTAAATTTTCTCGCAGGGTACCGATGTCCAAAACTATAAGGCAAGCAAGCCCATAATGTTCTAAATGTTGTAATGTATTTATTGTTTTTTGGGTTTTCTTGCTTTGAATGTCACATGCTGTGTTTAAGCACGTCTTCATTCATCAATTTGACACCATGTTTTTTGCAAATAAAGACTTTTTTTCGGCGACAACTAAGGCATGCGCGAATGACGGGCCTTTAATCGCTCGTCATTTGAAACGATCATTCACGTAAACATTGTCAATCGCAAATGACTTGTTTCCCGGACGCTTAACGTAAGCGTATCGTCATACGCGCGTATTACGTGACGCTTACGTAAACGCTTAGTTGCAGAAACATTCATTTAAGTTAAAGCTTCTCTAAATCTGATGCCGTCCTTGTTTATGTCAACCAAACGGAAAGTGACAGTAAGATATTTAAAGTGGCATTAACTTTAATATACATTTCTGCAACTGGATGTTATGTCACAATAAACGACACACCTCTATCTTTCGCCATATACCATGCATTATGCATTGCCTACTTTTCCTAAAGTTACCATTTCTTCTTCTTCTTATCATGTAGGTATAGGTGTCGCTAACTTGATTAACCCTGGTGGCAGAGTTTTCAAACCGCACAATGGCCTCCGACCTGGTTTTAACGACTGTACTCAATCGACAACAGCCGGTACCGACAGCTTATCGTGCCCTCCGAAGCACGGACACGCTCGTGATAAATTGCCACTTTGGTGACCCATCAGGCTTCCTGCCTCTGTGTACGTTAATTGCTTGACCTCACTGCCCGGTTCAAATCAGCGAGCGCCACTGGGCTAGCAGCGCTTCAATTTGACCATCAAGTTACCATTGAATTAAATACTTTTTCAGGGTACCGAAGCCGAGCCGTTCATAAAACAGTTGAGGAAAGAGTCGAAGGCTAACCTCGGTAAGCCTCTGAACAGCACGTGGAGACAGAAGCACGAAGAGTTCATCCAGGCCATCCGCGCCGCCAAGCAAGTGCAGGCGCACATCAACGCCGGAGGTGAGGAGGGCTCCTATTCAATTCTAAATGTCTTTATTTCAGTGAACTTAAATACAATTTAATACTATACATGGTGTTAGGAAGAGCGTGAGCCAAACGAGTAGCTAGGTTCATTGGCTATTATGTTCTGGCCAATCATACCCCTTCTTGCCTAATGTTTTTTTAAAGATTTTTTTTATCTTATTTCAATAAATTTCCGAAAGTTGAACTATTTGTTATCATAACTGTTTTTTAATTGCTGTTACGGTTGACTTTTTTTTTATTATCGGTGATGTATGCCAGTTCTATTTATTTTCAATAACGTAAATTATAACGTCTGTGAGCCAACGAAGTTTTTAAATTCCTAAACAGAAAAAATATCTTCATATCTGTTCAGAAGAAAAAATATCTTCATTTAAACTTTGAGGAGCATTTAAAAAAACTAAGGGTATCACAGTTCTAACAGTTCTCTTTGACGCTTCTATCGGTATACCACATGCAACACTTTAAAAAAAAAATGACATAAAATAAGCGACGCAAAATTTTGTGGCTATATGGAATTCAATAATAAAACAATGGAAAAGGGGTTTCTATTTTCAGATACTTAGAGGTTTAGTGTGTTTGTGTTAAGTTTTTTTTAACCCCCAACTAAACAGAGGGATGTTGAAAGTTTGACGCGTGGATCTGTATGTCTGTGTATCTGTCTGTCTGTTTGTGGCATCGTAGTACCTAGCTCCTAAGCGAGTGGACCGATTTTGATGCGGTTTTTTTGTTTGAAAGCGACGACGTAATTTTAGCGTTAGTTTATTTAAATTTGTTCAGGGGTTTGAAGATCTACAGCTCATTTCCTCTTGACAAAAGGGTCCTACCAACTTTCATGGACTCGATTGATTTGAAATTTGGTGTACAGTTACTTAGGTGGTATTTCCAAGACATGCTAACCTTAAGCTGATGCTGTAGCATTAAATAGTCTGCGGGATACTCAACTCCTAAAAACTTACAACAGCTTTGCGTGTTGGGGCTCATAAGAATGGTCTGGCCTCGATCATCATCTAGATACTCATTGAGACCATTCCTATGAGCTGATCAACAGCGTCTCATCGGCAGTGTAATAACAATGGTGACCATTTTATCCGTTCTGGTGGCAAATTTTAGAACTAACGCAACCTCATACATCTAATGACAGCTGCCTTGACTGGCGGCGCCACCGGTAAATTAATGTTAAGTTGCTAAGTAGGTGGTTTGCAAATTAACGTTCGGTTGGCAGTGGCGCTGCTGATCGCGATGGCTGTCATCAAATATACGAGCCCTATAATTTCTTACCAGCCCATATACGTCCCCACCAAGGGGCACGAGCCTCCCTCGAAACACGAAGGGGATTTAGGCCATAGTCCACCACGCTGGCCTAATGCGGGTTGGTGGACCGCTTGTCTTTCGAAAACGATTTTTTCTTGGACGTACGGGTGTCATCGCGATGTTTTCCTTCACCGTTACGCAAGTGATAATTAGAAATCCGTACATAAATTCGAAAAGACGAATTTAGTGGTACAGACCCGCACCAGGATTTGAACCCGCGACCTTCGGATTACAAGTCTGGTTCATTACCAACTAGGCTATCATGAGGTTTCACCAGTTCTCAATTTCGCACGGGTATTCATTCTAATTCTTTTTATTGTCGAACGGCGAAGAATGTTCAGTGAAGTTGATGATGAATTGTTTCCAGGTAAGTTAAGCGACCTCCCGCCACCACCACCTTCAGAAAACCCCGACTACGTCCCGTGCCCGCACTGCGGCCGCCGCTTCAACCAAGCAGCCGCCGAAAGGCACATACCCAAGTGCGCCAACTATCAGTTTAACAAAACCAAACCCAACGCCTCAAGGAAACGGTAGCCCACGACGCGCCACCTCCATGACCCTTAAATCAAGGATCTCAGTGATAATTCGCCATACTTCTTAACGACATAACTTTTCGGTTAAATAGCCAACTAAACGCTCTTTTCTATTAACAGTACTGACAATAAGTAAACTAGTTCCTAAAATCGACAGATGGGTTGTAAATGCATTAGCGATTTCAGCATAAAGTCTCTTCCGAAAGGATCAGTCGAATTGCTATTTAGCGGACTGTGCACCATCTTACTCGCTTGTTTCATTATAAAATTGTTTGGTGTAACAAAACCACAGAGGCAGAAATTAATCGCAGCATTTGCTAAATTGGGGAGAAACATAAAATGTACGCGTTCTGCTACGCTTTCTGGTACAACGTTGTTCACGGAAGCAAACTAGACGAAGGTCCTACATCTTCGTGAATCAGTTTAGTAAAATAGAGCTTCAATATTGAAAGAAGAATCATCAATTCGTCATGCCATTCTCTAATACCGCGGTCAACAAGCAAATATGTAACGCATTACCTGACATCGCGCCTCCACCGTTATAAGAACCGCTGCAAGAATGGCGCCACTACTTTCAAAAGCTCTATAATATTAAAATTAAAACGAATATGCGAATACCTAAGGTTTTACAAACGAATGCGCATCTATGAACCGCTATTCAAAGACGTAAATATACTCCTAACGGCTGCTTTTATACTTTGTATCTATTTGAACATAGCTTTTCGCTTTATACCTATTGTTATTGTAGGATTTTAGGCAATCATTTATTATCTTAGCTAACTTTTAGTTTTATAGATATTGTATATTTTTGATGTTTTTCCTCGATACGGCATAAAGTAACGTCATTACAATATTTGATATTCTCGTTACGTAACCGTATGGTCATTTATCAATGGAGACTGTTTGCGTGATATCCGATATTGGATGGACAACAATCCCTCTAGATTTCGACATTCCGTATCCAAACGTGAAAAAGAAACTAAGCTTCAAGAAACGAATAAACAATTTTTTTCATAATTTTGTAGCGCGCCTGAAAAAGATAAGATGGAAAGCGATTTTCAAGTATGAAAACATTGAAGCTACGTTAAACGTGCTATCTGGAATACTGTATTGTATCCTAGTTTGGCGGTTTGCCTTCGTTTTGACACCGTATTTCTTGTCTGTTTTTGCCCTAATATGAAGTTACGAAAGGATACGTATAAAAGACATAAACTGAAAGCATCCATACGACTAATAAACCTGAAAGAACGTTGGACATTGTTTAATATGCATGCAAATCTGAAACTTAGTAAATTCATAAATAATGTAGACCATTTCATTGGGATACTTAAAATTGTATTTTCTCGTACCTAAATAAAGAAATATTACGTATTTTTCACTCTTTTATTTCTGTTACACATAACCCCTTGACCGACACCTCAAAAATATTTTTTCTGCAATATAAAATAATTAATTCTTTACTAATTTCAATGTTTTTTTTAACTTGTAGCTGTGTAAAGTAAGACAGGATACGAGAACAAAGCTAGTTCACACAACGCGCAGCACGTACGCATATTCGTCGCATGTGCATTCAACGAATATGCGTACGTATAGCGTGCACGTAAAGTAATAATCATACATTTAAGTGTACACTACGCACTAAAGAATTTTTGGACAACGACCTTGTTTCGATGTGGCTATGTAAAGTATTTTTGCCGAAACTCGTGGCGAAGGTGTTTCAATAGTAGCAGGCGTCCTGTTAGCAGTATTTATTCTGCAAAACATTGTTTCTTTCAAATTTTCTATATAGGTATCATACTGTTATCATATTATGTATGTTAATATATTATTTTAATAGATATATGATATTCAACTAGCTGATGCCCGCAACTTCGTTTGCGTGTTAATTTTTTCTTTTGAACAGATTACACTTTATTGACGGTCCATTAATGGACCTTCATTTAGTTTATTAAATATTGATTTAGTTTAAGATTTATATTTTTACATACAAAAGTTTTTTTCCGCTAACTCCCGTTCCCGTGGGAATTTCGGGAATTCCTTTCTTAGTGCACCTCTACGGTACCTAAGCTACGTCCCTTCCAAATTTCAAGTGCCTACGTTTAGCCGTTTAGGCTGTGCGTTGATGTCAGTCAGTCAGTCAGTTTCTCCTTTTATATATTTAGAAGATATCAGTCATCTACCCAATTTTCTCTTGGAAAACTAAATTGTCATGTGGTTTAAAAAAAAGTCAAAAAATCAATGCTAAACTTATATTTCTTTTAAAATGCAAATCAGACAACCGTTAATACATCACGATTGAAGCTTTCAAAGTTATTGTCAGAGTCAGCTTTTGCTTAATTAATTATTGTTCTGTGGCTGTCTTTGGCACGTACGACAGGATCACAGTGGATCCCGCGGGCACGATGACGTCATCGGCTGCAACCTGCCTGTTGGCAGTGTAGCTGGAACAACGAGACACTGTTATCAACTAGTGATAAAAGAGACTGTCTTTTAAGGTTTTTAATAAAGACTCGCCTATTTGTTGACGCCTCACAACTGACTCAGTATTTTAGTTCCCAACTTTTAGTCATAAGATTAGCCTTTTTAGTCGAAGTTTTTTAACGTAAACAACTGAGCTGTTACTTTTTTTTATAATAAGATGGGTTAACTTTTGACCATAAGGGCAAAGATGAGGTCGACGGTGGAGCGAGTTAACCCAGAAAATGCCTATTAAGGCACTGGTACTCCCACGCACCGACGGAACACAGCAAGCTGTTTGGCGTCGGACTTCGGTAGGAGGGTGGTCGCGAACCAGACGGCCCTTTACAGAGCCTACCACACCGCATGAGACCATAGGACGACACCTCAGATTCAGGAAAAAATGAAGTGTCGTTGCCTGGGATGGATTACTAGGAGGCATGTCTCATTTGTGTTTCCTTAGTCGCCTCTTACGACACTAACGGAAGGAGATGGGGTGGTGTTATTCTCACCCGATCACCACACGGCGGACTTAAACAGCTTAGGACTTAAAAGGTGACCCATCGCCGGTCTTCGCCTGAGAAGTCAACAGTCGTAAGGCGTGTGTTGATGCAACTAATATTTATAATATTTATAGTTTTCTTTGTATCCATCTCTTTTGTTTTGTAATTTTTATTATGTGCAATAAAGTGTTTACATACATACATACATACATAATACCGCCTGGAGAATAAGTATTCTCCAGGCAACAAAAGTAATCGTTTTAAAAGTAATTACAATTGTTATCACGCTTTACTCAAACGCTAGTTTTTTTTGTAAAGGACTGCAGTCGTTTTAGTCTAACTGCCGTACTCAGAGACGTCAATTAAAGTTAAGTACTATTAAACTCTGATGTGTCTCTTTCACTCTTGTTGATATAAACAAGGATAGCATGACATTTAATGACGTCTCTGAGTACGGCAGTAAGTCTTCTAGGTCATATTAGTTAAGACTAACAGCTTAAGTCTTAATTTTAGAGCTAAGTCGTGTAAAAAGAGGCCAGTCTTATTATAAACAACTAAAGGACTCGAGTCTCTTTCATCACTATTATGAACGAACGTACCTAGTCTGAAAGGGGTTCAGCGTGAAGATGTTGCGAAATGATCAGGAATAAGATAAGTTATGGGGGAGAGCCAGCTACTTAGAAACGTCGACTTCTTGAATATAAGGGGCAGGCAGAACCAACGGGAGTACTACTTAGAACAAGGGTAAGGGGAGTCGTACTAAGAACGAGGGGGAAGGGGAGTCCTACTAAGAACGAGGGGGAAGGGGAGTCCTACTAAGAACGAAGGGGAAGGGAGTGCTACTTAGAGCGCAGGTAGTCCAACTAAGAGCGAAGGTAGTCCAAAACGATTCTAGAACGAAGGGAGTGGTTCTTAGAAAAGTAGAGTGCTACTGGGAACGAAGGTAGTGCTACTTCGAGAGGTGTAGTGCTACTTAGAATGAGAGGAGTGCTTCTCAGAATACAGGTAGTTCTAGGGAGTGCTACGAAGGAAGTTATGACGAAGGGAATGTTTCTTAGATAGAACGAGGGGAATGCTACTTAGAACGATGGGAACTCGGGACTATTGGAGTTCTTCTTAGAAAAAGGGGGAATGCTACTTAAAAGTACTTTTTAGAAAATGGGAGTACTACCCAGAATGAAGGAAGTGCTACTTAGATCGAGGGGAGTGCTACTTAGAACGAGGGGAGTGCTTCTAAGGAAAAGAGAAATGCTACTTAGAACGAGGGAAGTGCTACTTAGAACGAGGGAAATGCTACTTAGAACGAGGGGGTGCTTCTAAGAAAAAGGGAAATGCTACTTAGAACGAGGGGAGTGCTACTTAGAACGAGGTGGTGCTCTTAGAACAAGCGATTTTACTAAGAGGGTCTGCTACTTATAACTCTGGGTCTCACTTGGTGGCGGCGCGCGTGGCCGCGGCCACGTGGTGCACCGAGAGCGCGGGCGGCACGGACGACAGCCCCGTCAGGTTGGCGCGCGCGCTCTCGCCGGGGTTGTACAGCGCCACGTAGCCAGTGTGGCCGGGCTTCCACCTGAAACAATATAATCATAAATGTTACAGTTAAAACGCGTTTTCCCAAGTTAAAACTGACGGTCGGTTTGGTCGAGTGGTAGTGACGTTGCCTCTTGATCGGCGGGTCCTGGGTTCGATTCCCAGTCGGGGCAAATATTTGTGTAAAAAGCAGATGTTTGTTCTCGGGTCATCGGTGTTTGTGTCTGTCTTTGTGTGTTCCAAGGGACCCACGACACAAGGGAAAACCTTAATGTGGGCCTTTGAGTGTGAAGCGTTTATTTATTATTTAAAACTAGTTTACACTGGCTATATAAGATAAGATAAGAAGTTTACACTGACAGCCTTTGTTAAAACTAGTATTTCTTAGTTAAAACTAGATTTATTTAGGTAGAGAACATGTAGAAGTAAGTTATGTTTGGGACAGCTGAGCGGAAGTACGACAACCGCTTAACGCAACCACAGTCGTTTCTGGCACATCGCCGACCGCTACTTCGGCACGCTCGCTTCGCCCGCTCAGCTCGTGCGTTTGGAGTAGCGGTTGGGATAGGTTACTAACAAACCCACTTGTCGTAGTTGCGTATGTTATGATCGTCACAAATCTAGTTTTAACTAGGAAATATGTATTAGTATAAATATGTATTAAAAATTAATTAAATTGACAGCGTTTTACACTAAAATAAAACGCTTATTTTATAAATTAACCGAAATATTTAAACCCAACCTTTATATGAGAGAGGCGAACTTGTTAATCTTGTGATCGGTCGGCGGCAGCTATACCTGTCCCTTTCCATCATATATCCCCATCTCTTTCCACCCCTTCCACCAGGCAGCCACTCCAAGGGTTAGGAGTGGTAGTTGCTTCATTGCGATTTGTGGTCAACGATCTAATTGAAATTTATTTGTTTTGTCTAACACCAAAAGTTATTTGTGTTCACAATAAGTTTTGTTGTGTTCTATAAGATCTTTTTTTTTTCTGGTGATTGAAAAGCAATAATGAAGTAGAGAAAGAAGTAAAATAGTTCCACAAGTCATTGGTGTGCATAAAAGAAATACATTTTATTATGCTAGTGGAATAAACGGAAACTTATACGTAGTTATATGAAGATAATTTTATCTAAGTGGTAAAATTGGAAAAAAAAAACAATAAAAGTAAATAAGATATGTTTGGATGGATAAAAACACACCAGGCAGGTGTGAAACTGTTGGGTTTAAATATTTCGGTTAATTTATAAAATAAGCGTTTTATTTTAGTGTAAAACGCTGTCATTTTACAAATTGAACGCTCAATATTTAAACCCAACCTTTATATGAGACCTGTCTGTTATCGCCTGGTGGAACATCGCCAATGTGATAAAACAATGTAGTAATTATCTTATATTCTTTAAACCTCTATTTAAGTTATAATTTAATATAGTACTGTAAATGTAGAGGTAATATAACTTTTTAAAATCATTTTGCCAAGCCGTGGGACTCTGGCTTGATAAAATAATAATATTATTAAAGCAAAACTGGCACCTTATGTTATTCAGACAATGTATACGAGTAAAACTGCAAAATAAATAAATTGAAAGCTATTTTGAATCTGAAAGTAACTTTTAATAAAAATAGAAGGCTCTAAATATTATTTTTTTTTCGCTGTATATACATATAGTAGGTACTCTGAGAAAAAAATAACATTACACGTTTTATTTCAGGTCAATGTACATGTACCTTAGAAACGCAGGTTATGTAACATGGGAATAAATAAACAAGGGTCAGCTAATATTAATGTATTAATTGCCTTAACAACAGGAAAATAACAAAGCTAATATTATTGCGCATAACTAAAACACTGTACATTCAAGATTTCTGGGGGTCAATGAAAACGCCCTGATGGTTTCATAAGTAGATAAATGAAATTGACTTATAGACATAGACTGCAAAATATTCTTAACAAAGAATCATGTTTTAGCTAACAGCTTTTTCAATAAACTTTTGACGGTTTGGTATTTGATTGACAATAATAAAAATATTAACCAGCGCTGCAAACTATCTGGTAGTTTTTAAGTGACTAAGCCTCATTTACAGCAATCTTATCAAGGGAGTTTATTATAGTTCTTATCACTCAGAAACTTTGATTGCTCTGGTTTTGAATATGAAACGAGTCAGATATTTATTATTAGGCTTTAAGTTGTGAAAAGAAACAACTGTCGACTTTCACCTTGAAAGTAATAGATTTATGTAAAAGTAAGTATACAAGTAGGTACAATAAAAATAAGCAATAAGTGCTGCATGAACAAAACTCACTTACGTAACATATTCTGTAGAAATTATAATTTACTGCAGCGGGGGCACTGCCCTGTCTCTAGATATTTCAGGAAATAGTGATATAGAGAAAAAAGTCGAGCAAAACATGGACTAAGATAGTTTAAATCTGGAAGCTCACCCAAGCTGAGGGGCTGAGCTTGGTTCATTCAATAACGGATTTTAGGTCTATTTATGAAATCTTAATATTAATGTCCCGAATAATATTGATTAATTTGGTAAGAATAATATTGCTCTGTATTATTATAGGTCTGATAATGAAATTCTCCGATTGAGAAATTTAAATAATATAAAAAATAATTAATTAGTACACACTAGGCCAAGTCCTCTAGGAATTTCCGGGATATACGAAAACCATATCGTCATCAAATTTAGGAATATAAAGCCAGATGATTAATTTGTCATTCGCTGACCATGATAAGTTGATTTTATTTATTAGTTTTTTATATAGTTTCTTAATTATTATTGTTTCCCAAAAAAAACGCGTTCATGTGAGATACAGTGCTAAAAGCAATCAGTTAGATACATTAAGGTAAAGAAAACGGAACATTTGTCTTCTAATGGCTTGACAGAAGCAAGGTGTCGCCCTGCAACAAGTAGTTGCCTGCTTAAATTGACTCATCAGTGACATTTTAGTCATCTAAGTTGACTATGCAGAGTATTTATTCATTCGTTGTATGAAAATATATGGGTTCTGTTTGGTACGAAAAATTGCAAGTTAAAAGATTTAAAGCAATTCGTTAGAAAGAAAGAAAGTAAACTATAATTCATATTTCCAGATGTTCATTCAGATCTAGGTATTCAAATTTAGTTCAAAAGGGCAACATGTCTTTAAAAATAAAAATATCGATAATTCGATACGTTATCTACTGTATTTAACGCTACTAAGTTTGCTTTTCAGAATTTAAAATTTCATCGGCTAGTACGCGATTGCAATCCTGAACAAGGAGCAAAGTCCTTTGAAGTACCCATTATACGTGAGATGCGTCTGACTATCATAACAGCAGGCAGCTGCGTTAGTATGATTATAATTTCTAAAATGTTGTAAAATAAGAGACATTTTTTAACTTACATTTTTACATCACGTTTAAAGTGCGGTATTATCTGCTCAAGAGGAGGTGGTTTTACGTATAAACATTTTGTTTCTCAAACATTGTTTATCGCGAAATGACTTTCGCAATGTTTTAATCCGGAATGTTTTTCCGATACAAAAAATTATATGACAGGCATTAGCCAGCTATACCATATACACGTAGAAGGTATCTACTGTTTTTGTTAAAATATTTGGTTCAAGTTTTGAATCAAGTTTGTTAATTCCTGTAGGGAATAGAAGCAGCCCAAGCCAGGGAAAACAAGTATTATTTAAGATTAGATGGTTTTTCTGCAAAACATTTGACCCCATTTTATAACGGACTTAGTGAAAGTATTTTTCTTTCTTGATAGAATGAAATATGTCGGACGGTATCAACAGATTCTTATCCGAGTGATTAACCGTTACATTAATTGCCTTGACTTAACATCTTAAGTACTAGTAAAACACTAATTAGTGGTCATTTAAAAATTTCATTTGGTGGATCCGTTCACACCATGTGTTTAGGCAAACTGCACTGGGATCCAATTATTTGCTCGAAACTTGGTACACTGATAAGAACTCCTTTATTCAAAAGTTGTTCTGCTTAATACTCAGCTTCGATCTGCGTACATCAGTAGCACATGGTTCTATATATGTCAGATAGATCTGATCTATCATGACTATGAATAATACATCTAAGCCTGTAACTGTAAGGCTAAAAAACATCTCTTTGCGTTAAGACGCGATGGATAAAATCAGTTTTCATTTCCGGTTAGTAATGTAACAATAATACTTGCGCAGAAATTGCAGTTCAACATTAGCCACATGATGGTCTTTTTATTTTGCAACTTTGTGCAGGTCACTTCGAAAGCAAAATGCTCGCTTAGGTTATTGCGTAGAATTCAGGCAAAGGTTTCGAATTTATAATTACCATACGTTGGCATTATTATTGCAAATCTTGTACTTTGCAAAAGTCAAAAATGTCGAAATCTATACCGTGCCTTGTCTTGGCACTATAATACTACTTTAAAAATGTATAAAGTTTAAATTTTAAATTCCGTGCGTTGGCACTTTTATCGCAAGTACTTTGCAACAATCAAACGTTTTGAAATTGTAAGCACCGTACGTCAGCACTATTATTGTAAGTACTTCGCAAATGTATGGTGAAAATATAAGTACTGTACGCTGGCACTATTACTGCAAGTACTGTGCAAAGTTAAAAAGTTTTTAAAATTATAAGTTGGTACCATACGTTGGCATCATTATAGTCAGTATTTTGCACAGGTATTTGTGGATTAGAGTAGCGATACTTAGCGAAGAGTTTCGAGTAAGTAAAGGTAAACTTCTTTAGCAGTAAGCCATACGCTGGCAATCTAGCACCACATTAGGGGAAGTTTTTTTTTTACCTTGCGCAGGTAGTTAAAATAATATTTAAGTGCGATCCCTTTCGCAGGGCTTCAAGTTATTGTCTTTAATTAAAAAATTAGAGAGTGACGTGATATTCATTTGTGCCTTGCGCAGGCAAATTTTTAATATTGAGACATTTTGTATTACAGTGAGAAAATCTCAGTCAAAGAACATTTACTTTGTTCACATGGCAGACGTGAGTACTTAGGAGTAATTCATAATAGTAAACGATGACCACAGCATTAAGATATTTTACGGAAAGTAATTTTAATACATTTACATACATTTACATAATAAACCAAACATTTCCAAAAACAAAAATCGCTCTTATATTCCAACGAAAGTTCATTTTTTAACAAAAACATTTTTGAGACGTTCTGTAAGATCACGTTTGCCATGTTACACGCCAATTTGAAATGGGTCATGCAAGCTCAGAATACAGTGCAAAATTCCAATAACAGTATTGTTGTTTTGGAACACTGAAAACCATAGTAAGCATGCAACTTTTTATTTAAATGTGTATTAAATATATTTAAATGTGGGTCAGTAATCGACCCATGTCGAGAACATTTCATAAGGAAGGAGTTAAATACGACCAAAAGGAGTAGCAATGACCACGAAGGCCGGGTTTGACTAACCTGTTGTAGTAACTCAGCTGCACACAATTGTTTTTAGAAGCCTAGGTCGAAAAACGTCAACGCTAAGCGATTGTATTTTTTTTAATCACAATATAAACATTTTACACGTGTAAAGATCAATTATAAAGACGCACAATACACACTCACATTTCATTTCGTAAAAAACTAGATGCAATTAACGTTAAACATTTGTTACGCCACCTATTTGTCAGGCTGACGGCAACGAACTGTCACCGCGATTTCAGAACAATTCACAACGGTTATTTTAGATTTCAAAGTACCTACATTTTAGGGCAGGTGTAGCATTTAGTAAAACTTTAACTTTTTTATTTCGTAAGCTTAAAAAGTAACTTATGAAATTCTCGGAAACAGAATATTGTTCCGAGCAAGTTAAAAACGAACGGAAATACCGTTAAATAAACATAATATTTTAATGTGAAAAATATAATTGACTCACCGCGACCGCTCCGTTCGAAGAACAAATCGCCAATGAAGCAACTACCACTCCTAACCCTTGGAGTGGCTGCCTGGTGGAAGGGGTGGAAAGAGATGGGGATATATGATGGAAAGGGACAGGTATAGCTGCCGCCGACCGATCACAAGATTAACAAGTTCGCCTCTCTCATATAAAGGTTGGGTTTAAATATTGAGCGTTCAATTTGTAAAATATAATAATTATTGTAAAACTATAATTATGAGTATTGTATTATTATAAACTATGGGGAATGTACAATGTACCTATACCTGAAATATTTATATATTTTTTATTAGTTTTAACAAAGGCAGTCAGTAAAAACAAGTTTTAACTAAGGAAAAAGTTTTAACTGTAGCATATACATCCCGCTGTATTGAACGTTTCTGCAAGTGTAATAATATGTTGAGGTGTAATAATATGTTACGGTATAATAATATGTTAAGGAAAAAAGGTAAACGTCGCACCATTTAGCGGATTTAGTTAGAAACACTAAGTTAAAGTTTACAAATAAAGCTAAGAAATATTACTCAAAAGCATTGCCGCTCCGGAACCTTCTCGATGCCAAAGTATCCATTACGCTGGCCGCGTTGCCTCGCTGTATAGCAATGGCTAGGTATTGCTATAAAGGGTATTGCTATATGCTAATTATATACCCTATCTTCCTGATAAAATCTCTGGTCTCAACACAACACCCCAAGCCCTACTCGTCTCCACGGCGAAAGGGACAAACAAATAAATATTCTCAAGTGGAGCGTACTTGGCACGCTTTGTCGGCAGCGGCCGCGCCGGCTGCCCTCGCAGTATGTCTTAGGTGAGACGGTGCATACGTGCTGACGCATGTAACGTCCTACAGTAAACAATGTTAAGTTATAATATGTTAAGGTATAATAATATGTTAAGGTGTAATAAATAAAATGTTATGGTATATTACCGCGCGCAGGCGAGCAGCGGTCTGGTGGAGTGGTGCGCGTGCACCGGCTCGACGCGCAGCTCGCCAAACTTAATGCTCGCGTCGGAGCGCAGCGCCGCCACGTGCGCGAACGTTTCACTCTGGAATATTATATATAGTTCTTGGATTCGATTCCCTGTCAGAGCCAACACGTAAGAATCAACCGACTTCAATCACAAAAACACCTATCAGCAGAAAACGACGAAACAAAATGTTATCTAAAAATGAGTATGGATATTTTGTTTTTTTTTTTATGTTTAAAAAAGCGCTAAATCAATTTCGATAAAATATATTTTGATAAAAAAAAATTAAAAGTCGGCCGATACTTGGCACTCTTATCTCGTAACAAACATCCAACAAAAAATCGAATTGAGAACTCCTCCTATTTTACGGTTAAAAAACCTCAAGTACCACATTAGTAAAACATAAAGTTAGGTAAACATGGTCTTAGTGATTTTTTTTATCAACCCATATACGTCCCCACCGAGGGGCACGGGCCTCCCTTCCAAATCCAAAGGGGATTTAGGCCATGGTCCACGACGCTGTTGGTAAATTTGTTTTCGAAAGACGTGCGGGTTCATCACGATGTTTTCCTTCACCGATGAGCAAGTGATAATTAATGAAAAATCCATACATAAATCCGAAAAGACGAATTTAGTGGTACACCAGGATTTGAACCCGCTTAACAAGTCTGGCTCACTGCTACGCTGAATTTATTTATGTAGAATGTTTAGAAGATGAGGGTAAGTTACTTATACTTACAGAAAGAGTGTCATTAGTGTCGTCCGGTAGTTGTCCTACTGTGAGGACGGGTGTCGCCGGCAGCAGCATGGCAAACTTAGCTATCTCAGCGCTGTCCTCTGATGACGATGATTTTAGCTGAAATATACGATATATTTGTCATTTGGCGATTACTCTATTGCAGGAATGGCGTACATGGATTGACGTGCCATTTTTTAAAAGAAATGTTGAATGAGACCACAGAGTTGCCATTAAATAATGTTGACTTATTGAAAAAACATTAAAATTAAACTTAAACATGACCGCTTCTCGCCCCCCACGCCTACTCATTCCGTAACGTAGGCTCACTTATGTTCATTAGTTGAACAGCATAGTGAATTTTGCACAGACGTATAAAAGAGGGAAGCAGACCCAACATATCGATAAAAAAGCGTGCCAATTACCTTTACATGCTAATTTCACGCAAACATATACAATTCACAGGGCCGGATATAGGGACTTAGAAAATTTCGTATTATATTTAGAACACAGCACACTACCAGATGTGGGCTGCCAGATCGGTCTCTTCATTTTAGACAGCCACGCATTTTTCATCTTCTCATCTTTTGGAAAGCTGCAAAATAGTTATCGCAACATCCACATTTTAACACAATTTATATTTGTAGCAAATTGAACTAAATGCGGCCCCTCAAAAGTATGCAAGTACGTAGAACGTCAAACACGATCGGAGTTCAAATAAAAATTTAAATATTTTGATGTTATTCATTAAAAGAAAAGGTTGAAAGCCGACATTTACGAGATTGCAACATAAGTCAGTCATTGAGACCTTCAAATTAATCGATAGTTACCTAGAAAGAACACGATAGTGAAAAGTATTGAAACGTATTAAAATATGCTCAACAAACTTACTGATGAAAAGTAATTTTAGGTGTTTTCCTGTAAGTAGCGTTGCCACACAGAGGCGCACAATACTTCACCATTTTATTTAAGTGTTTGTAATAAATTAATCACACGGATTCACTAAAATAAAAGGAACAATACACGCACGACGCTTATTTGTTTACATTCGGTTGACGCCATATGTCACTTACTTTGTTGCTTAACAAAATGGCGACTGCCTCACCTAGAACTTTGCTTATGTGTGTGTCAATGTAGGAACAGTAAAAAGGGAAGAGATGGAATAATTTCAGATTCGTTTGAGAAAAAGAAATGGGGGTATTAGTTATTCTTATCTATGTGTGCGTGAAAATTATGTTGAGTCTGCTTCCCTCTTTTATACGTCTGTGGAATTTTGTTAATTTGTCTACTACTCGTAGTATAGTAAGTATTATATTATCTATGCTTTGTCAATCGGTGGCGTGCTCAAGATATTTTGTCGTGTGCCATTGGTTCGCCATCCCTGCTCTATTGTAATAATGGCATAAAAGTAAATATAGGGGTATTAGAGTCATACATTATTTTGTCATCAAAACACGCTGGACTTAGGTCTTCTACGGGTGTTAGGGATCATAAAATTTTTTACCAGTGAACTTTGAATCAGAAATGAATCCTCAAAACGCTTCAGGAGCTAAGATCTGAAGTGGTCGAAAAGTTAAAATTCTGGCTGGTTAAGCCACGTTTTTTTGATTATTTGGCGTCACGATGAAACCTTGATCGAATGCCGTCACTAACGATTTGTTGTCGACTTAGATATACGAGATCTTTCTAGGCGATTTGGCTCAGCCAGCCTGAGATACAGATATAACTGACTAGATACCTGTAGTAGCGTCTAGTTCCTAAGTATCCTGTACCTGCAGTAGCGTCCAGATCCTAAGTACCTGTAGTAGGATCCAGTTCCTAAGTATCCTGTCGAGGTCCCTAGCCAAGTCTAGCAAATGTCCGGCTAGTGGTTGATATAACTGACTAGGTACCTGTAGTAGCGTCTAGTTCCTAAGTATCCTGTACATGTAGTAGCGCCCAGTTCCTAAGTATCCTGTACCTGTAGTAGCGTCCAGTTCCTAAGTATCCTGTCGAGGTCCCTGGCCAGGTCTGGCACGTCGCCGGCCAGCTCGCGCGGCGCGGTGGAGGGGGGGTGGAGGAACGAGTGGTTGCGGAGTAAATAGTACTCTGGACGGAGCACGCCGTCTTCTGATATCGTGAATACATTCTCTGGGAAAGAAATAAGAAGCTGGTTAAAAATTACGTTGCAATAGCGAATATGCATTTGATTCATATATAAGTAAATCAAAATAAATCAAGTATGCTCATTCCGCATGCCCTTTTCTTCTATCGGACATCTAGACGCACACAGAGGGGGAACCTTTATCTGGTCGAAATTCCACGGTTTCGCACTAAGCGCTTTTCATCATCTTTTATACTGCCAAGGAATGGAATTCCCTCCCTGCCTGCGTCGGTACTTCCGGGCTCATACAACCCAAATCTCTTTAATGTTCGAATGAATATGCTTCTTCTGGGTGAGCTTGCTATATCTTCGACCGCAGTTTCGCCCTTTGTGGTCAGGATCGAACCTATTATTAATAAAAAAAAGCGAAGCGCTTGTAGCCCAGTGGCGCTCGCTGATCTCAGCCGATCAGTGAGGTTAAGCAACATACACAGAGGCAGGAAATCTGATGGGTGACCAAAGTGCCAATTAATCACCAGCTACTAATCATTAAGCTGTCTTCCCCGGCTGTTGTCGATTGACTACAGTCGTTAAAATCTAGTCAGATGCCATTGTGCGGTCTGAAGACTCTGACACCAGGGTTAGCCAAGTTCGCCACATCCTTGACTATACCTACACGATAGGAAAGAAAGAAGGAATAAAAATAATAATAAAACGGTGTAAAATATAAAATATCTCACCAGAATTACTGCTAAAGACGAGATGAGCCCAATGCGCCAACAGTTCGTCCAACTTGGGCTGATCGCTCGTCTCCTTGTGACGTAGGAAGTTGTAGTTGTTTAATGTAGAGTCTAAAGCTCCCTTCTCACGGGCGAGGGGCTCGTCGGGTAAGGCTGGGTTTACAAGGAGTTGGCGGGCGTGGTGTAACCTGTTGTTTTAATAATAAATAAAAAATAAATAACTCTAGAATTCAAACCTTAGTAGAACTCCCGACATTTCAGGTCTTACCACAAAAAATAAAACCAAAACAGACAAAGTTTAATAAAACGGGCAAGTGCGAGTTGAACTCGTGCACGAAGGGTTCCGTACCATTACCTATAAAACCGGCCATTACTAAAAGATTAAGAATCACTGACTTAGAACTCAATAGATGCCACTGGCTTAGCTATGATACCGTAGACAGACACATTTTTGTAAAAAGCAGATGTTTGTTCTCGAGTCGTGGGTGTTCATGTCTGTCTTTCTGTATGTTCCAAGGGACCCACGACAAGAGAAAACATTGGTGTGGGTATTTTAAGGCGACTACAGCACCCGATAAAGGCAGCACACATAGGAATAGTGCCATCTCCGTCTCTCAACAGGCCTGGGCCGGCAGTGCGAACAGTGTCGATACACGAAGTATACGGACTATGAAAGCGTGCGTGCGTAAAAACATGTTCGAAAGTTAGAAAAATGAGATTTATGGAAAGGTAACAACTTAAATCGAAAAATGCGTTAACTACTTATCGAGAGTGTTCAATCACGAACATTTTGATAGCAAATTCAAGTTCCTGTGTGCATTTTACCATCGTTTTTACAGCTTTAAAGATACACAATATTGGGTATATAGAGGTGACTTTGTGAGCATTTTCTATCGAACCAAAAGTACTGAATCACGTTTTCAGCAAACTACTTATCTAGTTTATGTCCTGAATATTACCGTAGTATTTTTCTTCTTCGATTTAATGCAGTGCGTCATGATTATCTTCGCACCATAAAATCATAATTTAGGTGCTGTAGTCGCCTTAATATGTAGCATTTATTGATAAAAAAAACTACCTGACTCCTGCGGCGCCGGCGTCGAGCCACCGTTTGAGGACCGAGTCGAAGTGTTTGACGACAGCCTGGCGGTGGAAGTCCAGGTCCGCCTGCTGGATGCGGTACTGGTGCAGGTAGTACTCGCGGCGCTTCTCGCTCCATGACCACGCTGGTTCGTTGTACCGGGATACCTAGCAGAAGGAAAAACATTTGTCATTTCATTTTAGGCCCGTTTTACAGAAGGAAACCCAGGTCTTGATCTATACTATCCCCATCTCTTTCCGTGGGTGTCGTAAGAGGCGACTAAGGAGACACAAATGAGACCTGCCTCCTAGTAATCCATCCCAGGCAACGACACTTTTCATTTTTTTTCTGAATCTGAGGTGTCGTCCTATGGTCTCATGCGGTGTGGTAGGCTCTGTAAAGGGCCGTCTGGTTCGCGACCACCCTCCTACCGAAGTCCGACGCCAAACAGCTTGCTGTGTTCCGTCGGTGCGTGGGAGTACCATTGCCTTTATAGGCATTTTCTGGGTTAACTCGCTCCATCGTCGACCTCATCTTTGACCTTGATGGTCAAGATTGAGGTCAAGAGTTAACCCATCTTATAATAAAAAGAAAATATAAAAATATACTTAAGTATTGATTGTCTCTTTCTCTCATAAAAATGACAAATACGACTGCTACTTAATTATAGATCAGAGTATGAGTCGCGTTCTGTAATACGGACCTTCGTATTTCTAAAACGCTTACCTGCTTGAGGGATAGTAACAAATAATTTTAGGGAAAAATCACATAATTATTTTCACATTTTTGCTTTCTCGGCCGGTTTGGTCGAGTGGTAGTGACGCTGCCTCTTGATCGGCGGGTCCTGGGTTCGATCCCCAGTCGGGGCAAACATTTGTGTAAAAAGCAGATGTTTGTTCTCGGGTCATGGGTGTTTGTGTTTGTCTTTATGTGTGTTCCAAGGGACCCACGACACAAGGGAAAACCTTAGTGTGGGCCTTTGAGTGTGTAGCGATTATTATTAATTTATTTATTTGTAGACATTTTTCCATTTTAAGTTTCTTCCAAGCTGGACTGGTACTGGTAAGTCCCTATAATGGCAATTTATCAACAACCGCTTCCATGCTTCTAAAGAGAGCTTCGCACAAGTCGTTAATGAAGGAAGACGCAATCCATAGCTGTTATGATGACACTTGACACTTTATTTTTATTTCTGGTACTGGCAGAATATCAGCGCCTCGCCGCTGTAGCAAATGCTGAGCCAGCGCATTTTTGAGTGACAGTGTTATAATTTTTGTGTTTAACTTTAAGTTAAATTTAAGAAAAATAACTGTGTCTCCTAAATAAAGTTTCATTCATTCATTCACTCACCCAGTTATTAGGTGGCTTTGGTCGTATGTATGTATTTGTATGTACTTATTTATTCTTTATTGTACATGAGCATAAGTTACACAAGACACAACATAAGAAAAACAGCACAAAGGCGGACTTATCCCACAAGGGGATTTACCCCGTCGTACCCCGCCGGGGTCGGGGCTACCTCTCCATACGAAGTAGTCTGAACTCCTCGGTGCGGTTCTCACTGGTTTTGAACCAGGCAAATATATACAAATATTTGCCCTGACTGAGAATCGAACCCAGGACCTAACGTTCAAGAGGCAGCGCCACTGCCACTCAACCAAAACGGCCGTCTTCTTTTTCTTATCGTGTAGGTATAGTCAAGTAAGTGGCGAACTTGGCTAACCCTGGTGTCAGAGTTTTCAAACCGCACAATGGCCTCTGACTTGGTTTTAACGACTGTAGTCAATCGACAACAGCCGGGACCAGTAGCTTAACGTGCATCGTGACAAATTGCCACATTGGCAACCCAACAGGTTCCCTCACTGATTATAATGACACTCACCCAGTTATTAGGTGGCTTCGGTCGCACCCCGTCGGAGTCGGAGCTAGCTCCCCATACGAAGTAGTCTTTGAACTCCTCGGTGCGGTTCTCGCTGGCCTCGAACCACGCGTGGCTGGTTGACACGAAGTTAGCTGTCAGGTCTACGATCAGTCTGAAATAAAGGGTTATTTGAGAAGTCCTACTAATTATTTGTAAATTTTTCTTAATTAGCGGTACACATATGTTTGTACCATGTTATCCCTCGCAATTTTTTTTAAATCCCTACTAATATTATAAATGTGAAAGTAACGCTGTCTGTCTGTCTGTTACGCTTTCACGCCGAAACTACTAAACCGATTTTTATGAATGGTACAGAGATAGATTAGACTTTGGGAAAGAACATAAGCTACATTTTAGTCCACAGCTGGGCGGAGCCGCGGGCGGAAAGGTAGTTATTTCATAAAGCATGTTGTGGCACCTATTACGGTTTGCATTTAGTTTAAGTATAACAGAATTTTCATATGTAAAAATTTTTACTACCACTGGATGCCCGGATTTTTTTTTTAATTAAAATAACATACATCAACACTGTCCAGGAATATCGCAGGATTTTTCATACGAAAGAGGTCTGCTTGAGAAGTTATAAAAGCATACTCGAGATACGTGGATATAACCTGAATCTCTTTAAAGTTCGAGTGAACAGGCATCTTCTGGGTGAGCTTGCTACATCCTCGACATCTCCGCCCCTGGGCTAGATTGTGGTCAAGAGCAAACCCATAATCTATATAAAAAAGGGATAACATGATTAGTTTTGTAACTCACTTGATTCCCTTCTTCTTAGTCTTCTCCAAGAAGGCTTTGAAGCGATCCACACAGCCCGGAGAGTCCAGGACCTCATAGGTATCCGAGCATGGGTTGATGAAGACTCCTTGCACCTTGGAGCGCTCCATGAGAGGCAGTTCTGCTTCCAAAGCTCCGTAGTCCACGGCAGATTCAGATGTGAAGTCCACTAGTGGGCCTATTTCGTACCTGGAAGACACGTTTTTTTCGTAAGCCTTAATCAGGGTTCGAAATTATCAAGATAATTACGCTTCTTGATAATTATCACCAGTGTAAGAAATTAATCCCTACTAATATTATAAATGCGAAAGTAACTCTGTCTGTCTGTCTGTCTGTCTGTCTGTCTGTCTGTTACCTTTTCACGCCTAAACCGCTGAACCGATTTTGATGAATTTTGGTACAGAGATAGATTAGAGCCTGGGAAAGGACATAGGCTACATTTTATCCCACAGTTGGGCACGATATAACCTGTAGTCCACGCGGGCGGAGCCGCGGGCGGAAAGCTAGTTTGTTATATTGGTTCATAACAAATTGTAACAAAACATTATTAAAGTGAGTGTGGCTGTATGGATATTTGTTGCTCTTTGACACTAAAACTACTGAATGGATTTTAATTAAACTTAACAATAATATAGCTTATGCATCAGACTAACACATAGGTAACACAATTTTCGGAAAAAGCGAAGTCCCGGGCAGAAAGATAGTCGTAAATAAATTAACTTAGATAGACCAAAGAAGCCAAAGGAGTATCTTCATCCGATGATGATTATGTTTCTATTGGCTTTGTTGCTTGTTATTATCAATCGATAATTATCAATATGTTATTATCACGATAATTATCATGATAATTATCGTGATAATTATCCTTTCGAACCCTGGCCTTAATACTTAAAAATCAAAAATAAATACCTTTATTTCATAGAACATACAAAATGTTGCTTGAACACGTCAAAATAGTGAAGTACATTAGCATTTTTGATTTTACGCCTATTCGCAAAGGTGCAGTCTTCCTCTATTTCATTGTCGTTTTACTCCATACCCTGAGATCTATCTCCTGGTGCTCTAAACAACTGAGCTGTCTCGCCTTTACATCAAGCGGCGAAATTTCTCAATTTGTGAATATCCCTCGAAGCTGGTTAGCGTTGTAAAAATACTAGAATGTATTCGCATACACACACATACGCTCACGCCTATAATCTTTAACGGGGTTGGCAGGGCATCATTTGTTCTAGCTAACTACGTGATACTATTTGTTTTCGAATAAATTATTTCTTCGTAGGTACAGTCAAGTGTGTGGTGAACTTGGCTAAGCCTGGTGTCAAAGTTTTCAAACCGCACCATGTTTAAATACACAATTGACCCCAAGATATCACATCGTAGGGCTAACGCACGCACACATACATATACACCGGCGCACATACACACATACACATCTGCACACACTTTGATTTAAGTAAATTTAGATATATTTTTTTGTTTAAGAAATTTTGTTATTTAAACTGGGATTGTGCGAGGCACACCCAACACAAGCAAATTAATGCTTACTGGGCTGGCCTCAAGTGAAAATGTAAAAATTACTTCTAGAAATAAATAAATTTTCATCTCATTTAATTTTTTCAATTGCATAGCAGAAAAAACTAAATTTTTCTGAGCAAAATTCTCCACTGAATTTAGTCTACAATTCTGAATATGAATTTTTACTAAGCCATCTCTTACCTGTACGCCTACGAATATAAACTGGATGACTAGCACCTGAATCCGCGACTTTTCATTTAAAAGGAAGGTTCTATCCAACTTACCATAGCTTGGCCGCCGGAGGAGCGCACTTAGGCGCCTTGATGATGATGGCGATGGCCCCGGCCAGCATGCCGAGCCATAGCGCCCAGAACAGGACGAACATGCACCAGCGCAGGCGCACCCAGAACGGATCGTCTGCATACTTCAGCAGCTCTTCCTTGGTTAGCCCGGAGAATTCCTGTTAACAAAACTATCCTTGCTTAAAAACTTTTATTATTAAATAATTTTATGAAAACGCGTAGATTGTGTGTAGTTTTATAAGTCCACGGTCGATCACTGTCTCCCAAGATACAGGAATACACTTCGTTCGGGAGCCACACATTGTAAACTTTTTTAGTCAACAAACGTCTTATTTATACAGGGCTTTAGGTAAATCTCTTTCAACCTCTCGGGTGGCTTATCAGTCCATGAAACTGAACAACTTTCCTTCATAAATAGGTCAAAATACGAAAAAAAAATTTGGGTTCCCATACAAACTTCATCAGCATATACTTAGCGCATTTTGTATGGGAAATCAATTTTTTTTTTGTATTTTGACCTATGTTCCTTGGGGAAAGTTGTTCAGTTTCATGGACTGATTTAGCACCCGAGAGGTTGAAAGAGATTTACCTAAAGCCCTGTATATTTAATATGCTTAATATCAGAACAATAAATAATTTCATACTCTTAAAATTATTCGCAATAATCTTCATTATAACTTATAATATACATATAGGCAAACATATATACTCGTAATATACCATACTCGTACATAAATATTCACAAGGAAACAATTTACGATAACACTTGAACTTAGTTCTCATATCTGAGTAAATGGAGGCTAAATATTTTAATTACAAACTCGTTTTATCACAAAAAAGCTCACGCTGTTCCAGAGTTGTGGTAGACAGAGCTGTTCGTAATGTAATAATAATAACTAATGACAACTTTCAATCAAATTGAATATTTTGTGTAATATTTGGCTATCTGCGTTGTTGCAATCCCACCAACAGTAAGTAGCATACGATTGATTAACGATTAGTTCCCAGTTCTGCATTTAGTCTCTAACGTGGCCCATTATGCATGAGTCGGTGACTATTCCAGCCATTTTAGCTCTTACCAACTCAACAGGGCAACCGCGGCAAAGAATGTGGACTGAAACGCAGCTGCTTCACAACTTTTTGACAGAAATAGGATATCGCGATACCATTCTTGGCGAAAATGTGGATTGAAACGCAACTGAAATGGGGCTACTTCAGAACTTTTTACCAAAAAAAAAGGTAAATCGCAATAACATTTTTATAAAAAAAGCAGCCCATTAAATTGCGTTTCGATCCATATTTTTAGCACAGTTGGCCTGCAGAATCCTTCTGGGAATTTCACAGAACGACCTTACATCTGCAAGGATTTTCGCCCGGTATTCTGCCACTCCCTAAAGAATACACGATAGAATTACAACTCGTTATGGTGGATGAGAAGTGGAGGAATGACATAATAACGATAATTATGCAAATCAATAGTTTATAGGTACTTCCCACATTCATATCTAGGTTAGATCTACTTAGAAACTAGATCTAGATCTAATGTGAGGCTGGCTTACAATGCAAATGCAACCAGCTGAATGCATAAGTCATTTTATGTGTTAGGTTTGTTAAAAACGACCTATGCTAGAATGTTTAGAAAAAATTTAGAAAATCGACCACATGTAGAATAATTCGTTGTCATTGTCTTATTCATTAATATCATATTATATTATAAATAAAACAGAGAGTACCTCGTCGCGACTGTCCCTGAACTCGATAAACTCAAAAACTACAGAACGGATTTTCATACGGTTTTCACCAATAACAGTGATTCAAGAGGATGGTTTATTTTATGTGTATAATAATTCTGTGTATAATGTGGTCAAGAGCGTTTAATAAATAAAAAAGAATTCCCGGGCGGGAAGCTAGTTTTAAATAAAAAAGTTTATGAGGATGGATAGATTGATATTTGTTACTCTTTAACGCAAAACTACTAGAGGGTTTTTGATGAAATTTTGCTTAGATATCACAATAACAGAGATTACATAATTTTCCCAAATATCCACAGTGACTAGGTAAGGCCCGTATTAGAAGGTACTTAAGTATAGTTTCAGTCGTCTTTGTCATTTTGATAGTGAAAGAAAGAGACAATCAATACTTAAGTATAGTTCAACACTTGAACACTTGACCTATACCTAAGTATTGATTGTCTCTTTCTCTCACTATCAAAATGACAAAGACGACTGCTACTTAAGTATAGATCAGAGTCTGAGTCGCGTTCTGTAATACGGACCTTAGTCCCGGGCGAAAAGCAAGTAAGAGATTTAAATTTTTTTTTGATCTAACCAGCTCAGTCCATGGTGGTAGCGGCTCTTGCAGCCGAGGATCCTTTAACAGTACGAAATCTTTGCTGATAAACAAATGTTTACTTAAATTCATCTTGTAACAGAAACTATAATGACAATGACAAACCCTTTGATAAAATCAGGTTGGTTGGCTTGTCAAGAATACTTCAACTATCTTTCCAATCACCTATATGTATTATACAGGTTGAAAAAGAACTTCCTAGCTTTATTGAAAATCCTGAACCAGTATCACTTACTAAACACTTTTTTTTTTTTTAATTATTATTATTTTATTTTTTTGGAGGGGGCGGGGGATTTTTTTTTCCTAAACGTAGACACCACTCGGGCGCACCCTCCGAGCGCTACCTGCACCCCTCGCGTGCCTGGTGTAGGAGTAATGTCTACGTTTAGGCAAAAAATTAACTATTCCCATTGAAAAAATATGTTTAAATTTTTTTTCTTCATAAATGTGTTCTTTGAGTGATACTGGTTCAGGATTTTGAATATAGCTAGGAGGTTCTTTTTCACCCAGTATGTATGAAAATAGGTAACTTTTTTAACTTATTTATTTAGTTGTTTTCTTACTTCTTTTTTTACCGCTACTTTTGCGCTAGTCCCGGTTTTCTTGTTTTCCTTTCGCCTTGGGTTGCCTGGAAGAGATCCGCGCTTGCACACTTTTGGTTCTAAGTTTGTATTCTTTGTTTTACTTTTTTAAGTATGCATTAAAATATTTATTATAACGAGTATTATACAAAACCAAAGCTACGAGTAAATGCTGCCCGTGTGAATAAGTTTTAAAAAAGTTTTTAGTTCAACCTAATAATTACAACCACAGCATATAGTTATAGTCACATTAAAAAAAAAACATAATAAGAGCTCGCGTCTCAAGTGAGCTGTTATTTACCGAATCGTAATTTTTTCCAGTCAGTGGGACGCGAGGCTTTTGCTGTTGTGGGCGAAAGGCCGACAACGTCTTACCACTTAGGTACAGTCGGCCAAAAATGTGGTCTACCACCCTAAGATTGAAATTCATTTGTGTGACATAAAACAGCAAGGTTGATTTTGCAATAGTGAACTGACAGGTATAATGAGTGACTATATGTCATATGTCATCTCATTATGACTGCATCATAATACGTCATCATTCTATCTCTTTCTTTGTTACATTGTGAACCTTAGCGACAGGGTTCGAAAGAATAATTATCACTGATAATTATCGTGATAATGACATATGGATAATTATCGATTGATAATAACAAGCAACAAAGCCAATGGAAATACAATCATCATCGGATGAAGATATTCCTTTGGTTTCTTTGGTCAATCTAAGTTTATTTATTTACGACTAGCTTTCTGCCCGGGACTTCGCTCTTTCCGAAAATTGTGTTACCTATGTGTTATTCTGATGCATAAGCTATATTATTGTTAAGTTTAATTAAAATCCATTCAGTAGTTTTTGTGTCAAAGAGCAACAAATATCCACACAGCCACACTCACTTTAATAATGTTTTGTTACAATTTGTTACGAACCAATATAACAAATTAATTTCTTACACTGGTGATAATTATCCAATAATCATCAGATAATTATCTTGATAATTTCGAACCTTGCTTAGCGATATTTTGGTTGCACGGGAACTTCTGTGAAAACTGATAGATCGCTTTCTGGGCCGACCGTACGTCATATTTCATTTAATAACCCTCTGAATTTATATCAAATATGGCATTAAGTGGTTTTAAAAACATTGATGCTCCGCCTACTCCGATAGGGATTATAGGCGTGATATCTAGTTGGTGTATTGTTAATGAAAGGCGAAAATCACGTAACAATTAAGTTGGCACTAGCTTCCCACCCGGAACTTAGTTCCTGTGGGAATTTCAGGAATGAATTATACATATAAACCTTCCTTTTGAATCACTTTATCTATTGCTGAAAACTGCATTAAAATCCGTTGAGTAGTTTAACTGCCGTACTCAGAGACGTCAATTAAAGTTAAGTATTATTAAACTCTGATGTTGTCTCTTTCACTCTTGTTGATATAAACAAGGATAGCATGACATTTAATTACTTCTTAACTTTAATTGTTGTCTCTGAGTACGGCAGTAAGAAATCTAAGCGAACAGACAGCGGAAGCGACTTCATTTTATACTATGTAACGATTAAGATGTGTGCAAAACTTACCCTTTTGTTAGTATCGACTTCGATCTTGGTGTCACCATTCCTATGGTCGTACTTGGCAGTGGAGTCCGTCATGGCGAGGATCTTGACCTCGTCTTCCTTCTTCAGTAGCTTCTCCTCAGCGCCGTCCACAGATACCTTCTCCTTAGACTTGCCGAGGCTTGACTTGCTGGTGCGGAATTCTGGTGGCAAGAACATCGAGTATTATTGATTTATTCAAGGGTTGGAGCCGGAAGAATCGGAATCGGAAGAAACCTATGACACTCGCCAAGCCTCCAACTAACTCTAAACTGGATAGTAGACTCATAATTATAAGTGCATTATGATTATGAGCAAATCAGTCGCAGCGTGACGATTACGCTTTACGCTAGTGTTTAAATTCTCTTTGACGATTATGCGCAGTCCAAAGAGTATCACAGCGCAATTCTTAACAATGGCGTCCAAGATTTTTATGAT
This sequence comes from Aproaerema taeniolella, assembly GCA_949987775.1. Lineage (NCBI taxonomy): Eukaryota > Metazoa > Arthropoda > Insecta > Lepidoptera > Gelechiidae > Aproaerema > Aproaerema taeniolella. Next base: position 14,325,309 of record OX465262.1, read on the forward strand.
TTTGCCAGTGTCACAGTATTATAATGAGTATTAAAATAGAGAATAGCGAAGTTGCTATATGAAAAAGAACCTCCTAGCTTTATTGAAAATCCTGAACCAGTATCACTTACTGAACACTTTTTGTTTTTTTTTTTGGTGGGGGGATTTTTTTCCTAAACGTACCCGCTACCCGCACCCCTCGCGTGCCTGGTGTAGGAGTAATGTCTACATTTAGGCAAAAAATGAACTATTCCTATTGAAAAAATATTTAAAAAAAAATGTTTTTTTCATAAATGTGTTTTTTGAGTGATACTGGTTCAGGATTTTGAATATAACTAGGAGGTTCTTTTTCACCCAGTATAGAGTAAAGAAACCCTTGAGTTATAATATGCAGAGCCTCGTCTATTGATCAGCAGGGTGTACCGCTGATGACGATTTTGCACCCAACACACCCTGTTAAAGACCCAAGTCCAGCGTGATTTGATGAAATTACCAGAAAGTACGAGTAGGTATTCTAAAGGAAGTACATGGTAACAACCCGCGTTTGAACTAACAAGAACTATAGCCAAACACGAAAGCAACTGACCACAAAGAGATTCAAAGAAACACTGAACGTGGCCCTTCAATGAGATAATATAAAATACTCGAATTTTGAATTACACTTCACAGCGTGTATGTTACTTATATGAAATATCACAAAGAAACAAGCTTTGGAAACAAATCAAAGGAAAAAAAAGCTTTCGAGACAATTTTGAACGTCTGCCGAAAAAGTAAAGAAGTGTTGAGACGTATTGCTACAAAGAGGGTTCCGAATATGGATTTTGACAGTGTTGATTTTATGAATTATTGTATGTGAAACAAAAAATAATGCCAGAAATATATTAATATCCGAAAACAGCATTATTTTTTTTAAGGCTTAAATATAATTTATTTATTAAATTAATAAGTCACAAAACATATTCTAAATCGGAAACATCCTCGTCACATATCTAACTCTAATCAAACAGACCGCCCCTTGTCATCCCCGGTGCAAAGGTGCCCATGACACTCGCGGCATTACCTCGCTTAATGGTTATGGACAGCCTTTGCACCAGGTATGACCTGGAGCGGTGGTCACACCCCTTTTCATTTAGGCGCCGGCCGATTTCCAAAAAATTTTTTTTTGCATTAAAATTGGTTTATAAATGAACAAGTTATTGGCATTTATATTATCGTAAGGACTAGCTATCTCGTTTTGTGGGGAGAGCTAGCTATCTCGTTTTTACCTACGCAAACAAATGGCGGTGACGTCACAAGCCTGTAAGTGCATCTCTTTTTCGTTGTTTGACAGTTTCCCCCTCTATTGGAATTTAATAGCTTGTAACTTTTTTATTTCTCAATATTTTTCAAAAATTATTTCAGTTTTGCGTTTTAGATTCAGTTCCTTTTTAAGATAGACAATAAAAGAAAACAGTCAACATCCCTATTATAGGTTTTTTATGTATAGAACTGCTTGTCATTACCGGCTTGATAACTCGTTCAATTCAAGGAAATAATTCTTTGGTCAAACATTTTTTTTCTTGAAAAACATATTTACAGGCTGTTTTTAGCCGATACCATATTGTGTTATTTTATCGTTAACGTTTTTAGGGCGACTTTCATCAAAGCCTTAAATATATTCGACAGCCAAAACACATTCAGCTCGGCTGTCAAAGCAAAAAATCTGTCTAATTAATCAAAATTCGTTTCGCTAAATAAGTGAGGAGCTGGGGACCAAAAGCGGACTTGTCCAATTAATTATATTTTACACTAGAGCAAAAAAACTGAATTAGGTATATGCATATGGGCTGAAATTAGTCCGCTTTTGAAAGAAATCATGATTTTTAACAAATTTTTTCTATTAGATCGGACCGCTTTTGATACAGAATACTCCGGGGGTCTTTATATATGAGCTTAAAGAGTGCAAAAAAACAAAAATCGCGTACAGTGGACAAGTCCGCTTTTGTTCCCCGCTCCTCAAGTATAGCAATGAGTCGCCCTTATTATATCTAGACTTTTTCTAAATATCCCCTGCATGCAAATTAATTCGGGTCTCTGTTTACGGACCCCTAAGGTAGAGAACATGTCGTGTAAGTAATAAAAAGAGCAGAACAAGTCTGCATTTTGAATGCAAAAAAATTAAACAAGGGTTACAGTTCCAGGAAGAAAGGCGCAATACGATTTTGTTCTTGGTCACACGGTATTTCTTGACGGGTACGTGTTCAAGTAACATTTTGTATGTTCAATGAAATAAACACGTTTGAATTTGAATTTACGCACTTCAGTCATAAAAACATATATGCTTAACCTTTTCACCGCTAAAGTCTGATATCTTTTGCCTCTTGCCAGCCCATATACGTCCCCACCGAGGGGCACGGGTCTCCCTTCGAAACACGAAGGGGATTTAGGCCATAGTCCACCACGCTGGCCCAATGCGGGTTGGTGGACCGCTCGTCTTTCGAAAATGAATTTTCTTGGACGGGCGGGTTTCATCACGATGTTTTCCTTCACCGTTGAGCAAGTGATAATTAGAAATCCGTACATAAATCCTAAAAGATGAATTTAGTGGTACAGGCCCGCACCAGGATTTGAACCCGCGACCTTCGGATTACAAGTCTGGTTCATTACCAACTGGGTAATGTTGATATATCTCTTATATATCAGACGTTTAATTTTCGTGCCCTCGCCAATTTCTGTATTTAAATACCAATTTCTGTATTTTTTCTAATTATTAATGTCGTGGCGTGTGGTGAATGTTTTTGACGAAAACTCTTGGCGCTAAAAAAGGTTAAACTGGATCATTTTCTTTTAACCGTGAATACTTAGGCCCGGTCTGTATTACAGAACGCGACTCAGACTCTGATCTATACTTAAGTGGCAGTTGTCTTTGGCATTTTGATAGTAGTTAGAGAGGATCAATACTTAAGTATATATAAAGACTTGAGTTTCCTTCTGTAATACGGGCTTGTGGTCCGTGGACAATCAACACTTAAGTATAGATCAAGATTTGAGTCTTTTCTGTAATAAGGGTCTTAGAGTACCTTAGAAACGTCTATCTTGTCCTATAACAGACACCTCTGAACACTTTTTTTTTCCCTAGCGAATCGGTGTGCATAGATGACTATGGATCGGGGCCCTGATTTTGTAACATCAGTTGTGTGTCGATGAAATGGAGGCCATTTTATCTGTTCAGGTGGCGAAATTAAGAACTATTTAATTGTCATATACATACATGCTGATAACCACCCCGACCAGCAGCGCCACCGCCAAACCGAACGTAAAGTTGCAAACAGCAGCGCCACCAGTTAAAGCAGCCGTCATTAGATGTGGTATCTCTCTTTCAACCTCTCGGGTGGTTAATCAGTCCATGAAACTGAACAACTTCCCTAAGGAACATAGGGCAAAATACGAAAAAAAATTTGATCTCCCATACTAAATGCGCTATATGCTGATGAAGTTTGTATGGGAACTCAAATTTTTTATTCGTATTTTCACCTATGTTCCTTGGGAAAGTTGGTCAGTTTCATGGACTGATTAACTACCCGAGAGGTTGAAAGAGAGATACATACATAAAGCCATGTAGTTCTAGAGAACTACGATTTTATCCGTTCAGGTGGCGTAATAGATTACGCCACCTGAACGGATAAAATCGCGACCATTCCATCGACACAACTGAAGTTACAGAATCGGGGCCCAGGTTAATATACCTACTAAGTCTCACAGTTAAAATTATCAAACACTTTGAAGCTGTTACGAAAATAGGATAAACGGTTTAGCAATTGGTGGGCAGATACGGAAGCTAAATGACTACGTATTGTAGTTAGCAGGCACGGCAAAGGAGTGCCATTTACAGAGGTACGTACTACGTACCTGGAGCTATTGCACTACGAAAGCTACGACGAGCGAGATAGGGGCGACGTCATGGTCATAAATATCCGAAGTGCTGCCGTGTGTATAAGCAACAAAGAGTCCGGTTGTCATGCCACCATCTATACTTATAGGAAATATTTGATTGTTTGTTTGTTAGCACATTGAATAGGCTCCGAAACTACTGGACTGGATTTGAAAAATTCTTTCACCGTTAGAATCCTACATTATTATGCTACATAATTTTCCCGAATTCCCACGGGAACGAAGTCCCAGGCGGAAAGCTAGTACTCTATAAATAAATAAATGTTTTTTTTTTAGTGTTATTATTAGCATCCACAGACTTTATGTCCGTGCCTTTGTCTAGATTAAGTTTTCTTGTTAATACTTGATTTTAACTATAATACATTACTTTCCATAGAGGTTTACAATTTATAAATAAGTATAATAAATATATGAATACATAATGTATATAATATGTATATAATATATATTTAAGCGAGTGACGGTTCTTCGCTGTTGCATTCAGACCTCAAGGCATCCATGACGGCTTTGTCTCGACTTTTGATCGCCATTTTGAGGTTGTAATTGACCACTTTTTAAATAAACGTTACACACTCAAAGGCTTAAACTAAGGTTTTCCCTTGTGTCGTGGGTCCCTTGGAACATACATAAAGACGGACGCAAACACCCTACGAAAGCTGGCGCTATTACAAGCGAGATAGGGGCCGAGAACAAACATCTGCTTTTTACACAAACATTTGCCCCGACTGGGAATCGAACCCAGGACCCGTCGATAAGAGGCAGCGCTCTACCACTCAACCAAACCGGCCGTTTCTAAAGTACCTACGTAATTTTGCGAACCGCACTCTTTAATCCCATCCCATTAATCTCAAAGGCTGTGAAACTGGACGTAAACTGAACAACTTGCTAGCAATTCTTGAAAGCGAACACATTAAGTATGAGCAAACCACAATCAAAATCTACCTTAAAGTTATTTCCAGAAATCAATGAATTATTCTAAATACTCGTAATTTCTCACTGGATTTTTCTGCAAAAAGTTTCAACCAAGCAAAAAAAATTTTTAATTCGCTCTGGGATTGTACTGCCTTGCACTAAGGTTAACGTATCACTAAAGTTAAAATTTAGTGAAGAGACACATGATCCACTTCCAAATATCGTCAAAACAGAAGCATAACATAACATGATCGGCTGTTATTATCAACATACGAATACCACTAACACGCGCGCCCGAAAAACACTATTGTCCACATTGGCTGGCTGCTCATGTTACACTGAGTGAATTAAACCACGACAATATTGCCCTAGCCTCTGTATAGAAGCTCGGACGACAATATACTATTTATAAAGGGTTGGGTTGGGCTTACACAGAACTAAACCGAAATGGCGAACTAACGGCGCGTACTACGATTTATGAGGATTGCGACTCCGAAATTTTTTTTTCTAGCACAGACACCTCATATTGCTCTACGAGAAAGGGATACGTCAGAATTAACATGGATGAATGAATGAATGAATAAAACTTTATTTGGGAGACACAGGAATTTTTCTTAAATCTAACTTCTGCCACCCAAAAAGGCGCTGGCTCAGCATTCGCTACAGCGGCGAGGCTGTAGCGCTGATATTCTGCCAGTACCAGAAATAAAAAATAATAAATAAAATAAACTAATGGGTATAGAAACCAAGAGAACTTCAGGTATCTAAGGTCCATCCTCATTCTCGGTGAGACCTAATCGAGAACGCTGTTCACCACTGCATTGCTTAGTCATTCAATAAAGATTTTCATTGCAAAACGCCAATGTACAACGTTTCGGCTACTTCTTACCGATGCAGTGGTGTACAACTTACTCCAAATGTCTCTCTTGAAGAAAAAAAGGATATGACGTAACAATGACTTGAATGACAGCGAGCGAACCAGCATACTTGGATTACTCTTGGCCTTAAAATGACCTTGAATAATTTACGGAAACATAGTTTGACAATAGAACGAGTTCCCTTAAAGGGTGCCTGCTTTCTTTGTCTGTTCATTACAAACAATCTTCACAAGCGATCACAGAAATAACCACATCGTCGGGACCTCGGTAAAGGGGTGCGTGGAGTCATACCAAAATCGTTATCTTCATCTGCTAGCTTGCATTTGTTCCCGTTGAGTCACAAGTGCAGGGTACTGTGGTATGCAGACCTTCGTGGAGGATCAGGCATAACGCAACTTCTTTCTCATTCGGTCATTTCGAAGATAATTCGAATATCAATTTAAAAGGTTTGAAATGGTATTCGATGTCAAGATTCGAAATGATTGAAGATCTGGGCTTGCGCCATTCATTGATTATTGTGAATTCATTGTAGTGAGCTCGCGGAATAAGTTGTTAAATACGTTCGTAGGCGTGCAAATAGCACTTAAATAAGCATTGCTAAACTCTGTAAACCGAGGAAGTGGAGGATAGTGAAATAAAAATTGTAACGGATGTGCAGATTTTGATTATAACCCTATACAGAAGAGGAATCAAGTCTTTTAATTGAACGCCCCCAAGAAACACCGTTACAGTACTGATTCAACAGACGATGCTCTGACGTACTACAACCCGTTATGGGTTTCTTTACTTGATATTGGCGATTTCGTCTTCTATATTTTAATTTTCATTAAAATACTCAGACATTGGTAAAGTCACGATTGAAGTTGTAAGCTCCTAAACATTCGGTGAAGTACAGACTAAAATAATTTTTCGCACGTGACAACGGCCACATTTTTTGCATTTTTCTAAATGGCACGTATTATAAATCTCTGAAACTAGGTCTATAAAGGTTGACCATGAAAGCTAGCATGAAACCAACAAAGGCGACAGAGCGCCTAGTTAAATAGCCCAAACCGTTATAAATGATAATAGTTGAACCACACGCAACACCCCTTGGCTTACGTAACTTTGCAAATAAATTGGCTAAGCACGAGTTATCCAGTGTTATCAATGTTTATGTCTGCTGATAGTTAGGGCCGTTTGAATGTGAAACGTTTCAACCGCAGTGATATCTCATTTATCTTAAAGACTGTTCGCACTTAGATATCTTCTAATAGAGTCGATTCTATGGCTGATGCGAGGTCAAATCTTAGGACCAATGCTCAGCCACGTGCACAGCATTATCTGTGGAATGTTTCGTGTCATACCTCTCAGCACGACAAGTTCCATGGGGCGTTTTTGAGGACGATATGAAATAGCCTGGATTTTGTACTATTCTGTACCGCTTAGACCTCAGAGATGCTATAGTCGTATGACACCATTATTCGGGTTACTGCTATGAGACCGCATTCAGGAGTAAAATGGGCAACAGGGCGACAACAATGGTGGAGGCCGTTTTAGATTTTCATCGCTCGTCGCCTACAGTACCTATCGAAACTTTTTTCGCATGCGACGAGCGATGGAAACAAAACCAACGCTGTCGCCCCGCTGACGTCCAGTTTGCTGCCTGCCTATAAATTTACAAGACTTGAGATGATGATACAGCTAGTACATGAGGTCAGTCGTGACAGACATGACGATTGACAAATGATGTGTAAAGAACTATTGCATTTAAGTGGAAAAATTAAAGTGCTATTATACATGACTTTAGGTATCTCTCTTTCAACCTCTCGGTTGGTTAATCAGTCCATGAAACTGAACAACTTCCCCAAGGAATATAGTAGGTCAAAATACGAAATAAAATTTTTAGGTCCCATCAAACTTCATCAGCATACCTATAGCGCATTTTGTATGGGAGATCAAAATATTTTTTTCGTATTTTGATTTATGTTCCTTGGGGAAGTAGTTCAGTTTCATGGACTGATTAACCACCCAAAAGGTTGAAAGAACCTAAAGCCCTGTATAGCACTTCCATTTTTACAATTTTACACAATTATCACAAAAACACTTGTAAAGAAAATTATGTGTACTTTTAATTGGCAAACATATTTATATATATTTACCTATTCATAAGTTTTAATTGTCAAACATTAATATGTCTTGCTGTTAGTATACCTTTAAATAAATAAATAAATATATAAAACACGGCGATCAACCGTCAAACTTAACAACACGTCCCCTAGACACCTCCTCTCTGTGGTTATCGCAAACATTAAAAGCTGTATGGTTTCCATTAAGAAGCGAAATAAAGACAATCTTATCAATCTTACCAGAGTGTAGTCTTGATTCCTAATGAAGTCATATCGTTTTCTGAGAGAGCAGTTTATGTTCCCATCTGTTATGTTCTATTTGTTACGATAATTAGCACTCATTATTTTGTAAAGGGACGTGTACATTTAGGCCACTGTCAGAAAAAAAACCTCAGGTTTCTTAGCCACGTAATTTTTCGACTGTCATCGTGTGGTCGTTGACTATTTCAGCCGGGCTATGATGATCGCAGAGTGCGTATAGTTAGCAGCCTCAAAGACGATTTTGATGGTTTTGACTATGTCAAAGAATAGTTACTAAATAGTGATAAATAGTGACAAAAGCATATAAATAGTGACTCTGTATTTAAAAAGATATTCGAGCTTCTTAGTGAGGCTGCTAGCTTGACGTATATTTAGCAGACACACTAAGAAATACAGCTCGTATCAAATTGACTTATATGTCAAAAAACTGTGATTAAATAGTGACTTCTAATACTCGAACTTTCAATAATAGTGATTCAATACATTTCGAGATATTACAGCATATCGGTGAGGCTGCTAACTTGACGTTTTTTGCAACGGTCATTCCAAAGAAACGGGCTGGAATTTTAATCAAATTAATATACCAAAAAATAGTTACTGAAATAGTGATTCCTATGATATATTTAAAAAAAGAATCTTTCTTCTCTATTCCTCAGAAATCAGTCGTAAACTTCTACGTACTAAATCTCGATGTAGGTTTTTGATCAATTTTAAACTTTATTGCAATATGATAGGGTTTAAAACTAATTTTTATAATGTGGCGAGTACCGTCGCTCACAATAGTGGAATGTACTTACTGATATGTTTTTAAACGAGTCAGTTTATATATACATATTTAATTTACCTGCTCGTTTTGTATTCAAAATAAGTGTTATGAGCGTGGAAGAATGATATTGCATACTTTCAATTAAACCGGTAATTTTATTTAGCAACCTAAAATTACACGTAGGTTCTTTTTACGAAATACTTAGTTTTTTTTCCGAGAGATGGCGTAGTTCTTAATATGAACAGATATTGTCATTTAAGATGAATTATTGGGTGAAACTGTAATTTCTTAATATATCCCCACTATCTTACTAATATCATAAATGCGAATGTAACTGTCCACCTGTTTGTTACGCTTTCACGCCTACAGAACCGATTTTGATGAAATTTGGTACAGAGATTGATAAGACCTTGGAAAAGAACATAGGCTACATTTTAAACCACATCTGGGTACAGAATTCAAAGACAATATATGTATTTCTTAGCTATGTCTTCAATTTATATTTCTTCACTTCTCTCATTCTCCGTAAACTGATAGTGTTTTGTTTACGAAGAACTATGGCGGCACTTGAATTGCGTTTTAACCGAATTCCAAAAAGGAGGAGGATTTATGTTCGACTGTATACAGGGTCACAGATAATATAATACTAGAGATAGGGTGGAATTTTGTAATGCCACCTGAAGGGAAAGTACTCTTAATACTGTAGATAGAAAATTGTACTCAAAGAAAACATTCCTTTATTTTTGAAAAGAAAGAAAACTGCATTCAAGGATTTTAGAAAATTCGCTTGCCACAACCGGGAATCGAACCGACTAAAATCTGCAAGAATACCCTTACAATAGAATCCGGACAAGAGTCTCTTACAATAGAATCCGGCAATCATGTAAACAAGATAATTCAAACACGATTACTCCGTAATTGCTTACATTTGAATATCGATCCTGATCATATTTACATTTTAAGGAACCATACATTGTTCTTACCATCATTTCGACACCAAATAACTTCTTTATGATAGTTATTTTATTAAAAAATACTCGGACGTCGAAAATTTCAATGATTTGTAAAACAGTTGTAACGGAACGTTTTTACGTTTTAAATTTCACGCCCGGAACTGTCGTGCGGTCTCGCCAAGCGTGTTTCAAGTATGAGGGGTGGCATCGGCTATCTTTCGTCGGTGTTGCCGCTTTTGTGCGAAAGCACACAGGTTATGTTATGAGTTTGTTTCGAGGTTGAACATTTATTTCAAATTTGCAAATCGAATACAGTAAAAGAATTCAAAGACTTCTGATTTATTAAAGAGTTTTTCAAATGATTAAATTAACTAGTTTTATTCAATTTTCACCAAAAATTCACCTAAAATTACGTTACCTGTTCCTGTTAAGAAATACGCCATCTCTTGGAAAAAAACTAAGTATTTCGTAAAAGGAACCTACGTGTTAAAAGTAGGATACTAAATAAAAATAACAGTTTCATTAAAAGTAGGTATGCAATTTCCTTCTCTCACACTCATAACACGATTTTAAATATAAAATGAGTAGGTAAATATGTATGTATATTGACTCCTTTAAAAACAAATCAATAAGTACATTTCACTTTTCTGCGCGACTGTACATCGAGATTTAGTACGTAGAAGTTTAAGACTGATTTCTGAGGAATAGTGAAGAAGGATTCTTTTTTTAAATATATCATAGGAATCACTATTTCAGTAACTATTTTTTGGTATATTAATTTGATTAAAATTCCAGCCCGTTTCTTTGGAATGACCGTTGCAAACAGCGTCAAGTTAGCAGCCTCACCGATATGCTGTAATATCTCGAAATGTATTGAATCACTATTATTGAAAGTTCGAGTATTAGAAGTCACTATTTAATCACAGTTTTTTGACATATAAGTCAATTTGATACGAGCTGTATTTCTTAGTGTGTCTGCTAAATATACGTCAAGCTAGCAGCCTCACTAAGAAGCTCGAATATCTTTTTAAATACAGAGTCACTATTTATATGCTTTTGTCACTATTTATCACTATTTAGTAACTATTCTTTGACATAGTCAAAACCATCAAAATCGTCTTTGAGGCTGCTAACTATACGCACTCTGATCGCAACGACATAATATTATCTCACGCGTTGTCTCGTGGTCACGTGACGCTTTCTCGTAATCTCATTGGTCGAAACAATCACGTAACCACGAGATAACGCGTGAGATAATATGTCGTTGCGATCATCATAGCCCAACTGACCACGGTAACTGTAGTCGAAGTATGCTTGGCCTTACAGGCTGAACCATGATCCTGGATTTGGGAGATCAGTTGATTACAGTGGAGCAACTGCGATCCAACCTCCGTAACCCTTGCTAAGAGGGGAAGTTTAAATTAAGGTGTCGTTGCCTAAAATGGTTTAATAAGAGGCAGGTCTCATTTGTGTTTCATTAGTCGCCTTTTACGACACCCATGGAAAGAAATGGGGCGGTGTTAATCACCACACGACATGGCACGGTACGTCAGAATTAAATAAAAATCACGCGACTAAGAAATCTGTGTTTTAGCTGGTTAGTTTCATATTATCTAACACTAAAATCGGGATATACACGTACAACAACACATTCACAATTCGATTCGATTCGAAACCACGTCTTTCGTCAAGAGTTGAATAACTAGACTACCAATGTAGACTACGCAAACAATTCTCGATGCCGTGCCGTGCCGTGTACTCTAACCTTTCCAGAATTCAATTTCAAGTGATAAAAACATCAACAGTTGATAATTGAACAATCGTGATGGCACAACATTAACAAGGTAAATATGTATTGTTAAGGCGACTACAGCACCCGATAAAGGCAGCACACATAGGGATAGTGCCATCTCCGTCTCTCAACAGGCCTGGGCCGGCAGTGCGAAAAGTGTCGATACACGAAATTTACGGACTATGAAAGCGTGCGTGCGTAAAAACATGTTCGAAAGTTAGAAAAATGAGATTTGTGGAAAGGTGTTTAAGCTGTTAAATCGAAAAATGCGTTAACTACTTATCGAGAGTGTTCAATCACGAACATTTTGATAGCAAATTCAAGTTCCTGTGTGCATTTTACTATCGTTTTTACAGCCTAAAAGATACACAATATTGGTATTTAGAGGTGACTTTGTGAGTTTTTTCTATCGAACCAAAAGTGCTGAGAGTCATGTTTTCAGCAAACTACTTATCTAGTTTTGTCCTGAATATTACCGTAGTATTATTTTTTTTCGATTTAATGCAGTGCGTCATGCTTATCTACGCATCATAAAATCGTAATTTAGTTGCTGTAGTTTAAAGTAGTTTGTTTGTCGATATGTCAATGAAAGGGATTCTTAGTACAGGCTACTATGTATTGATGGTAATGATCAATAAAAAATTCGTTATACATTGCCTCTGTACAAAGTGGAAGACTAGATGTTTTAAAACACTCAGATTTGGACCAAACACAGCTGTGTCTGCAAACAATCGGTTGAGAGTCTAATCTAACTCGTCCATAAAATAAATATGTCGTTAACTGGCGCGGCAATTTTTTTTTTTATATATATTCAACCTTGCAACCCGTCGCGCGATTGTTTACGGCGCGTGCGATACAAATCTTGCACACGCGGGTGTGCAAGAATCGCGCAAAGGTTTAAAAAGGTGAAGACAAAGATAAAATATATAAAATAGCTTTAATTCAATGATTTACAAATTTAGAAATATGTTAACTACTCATATAGGTACCTAAGTATTAATTATGTAAATTATAGATACAATGAACCAATGAATAAATTTTTCTGTGCCATTAAACATTTTTCAAAGTTCTAATTAGTAACTCTTCTCATCGATTTTGGTTTAATTTTTCTAAAAATTGTTCAAAAAGTGCATTTCTTTCTCTTTGGATGCTGTTTGATTCTTCTACAATATTAATTAACCTATCTAACTTTTCTTCGACCACCCTTTGGCGGTCTCTCATTTCTAAAGTCACTTTCTTTAACTCGGCAAATCTCTTCTTCGTCACCTTTTTCCTCTCTTCTTCTGTTGGGCCACTGGAACACTGGCCATTTTCATTCACTTCTGTTGCATATGAGTTGCCAGATTTTATAGACAACAATGCTTTGGCAACAATATTTTCATTTGAAACTTCTAAAATCTTCTGCTGAATTTCAGGCTGATACTCTCCATCAACACAATATATTTCATCAAATATTCCAAAATAGGGCCATCTTATAACAGCTGCACCTTCTGTGCTTTTCTTTTTAAGGAGCCTTATATAAGTCTGTTTGAGATTTCTATATTTCTTATCACAACTTTCTGGAGTTTTTGAAACGGCTGCTCCGATTTCAATCCATAGATTCTTTTTTCTTACTTTTGGGTTACGGAACTTGTCAGCATTGACTAGGTATAAGTTAAGCATTGTTGTGATGCTTTTACTATCCCATATTTCCTCACTATCATCTTGTACTTCTGTTTCCATAGTTTCTGAACGCTCCAATTGTACATATTCTCCATCTGCCTCAATATACTCAAGTTCAACTGCTGAAAAGATATTCTCAGTTCAGTGTCTCTTTAATGTTAATTCTAATACTTCAAGCGACACAAAATTGAGGAAGTATTTAGTACTGACCAACTCAATTGAATCAATTTAGATAAAGCAATCAATTTATTTACACAAGGATAGTGGCATTGTTAGCCATAGTTCGACCTACGAACCTTACAAATACTATAAAAAAAGCATACAATACAGTAAAATCGTAGTTACCGCTCATATCTGAAGTTCTAGGCCTGGATTATGAAGTTTCAGCAAAATTACTTTAGTCTGAATGCTGCAAACAAGCGCCGAGTTGCGTCATTCAGCGGACTCAGCGATTCTGAACAAAATGGCGTCGAACGAACGGCCGGAAAAAGCGCTTTATAACACGACCGAATTAAGTAGGTGACCACAAAACTTTCACAGACCAACCAATTCAATATTTTGATGAAAAACACTGCACTTAAATCATATGGTTTCGAGTACATATATAATAATATCAATCCAAAAAACCTGAAAAGTTTCAATTAAATCCCGAAATCCTAACACACTGAGATATATTTATAAGTTAGCCTATGCCTCCCATAATTAGTTGCTTAGCATCCGTGCTTTTGACATATCGGTGTTCATTGATAACGAAAAGGTGTTATGAAAAAGTGCAATTCACTAACTACCCCTAGGATAAAAATATAATAAACAAATGGCATAAAAACAAAAAGTGACTCGTAAGTAACGAAAGTTAGTTAGATTTAATTTAATTTCTGTAAAATAAGACAAAAATTTTATATTTTCAGGTTTATAAAGTTCAGTCATTTTCGTTTCTAGTATTCATAAAAATCGAAATTAAGTACCTGGTTCAGACTCCGGAATAGGCTTATAAGAGGAAACGTGTTCCTCCTCCTTGACTTGAGCCCCATCTATGGAGAGATGGTTTTTCCGCGGCTCCGTCATGATGAATCGTTTTCTCGCAGAACCGGTTTCACGATCGCGGAAGGGAAAGCTTTCTCTTTCAACCCGTATCTAATTACGGTGGGTACTACACCATGAATTACAATTTTCACCGAGCCGAGCGCAATACAATGTAATCCGTCCGTGACGTGACCCAGCTGTGATTGAACGGAATGGAAAGAACGAATCTCTGTGAATGAAAGTATTCTGCCACGCCCAAACAAAAATTAACATTCATTCTTAATTTTTAGGGTCTCGTGGGACGCATATTTATAACCCTTTTTTTTCAAATAAAGTCGAGTCCTATAAGGTCTTTGAGTCCGAGTTAATTTTTAGGTATTTTACTAGTAGCTTTCCATCCGGAACTTCGTGCCCGAGGGAAATTGGAAAAATTATGTAGCGATGATGACGAAGCTACCACGTTTTATTATTATTATTCATCTTTATAAATTAAAAAATCTATTTAAGTAAGTATCTTTGTCCACTATGCCCTCCTAAACTATTCATCCGATTATGATGAAACTTTAGTGCATTGTGTTACATACGCCGCGCCGGCGACAGTTTCCTTCCAGCATAAAAAGAAAACTCTGTGAATGAACTCTGTGAATCAGCTAGTTTATTCATAAATAAAAGGATTCTTATGTCTGAATGTTCTTTATGCATAAGTACTTAAATAAAACTTAAATAATACATAATATTATTTTGAATCTTCTTTTTCCTGGGTTCCTAACCTGGGGGTAATTACCCCTGCAGGGGTAAATCAGCTATTTTACGAGGGTAACGAAGAACCTAATTATAGAATCGTAAAAAAATTATAATTGTGAACCATATTCGTGGCAGTGCTACAAACTCGAGAATCTTCAATTCAAAGTCCTATGCGATGAAATTAGTGCAAAATGTCTTTTATACCACACAGAGGTACCAAACAGAGAACACAAAAAGAAAAAGAGTTTTTCTCTAAAATAAAGGATAATACATTGTTTGTATTGTTTGATTTGATAACATTTTAAAGGGGGGTAAAATCAGTTTTCCTCATAGGTTACAGGTGTAATAATATAATAAAGGTTAAGAACCACTGTTCTATTTTAACTTAATAAGCAAAAGTTAAAAGCTACTGAACCCACAGGGATTTCATTTTAACGACGCTAGCAACAGAAATAGATAGTTAATACGTTAGAAAGAGCAAGAACCTTTTTCAAAAGAGTATTTCAACTATTTATTTGTATCTAATGTATCATAAAATTCAAAAATACAGTACACGTACTTATTTCTAAAATAAAATCAAAGAACTTAGGCAAATAAAAGTTCCTTGAATAAATATAAACTTTTGTTACATAGTTTTTTATAAAAAAAATATAAAGTAAAAATGTACCTATCCGTCAAAAATTGCAAAAAAAACTGCAATCAGCTGTTTTACGTCAAGCTGTCAAAATAAATTGTCGATCTAGGTTATGAGTTACAAAACGAGCAATTTACAAAAATAGTATCTGTATTGAGTGTAGTATTACATAAAATCTTCATCAGTTTGCATTAAACTAGTTAATGATTGCAATGGAATCAAATATAATTATCGATGTATTCTAAAAACTAGACGTAATCCAGTACTACTTGCTGAATTTCTTTTTGTTTCTGTTTATTACTTTATAAAATGAGTTCAATGCCGCCAGGGCCACCTCCACCTCCGTTGCCAACGCCTCTAGACCTCGGCACTCCTAAATCCCAACTAAACTGTATAAATAGATTACCTTATACCAATCCTGAATTTTGTAAATGGGCGACAGATCCAGACTTACTAGAGGCCTGTTCTAAATTTGAACTGTGCCTTTATCAAGCTCCTTATAAATATAGATATATGCAATTTGAACCCATTATCCAAATTGGGCCCACTTGTGGGCTTGTTTCATTGTCAATGTTAGTTAATGGAGAGGTTACACCAGATGAATTACTTAACATATCAAAATTAGAAGGCTACACGAGTAATGGAGAAATGTTCAGCTGTAAAAATATGGTCAAATTAGCAGAAAAGATGTTTAGTTTAGCTGAACTACCCAATGTTAAATATAGTCTAAGAGTAGGCAATCTGTTTAGTGAAGAAATTGTTGAGAAGTTATTGAATGGTGCTGCTCTGTTGGTTCCGTATCCTTTTTAAAATATTTACAGGGCAGTTATGGCATTCAGATTTGTTTTACTAACCTATTTTATTTATCTCAGTGGGATGAGGATTTAAGTATAATATAATTCATCCATCTTCTGGGTCTGGGCAATAGCTCAAAATATTAAAGCACAGAGATTCCATTTTCTTCATGTCTCGGCAAAGAGTGTCTTGTTTCGTTCTTGTCTTGTCATTTGAATATCAACTTACTTAAACATTTGCCGAACCACAGTAAGAAAATTGAAACACTGTAGATAGTTTATAGTACAGAATTAAGAATGTTAACAAGTTTTGAATGTTATCTTTCTGTATTCTCCGTTAAAAATAAAAAATTCTCGTGAAAGAATTATTTTGATACGTCAATTAAGTAGTTTCCAAGATATAGAATTTTAAAGTAAGCGCGCGACGACCTGCCCGCGTTCATGCGCGTGACGTCACGTTCCCGCTCTTCCGTACCGCTGCCTTGCGTTATTAGGTATTCTGAACTTGCGTTTCACTATAATTTGTAAATATTTAAAGAAATGTCCACTCTAATCATGTGTTGTGTCAAAAGGTACAAATACAACTATCAAAGCGCCGAAAAAAAATTTTTTTTCTCGTTCCAATGGATGTCAAAACGCGAAAGAAGTGGTTACAAGCTATGAAGAGATTAGATCCCTTTGGAGATCAAAGCAAAGTTTATTGTTGTTTGTAAAGATCATTTTGACAAATTTAAGTGTATATAGATTATACACTTAAGTACATATAATTATGTTATACTTTTGTAGTTTGCATTTATTTGGTAGATAAAAACATAAAATCAGGTCAGAGGTGCAAAACCTTTGGTTTCAAAACATAATGATGTTTACACATTCTCACATAACTTGTAATAACTCGAGCTATTTAGCCTTTGGTACCCTTTGTTTTCTGTAAGATTTAGTGTATACTAACTAGTCTTTACTTGCGGCTCTGCTCGCGTAGAAATCTGGCTAATAAGATTCATTCTTGTTTTAGATTGAGAACGATGTAGAGAACTATATTACATATGCTGGTTGGGGGAAGAATTAAACTTAAAAATAAACTTTTTATGAGTAAAAAAGTTTAAACCGACTTCAAAAAACGCAAAAATAAAGACGTAGCATTTAATGTGCTACGTACCAACTAGTCTATTGGAAGTCGGTGCGAAGGCGAATGTACGTATAGCCTATTAAACTTATTTGGGTTGGCTTGGCACCGACTTCAAACAGATTAAATGCAAAATAGCACATTAAAAACGTAGCACATTAAATGCAAAATAGAATAACAAATATTTTATTTATTACATTTTTAAACGACTAAAAAAGGAGGAGGTTCTATTTAGTGTTAACATGGAGTTTTATTGGTCCATTGTGTTAATGATAGAAAGTGCGTGAGAAACAATGTAAGTGCCTATTAAATTCGAGGGTTTCCCTTTAATTTCCTGGGATTCCCTCATCAGGTCCTGACTTAGTGACAATAAGACCAACTCTGGAGTATACTCTTTCAAACAAAACACGAATTTTGAAAATCGGTCCATATATGGCGGAGAAATCGGTTAACATACTTAAGAAAAAAAAGATACATACAGTCAAACATAGAACCTTCTCCTTTTTTGAAGTCGGTTAAAAAAGGTTTAGTACATATTTTGAACTCACTCCATTTGGAAAGATACCTACAGATAAAACCTCATTTGTTTTAGACAAATCTTTAAAGTTTTATTAGTTTTAGATTATAAGACCTAGAACCTAAAACTAGTTTTATTAGTTTGATACCTACTTCAAGCTAGTTGCATTGTGATATGCATAAAATCAGTTGGGTATTTTAGGTAACGCCAACTGTCATATATTTTGTGTAATAGCAACCCTAAGCGACAGTCTTTGGTTGAAACAAGGTTGAAAACAATATACGGAGTTCGGTGTTTAATATAAAAACGTGTTTTATTAAAGTACTTATTATTTGATGAAAATATCTACGTATTCCCTCCACTATTACTATGTACCTAATTGAGCTTAATTTTTCCAATATTTTTCCCTTGGTCCATTCCTTCCCACTACTTAGTTCTTTGCACCAAACTATATCCCCTTTATTAAAAACTGTTATTGATTTACTTTTATTCTCACAGCTTGTTTTTGAAATATTATTATGTGGTTTCATTAAGTCAAATTTAGTTCGTGGCTTATGTTTAAATAAAAATTCGTTTGGTGCCAGTCCTGTTATGTTTGGAGAGTTCCTATATGTATACAGAAAATTTTGTAAAATTATTTCTTTGCTTAATTTAGGATTTCCAGTATGTAACCTACTTAAACCTTTTTTAATTGTTTGCACTGTTCTTTCAGCCTGTCCATTTGTAGACCAGTAAAACTACGGTTTGGCAAAACATTAATTCGCAATAGGCTGTATTTTTGTAAATCAGCCTTTCATCCTATTTAAAATGACTATATTTTCGAATCCAACTAAAAAATTATATAGAAATACCTCAAAAAAGAAAAATGCGAATAAAGGCCTAGAATTTTCAGCAAAAATAGTAATAACTAAGTGAACAGTTTTCATGATAGAGGTACCTGTAAAAAATATAAAAGTAACAGAATCCAACCAAAAAACATCACCTTATTTTTGTTTTTCAAAAAATTTAAATTTAATTCATTAGGATTTATGGTTTCATGCGAAAAAAATAATAGTTAGCTGAACTGGTTTATAATCGATTTGGATATAGTTTATGATTGCATACTTATGAAAATCCAATTATATTTATTTAACTTTTGTACATTTTTATAAAATATAGCTATAAACGCATGGCAAAAAAGTAATAGGTATAAAAAATGGTAGACTTCTCTGACAATACTGAAAAAAAGACAATAATACCAAAATCCAACATTTTTCGTGAAAAATTCAAGAAAAAAAAATAACAAAATCGCCCATTCAAAAATGAGCGTAGTGTAGCGGTGTTACGGTCTAAAATAGTTTGATGGCGCGTGGCGTGGTCCAGCCTGGCAGCTGCGATGACTTGAAATTTTGCAGATGTATGTAATACCGATGACAATACAATTATACAATAATTTGGTTCCATCAAGCTGATCTGATGATGACACGAGAAGATAGATGGTGGAACTCTTCAACGGTAACTATTAAACCCTTTGAATTTGGGCTCGTTTGATTTGATTTTTGTATATTAATATAAGGGTTAGGCCGCCAAAATTGTCAAATGTAACACAACAGATTTTGTGTTATCGTTACACAAATGTAACCCAAAAGTAACACATTTTTTGGGTAAAGCGTGTTTCATATTTATAATCATTATGAAATTGTACCGACTGCAGTGATTGTTAAGGGGAAAATAAGTAATAATGAAACAGCATTTTTTTTTAGGGTTAACGGTGAGTAGAAGTTGCTTAGAATGTTTTTGGGCGTGCTACTGAGATGTTGACAGCGCATTTTCTTTTTTTTTTGCGATCCCTTTCCATTTTCTACTTAGTTATTCTGTTTAGGGTTCCGTACCCAAAGAATAAAAATGGGACCCTATTACTAAGGCTCTGCTGTCCGTCCGTCCGTCACCAGGCTGTATCTCATGAACCGTGGTAGTTAGACAGTTCAAATTTTCGCAGATGATGTATTTCTATGTGCCCTATAACAAGAATACTAAAAACCACAATAAATTTTTTTTTTAAATGGGCTCCCATACAAAAAACGTGATTTTTTTGCTCGTTTGTATAGATAAGTCTGTCCAAGGCTGTATCTCATGAACCGTGATAGTTAGACTGTTGAAATTTTCACAGATGATGTATTTCGGTTGCTGCTATAACAACAAATACTAAAAAGTAGAATAAATTAATTATTTAAGTTAAATATACAACAAACGTGATTTTTTTGCCATTTTCATAGAGATAATGGTTTTTATAGAGTCTGACTCGCACTTGGCCGGTTTTATAGGTAAAGATACGGAACCCTTCGTGCACGAGTCCAACTTGCACTTGCCCGTTTTATTTTTCTTCGTTATAATTTTCTACTTTACGTCTATACTGTGTAGTGTTATTTCATTATTATTTTTCTTCCACTCTCTAAACTTTTCAAGATTCATAATTTTAAATTTTTCCTCGATATTTTCTTTGTCGTTATGCGACAGTTAACGGCATTTTAGTTTTAATAAAATAAAAAAGTGTAGCTTATTTCTTATGGTTTTAATTTTAATGTATTCGACATACATCACACTTGGTGTTTGTTCAGGTTCTGTTTATAAAGTTATCTAGACTAAAAAGTAAAACATAAATAATTATAGTTTAAATAATTAATTTTTCACAAAAAAAGAAAACCGACTTCAAAAAGCGAAAAATAAAAACGTTGCATTTAGTGTGCTACGTACCTACTGATCTACTGAATCTGTGTTAATGTAGTGAGTGAATGTGTGTCACAGGACCAACTAAAATCTTATTTCGAATATGAATTGGCACCATTCCCTGTTTCGTTGTTTGACGAAGCTGGGATGCAAAAAACGAAAAAATCGGTGCTTTAAGAACTATTTGACAATATTGATTTAGAACTAAATGCAGCAAGTGACAAAATTGTCATTGTTGATGGTGGTCATTTGATTCACAAAGTTACGTGGGCGAAGGGAACTATTTTTGGTACCAAATGTGACACTTATGTGGATTATTTAATTAAAGTGTACGGGAAATCAAGCGTAATAGTATTTGACGGATATCAAAGTGAAGAACAAAACACAAAGAGCGCAGAACGTAATCGAAGAGTTACCAAGCCAAATAAGTTTGATAGGCTATACATGCATCCACCTTTGCAGCGACTTCAAACAGATCGGTAGATACGTAGCACACCTAAATGCTACGTTTTTATTTTTCGTTTTTTGCAGTCGGTTTTTTTTGTAAAAAGTTAATTATTTTTCTATTTTTAGTGTCAATAATTGGAAGTAGGTGAGAAACAATGTAAGTGCTTATTTAATTTGAGGGCGTCCCTCGATTTCCCTAGGATTCTATCATCAGATCCTGACCTGGTTACAACGGGACCATCTCTGGAGTATACTTTTTCGAACAAAAAAATAATTTTTAAAATCGGTTTATAAATGGTGGAGAAATCGGTGAACATCCATAAAAAATAAAATACGTACAGTCGAACATAAAACCTCCTTCCTCCTTTTTGAAATTCGGTTAAAAAAACTTAAAAAACACGCTTCTGTTACATACTAAAAAATATAAAATAATAAGTAAACTTGTCGCTTCCACGAGTTATTGAAAAGACGTGGAGCGCTTTAGTGTACGAGTATATTGTCAATACAGTAAGTAATTATTGTTCCTCTTCGTATTCACATAAGTTGATTATATCATCCGCGATCTCATCTTCGCTATCTTCTCCATTGCATGTATTTCTAAATGAACCATAGCATTCTTTTCCTAAACAATTATAACATAAATCAGTGCAATCCATTCCACTCTTACGGCAAGTGCAGTTGCGAATGCAAACTGACCTGCACTTGCAGGATATGGTTTGTAAAATATGGAGGGGAGCAGCTTCATTATTTTTTTGAATAGGTACAAGACTGCAATCAGTAATTTTCCAACCCCATTTGGTCGGATCTTTACGATTGTTTAACCACTGCTGTACTTGATGATAAACTTAGAGAGCAGAAGAAAAAGAATAATGAAACAACACTACTCATAGACATAGAAAAAATAACTACTACAGTATAGACACAAAGTAGAAAACTATAACGAAGAAAAAAAAAGAATAAGTAAAGAGAAAATTGAAAAAGGATCGCAAATTAAAAGAAAATGCGCCGTCAACATCTTAGCAGCACGCCCAAAAACATTCTAAGCAACTTCTACTCACCGTTGTTAACCCTGAAAAAATGCTGTTTATTAATTTCTAACTTCCCCCTTAACAATCACTGCAGTCGGTACAATTTTATAATGCTTATATTTATGTAATTATTTTAACTATCGATATGAAACTTACCAAAAAATGTGTTACTTTTGGGTTACATTTGTGTAACGATAACACAAAATCTGTTGTGTTATATTTGACAGTTTTGGCGGCCTTACCCTTATATTAATAAACAACTTTCACTTTATATTAAACTAGCTTTCCACCCGCGGCTCCGCCCGCGTGGACTACATGTTATATCGTACCCAACTGTGGGGTAAAATGTAGCCTATGTCCTTTCCCAGGTTCTAATCTATCTCTGTACCAAATTTCATCAAAATCGGTTTAGTAGTTAAGGCGTGAAAGACGGACAGAGAGACAGAAAGAGTTACTTTCGCATTTATGATATTAGTAAGGAAGTAAGGATCTAACACACGAAAAACCGACATTTAATTACGTAACGACATTACGTAAACAATACGTGGCGAATAAATCATTGCGTTCTAAATTATGGAAGCATCCATAAGATTGACAGGATGGCGCGCCCGCTGCCCGCGCACCCTTCCGCCACCCGCGCAACTCTTACAATTTATATTTTTGGAAATAAAATGGTAAATGTAAATTTTTTTGTTGGATTTCGAAAATATTGTATTATTTAAAACATAAATTACAAAGTCTACCCAAAATTATCGCTATTTCTATTTTGTCCGCAAAATGACTACAGAAATAGCAAAAGTCATTTTTTTTTTTACGTTTCTAGTTGGATTTTCAAAATAATTGGGTTATCAACATCGTTCAAGCTATACTATAAAAAAATTAGCCTATTATATTTTTTATTGCAACAGTTACTTATTATTTTAATATCACAACATTGAAGTTAATAAAAATAGCATAATCAATCATAAATATTGTTGGATTTCGATTTACTTTCAAACAACTGGATGATATCAGATTAATAGTGCAGAAAGTTATTTATTAACATTTTTGTACAAATTTACAAAAAATATCAAAACTTAACTCATAAAAATAAATGTATGTTGTATCTTTTTTAGTTGGATTCTTACGTTAAATGATAGCCGGGAATTTAATCTATCAATAAAAAAAAGAATTGCTGCTATTGCAATTTATTTCACTTTCGCCATACTAGCCGACTGTAGTTTTACTGGCGTATTGATTGTGGATGATAGGGTGGAGTTTTAACTACCTCACAACCATTTGCTTTAAGGAATGTTATTAATTCAATTGAATTAAAGGGTGGGCCATTATCACTAACCAACTGAGCAGGAACACCAATAAATGCAAATGTCTTACATAATTTTTCAATAACTTGTCCTGCCGTGGTACCTTGCATAATATGTACATCCAGCCATTTAGAATGCGAATCCACTAATAACAAATATGTAACACTATTTACATAGAAAAAATCAATATGCACTCTTTCGAAATTACTACCAGTCTTTTTCCAAGCCACCAATGGACATGAGTTATTAGTAAATTCCCTGTTTGACTGACAAATGTCACATGACGCTACAAGTTTCTCTATATCCTGACTTATATTTGGCCACCAACAATACTCTCTCATTAACATTTTGAATTGTACTATTCCTTGATGAGCTTCATGAAATGAATTCAATACTTTAGTTCTTAATTTAGTTGGTATAATGACTCTATTGCCCCATAATAAACACTTCTGTTCTACACACAATTCTGCCCGTTTACTAAAGTAAGGTTTTAAATTTTCATCATTGTTATGTTGAGGCCATCCACAAATAACATATTCATAAACTTTACTCAAGATTATATCTGTTCTTGTACAAGCTGCTATTTCTTTAAAATCAAGTGGATCAGTTTCAGAAAAACTTAAAAAAATTATATTATCCCCAACATCTACAATTTTTGGTAATGGTAAACGTGAAAGTGCATCTGCATTTCCTAATAATGTTCCCTTCCGGTACACTATCTCATAATTATAACCAGAAAGTAGAAGAGCCCATCTTTGAAGTCGACCATTTGCAGTAACAGGTATTTTTTTAAGTGGATCAAAAATAAACTTCAATGGCTGGTGATCAGAAACCAAAATAAATTTACGACCATATAAAAACTTGTGAAATTTTTTAACAGCAAAAATAATAGCTAAAGCTTCCTTCTCAACCTGAGAATAATTTTATAGTTTGGTGCAAAGAACTAAGTAGTGGGAAGGGATGGACCAAGGGAAAAATATTGGAAAAATTAAGCTCAATTAGGTACATAGTAATAGTGGAGGGAATACGTAGATATTTTCATCAAATAATAAGTACTTTAATAAAACACGTTTTTATATTAAACACCGAACTCCGTATATTGTTTTCAACCTTGTTTCAACCAAAGACTGTCGCTTAGGGTTGCTATTACACAAAATATATGACACTCGTCCCTTTTTTAAAATGATGTTTTAAAGTAAGTATTCTAATATTAAAGGAATAATCCTAGGCAGAACTTAAACATCCTCGTCGCCAAATAATAAGTACTTTAATAAAACACCAACAAAACATTTTCGAGAGTTAGGTTCCTATATTATAAGAAGGTAGACTTTCCTTGGCATTTTCACGCCTCAGGTTCGCATTTCGACGGCAAAGAAATCACTATTTGTCGCTAAATAAATGAGCAACCATAAGTCCATCTACTTTAGGTAGATTAACTGATTGTCCTTTTGCATCCTACATCCATTATTAATTGAATTCATACAACTTGAAGCGAGAAACAAGACAAAACACCGCGCGAATAAACTACCTACTGCCACTACAGTCGGAACATGACGTCACACGCAGTCACGTGACTCTTACGCGGGACGCGATATTTTTTCGAACTTTGAATGCATGTAAAATCATAACTACTTACTTGGTATTTTTAAATAAAACAAAAACTAGTGTATCTAGTTATATAAAAGCTTTACTGTAACAAAGTTTCGAGTGATTTTACATACATAGTAACATTCCTAATAGTAGTAGGTTATTAAATAGTTTTGGTCAACAGTTTGAATATATCCTTAACTTCCAACCAGTTATGATGCAGACTGCAACCATTCTCCTTGCTGCCGACGAGGCCACACTGCACATTGGGCCCTCATTTGTGGACTCATCATCTTAAGCGATCCTGGAGACTCCTACACTTCAGATCCTAGTAATATCCGCATTTTCGCCAGGCATGGGAAGTCCAGGCAAGTATGTTACCTAAATAAGAGTCATCACAAGATAATTTCTTTTACTACCTACCCAGTTTGTCATTTGAGATATATTTGACATTAGAAATAGCTGTCTTGATTTTTATGACCCTGCTTATGGAACTTGAGTGTAGGTATGTCTCTGAATGTGCAGGTTTCCTCAAAATGTTTACCCTCTCCGACAGCATACTATATTAACTCAAGCCCAGTTTGCTTACTTAAATTGAAACTGATAGACAGCTGAATTGCATGCTGTCCAATCCAACCACAGAATGATCCTATGAGATTGGCAAGCATAGTCACCAGGGTGACTCCTCGTAGGTATCAGCATGTCATATATGAATATGATGCAGCATGGGTCATGCGCCGGGTTCGAGATTCTGTCTTAATTCAAACAATATAAAGTTTATTTTTCAATAACAATTTTAACCTTATTACCTTATTGTTACCTTATTAATATTTTTTTCGATTGACTTATAACCCGATCAAATTGAATAGGAAGAAGCTAGGTAGAAGTTTTACAATTTTCTTTTTAAATTATTTGTTCAGCCTATATTTTATATTCAGATATGTAACAGCATGGCGGCTAGACGAGTTAGAAAAGAGCAACAAGAACTTAGAAGAGTTTTCGCCTAAGAAAGAGGGAGATGGACTGATTTACATTCTACCTGAAGGAGGTATAGGTGGGGAGAATGGATTGCGGGACCAGTATCTGATATTTGAAGGTCTGTGATCGGTTGAAATGATTGGAAGCAAACTTAACTAGTTGAGCTGCAATCTAGGGTGGTCGTTCTCACAACACTTCAGTGTTTTTCACTGACATTTGTATGGCGGCGTGCGGTCACGCGACTAGTTCCATTTCTTTCACTCTCGCATGCAAGATAGGTTACGTCCCGCCCCCCCCCCCCCCCCCTATTATTTATAAATAAAAATCAAAACATATATTTTATAATCTAGGTTTCAGTAAGCCCTAGCGGGTTTGTCTCGAAGCGAGTTCTTGGCTTAATTAACTTGACTTAATTAGTATGACTTATCATAATCAATCTTATCTCAGCTATTGGTAAGAATTTATTTCTAACTAATTTAGGTTCAATGCACCTCTACTGGTTATTAGATTAAATCATGTAGAAAAAGAAAGTTATTTTTAAAAGATTATCCATGCAGAAAACTATTAATTTTAATTATTCTGAAGGCTTAATAAAGTCAAGAACTTGTGGTTTTGAAAAGTTTATGAAACTTTCAAAGTTTTCTTAAAGAAATTGACCTTCGTCTGTGGACCAACCATGATCAATTTGGCTAAAGACAGGCGGGAGATGGAAAAATCATATTTCGCTATCATGTTATGATATTTTAAGTGTTTGTTAATTATTTAAATATAAGTATTTTATACAAATGTTACAGTTCTTGACGTATTTTTATACTTACTTATACCAGTTACATGTGTATGAATTACTTAGTTTGTAAGGAAAGAAATAAAATAATTGTTTACTTTAATGCAAAATTTTATTTGTACAATAAATACAAACCATAATTGCAAATCATGATAATATAATAAAATCATTATAACTAGTAATGAAGTTTCATGACCTTAATTCAGGTTGACTTAAAAACCAGAATAATAAATTCATCCTTGGGAAGCTATTGCACCGACGAATCTGTCTCAAAATACTCACAATTCTTTGTAGAAGAACATTATAGAACATAATATATTTTTTGTACTAAAATTATTAACTTAAATAAAAACTTCTTTACTCTAAATGAATTCATAAGTTTGTTTGGCCATTTTAATGGACACTTGTGATGATTCATGAAACATTTGATAATGAAACGAATTTACAATCCAATATTTAAAAACGATAACATTTTTAGTTTTTAAATAACACATTTTCGAATATTTGGCATTTAATCTGCGCCAAAATTAATACAATTTAATAGAAATTGCGATTTGCAATCAGTCAGGGCGTTGAGATCAAAACAATTTAATCGAAATTTAATTTTAAGTTTATATATTTATATAATCCTAGTGAACTATTCCAATACATTTTGTAACATGATGGCTAGGCCTCTATAAGTGGGATCTTGAGCTTCTTTTTGTTTTAATTGCCATACAAATTCATACAAAACCTAATCTCCGATAACTAGTCAGTGATGAATACAATTACTAGAAAAAATCTCAGGAAACTAAAGGTTTGTCTCAATCAAAAGTAAACTTTATTTGTTGTAAAATGTTATAACGTATTCACTTTTCAGATAAATGTATGAATTTTGTCATCAATTAAAGAAAACATCGTGATGAAAAATTAAGAAAATTAAGTTTTCGAAAGGCGCGCGGTCCACTAACCCGCATTGAGCTAGCGCGGTGGACTATGGTCTAAACCCCTTCACTGATTCAAAGGGAGGCCCATATCCCCATTAAGGGACATGGTAGAAGTAGATTTTTTAAATGAATTTCCAATATTTCATCTTCTTGTTTTATATAGGAGTCTGTTAAACAATTAAAGAAGAAATGTTAAGAATTTATTAGCGATATACGTGAAACACTAAATCCAACGGGATCTTGCCCAAACATACCTAGATATTTTTCTTTCTCACCGTTAACAGATATACTGACTGAGCCTTATCATTCTAATCAATGCTACTGCTGCTACACTTTTTTTTATAGCCTATATACGTCTCCACCGAGGGGCACGGGTCTGTGCATACACTGTCTTATACAATGTTATTCTTTTTAAATCAATTTTGTGCCATGTTTATTTTCCAGCAGTTAATACAAAAAGAAGTTGTGTTTCCATAAATTGTTTGAGACTAGTAGATAGATATAATACGCGATATTATTTTATTTATTTGGGTAGGTATAAATTACAAACATTGAATAAATGGGTTTTATGTTTTGTTTAGTTTTTATTACAGAGTTCTGAAATTCTGTATCAAATGCTGTCAACTTTTAAAATTCCAGTTGAGATGCGATTATTTAGTAAAAACTACGTTTCGTTTGGGTTACAAGCAAAATGTGTATATTTTTAGTCATAATTTCAATTTTGTTTAACTTTGAAGAGTTCCTAAAGGAATAATGTAGAGTTAACTTTTTATTATTTATTTTATGAAACTATGTTATTAGGTATTACTCGTAGAATCTCCTGTCCCATCGTCAGGGTTTAATCAGAGTTTTAAATCGTAAGTCTAAGAAGAAGATTAGCGACTGAGTTTTGAAAAATATTGAAGTTTTCACAGTGCAAATTCATTATTTGGGATTCTCCGTTTTCCATTCGTTTCGGTTTTTTTCTTATTCCAGTTAGTAGCACAACTGTGAATGTTTGTTGTTAAGCAATTTACCTTTACACCCCCCTACCAATATTAGTTCTTCAATGATTGCACAAGAAATTTCTTCAATATTTTTCAAACAAAGTTATGTATTTTTTATTCGACTATGAACTTACCGGTTATCATTATCGGTTTCTTACTTCTAACATCGCATCTAGATACAAAATTTATTTATTTTATTACCTCGAAAAAGCGTACCTACACATATTTCGCAACTATTGTCAGGTTAATTGTGAAATATACAGGACCGTGTCTTGAGTAAAAATCTGTTAAAGAACAACTAGATTAGAATTATAAACTCACATAATTGCATTTAAATATCTATTTTCAAGACACGACACCCTGTATAGTAAGGTTTACGATTAGTGTTTGTAGTAAGACCTTTCAAATGTATTTCACAATGTTTATAAGACTGAAAAGTAGGTAAAATGTGCTAATACTCATTCCAAAGAAACCGTCCAATGAATACAAGGCTATTTTGCGCACATGAAACTAGTCCTGTATACATTTTTATATTGATTTGTATTTAACGAACCGCAAAAACAAGTTGGTTTCACAAACTTATTATTGCAGTTAATATGAATGGGTTTCTATAAAAAGACGATGGTAAGGAAGTTTTTTCCACAGCATTCTTGATTTGTAATCATTGAACAGTTGGTTTGAAATGAAATATAGTTAAGGGTGAGAGAAAGAGAGGCTTAAAAAGTTCGCCATTCTGGGGGCTTCCTCCATTATTAGTCGAGGAACGATTCCAACTGAACCATATCATGCACTGTTGCGTTTGGTTTAAACCTGTAGACCAGCGTTATGGATTTTTCCTAAACAACAACTATGCTGAGTTGGGGGCCCATTGATTGGCGTCATTAGATTATAATATAGATATCGACTCGTCGAAATTGATTTCATGATCTATGGTATTCCCCACTGGCGATCTCAATAGGAACTTACGCTTAACTTATTTATATTTATTTATTAACAATGGGTTTGCTTTTGACTACAATCTAGCACAAGAGCGAAGATGCGGTCGAAAATATAGCAAGCTCACCCAGAAGAAGCCTTTTCACTCGAACTTTAAAGAGATTTGGGTTATAAGAGCCCATAAATACAGACGCAGACAAATTCTTTGGAAATATAAAAGATAAGCGTCTGGTAAGCGTCGTCCGCGGAATTTCGACAAGATAAATGTGGTACCCAGTGCGTCTGGACGTCCGACAGACAAAAGGGGTAGACGGAATGAGCTCATGCAAGTCTAAGAGATAATACATATTTGACTGAAAGCCTCCTTTGGCGCCTATTTCAATTATTATTTTAAGTATTTTGGCACATCTTTCTCTATACAACTATTACTTACGTGAAATTCCATTCTGAAAGGTCTTGCTCCGATTTGTATCTCGACTCTTAAAAAAGCTTTCTTTAATAAAGATAAAATAAAAAGATTTTATTTGGACACATAATGTCCACTGTATAAATTTTTAACTGAAAGATTGTACTGACTGATAATCGTATAACGTCATTTCAGCCTGTATCAATTCACAGAAGGTGAAATTACAATTGATCTCAATTTTGTCATAAATTGCTTCGTCCCAAGTGATTTTCACTGGAGGCTACTCTTCTTCAATAAGACCTCAGGACTTATGCCTCTCATAAGGCACGCCATAACATAACATTTGTGAAACAAGAAAAAAACCGAAATTTTCACCGATTGAATGAAAATACCGGTTAAATATAATCACCGTTTTTAATCGACTTCAAAATAGTATCTTTATCTTTTTTCTTATGTATGTTCACCGATTTCCCCGCCATTTATGAACCGATTTTCAAAATTATTTTTTTCTAATCCTGCGCTAGACATACTCTACTCGTATCTAATCATTGTTCCGTACAGTTGGTACTAATTTCAGAGTAAATTTTGTAATAAATTTTAGATTTTTTATAAGAATCCAGATACAAATACCACTCTAAATTCACACAGCCACTTATTTAATCCGATTAACGGAGTAACACACATAGCTATAACTAGTACACATACAGATAGAAGAAAGTTCTAACACTATAATAGAAATAGAAACACTGATAGACATCTATCGGCTTTAATAATTGGGAGAATATATTAACTGGTAATTTTTTTTATAAACACGACTATGGGATTTTTTCCATTTAACATATTATGTTGCGAAATCAGCTGTTATAGATGAATTGTTTTGGAAATTTCACATAAATCCCTTAGTGTCTATTAGAGATCAGTGTGTATTGGGGAAAGATGATCATTTTCTGTGTTTTACATCCCAAAGTGTCGATAAGTAATGTTAAAGATATTTCATAATTCGCTTTAGACCAGTAGCGATAATGAGGGATAGATATTTTGAAGTTAAGCATCGGTTGACGCAGTAATTTCCTAATGGCCGCTTTTATAAGTGGCCGTCCTCACGGCATATCACTTTTTTCCGATACGCCGCGCAGGGCGAGCCCGAAGCATACCCCGCTTCAACCAAGATGGCCGCCATACAAGGTTTCAATCTAAAAGTGAGGTGAAGCCGAAGCGAGCTGCTTACTGAGCGAGGCCGAAGCCCGGAACGTACCACCCCCCCATGTTTCACTGGGACGGCAAAAAACATGACAACATTTTAAAAGCGGCCAATTTTCTATGCTCTATAAACTGCACGAAGGATTGTTTGTTGAATATTTTTGTTTTTCATACTTCATTATATGCAAAATTGAAAGTACTAAGATTAAAACTACTTTTCACATTTATTCGATGTAATTTGGACAACTTCTGAATATATAACTATAAAGTATATGATTGGATTTGATATTTAGTAAGAAACTTAAAGTACTTACATCTGAAAAAAAATGACAATTCTAAAATCAATTTAACACTTTACTGTGTAATTTCTAGCCATTCTAGACTAAAACGTAGGTAACCTACAAGAAAATCTAGTTCATGCTTTTAGAAAGTTCATACTTTCAGCTGCTGATTAAGTAAATAATCAATGTTGTCCTATTACGAAAAAAAAACTGCATCACGAATCACAGATATAAAAAAACGCGCTAACTCGCACGAGCCTACACTGATATGTGCCAACCACGAAAAAACCGGTATTTTTCCCGGTACATACAATCTATCTTACATACAAAACTGGAATTGTCACGATTCACGAACCATACTTCGATATAATATTGAGTACATGAGTAATTATAAGATAAATACATTAAATCTAAACATGAATGACTACAATGAATAGTTAACATTAATTGAGCTTTCATTATGTAGCTTGAATTCTATTTTTTTTTCGTATACAAACGACTAAAGCACGCACGTAAAAAAAACTATTTTTTGCATTTCAAGGTACACAACAAAAGCTGGGTTTTATCTATGCGCTAATAAAATCATGGCAGCTCGACAGCGTAATATTAAATATTGTTATCAAACCGAAATCGACACATAAAAGAACAATTCTAAAGTAAAATATAAACATTATTACACACGCCTACAAACTTGTTGAATTCGAAAAACATCAACTACAATTAGAGCCTCGCTTCGTGGTTGAAAATTGAAAAAACCGGTTATTACCGGAATTTAATTGGCGGTCACAGACTGCGTACTACCAAAAAGTTCGGAACTTCGGTAGACGAGTAAGACCTTAATATAAGCCAAGCGATAAACTACCGATATTGCAATCTTATATAGATTACTTCATCTTTTTTCCAAACAGTAAATTACCGGTACTGTTTCGTTAGCAGCTGCCCTAGCATACGCAATGAGACTTATCTCTCATGAGAGTATAAACTTCTGAATCAGCGCAAGGAAAATATACCCTAATCAGATTTAGAGAAGTTTTCATTTCTCTTGCGTTTTGATTTTAACATATGTCCTTCTAGCAACTTAAGATTATGTGTCAATGTCAATTAAATGCAACCTTCCACTCATATACTTAAGGTTACGTTTTCCTTGGCAATTAGTTGTCATGAGAGTAAAGTCTCATTGCTTATGCTAACAGCTGCAATAAATTACCGGTAAATAAAATCTCTTTACTTTTTTCCTTGGCTATCGGATATATTACCGGTTTTATTACCAAATACCGGTAAAATAGTTAGTACCGGTGTTTGCTACCTGACCCCTAGGTTTCGGGCGGGGCTAGGGGTGCTCCGCAAGTGGCCACGGGGAAAGTCTTGACATGTGTTTGCCATTGCGTCGATAGCTGGAAGAACTTTACTCCGTTCCATTCTGTCCCGTCAATGTATACTGTGGACAAACGAAATTGTATAGTAACGGATAATAAACTTTCAATGTAGGCATTTTTTTACTAGTCAAATCATTCAACTGAATTTTAATGCAGTTACTCTCGACCGATTGAACTTAAATGCATACACGTTTATTTT
Organism: Aproaerema taeniolella; assembly: GCA_949987775.1. Classification (NCBI taxonomy): domain Eukaryota; kingdom Metazoa; phylum Arthropoda; class Insecta; order Lepidoptera; family Gelechiidae; genus Aproaerema; species Aproaerema taeniolella. The sequence goes on from OX465262.1 coordinate 14,358,529, forward strand.
GGATGACAATGGATGGTAAGCCAAGAGACGTCATTCTAAATCCTATATGGCGGATTCATTTTAAAATTAATGGACCTTTAAAATTAATTATTGTATTGTGTTTTCAAATAGTAAAGAATTGACATATGTACATATGGCTATTGGCTGTCTAATGTAAGGGATTGCTGAGAAGTATACGAACAATATACAATACAATACCATATACTTTATTGCACACCAACATTATAGAACAAGGTACAGAGTAAAAGTTACATCATGGACAGTAATAAAGTTAGGGCACAAAAGGCGGCCGGCCCCATTGCTAAGAAGTAATACCTTATCGGCAAGCTTTGGGTGTTGGGTAACATACATTAAAATAAAAGTTAATTTTAAACAGTTAGAAAAAAAAAAATTCATTACTCATACTCTGAAAGTAGGTCTGAAGTTGCCTACGGAGCGGCTTGAAAGCAATACTTTTCAAATCTAGGGAGAATCGCTTTCAACTGACAGCTGTCAAATTAAGTATTTAAAAAAAATGTTCCAACTTCCTATACGGCCACTCTATTACAGCGCGATGTAAAATTGAAATAACAAAAGTTAAGTATTCATTAAAGAATACTTTTTTTAATGACTTTAAAATAATTTACTTTTAGCTATTTCTTTAAAATAATATAGATTTTGGCAAAATATTTACCATTTTTTTCAATGATGAAAATGAAAAATAATAATGAAACACTTATTTAGTCCCTCGAACTATTAGCTCCCTCACTACGCTCGGTCGCCAAACCCCGTCTCGGAACTTAAATAAATTGTTTTCAACCCTAAAGTAACAATGTACTATTAATCAACAATTAACTTATATAATTGTTCATTCAGAAAACCAACAGCACAATACAAAAAAATACATTCTTAAACTAAGGCTATTTACGGGTTCCCTAAATTAACTTAACATTATTGCTCAGTTGATTAACAATGAGGGATGAGAAACTAGAATAAGTTAGGACAATTAAAAACAAGAAGATCCAATTAGTAGGCTTTAAGGTAAAATTTGAATATCTTCTGTTAGGTTAGGTTAGGAGTGTTACCTTTAAGTGGCGAGTTGTGGCTCTTCGCCGAGCAGATGAGTCTCGCGACTCCTTCCACGGTCTGTGTGCGTCCCACTTCAGCCTCGTTCGTCTTCTCCTTCTTCTTACCCAGCCGCATTACTGGATAATACAAACAAAATATGAGAATAACTTGCAGTGATAGCCCAGTTAGTGATGAGCCAGAATTGTAACCAGAAGGTTGTGAGTTCAAAACTTGGTAAACTACCAAAAAAATTTTTTGGCTTCAAAACTGGCTTCAAAAAATTATTTTGGCTTCAAAACTGACCACGTCATTATTTTTAGGCTTCAAATTATTTCTAAATACCAATTTAAAAAATTAAACACAAAGTACTTCTTGCATTTCACGTCAAAAATTCCACGGAACGGAACAATTTCAAGTCAAAGTCAAAATGACGGTCGGGTTCTAGGTTCGATTCACGATCGGGAAGAATATTTGTGTAAAAAGCAGACGTTTGTTGTACCATGGGTATTCGTATCCGTCTTTTTGTATTCCAGGGAAACCCACGATACAGAGGAAAACCTTAGTGTAAGCCTTTGAGTGTCAAGCTTTTTTTAAGTCAAACGAAATGTCCAAAAAAATTGCGACCACGCTCTAGAACAGGGTTTCTCAAAGCGGGGTACGCGAACCCCTAGGGGTTCGCGGCAAGATTTACGTGATGGCGGCTTGATGACTGGCGGGCCAAAATTACACCTAAAATTGACTCAATTTGCGACAAGAAACAAACCCGCCCATCACATTAACATTACAAAGATATTGCTACTGTATTTGTTACATTTTAATGAAATAAATAAGTATCTTATTTTCTTCCACAGTCAACTTGATTGGGGGGGATTTTATTGTTGACTCAAGGGGTTCGCTCGCTGTCATCTGGAAACTTTAACAGGAGTTCGTGGAAACAAAAGTTTGAGAAACCCTGCTCTAGAATACACATTGTTTAAAGGATTTCGGTGGCCATATAACGCGGTAATGTAGCCAGTATCATAGGGACCTTTGAGTGGGGCCAACTTCGGGGGGTCTTATTTGACTAAGGTTTAATTTTGAATCTTTTTTGGATATTGATCGGGACTGACGAAGCATGTTGCACTTTTGTCTTAAGTTTTTAATTATGACCAATCCTGTTGCGGATGCATTTTTGTAAATTTTATTTTAATACTGCAATAAAATTCATGTATTACGTCGGGGTCACCAGTTTTGTGATTAAAATGTTTTGTGGTTGATTTGTAGATATATTTAGTCAGGTGGGAGTGTTCGTTGACTGGTGCATGAGCAGCTAGCGGGAGTACAATTTAAAGTCCGAAATCCGTATTACTATACTTTAAATTATTCCTTACAAACTCACTTATTTTATGCGTAAACTAATGTGAAGGAATTATGTACTGACGTATTAATTGTTATGACAGACGCGGGCGACGGCTGGAAAACCACTGTCGTTCCCCGCGCTCCTCTGAGCTCGGGCGACGTGCAAAACGCCGCGTCAACATAATGTGTCACCACAAACTGTAAATTTTAAATATAAACTTACTCTTCTGTTTCTTCTCCTTCGTGAGGTATGTGATGGAGAGGTGTGAGTTGTGTCTGGTGACGTGTAGCGCGCGGAACGAAGCCTTCAGCGTCACCTTGCTGTCAGCACCTTCTATTTGACGATTCGGAACCTGAGGTCAAAATACGCAGTTTGTTATAAATATCTGTATTTATGGTATTTTTTTCTTATATAACTGGATAGTTCAGCGAAAGCGTTGCATTGAATTTTGCGTTCAAAAAGATGCAATGTCTATATCACACTTAGATAATGTCCGTTAAGGTAGCGTACACATGACGGAATTTACGGTTTTTGGTTATGCAGCGCCGTTGTCAGAAAGCGATGTAAAAGTCATGAACTAGAGAAGTTTTAAAAGAACTGTTAAAACTGAGAATACTGAGATATCGTTAGTTTTTTTTAATGCTCCTCAAATTTGAAATGAAGATCTTTTTTCTTCTTTTCTTAAGACTTCGATGGCTTACAAAAATTGTAATTTACATTATTTAAAACAAATATAAATGTAAGTACATTACAGATAATAAGAACAAGAAAGTGAAGACCGGAACACCAATTTAAAAAAAGTTATTATAACAAGTAACAAACAGTGCAACTTTCGGCAAATTTTTTGAAATAAAATAAGAAATCTTTTATTAGGCAAAAAGGCTAGAACATATAGCCAATGAACCTAGCTACTCGACCTAATCGTTTGACACACGCTCTTCCTTACACCCTGTATAGTGTTCAATATCAGTCATCTACCCAAACATACACTGAATTTTTTCCATAAACAAAACTACCCGTATACACTCACAAGCCAGTAGTCTAGCTGCAGCTCGTGCGTCTCGTGCCGCGTCTGCAGCGGCGGCGCGTCGTGCGGCGCGGGCGTGGCGGGGGGCGACGCGCGCGCGGGGGGCGACCCGCCCTCCTCCAGCTCCAGCGACGACACGCCGCCCTCCCACCAGCCCACGCGGACCTCCTACACGCACAAAGGTGAAGTCAAATTATTTATTGCAAATCACAGATTTTTATTTATTTATTAAATTCTTCGTTCCCGTGGGAATTCGGGAAAATCATGTAGCCTATGATCATCACGGATAATGTAGGATTCTAATGGTGAAAGATTTTTTTTAATCGGTCCAGTAGCTTCGGAGCCTTTTCAATGCAAACAAACAAACAAACACAGTAATTGACGGTCAGTTTGATCGAATAGTAGTGACGCCACCTCTTGATCGACGGATCTTGGATTCGCTTCCTAGCCGGAGCAAGTATTTATGTAAAAAGCAGATGTTTGCTCTCGGGTTATTAGTGTTTGTGTCTGTCTTTATGTATATTGAAAGGGATCCACGACACAAGGGACAACTTTAATATGGGCTTTTGAGTGTGCACTGTGCACCGTCTAAAAAATAGCTCTTAAATGTCCCTTAATTGATACAGACTGACCAGGGACGAAACGCCACCCTACCACACACAACACACAATATGGATCATTTCGAGAAAACGAAAAATTTGTAAAGCAAAAACACCTACAGATTGAATTATAAATGACAGTAACAAAAAAAAATACATACAGTAAGTAAATAGACAAGGTATTTCAAACTCACCGCAATAAAAGGAACAAATGTTTGGCTGGCGTCTTCGTCGCCAGACTTTTCTCGGTACGCCACCATAGCCTCACCGATCGGGATGTGATTCACAGGGCCGATGCTGTTGAGATACCTGCAGAAAACAACATTTTACTTCAAAACCATAAAAACCAGAATACAGGCAAGAATACAGGTATAAAGTGGCGATGTCATATTGCCCTACCTAGCGATCTGCGATTCCACAGTTCCCTACCTTCCGCGTCGCCCCAGTGCCGTACCTATCCTAGCGATCCTCAATGCCAATATGCCGTACCTTGTGATTGTGAACCGGCAGTACCCAACCTTGAAATCTGTCTTGCTACAGTGCTGTACCTTGCGATCCGCCTTGCTACAGTGCCATACATTGCGATCCACTTTGCTACAGTGCCGTACCTTGCGATCTGCCTTGGCACAATCCCGTACCTTCCGATCCACCTTGCTAAAGTAGTGCTCAACCTTGCTACAGTCCCGCACTTTGCGATCCACCTTGAGACAGTACCCTACCTTGCGATCCGCCTAGCTACAGTGCCATACCTTGCGATCCTTGACGACATCTCTGCGACGTCGGTCATACAGCAGTCTGCCGCTGCCGCCCGCTCGCACAGTGCCGGCCACGCGTCGCCGCTGAACAGTAGTGCGTAGCCAGAGTCGGAGCAAGCCAAGTATCGCGATATTGTGTTCGGACCTAAAGGTAAACAAACATTTTGTTAAATAATTCCACGTCAAAAACGTAAGTCACCGACTTCAATCCCAAAAAGAAAATTTTTTCGAGAGTTTCCCTCAATTTCTTCAGGATTCCACCATCAGATCCTGGTTTCCTTAGCATGGGACCATCCTTGGGATACTCCCTTTCCAACAAAAAAAGAATAATTAAAATCGGTTCATAAACGACGAAGTTATCCGCGGACATACATTAAAAAAATATATATACAGTCGAATTGAGAAACCTCCTCCTTTTTTGAAGTCGGTTAAAAAATATGTAAGATTGAGGGTACATTGTGCATTTTTGGGGGTCTGCCTACAGCAGCCGTATTCTACACCATTCGATTCGAAACCAACGAACGGAGAATCTCAGTGCATCCCTCTCTTGCGGTATTTAGATGACAGTAAAGGGTATAGTCTTGTCGTATATCGGATTTTAGTCGAATGATGTAGAATACTGGTGCTGATCTCGTGTGTTCATGCTTTCTTTCCCGTTCCCGCCTTGTCGCTCATACCTAAGGCAAAGTACAGCGGTTTCGGCCAAACTATAGATAAGACTTTATACAAGACAGTGTAACTAAAACATATGAAGTGACTTCAAGTTAGCAATACTTTAGGGAGTTCCCCGAGGAACCTATGTATTCTCAAAAAAAAATTGTCTTTCCACACAAAAGGGAATCAGATGCTCGCACACGTCGTATGGACAGGCGAACATTTTTTTTTTTTAAAACAAGACTTTCCTCGTTTAAAAAAAAAACTTTTTTTAAAAAAAACGGGAAAGTTGTTTAATTTCGTAGGCCGATTCACATCTTTAACTTTTGATTTACTAATTTATTAAAGTCATTCAAAATGATTAATCAAGAAAAGTAACGTATAAACGAAAAATGGACCTTGTGCCAATGCGTATATAGGGTTATTTCTATGGGAGGCCTGGCGAAAATTATGAAATTACTCTAGCTTAACACGCTGTGTATTCAAAAGTAACTAACACTGTATTAGTATATATTAATGAGTAAATTTGTAGATTTCTCGGCTGTTTTTTGTGTGAAGTTATATTTTGGCGTCAATCATAGGATTTCAAAATGGTAGCCCAACTTTTGGGGTGGCGCAGCCCACCCGCCCCCTTTATTTATTTATTTTTATTTTATTTATTTAGGACAACAAACAATTGTACAAAAGATTAATACATACAAAGGTTTACATACATGTTTAGGTATTTGTACAATCAGCACCGTTATCTACAGATTATAATAAGTATGTACGAGTAAGTATACATAGTTTGAAGAGATCAGCGTAATAATAAACCAAGTATAAAACTAGACTTAACTATTTAGAACTAGAGCTAAATGTTCACATGCATGTGTATAATGTAACTATTGTGTATGTGTATATGTAGTGTAGTGTAGTGTGTGTGTGTATTGATAAATGTTTTGTAAATGTTTTGCCGAAAGAAGTGTGCCTTGCTTAGCCCTACGACGGGAGGTCTTGGGATCGGAATAAAAATGCCACTAAGCAAGGCACAATCAGTTATAAACAAAATAAACGAGTTATAAACAAACAAGTAAGATCTGCTTTTATTGTTGAAGGATCTCGAGAGCTTTGCTTTTGAATGAGTTTTTAGAGAATGCGAAAAGGTCCGTTCGTGTAGGTGCTCATTTATACGCCTTTGCTCGTACAACTCACCGTAAGGTACGATATAGAAGCGCACGGGCGGCGCGTCGTGCGGGCGGCGCGCGCCCAGCTCGGCGTGCGCGCGCAGGCTGGCGGCGGCCGCCGTGTCGCCGCCGCAGATGGCCACGCGGACGCACGAGCGGCGCCCGCTCCTGTAATAAATCAACTGTTAGTAATTCTAGCTAAAAGAAAAACAGAATACACATAATGAAACAATAGCTGGATTGGAAGTAAAAGATAAAACCGGCCAAGTGCGAGTCGTACTCTATAAAAACCATTGTCTCTATAAAAGAGGCAAAAAAATCACGTTTGTTGTATGGGAGCCCCTTTAAATATTTAATTTATTCTACTTTTTAGTATTTGTTGTTATAGCAGCATTTCAACTGTCTAACTATCACGGTTCATGAGATACAGCCTCGGACAGACTTTCTACAAAAACGAGCAAAAAAAATCACCGTTTTTGTATGGGAGCCCCCTTAGATATTTATTTTATTCTGGTTTTTAGTATTTGTTGTTATAGGGCCAATAAAAATAAATCATCTGCGAAAATTTCAACTGTCTAACTATCACGGTTCATGAGATACAGCCTGGTGACAGACGGACGGACGGACGGACAGCGGAGCCTTAGTAATAGGGTCCCGTTTTTTCCTTTTGGGTACAACTCTAAAAAAAGCCCATTTATTCCAGACGCACCGCGGGGTACCAACCCATACCTTGTCGAAATTCGTCGAATCTGTACTGAGCGCTTCTATTCATCAATGGATTTCTCTGCCTGCGTCTGTATTTCTGGGCTCATATAACCAAGGTCTCTTTTAAGTTCGAGTGAATAGGCATCTTCTGGGTGAGCTTGCTACATCCTCGACCTCATCTTTGCCCCTGGGCTAGATTGTGGTCAAGAGCAAACCCATTCGTTATACTTAAAGCTTACAGCTTATTAGTATTGTTATAAAGCGTCTGTAGTAATGAACTGACATCAGGATTGTTGTAAAACACGACAACAGATGGCGTTGAAACAAACTTACAACTTATCAGTATTATTATAAAGCGTCTGCAGTAACGGATTGACATCACGATTGTTGAAAAACACGACAACAGATGGCGTTGAAACAAACTTACAACTTATTAGTTTATTATAAAGCGTCTGCAGTAACGGATTGGCATCAGGATTGTTGAAAAAACACGACAACAGATGGCGTTGTAATAAACTAACACTTTATTAGCATTATTGTAAAGAGCTTGTAGTAGTGGTCTTGCGTCAGGGGCATGAGGCAATGGCACCACACGGTACACGATTGTTGAAAGAACACAATACAGGACCCCCATTCTGTAACTTAAGTTGTGTGTCGATGGAATGGAGGCCATTTTATCTGTTCAGGAGGCGAAATTAAGAACTATTTAATTTTCATATACTTGCTGACAACCACCCCGACCAGCAGCGCCACCGCTAACCGAACGTAAAGTTACAAACTACCTAGCAACTAAATATTCAGTTGGCGGTGGTGCCACCAGTCAAAGCAACCGTCATTAGATGTATGAAATTTAGATATGTAGTTCTCAATTTCGCCACCCGAACGGATAAAATGGGGACCATTCCATCGACACACAAGTTACAGAATCGGGGCCAGATGGCGTTGTAATAAACTTACAGCTTATTGGTATTATTGTAAAGAGCTTGCAGTAGTGGTCTTGCATCAGGAGCATGAGGCGATGGCACCACGACGCAGGGGATGCCAAGTGCATGGAAGGCGCTGGCCGCGGCCCCGGCCGGAGCCACCGCGATACACTCCGGGACTTGGAGGTCATCTCCGAGGAGACGGGATATCTGCTCCATCATTGTGCGTCGGGGCTGAAAGATAAAAAATCGTGAAGGACATTTATAGAGTAAAAGACGCCTCAACTTGGGACGTCGAGCTGCGGCGCCCTGTGTGTGATGTGATTAAAGCAATAGGTTTGGAATCGATCGATGAGGTTAAACAACGTACACGAGGCGGTACCGTTTCGTAATTCATTGTAAGTTTCCGTTTTAGAAACCGAGTTTCGTGCAAGGGAAAAAATATTCTTAGTAAGTAGTATCGTACGAAGTCGAATTTTTCTTCTACCGTAACCAGTTAGGAACCTACGGTTTTGTACGCGGCCGAAGGGGAGTAACCATAGTGACTCTTGAGACCAGAGATTGTGTTAAAAATACTGGCAGCTGTAATAGAAACACCCTGTCACATTTAAAAATATAATAATAAATGAAGACACTCTTTCGATGTCATCCTGAAAAAATACACAATTGTTTTATTTATAAACAAATTAAATTCAGTGATTGTATAAGTACTTGACTACAGCCACACTAAAAGAAGAAGACCAATGGACCTAAATTCTAGGATACATTTTGGAATAAGTAAAAAATAAATAAAATAATTACCTCCAGGGTGGTAGGACTCTGTGCTGGAAGATCGTGGGCCGACAGCGGGCGATCGGCGGCGATGACGAGAGAGTTCTTCTTACGCCCCATGGCGCCAGGAGTCAGGTTTCCACCGCTAGTGGCGCTACGGAACAGCCGAGACCTTTTGTCTTCCTGAAAATGGTTGGAAATGGCTTAAGGCGCTGTTTATACATAAGCTACGTGGCGCGGTAAAAGCAACGTAAAATGAATCTTAATAACTACGGAGCAAATGTTTTTTTCGTCCGGCGTTCCGTCTTCAGGCGACGAACGTCACTTCGTTCTTCTGTATTCGGAAAAAAAAACCTTTGCTCCGTAGCTATAAAGATTAATATTAATCGCCGCGCCGTTGATTTTTTCGCCTGTCACTTACGTCGATGACTAAATGGATTGGGATAACTTTCGAAGCTGTAATAATATTACAATCACTATTGCATTCAGTGCCACGTTGAGTACCACTCTCAGTCTGTTTATAACGTACGTAGATGAGTTTATTTCTGGTGTTCTTACCTTAATGACATTACATCGTGAGCTTGATTCAGACGTTCTAGCAACAGGAGCATCAGCTGTTATATCACCAGGACTGCAGCCTTCAATATCACGTTGTTTGCCAAACTCCACGCTGGACTGGGATTGAAAGAAAAACTTAGAATGTGCCGGCTGCCAACTCTTCCCAGATATACTGTAGTGTTGTGGGATGGTTTTGATGTACCGTGGGCGAAAGGTTGACAACCTACCGCCACTATACTTATGTTTCATCTGATAAACCCCAGATTTTAAGTATGTCAGATGTGGCGTCATGTGTCTCCAAAATCACAAGATACTCTACCTACCCCGATAGGGATTATAGGCGTGAATGTCTGGTTGGCAGCCTTAAAACTGTTTCGCTGTCAGCAAGTTGCTTGATTTGATGACTGTTTTTCTTACCTTGATTTCACGGTTAAAATTATTTGTTTCTCTGTTATTTTTTTCCTATGTGGATGAAATCTTAACTGTTGTTTTTACCTTAATGTCATTAGGTGGTGAGCTCGACACCGACGCTCCAGAAACTGGTGCATCAGCTGTTATATCTCCATCACTGTTGCCTTCGCTGCCGCGTTCATCTCCCACTGACCCTCGGATTGCTTCTGCATCTATATTATCAAATGATTCTATCAGTTTATGTACTTAGATGATTTTGACAGATAGCCCTTGTGGAGATTTCAAATTTTACACACTACAGAGCATCAGATGTTGACCTTGACGTCACCCGTAGTTCGATTTTTGTAGTGTTGTTATAAAACTGGATGTACTGTTTTGTGTACATAGAAAACAATGTTTTCATTTAGATACTAAGTTGAAATTTTACAGTAGCATTGTCCTATAAAGCCAGATTTTCATTCCATTTAAATATAGTTAAAAATTATGAGGAATTGATACATGCTTTATCATTTTGTATTCTGTTTGGTTTTGATTGTCAAAATCACAAGTGTTATTGTTATCATGAACCATTCTGATGCAAGAAGGCATAGTCAAACGTGCTGGAGTGATATAGGAAACGTAAACTTGCTTTTTAGTAGATAAAATTGATCCAGAACTAAAAATAGATTAAGATAAAAACGAAGCTGAATGACAGTAGTGAGATAAAAAAAAAAACAAGACAGACACAAAGCTTGCTAGAGTTAAAGAGAAGAAGAGATCATGAGGAACAAAGAAAAAATAAAAAAGTTGAAGAAGAATGTTCATCATAATCTCGTTTGTTAGTAATATGTTAGTTTCATTGCTTTGGAAAAAAATAATCAAAAGATCGCAAAACGCATATCATGCTTCGAAAAAAAAGTCGTATTCAAAAAAACTGGGGTCTTACAACAAAATACTATACAATTTCAATGTCTAATTTCCTGTTTACTGACATTTAATTAACTAAAGCCCAGATAATTGATGACTAACTAATCATAGCAGTTACCTACTAGTGACCAACGAAAGTTAATCATTTAAAAAAACACTGGTTAGACATCAGTATAATGGCGTCATAGTATTTTGTGACAAGACTGTCTTAACGTTTTTTTTTCATCAAAATAGGGCTCATCAAAAACACAAAGTACTAACGCCATCTATGATTAGGTTTCGGAACGTATTCAATCAAATCACAAGTCAAAACTAGCAATGAAACTCCCACATCACCTGTCTCGTTCTCTTCAGTTACCTGTGAGCGGGACGGCGATGACTTGCCGTTCCCTCGCGGCGGACAGCTCGGTCGCGGTCGAGAGGCTCGCGTGCCGCACCACTGCGCATGCGTTACTTATGCTCATGTGTGTTAGAGGTCGACTTATGTGGGGATGTGTGAGGGATGATCTGGTTAAAGCTAGACCAAACAGGCATTTTCTGGGACACGTTGATTAAGATTTGGGATCAAGGAATAAGCCATCAATAATAATAGATACAGTACTCTCGTTTAGTTAACTTAATACGGCTACAGACAAAAAAATCCGATTTATTAATAGGAAAACATGAATAAGGACACAATAGACTGATTTTAGGTAATAAATTAATAGATTGAACAAATGGCATTGGACACGAACAATTTACATTGGCATTAACCATTTTTTTATACACAGCATTAAAAGAATTATAGATAAATAAACGACTGCAGTCAACAATCGGCAAAGGCAAGAGAAACAATCTATATTGATCCATTTCAAAATGGAAGCACAAAAAGTCAATAGTGCGTTCTCATAAGACGTACAGCGCCCTCTTTTGAGTGACAAGCGGCGTGCTAACGTCACCACAGATAAAACACTATCGCGTAGTTTCAGAAAAGGTCATTAAATTTAAAGTTTCTTTATGCCATCCTTGCTTACATCAACAAGACGAACAGTATGACATTTAAAGTGAAATTAACTTTAATGGACGTTTGTGCAACTGGATGTAAGAAGTTTAGGAAATAAGGAATGATTAATAATATGGACAAAGATGTAAGTGATTTACCCACACATATAAACATGGATGTATTTGTCGACCTCACACACACATGCACTACTACACTATGCACACAGCGAAAACAAAAAACACAAAAAATTAAAGATGTATGTTTGTTATACCATTATACAATTATACATATAATGCTTTTCAGTATGTATGTATATGCAAAACAAAAGTTAAGCTCACACAATGCAAGTAGAGTTTCAGCCTTTTAACTCGATGCTCGGGCATTTTTTTAAAATATATTTTATTGCTCAAATAATTTGCTAATAAATACATTTCATGTTCCTTTGCTCCTGGTCTATGGTTTTGCATATTAGTCAAAAAGTGTCTTAAGTTTAATGGTCAATGGTCACCATATTACTTTTCGATTGGGCCTTCATAATTAAAAACCAAAAAACTAACGATTACACTTTTTGAAAAACGGTGTTGTTTTTATTCCTTAAGCCTTTCATAATGTTGAACTTATCGAAATGGTAAATTCTTTAAGTTTTTAATCGCGAAAGGTTGAATTGTAGAACAAATGTTGAAACGAAAGAAAAAACCAGTAAGTACAGAAGAAGTACTACGAACTTGTTTTTAAAGTTACGTTGCAGAATTAACACGGTAACATGTTACAGTAACATGTTGTAACCTATTCCCTAGTAGGATGAATATTGTTTCTTTAATTGATGGTCACTAAATTAAGAGTTTCAAAAATAACAGATTGGGTCTTTTACATTTCAAATGTCAAAGGTAAAATATTTTCCAATGTAAAATTATAGACCAGGAGCGCATTCAAATTATACCACCGAGCATGTAACCAATAGATGTACAATCTAGGGCAATCAGGTTCTCACAACAACTCAGTAATTTTGCACATACGTCATTTGTAAGGCAGCGTGCGGGCACGCTACTGGTTCCATCTCTCTTTCTATCTCTCTCTCTCTTCCAAGCAATAAGACATGTCCCTCTTACCTCAGCTATTGGCAAGAATTTGTTTAACTTTATGTTTCTCCCCCCAGACAATGGTGCATATCATGTCATGCGCAGCGAGACCGACCGCCTGTACTCGTGAAGACATGTACAATGCCACGAATAGCGCTGAGCGCGTACCTAAGTACTGGTCTAGTAATTTTGAAATTTAGCCATATGACCGACTCGATAAGAAGAAGAAGTGTATAACTAATTTCCGTTAAATGCACCTCTAGTGGTAACGTGCTTGGTAAACTATGCAAACTAAACAGACACACGTGAAACTAAATACGTACCATTAGGATGCCGGTGGTGGTCCTGATTGGCTAAGCTTCGGGAGCTGCTGAAAAATGGCCGCAGTGAAGGCTTCGGTGTAGATCCAATGCTGATAGTGTCCATCTGATCCGGCCCTGAGTCTTCACCTTCGCCACATGATAACGATTCTAACTCCTAGATATTAAAGTTCAAAATTAGTATTTTGTTGCATAAAAATATTAGGTGACAGCTGTTTAGTAAGCAGTTTAGCCGAAAATCTATCGCAGTCGCATGAATTAGAAGCTGCTTATCAAAAATACTTTTTAGTTTTTCAGTAGAATTGACCTGAAGGTTTGGTCAAGTTGTCTCAAAATTTAAATATTCTTCTTATTTTCACAGGAGAGATATGACAAAAATGTAAAAAGTAAATAACTCGATAAAATAAACCAATATGATACGGATGATAGATAAATAATTGATTGCATACTCCTTGCTTGGAAAGCATCGGCGAATAATTTATGACATTTTACAATTTTTTATTCTAGACATCTAATTAACGTGACATTAATTTGAAAATGTAAAATTTATTTATTAATCTTGATTTAAGCAATTTCATTCGCATGCTGATTTTACATAGCAAAATATGAGTGTACTGACATTTTCTATTCTAATATCTATTTATACCGTGTTTAAAGTGAATATTTTATTGATTGGATGAAAAGAATTAAAAAAAAAAACTAACCTGGAAGAGCTCGTCAATATCCCGCTGCGCATGATGCGTGTCCCTCGCTGCTCCTCTTTCAGACAACTCTTCGGGCACCCTGAACCTGCGCAGCAACGCCGCGAACTTCTGCTTCAGGTTGCGTTGCTAGAACATATCATAGTAACACGTTAACATTACATTTTGTTGTAACATGTTACTGTAACGTGTTATTGTAACATGTCATCGCAACATGCTATTGTAACACGTCAATTTTATCCAACTTTCATGTTCTAGATAAGGGTAGGTCATGAGGAAAAATTACACCAAGGTTCTGACTCCATTCCATTCCAAACCAACCGTCCCATAGTAACTAAATAAAAACTTTACATTAAATTGATTATAATTTAAACGCAATGATACAACATATTTTGTATAGCTTAGAAAAATTTGGTGAAATGGTCCCAAATAAGTGGACTGATCACCCGTCTGTGCCTGATGGGGGTCCCCTCCATAGATAGCAGAGAAAATCGTGGTTACAGAATTGCTTGACATCCATATGTATGACAGTTAGTTTGAAAGGGATTTTTTTTCAAGAAACACATATCCATTTTATAGGTAGAGTGTGAAACGCATTGACAGGGAATGCTGAAACACCACGTGCAAAATTCAAAGTGGATAGACTTTAGATGCTTAGGAATCAAGGAAAAGACACGCTTGAAACATTTTCATAGAAATTTGCACATTCAAAACAAATCTTCACTAAACCAGAATTTCTTATCTTAACTAGGTAGATAGATCCAATTGTTTATTCTCTAATAATGATAATAGTCAAAAACATTCATAATTCACATTTTCGGCTTCCTCAATTTAAAACCAGTCACAACACATTTAAAAAACAGGTTCCTATGGCACTGAATTCTTCTTTAAAAATCGTTATGGGGAGATTCACGGCCTAAGTTTCTCTAGAACAATATTTTATTTTTTTATAACTTTCGTTCTAATATATATATAAAAAACCCTACCTCCATGAAGCCTCCGCTCACGTAACTATATAAAAAATCCGCTGCATATATCTAATCTAGATGATAAGATTACTAGGCTACCAAACATAAATATTGTCACTGGAGATAACATTTTTGCACGCTAATTAATAATATCTCTCCTTCTGTCTTTAGATAATCTTCATGACGCCAATTTCTAGTCTGCGCCTTTTCATAAGTTAATATATGTGAGTACGCAAAAAGGGACCTTAAGGGAAAATAATTGATTTCGAGTAAATTACGTATTAAGTATTGAGTCGAAATGAGTTTCGTCTCTGCCTCGGCTCACAAAAAAAAACTACGGTAGCTAAAAATATTCTGATTAGACCAAAACAAAGCTCAACGACCACAGAGATAAAATTATTTAAAAAAAGCGTTTGCAATCCCTTCAGGTCCCTTTTTGCGTAACCACTCACTCTCGCGGTTATTTTCACTAGTTTTAAATATATTATAAGTTGTTCTTACCTACGGTCAAAATCACACAAAAACGAAAGAAAAACGAACAAGGATCTTAACCCGTTACAATATGTTTAAAACATCGACCACACGTTTAAAACCAGTAAGTTAGATTGAGTCGCTGAGATATATCAAATTATATTTTTTTATTTTATTGATGTAGGTTACCTGGGAAAAGTTAATGAGTTGCATGGGGGGCTTTACGACCCAAAAGATTCGCCTAATTAATCTAAAATAATTCCAAATTATGTGGACCTAAAGCTCTTTCTTTTAATACAAACTTTATCGGCGAATGTACGATTACCTGATCAAAATTGTGAGTAAAACCATTCTAATGTAAACACCGTACTACTATATTGACCTACAGAGAACTACAGTATAGGTAGATAACTCCTAAAATACTTTCTTCTAAAAAAAAATAACATAGGTACCAGGAAAGAAACAAAAGAAAAACCATTAAAAATAATAAGTTACTAAAACATACACACTACAATAATTTCTACAATAGCACAAACTAGCCGAAAAAACACATAGAAAATAAAAAAGTAGCATAGCACAAGCAAGCAAAGATGAGTTTTAGGTTTCCAGTTAAACAATCCACATACCCAGTCGAAACACCAAACAGTGTAAGTCCAAATACATTTTACAAGTTCTTTGTTCAGTATGGGAATAGAAACTTTTGTTACCGAGGCATATATTATAATTAATAATATAATTCTATGATTTTCTAGACTAACAATATTCAGAGGAAAAGATTTTATTGTTTGTTTGTTTGCATTGAATAGGCTCCAAACTACTGGACCGAATTAAAAAAAAAATCACCATTAGAATGCTATATTATCCTTGAGTAAGGTAGGCTACATAATTTTCCCGAATTCCCTCGAAAACGAAGTCCCGGGCGGAAAGCTAGTATTTCATAAACTGATGCATAAAATAGCACCCATCGCTGGTATTAGGGCCAGAATTGTAGTTATAATTAATAACATTCTGACCGCACTTTTTTTGAAATACAAAACAAATTTTATTACTAATGGAATTACAAAGATATCACGTTTAAAAACAACTGCTCAAAATCTGCTTCAGTTCATGTAGTTATGATCTATTAAACAATTAAGTAGAGTAGCTTACCGGCAAATTATAACAGCCTGTGTTAAGTTGTCAATGCTTTAATAAATTCGTTGTCGACGTATTTTTGTTATTAGAACCTTTTTTATTTATACCATTAAAGTACTAACATATTGAATTTTTCATAAAGTTTAATTTTTTTTTAATCAATATGATTTCCACAAGCAAATCTAGCCTCTATTCCCATACGTGAAGGTACAAAACGCGGCTCACCGCGAGCTTGCCACGACTGCCTTTGCGTTTGGTAGCTTGTTCCAGCTCGCTATCGCTGTCCCTTTCTGCCTTGGAGCGAATATAGCTCTGTCTGTTGCGCTCTCTCTCTCGCTCGCGTTCCACGTAACTCAGGTCGCGAGATCGTGATAGCTGCGTGCAAAACGTGGGCTTAGGCCAAGCTTTGTGGTTTGAAATTTCAAACTGTTGTTTACGGTTATGATTAATGAGAAGCTGAGACCACACCCGCAAACTAAACTCTGTTTAATATAATATTGACATTAGTTTATATCTTCTGACTTATATATAATTATACATAAGGCGCTGTTCATACACAAGCGACGGTCAAAGCAACGTAAAATGAATCTTAATGGCTATGGAGCAAAGGTCTTTTTTCGTCCGTAGCTCTGTCTACAGGTGGCGGATGTCTCTTCGTGCTTCTATTTTCGGAAAAAAAATCTTTTCTCAGTAGCTTTTAAGATTCATTTTACGTTGTTTTGATTGCCGCGCCATATCGCTTGTGTATAATAGACAGCGCGTAAATGGCGATGGTAATCAGTCAAGCACCGTAAACCTCATTTTCACTGATATGCAGAATGTCGCAACTCAATATTTAGAAAATTTTACATGATTTGACATTAAAATAACACGTCAGCATGACGAAAATTAAATGTAATAAAATTATATATTTTTTTTAAAAAAAACAAGAAAAGAATTTTGTTACATTTGGTTAGTTTAGTTTGCGGTGCGGTCTATGCTAAAGCATTAAACAAAATTAGTGAGTTGAACTTATCAACCAACATAACTAGACCCGAGACAGAAGCTTTCCTGAATAAAATAAAATCTATGGCAATCACGTCTTGCATCTTATTATAATGGTGGTATTACAAATCGGTTTATTTACAAATGACACTTTATCAAAACCTGTTCAGGGTACCTACCACGATCGTTTAAAAGCATTTCTGTTTAGGATCCAACTTTAACCTGCTTCGCAATTGGAATTTTTTTTAAAATGGTACCATGATGGCGCTGCTTTTGAACTGCTCGGTTGTCTATGGTCCATTTTAAATGTCTACATAAATTGTCGCTGGTCTGCCTTTGAATCGCAACAGCGTTAAAATTGAATCGCTTATAAGCCATCATGGTACGAATAAGCGTTGCAGACTTGTTCAGGTTCTAAATTGGATCGCCCTAAGCGATCATGGTAAACCTCCTGATATTAAAGATAAGCAACTACAAATAAAAAAAACCCTGTAAGCTTTCTTTATTAATAGGTCAGTCCGCCAATTAGGACTTTTCTTTATAAAAATATTAGAGTAAAATTGTAAATAAAAGTAATTTATTTATACAGCACAGAATACTCAAAAAAATTAAGCTTTCATTTCGATGAAAAATTACCTAAACTCTTCCTTTCTTTCACAATTTCTTTCATTAAAAAAAAGGATAATTTATTATTACCTATTTATAAAAACACCAACAGTAATGGTATACAAATTAAATCACAGTTTACGTACATGTAGGTTATCTATCAAAAAAGCATGTACCTTGGTATAAGACAGGTCTGACTTGTTAAACTGCAGCTGTCGTCTTCGTCGAGCTGGGGCGCCGTACGTCATCTCATCGGCTTCCTCCACCGAGCTGAACTCTCCTTCTTCCTCCTCGTCGGAGTAGCCTCGTTCTGGAGTAACAGATCATGATCAGTCAGCACTCATTTTGAATGGGGAAGGGGACAGTTTTTTTTATATAATTTTATCTATTCAAGTTGAGGTCTAAGGATTAAGAAACAGCTGTCAGATTTTTTTTAGTAATTTTTTTTATCATTTTTAAAGTTAATTGTCATGCCCACGTCATGCCTGCTCGCTTTTTACTTAACCGCTGACATCAACGAAACATACAGGCAGAAAATCGCGGTTGGACATCTAGTGATACTTGCCACGTATCAGATTCCATCCTCGACGTGTTTTTAATAGTAAGCTGGGCTACGAACGCTTGGGACTTACAAATGTTAAGCAGGACTTACCAGTAATAAGCAGGACTTACCATTAATCAGCAGGCATTTCCAGTAGTAAGCAGGACTCACCAATAATAAGTAGGCCTTACCAGTTAAAAGCAGGATTTACCAGTAGTAAGCAGGACTCACCAATAATAAGTAGGCCTTACCAGTAACAAGCAGGACTCACCAATAATAAGTAGGCCTTACCAGTTAAAAGCAGGATTTACCAGTAGTAAGCAGGACTCACCAATAATAAGTTGGCCTTACCAGTAACAAGCAGGACTCACCAATAATAAGTAGGCCTTACCAGTTAAAAGCAGGATTTACCAGTAGTAAGCAGGACTCACCAATAATAAGTAGGCCTTACCAGTAACAAGCAGGACTCACCAATAATAAGTAGGCCTTACCATTTATAAGCAGGACTCACAAATTATAAGCAAGCCTTACAGTAACAAGCAGGACTTGCCAATAATAATGTGGCGGCAGGTTTGGTAGAGTGGTAGTGGCGCTGCCTCTTGATCGACGGGTCCGAATCCCAGTTGGGGCAATGTTTGTGTAAAAAGCAGATGTTTGTTATCGGAACATGGGTGTTTGTGTCTGTCTTTATGTATGTTCCAAGGGACCCACGACACAAACCTTAGTGAGCCTGTGTGTAGCGTTTAAAAAATGAGCAAGACTTACCAGTAATAAGCAGAGTGTTGTTGTTCTTAGTGTCGTGGTCCACCGGCGTGGAGGCCAGGCCGGTGATGGTGAGCCTGGCCACCGGCTGCCCCGCCGCCGCACCACCCTTGCCTCCCACGCCAGTTAGCTCCAGTTCCATATCCATTGACTTTTGCAGCACCTGGAATCAATGCAGACATTGCTTATTTACTTACTACACAGGGTGTAATAGACAGCTTAGCAAAAATTTAAATTCGGAATCACTCTGAATTTTTAAAAGTTTTTTAATTTTCTGCTTTAAAATTACATTATTTATTAGAATACACTTCATTTTGAAAAAAAAAGAAAAATAATAGCGTAAATCTTTCTGATCGGGCAGCTAATGCCTAAGTCTATGTAGCAAAATGTCCAACAATGCGAAATGTGGAGTTGTATTGTATGCCTAACTAGCTGATGCCGGCAACTTTGTTTGCGTGTTAATTTTTTCTTTTGAACAGATTACACTTGATTTAGTTTAAGATTTAGATTTTTACATACAAAAGTTTTTTCCCGCTAACTCCCGTTTCCGTGGGAATTTTGCAATATCCTGTTGCAACTAAGCTTTAAGTTTACTAAGGTACCTGCATGCCAAATTTCAAGCGTCTAACTTAAGCGGTTTAGATTTTTCATACAAAAGGATTTTCCCGCTAATTCCCGTTCCCGTGGGAATTTCGGGAATTCCTTTCTTAGTGCACCTCTACGGTACCTAAGCTACGTCCCTTCCAAATTTCAAGTGCCTACGTTTAGCCGTTTAGGCTGTGCGTTGATATGTCAGTCAGTCAGTCAGTTTCTCCTTTTATAATATAAAAGGAGAAACGATTAGCGAATCAACCATGTAACAACACGATTCAGTAAATCGTCAGTAACTAAAAATGCCTGAAAATAGGAACAATAACTCTAAAATTAAATAAAATTGATTATTTCGCGTTTGGATGCTATAAAAAGATAGACATGAATCATCAATTCCACAGTAACGTTTCACTTGTAATTGGTGTGACCACAATTACTCAGTCGTCCGGCCCGGCCGGACAATTAGTGAATCAGTCGATTACTAAGTCTAACGCCAGTTTCCTGCTAATCAACTACACGCTACGAATTCAGATTGCTAAGTTGTTAGGAGCTTTTAGTCTCTCATGAATTCACGACAGGTTTTGTAAAGCATTTATTATTAACTAGCTTTCCGCCCGCGGCTCCGCCCGCGTGGACTTCAGGTTATTTATATCGTGCCCAACTGTGGGATAAAATGTAGCCTATGTCCTTTCCCAGGCTCTAATCTATATTTGTATCAAATTTCATCAAAATCGGTTCAGTAGTTTAGGCGTGAAAGACGGACAGACAGACAGACATAGTTATGGATTTTTGATTAAAATACTCAGACATTGGAAAAATAACAATTGTGGACGCTATTTTTCAAAGAATTAATTTAATTTACTATTTATCAAAATCAGTTATTTATCAATACGCTTCCTTCGCTGGCAACTAAGTGAAAGGTAAAAAAAAAAATTTTTCAAAAATATAACACTATAACAGAAACTATAAAATCTACAAATT
The DNA here is from genome assembly GCA_949987775.1 of Aproaerema taeniolella. Classification (NCBI taxonomy): domain Eukaryota; kingdom Metazoa; phylum Arthropoda; class Insecta; order Lepidoptera; family Gelechiidae; genus Aproaerema; species Aproaerema taeniolella. The sequence continues at coordinate 14,379,507 of OX465262.1, forward strand.
AAATGGTAAAACCATTCTTAATTCCTTACTAATATTATAAACGCGAAAGTTTGTATGTATGGATGTATGGGTGTTTGTTCCTCTTTCACGCTCAAAAGGCTGGACCAATTTTAATAAAAACTGGTATGGAGGTAGCTGACACCCTGGATTAACACATAGGCTACATAATTTTCCAAAATTCACACGGGAACGAAGTCCCGGGCGGAAAGCTAGTACAGTATAAGTAACTATGAAACTAACTTATCATAACTGTTAAGAATAATAAAATCGTTGAAGTCCCAGCCTGGGGTTTTGTAATATTTAAAACATTTTTTAAATATTACAAAACCCCAGGCTGGGACATTTTTAGTCACAAACACAAAATAACTATTTCCTTCCTCATCCTCAATAAAAGGACCTTCTCAATTTCAATAATCTTTTTTGGTTCGAGAGCGTCCCATGATTTTATATTTGGTTGCTAATCTAGTAATATTACCTTAATGATCGTTATTGGTAATCAACCAAGTATTGTTGATTATTTTTCAGAACGCATGAAAAATTATACAGATTGGCATTGGCACAAAACACAGAAGGGATCTTCGTCGGTCGTCGTAATACCACAATTACTTAGTTGTTTTGAGGATATCATACCTATATGATCTCTTCAAACTATCTAACTGTAGTAATAATTCAATTAATTATAGGGGCCTTTACGGCCGCTCAAAAATTGCCATAGCGGACGGTATTTCACGTCCACACGGCGGGGTATTGGTAAAGTTTTCAACTAGCAATAATCGCACCTCGGATAAACCTCATTGGTTACGATATTGCCTCTGCGCAAAGTTAACTAAACGGAACGCTTCATTCTCCTTACTGTTTCCGTGTAACATAACGATACCGCGTTTTAGAATACTGGTAGCTCCACCTAGCGGCGCTCAGAGGGAACTAACCGGAGACCAGGTGGCGCTCCGTTCGCCTTGTAGTACACATCTTTAGGGGTGTTATGATTCCAGTGAGAAAATATATTAAGGTCAGTATTTATAATAATACTAGCTGATTCCCGCAACTTCGTTTGCGTGTTAATTTTTTTTGTACAGAGTACACAGATTGAAAACATCTATCTTAAGTGATTTAGATTTTTACATACAAAAGTTTTTTCCCGGTAACTCCCGTTCCCGTGGGAATTTTGCAATATCCTGTTGCAACTAAGCTTTAAGTTTACTAAGGTACCTGTATACCAAATTTCAAGCGTCTAACTTAAGCGGTTATGATTTTTCATACAAAAGGATTTTCCCGCTAATTCCCGTTCCCGTGGGAATTTCGGGAATTCCTTTCTTAGTGCACCTCTACGGTACCTAAGCTACGTCCCTTCCAAATTTCAAGTGCCTACGTTTAGCCGTTTAGGCTGTGCGTTGATATGTCAGTCAGTCAGTCAGTTTCTCCTTTTATATATTTAGAAGAACTTATTTAGAAGCTGGTTTTGAACACAGTCCTGATAAATTGGGAACACTAGTAGATTATCAACGCTTCGAAGCGGGATTCGGAAACTCTGAGGAGTTTTGCTTTTTCTGGAATTTGGGATGGAAAATAAGATTTTAAAAATAGTGTTTTCAACGAAGTGTTTTAGAAGCTGGTTTTGAACACAGTCCTGATAAATTGGGAACACTAGTAGATTATCAACGCTTCGAAGTGGGATTCGGAAACTCTGAGGAGTTTTGCTTTTTCTGGAATTTGGGATGGAAAATAAGATTTTAAAAATAGTGTTTTCAACGAAGTGTTTTAGAAGCTGGTTTTGAACACAGTCCTGATAAATTGGGAACACTAGTAGATTATCAACGCTTCGAAGCGGGATTCGGAAACTCTGAGGAGTTTTGCTTTTTCTGGAATTTGGGATGGAAAATAAGATTTTAAAAATAGTGTTTTCAACGAGAAATATGCGAGCGGTCCACCAACCTAAATCCCCTTCGTGTTTCGATCGGCCTGTGCCTCGGTGTGGACGTTTATATGGGTATCAGCCATATAAAAACATTGATATTAAATTTATCATTTTGTCAGTTGGTGCGTGATTGATATAACTTAATTTGATTGATTGATGTGTATTTTTAGTAAAATTCATTTTAATCATGTTTTGTCAGTCACCTACTAGATTATTTAATTAATAAAAAAATTGAAAAATGATTACCTGATCCATTCTGATAACACCCTCCGCCAGAGTCTTATATCCTAGGATGGTGCGGTTTTTGTACTTCTTGCGTCTTTGTAGCATAATTTGTAGCCTGAAATAGAGAAAAAATAATTATGTTCAGTTCATTTAGTAATTACTCAACATTTTTTTAATATCAAGCAAGATTAACCTATCTCTTCCATTTTGGGGATAGTAGTATAAGACTAAGACGGACGGAACCTTAAATTTTATTTGGCTAGTGAAACATTAGGAGGTAATTCTCCCCATAACCAAGGAATTTGCTTGTAAACTAACTATTAATCATGCTGTGTATACACTCTTAGGGTTATAGCCTAGCTTAGATACTTGTGTACTAGATTGTAACAACACCTAGTTGTTGTAACCTTTTGTGTATTCCAATAATAATAATAATAATAAAAAATAAATAAAAATAACCGTATCACCCTGACATTCGATTGTTTTTTTTTTTATAAAATACAGCCAACAATCATCTCGATTACGTCAGCTTTCAAACAAAAAACCGCATCGAAATCAGTCCATTAGTTTAGGTGCTACGATGCCACAGACAGAAACACAGATGCATAGATTGACAGGGGTAAAATACAGTTTTAAACCGGCGTCTATGACCTATGACCCGTCATCATAGAAAGAAAATAGATTTTAAATAATAATAATAATAAAACGCCATACACTCAAAGACCCACACTAAGGTTTTCCCTTGTGTCGTGGGTCCCTCGGAACACAAATAAAGACAGACACAAACACCCATGACCCGAGAACAAATATCTGCTTTTTACAAATATTTGCCCCGACTGGGAATTGAACCCAGGACCCGTCGATCAAGAGGCAGCACCACTTACCACTCGACCAAACCGGCCGTCAAATTTTCTAGGGATTTAATCATTCGCAAATTAATGGAACGAAAATAGAAGATGTTATCGTTCGTTGTTAAACCCTGACCTGCACCACCAGTTGAATAACTAATATGAGCTGTCTTTGCAAAAATAAAAGTCAATAATTTTCCACGTTAAAAACGTATGAGTCACCGACTTCAATCCTAACAGTTCGCACAAAGTAGATATCTAGTATTTTTTGTGGACTACAATGCTTATTAGCAGATAACTACAAGCAGAAATGTCATTCATTTATTTAGATGATGTTCTAGTTTGTAGTATTTTTTGTTTTTGTTGTTTTTCTTTAAAGCGCTTAATCATTTTTGATAAAATTTATATGGGACCTCTTCAGGAGTATACTCTTTCGAACAAATAAAGAATTATTCAAATCGGTTTATAATTGCCGGAGTAATCGCGTAACAAATATACAAAAAAAAAATACAGTCGAATTGAGAACCTCCTCCTTTTTTGAAGTCGGTTGAAAATAGCATTATTTCATAGAACATTCAGAATAAGTCAAAATAGTGAATTGCATTAGCATCTTTAACTTTGCGCCTATTCGCAAAGGTTCAGTCTTCCTCAAAGAAGAATAGGTAAGAACAGTGGCGTGCATTCCATACAAGCAGAAAAGCAGTGCCTACCCTAGGGTATTCAAGGAACATAAAACAAAAATTAAATATATAATGTACACTAACGATCACAGAATCAAACGAATATAAACATTTTACTAAATCACGTTATCTACATTATATTTTTACCGAATTTAAACTTTTTCAAAACAGCGCCATCTAGTTCCTAGTAAGAAGAGAGAGCCGTGCCGCTCGCCGCCGCTAGATGGCGAAGCTTATAAGCACTCGTTTGAAATGCCTTTTTTGTTGAAAAATGCTGGCTTCTGATTGGCTGTTTCGCCTCCCCCGCGAAAAATTAACGAACTGATTGTATGGCGAAAAAAGCTCTGCCTATAAAGCGATGCTACCAAATTGAGAAGTGTCAATATTTGGTAAGTTTGGAAGGGCTGTTATAGATTTTTAATTTTGCGGCATTTTTTTCTTATTGGATTGTTTGTCTTTTGCAACTACGAACGAAAACTTTTGCAAATTATTGTTTTATCAGTTTATAGTTATTATAAGACATTTGTTTAGAACAAAATGAGTACAATAAGTTGTGAAAAGTGGGGTGATGATGTTTGTTTGCCGAAACTGCGTAATTTTTCAGGTTTACCATTTCAAAAAAAGTAAACATTATCGCAAAAGGCCGAGTAAGACATTTTAATACTAAAATATACGACATTCATAATAATTGGCTCACGGGCTGTGTGCATAGGTACTAACCGCTTATTTTGTGTTCCGTGCATTTTTAAAAGTTTGGAAGCACAGGTTATTTTGATTTGAATAATCTTAAGTTGTTTTAACTAACATTCTAAAATCTTAATAATTTTCATCACTAAAAGTTCACTGCCTACCTTGTCTAAAATGTCTATGCACGCCACTGGGTAAGAAACTCAGAGGGTCGCTCTTTTTAGCTAAATCAAATTTATTTCTAATTTCAATTGACTTAATATCTGAGCTGGGCAATTGTACCCATGGTTGCATGTCTAACAGACAATCGGAAATTCAATAATAGCCCTTTTTGTTTAATTATAGTCTTAACATTTTCAAAAGGTAAGTTTTGAATACATCGTGTTTGTAGTCAGCTAAATACATAGTGTGTCAGTTACTTCAGCCAAATAGTCGGGCAGAGTTAGGTTTTGCGTCAAGGAAATTGTAACCAGCAGTGAATTTTTTTTTCTATAGATCTTTGCATTAGTATAAACATATTCATTTTGTACAACTTTAGAGTTGCAGCGCGACTGTCAAAAAAATGACAAAAACTGTCAAAACAGGTTTTTTGCGATTTATCGGTAAACTACGCGTCTGGCGGTAAAAAGTGTTATGTAATAAAAAACCGCAATAAAAAGACGAACAAAATGAGTTTCGGTTTGGTAATTTTTGCGCAATCCGCAAAAAACCGCGTTTTTTGACCATTTTTTCGAAATTCAATAACTCTCGTTGTATATTATATAAAGAGCTGAAATTTGGACTGAAGGTAGATATTACAGCTTCTACCATCTGTACCAAATTTTACAATAAAATTTTTTTTAGCTCGATAGTGTTGCGGCCGGGCCCGAGTATTCGAGAGAAAATAGGAGGAACAATAAACAAGTCCAGTTCGAGAAAGCTCACATACAAAAAAAATAGATCGGCGACGTAAACAACCAAAAAAAAAAGGGGTTGCGTAGCAACAACACAAAGCTGCGTCATCAAAGAGTACACGCAAGATTGACCCTTGCACGTAGGACGTAAAGGACATAATCCCGTGCACACACCGTGAGAACACCGGCCTTAGCAACGAGTTGTTTACTTCGTGGACGTCTAACTGCGCATGATTTTTACGAGAGCGACTATCGGGATTGTTCCAGAGCCCCTTCCAGCCGAATATAAATACGGGCGAGCCGCGCCTAGCGGGGCAGTTGATCTCAAGCGATACAAGAGATACATCGGAGCGAACTAGAGGAAACCTACGACTACAGCGCGACCTAGGACTACGTTTAGCTTACGATTCGGACTCTGATCTACGGAAGGAACCTACGACCACGGCGTGACTACGGACTTCGACTTAGACTCTGCGACTGGGCTGACGGCTTCTGTGAGGACCTAGGATTTATTTAGCTGGCTGAATAAACACGTAAATCATAGTCACTGGTGTTTCACTCCGAATCGGAACCTAGCACGCAACAATTGGTGTCGGAAGTGGATTTGGAGAAGCCATGTCAGTGACTCAAAGGAAGGTCATCACCAGCGTCAGGGGAAGGGTGCAACTGGCTGCGGAGGCAACGGGTACTGCTCGCCAGGCCATAGCCACTGGCCATCGAGACATGCCTATCAGTCCCGCCCACCAGGCTACGCCCACCGCCCACCTGAATCTGCCCACTAGGGAAGTCCCGTCTTCTGGACGTCAGGCCCCAGAAACTGGTTCCACTCTGCCCGCCATGGAAGACCTGCTTGCAGAACATCAGGCTCTATCCGCTGACCCTGAGCAAATGGAGGCTTTTTACTTTTCAAGATTGATGATGATGCTACAGAGCATGCGTGATGAGCAGAATGCCAAGTGGGAGGAGCAGCAGGCCAAACAAAATGCCAAGTGGGAGGAGCAGCAGGCCAAACAAAATGCCAAGTGGGAAGGCCTACGCGAGGAGCTTCTGTATGCCGTTGGAAAGATAAGTCGCTCGGTGGCTAAAGATTACCAGGAGGATTGGGCAAAGAAGGCAAGTGACAAAGACGCGGCAGAGGAGATAGTGGACCAGGAAGACGCGGAGCGAAGTTTTCCTATCGCAGATGAAGAACCGGTGGTGCAGAGTCAACCGAGTGAGGAAGAGACGCTGCTGTTGGACGCGAGTGAGGAGATGAAGGCGGAACCCAGTGATGAGTCGTCTCCAAGGACGGTGCAACACAATGAGGAGTGTGCAATGGAGCCGGCTCAAGAGGAACGGGTTAGCGCTGATTGGAAAGAGGAGCTACGTGACAGTGCCGTAGCAGAGGAAGAGTTTCAGCTGTCAGGTGCAAGAGAGGAGGATGAGCTCATGATAGAGCCGGAACCCGAGGAGCAGTCGTCTTCAGGGAGGGTGCAACAGGATGAGGGTTGTGCTACGGAGCCGGCTGTAGAGGAAGGGTTTAGGGAGTATCCTCAGGATAGCATCGTGACAGCAGAAGAAACGGAGAGGCAGAAACCAACACAGGAGGATAAGCAGAAAGACCAGGAGCAACGGATGGAAATGGAGGAAGACAAGTGTCGCAGTGGAGGTGAGCAGGCATACAGAGGCGACGAAGTTCCTGTGCCAATGGAGATCTTGCCTGCGAAGAGGGGAACCCTGTTTTCTCCCACCGGTGACAACGACTTCCGAGACAAGGGCAGTCGAAAACACTTCAAGGGGGCTCGTCTTCGACAACGAGTTCGGGGTTCACAAAGAGGTCTCCGTAAACAGGCTATGAGGGATGGTAGACGCAAGAAGATGTCTGCAAGCACCTGGGCTACCGCAAGAAAGACATGCAGCACAACTGCTGGAAGGGTAAAGCCGATGAAGAAATGCGCTCTCTCTTCAACACACTTAAGGGGCCTAGAAAATGGAAGAGAATCCAACACTATGAAGCCATTACCGCATTTGGGAGGACGAGATACATCTGACCCGAGAAAGATGTTCAGCGCGATGAGACCACGGCCAGATTCTGGAGGACGAGATACGCCAGACCCTGGAGGAGGAAGATGTATTCGTCCGAGGCTTGGACATGCTCGGGACGAGCACGTCTAAGAAGGGGGCAGTGTTGCGGCCGGGCCCGAGTATTCGAGAGAAAATAGGAGGAACAATAAACAAGTCCAGTTCGAGAAAGCTCACATACAAAAAAAATAGATCGGCGACGTAAACAACCAAAAAAAAAGGGGTTGCGTAGCAACAACACAAAGCTGCGTCATCAAAGAGTACACGCAAGATTGACCCTTGCACGTAGGACGTAAAGGACATAATCCCGTGCACACACCGTGAGAACACCGGCCTTAGCAACGAGTTGTTTACTTCGTGGACGTCTAACTGCGCATGATTTTTACGAGAGCGACTATCGGGATTGTTCCAGAGCCCCTTCCAGCCGAATATAAATACGGGCGAGCCGCGCCTAGCGGGGCAGTTGATCTCAAGCGATACAAGAGATACATCGGAGCGAACTAGAGGAAACCTACGACTACAGCGCGACCTAGGACTACGTTTAGCTTACGATTCGGACTCTGATCTACGGAAGGAACCTACGACCACGGCGTGACTACGGACTTCGACTTAGACTCTGCGACTGGGCTGACGGCTTCTGTGAGGACCTAGGATTTATTTAGCTGGCTGAATAAACACGTAAATCATAGTCACTGGTGTTTCACTCCGAATCGGAACCTAGCACGCAACAATAGCATTTAAACTTTTTGCAAACCGCAGCAAAAACTGAAAAATTGTCTTCTCTACCAAACCGATCGGGACTCAACAAAACTCATTTTGTTCGTCTTTTTATTGCGGTTTTTTGTTACATAACACTTTTTACCGCCAGACTCGTAGTTTACCGGTAAATCGCAAAAAACTTGTTTTGACAGTTTTTGACATTTGTTTTAAATGAATTATGTTTATACTAACGCAAAGATCTATAGAAAAAACATTTTTGATTGCTGGTTACAATATCCCAGATTTTAGCGCTGTGATCGGCTAATTCTGCCCGACTAAAATGCGATTTATTAGTTTTTCGTGGACGTGGGCTAGGAAAATTAGCTAAACATGGAAATATTTCGATAACTGTAAACTTCTTTCTCGATGACATAAAATATTGTTAGTTATAACTAAAATAAACAAAATTAAGCAAATTAAATTTCCGCATCATTGTAAAAAAACTGAAAAATTTAATTTTCTACTCATTTTGATTTCAGTAAAGCGGCATAATATTTAACTTCGTAAAAGTGCCTCTATTATAATATAATGCTTGCATTCCAGTCTAAGAAATTAAAATTAAACTAATTAATCATTCAGAATTATCATTTATAAAGAATGTTCAGTAAGTTACGGATTTTTTGGCTTATCTGATCAGAAATTATAGATAACTACATTTCAACAGTTTATTCTGAATAGTATATTGTGTATGTTAATAAACTAATAAAAATTAAGCAGATTCTCTTTGCAGAATTCAACAGTTACGAATATTTGTAGTTTTAAGAAAACCAAAATTCATAACTACTCTAAAAGTTTTTAATTTATGCCTTAAAAATATAATTAGTACTATAAGAGACAAATTAAGCAAAAAATGTCTACGATTATTCATCAATTGATATTTTTTCTTAGTTTTTTTTCAATATAAACGGTATCGTATGCAGAATAAGGTCGTAATTTCATTGTGTCCCAACTCCCAACCGTACGTCTACTGTCACGGTCACGAGACGCGCGCTGTTTTATAAAATTTGTTTCTAATGTATGGATGGCTACTAAACGTAAAGAGAAAAATATTGTTTAGCATTTGGGTGCTTATATATATGTTATAGGCAATGTGTATAATCCGGCATTGTATAGAATACCTAGGCATTATATACATTGCCTAAAACGTTCAGGCAATGTGTATAATACGATTCATTTCATACATTGCCTAGGTATTGTATAAAATGCCCGAAGCGCATCAGGCAATGTGTATAATGAACGATTTTGTTTCCTTCCTTATGTTACCTACAGTTTATTAAAAGTATAATAAAAGCATATTTTAAATGAAAACTGTTTGTTTTTTTCGTATCATGATCAAATTTCCATAATCAAGTGGTAAGAAATGAACAGGGCGACTTTCTGCAGCTATTTTTTGGTACGTTGTAAATGTAAATGTTTATCCGAAGGGAACTGCTATGTGAGAAAAGCTCGCTACACAAAAACTCTTAGGTACTTAGGCATACCAACCAATAGAACACATGTCTTATCAGCGCAGTCTGCTGGTGGAAGTTGAAATTAGGATTAGCTCTCAAAAGATCAGTACCTATCTAACTAAATCTTTTTTTTAAATCACTATTGGTTAGCCCTTGGCATCATCTCACCTGATCGTAAGTGATGATGGTGCCGAAGATGGAAGCGGACTAACCAAGACTTACCAACGCAATGGGGGGCTGGCTATCTTATCTTCACACAGAACACACAATGCTGTCAACGTTGATGTTTGGCGGCAAGACTTAGATAAGATGGTGGTCGCTAGCCAGGCGGGCTAATAAAATACCCTACCGCCAACCAAACCGAGTCTAACAAAGTTAGACCCCACCGGGATTCGGACCCGCTACCTCCTGGTGTAAAGCGAGTGGCTTAACCACTACGCCACGGAGGCGGTAAAGAGAAGAAAAATAAATTGATTACATACATTACCTATGCTTCAACCGGCATTCTGTACAATGACTAGGTATTCTATACATTTCCTAGGTAAAGTGTAAAATAGTTCAAACATTGAACATCATTTCATACATTGCCTGAACGACCCCGGCATTCTATACATTTCCTAGGTATTGTATAGAATACCTGCATTATACACATTGCCTATAACATATATACAGTAAAGTAGTCAAAATGAAAACGTTTTGTTCTTTTTGCTTCCCAAGAATATTGAAAGATATAAAGAATATTAAATATTCTTGATATTGAAGAATATTTATTATTACCTATTTATTAGTCGGCAGATCTAGTTAGGTAGTTAATTATATTCGTAGATGAGACCTGACCGGAGTTTCGCCGTTACAGATTTATTTTATGTATAATGTCAATGACCTTAGATATCGTTCAGTGTAAAAAGACCTACCAGTAAAGTGATTGCCTACCAATACAAGCTTAGCATTATGTTGGTAATTATTTAAACACCTATGATTTAGAGCAGAGGTTCCCAAACTTATTTCGTCTAACGCCCACTTTGAAAATCTGTTATTTTGTAGCGCCCCCCATTTTTTTTCACCATAAAACCTCATTAACAAATTAGACTCATTTAACGAAATTGGATTTAAAACAACATTGAAAGATAATTAAAAAAATATATTTATAAAGCCAAAAAATGCGGGTTTTATTTCAGGCAGACTTTTTACACTGAACGATATGTAAGGTCATTGACGTTAAACGTAAAATAAAATATTGTCCATCACATTGGACACACTCTTCAAATCTGGCCTCAGTATTCTGTGCCACTCGCTGAAGCAAAGGTGCTAGGATGGCATTAATCTCGCGAACGATATTTTCTTTAAGCGCTATGATGGTCGTCGGGTTGGTGCGCAGTAAAGACTAGATGGTATCCTAATATCGGCAGAAAATAATCGTTCAGCTCATCGCATTTAACAACATCTGCGCCCCCTAATTTTTTCTGGGCCCCTTATTGCCCCCCTCCAGGCCTCCAGTTCCCACTAGGGGGCGTTATCGCCCACTTTGGGAAACACTGGTCTAAAATTACAAAATAAGTTAATAGCATCTAGTAAAAGGCGTGAGGATGAAAAGTTTTTATCAGTTTCTGAAGATAAGCTACAACACCACAGCAGGTGCAGAGCTGTCTACACCAATGTACGATGTATCAAAAGTGCGGAAAAAAACAAACCGACGACGAAGCTGAGTTCTGTTCAAATGGTAGCTACATTTGATTACCAAAAAGAGTGTCTGTTGTGCAAGGAAGATGCTTCGGAGGATTTTATTCGAAACCAGATTAAAAAGCACCAAGAAGATAGGATTGTGATTTGCAGAGTATCAAAACAAGGAACCGGTGAAACGATTATTAGTTGTTGTTATATGATAAATAGACATTATATAAGTTTTTGTATGCTTTACGGATAATATCAATGTCCAAAAGTCTAAATGTTGTAGTGAAACAACGTGTTCAATTCTCAAAATGAAACATTAAGACAGTTGGTTGCATAAAAACATACTAGTAATTGTTAATAATTCTTATACAGGGTAATTTTTTATCACTATCCAAATATATCTTACGTTGATAGTGATTAGTAACGTTGATAGAACGTAAATACGAAGAAAAAAATTGCATAACAAAAACGTTTGTAATCTTATGAACATCAATCACTTTGCTTTTAAGACCTACAAACCTTATATGTTGTCTGCTTATCACAATTAACATAATAATATTTTTATTTTTATAATTCCATACAGAAAACTGAGAGCTTACAAGCAAATATAATCAAAGAAAGAACACTACCTTCCCAAATTATGTTTCTCATATTATAAGAAAAAAATTATCTGTACATTGGACAGCAGGTTAAGCTATACACAGGGGTATCTTGCGCGTTAGTAATAACGTCTAGTTTTCAACTAAAATGTGAAACTTGATGTACTGTCCACTGTACATGTGAAAGTATAATGTAATAATATAAACGAAACTTCCGCTAGCACAAAGTTGACGATTTATTAAAAGAAAATGAATTCACGGTGCGGTTATTTTACCCGATTGAAAACGTTTTGGGTGTTTTAAAAAATGACGTTGCTAGCCGCAATATCATATAAAATGATACTTAAATTATGCCCATTTTAAATCAAGCTTTTGATCGAATATACATGTAAAGATGTCTGGTCCATTACCTGTCAGGATGTGGAAAAAATTGAAGACGAATACATGGGATACTGTGATCTTTATTTCAGTTTTAAAATGTTGGTCATGGTCATACATCAGACTCCGAATCAGATATTTCTGAAACGAGTGATTGATGACAATTTAAAATATTGTGATTTCTAAATAAGTTCTGTATAACTTTTCCACGTAGGTATTTCATTAAATACTATAATTACACCCTATTATAAAAATACTAATATAATAGTTTAGTAAGTAACCGAACCTAAAAATAAAAAAAATATAAAAATGAAGTAGAGCATATTTTCCTTTGACTTTTACGCTCTCTACTGATTAGTCTATCTATATTGTAGTGTGCACGAGCACTTATATGTAATTATATGTAATTAGCACTTATATGTTTTAAGTAGAAACAAGACATTGTCTATCTTTATTTATTTATTTTTTTTTTTATTTAAAAAAAAATATTTTTTTATTATTTTATTAAAAGTAATATTTTTTAAATAAATTTTTTTGCAATAAAAAAAATTAATAATTTTTTTTTCAATTTAGTAGGTAAGTTAAGGCCAATTAATGCATTAATGACCTCAAACTAGTTTATACTTATTTTTTGTAAGTAAAAGAACATCTTAGTTAGAATTTCATGTTTGATGAATTAGCGCCGTTTTTTCGGAAAAAAGCAACAACTTTGTGAAATTAATGCCCAGGCAAACGTTTTATACCTCGTTAGAAAGCAGATTAAGTGTACAACTTTTCAAAATAATGGTCTAGTGTAGTGTCATACGTTTTTTTTACAGCAGAATTTTTCAAAGTTTTGGTTTTTCCGAACAAAAAACAGAAACTTGGGAATCTTTATTTTTTCCAAAATTCCTGAAAGTTTCTAGGTGACCCGGGGGGATTTTGGAAAACCAGGCAAATTAGTTGTTGGAAATTATCTCAGCTATCATACCCTTAACGTTGATCCATTAATTCCGTAACACCCTGTATATATAGATGTATGTTATACTTATTTTATATATTTATTTATATATTGTTAAACTAAAACACCTTTTACTTCTTAAACATTCCTTTTAATTCGATATTTTACAAATTATAATGCGAGAACACATAAACACCGATCTACGCGCGAAAACGATCTGTCAAAAGTGCCGTGTAGTGTTGCGCCACACCGCGTGGACTAGTAGTGTTGTACCGATTGTCTCGTTGATCGATTTTCTCTTAACAATATGTATACTTATATATTTGTTTATTTGTATTATTTATATATATTTAATTTTATGCACCACCAACTACTTCTTACCTTACTGCTGTCCTACCCTAAGGTTGCCTGGAAGAAAGTGCTATCTAGAAATAAGGCCGCCTTGTTGTACACTATGTTTTATGTTCTGTTAATTGTATTGTATGTCTTTGTGTGCAAATAAAGTATATTGTATTGTAGAAATTTTTTCAAGATAAAATATTCCAGGATTACGTGATGCTTCAAAATATCGCTCGCGAGATTAATGCCATCCTAGCACCTTTGCTTCAGCGAGTGGCACGGAATACTGAGGCCAGGTTTGAAGAGTGTGTTCAACGTGACGGACAACCTTTGGATGAAATATTTTTTAAGAATTATAACCCGCATTTCTTGTCTTTATAAATATTATTTAACAAAAAATTATCTTTCAATTTTGTTTTAAATCCGAATTCTGACACCGGACACATTAATTAAACTCCAGGCGAGACTAATATGTTATTGAGGTTTTAAGGTGAAAAAAAATTGGGTGTGCTACAAAATAACTGATTTTCAAAGTGGGCGTTAGACGAAATAAGTTTGGGAACCTCTGCTTTTGACCTACAGTCACCACATCAAAAAATGCACAATTACATATCCTGCAATTAGGAAATTCAATTTTTAACGCATTTGTACAGTCAAGAGCAGATCACGCTTTACACTACCAGTTTAAGCTGAGCTCTGATTTATACTGCGCGCCATACAATGCAGGGCCGGTCCAAAGTCCAAAGTGTCAAGCTTGACGTGCTCTTTAGTGTACAGGGTCAACAGCACATCATGCTATCCAAAACTGTCAAGTTTCTTCAATCGATTTTCAATTTTATGTCCAAGCCTTAGAGTTTACTATTCATTGGGGAAATTTGACAGTTTGTGGTAACCTGATGTGCTGTTGACTGTACAATGTACAATACAAACAAAGCGCGCAATTGAAATAAACTCGTTCTTTTCGCTCGCCGCGCCCTCCCCCCACCGCGCCCCGCACCCACCGCTACATCCCGCTTCACTACTTGCTCACGCGTGTTATTATTTATATTTTCAACTTCTTAATCGTGATATTTACATGTTTAATTATGATGAAAACATGATTTTAGTACACTAAAACCTATTATTAAATAAAAAAATTACAGTTACATTTTTTAGCTACCTGAAAAATACATTATTCTAAAAACGTTAAAAACTAATATTTAATTTTTGTCTCAGATGTCTAAAAAGACGCAAAATAGCTTAACTAGATGCAAACACCATAGTTACCATTTTGGGTTATTTAGATATTGAGATCAGATGGTTTCTGGAAAAAAAAATATGCATGTGAATTTGATTTCTGTTTAATTTTGCTATTGGGTGATAGCATTCGAATACCTCTCAAAATTATACTAACAAGGTATTTGGTTACCTATTTTACTTTTAGAAAAAAGTTCTCTCGTACTATTAATTACTTAATTTTTATAAGAAACAGTTACCACTGCGAATTGTTTACTTCATATATCTAATTCATATTTTATACTTAATAACAAAAACCAACAAAGTATTAAAAAAAGCGAGTTTATGAATTAAGTCCAGGGTAACCTAATTTTACTAGCCTAATGCCTGAAATTATTGGGTGACTTCAAATTACTTAGTTAGCGAAAGTTTAGGAGGTAATTCTCCCGCATTTTCGCCCTTGTGCTAGATAGTGGTCTAGCACAAGTGAAAACTATCGGTGAACATTTTGTAATAGCCCTTTTTAAAAAGTTGTTTCAGTTTCGCATAGTCGATTTATCATAACACGATTTTTACCAGTTTTCGTGTGACAAACACACATGGGTACCTGACACATTAATGTCTATATTTGGTGGTAGGCCCCCAGATGGTACGCACTAAGTACCTAACTTTTAATTCCTAGAATATTCATCGATTCATCACACACATTCAAAACACAAGAAAGAAGCTAACGCAACCTAAGTATAACCATTTTACGAGAGCTAAACGAACAATGTTGATGGAATTTTTACGACTGGCTACATTTCGCGGTGCTCAGGTGTTGCTGAACATTCTGCGGCCACACGTCACTATATTTAAAGTTTATGCCTTTGCTATTTATTCAATGGGGAAGATTTTTGACTCATGCTTTGGTATTCCTTCTTTAGTTTGTGAAAATTAAAGATGTGATGTGAATCAGCGCACTAAACTGAACTCCTTTCACCTGCTCATTAATCTGCTGTGACATTACTACCCTAAGGTCGCCTGTAAGAAATTGCTTTCTAGGACGCCTTATTAAACACTATGTTCTATGTTACATATCTTAATTGTGTTGTGTATCCTTTTCTGCAAATAATAATAATATTGTATTGTACTACAGCTGCTATATTTCGTTCATCGCGACACAATTACACGTCTTTAGGACTTATGTATACAATTTTACGTTTACGCGCACAACCTACACATTTTGATATCTCTTGTTGAATAGCCCCTGGCCATAATTCGACCCACATTCACTTCTATTCTAGAATGAACTACTTCAATTTCAAATTTAAATCAATACTTGACAGCACTCCGACCAGCCAGTACCGTCTGTGAAACGTAGTCTCATCTCGGTGAAGACTCACATCACAGTACTTTCCCCAAGGAATATGGATCGAAATATAAAAATATCACTTGTGCGATCAACGATCATGGAGCTGAACAATCTTTTAGAATATCATACGGGTTACGTGAGGAAGGTTGTTCAGTTTCATGGGCAGAGCCGTCTCTTGAAGTTTTTATAATTTAAAGTCACTCCACATTTACACTTAGGCCTTTAATCCCTATCGGAGTACGCTATTGTGGGCTTTTCAGTGGCTTTAAGTATATTTTGTCAGAGAGTTATGTGGTAGTGACGCTGCCTCTTGATCGGCGGATCCTGGGTTCGATCCCCAGTCGGGGCAAATATTTGTGTAAAAAGCAGATGTTTGTTCTCGGGTCATGGATGTTTGTGTTTGTCTTTATGGTGTTCCGAGGGACCCACGACACAAGGGAAAACCTTAATGTGGGCCTTTGAGTGTGTAGCGTTTATTTTTTTTATTTTTTTAGTTATCTGTTACCGAATATTATACTGAAAATCATTGTTCAGTAGTAAAATGACGAAATACGTAACCCTTAACCATACCAAGCAATCTGATAACAAGTTTAATCGGTAAATTGGCTAGTACACGAACACCCACAAAAAAATACATAAAGCCATGAAATATTTACGATTGTTGGAGATTGAACCATTAACCCGTTTTTTCGCAATAAAACGTTTTACTTGTTTATTTACCATCAAAATCGGGCACTATTCCTCGAGAACGTAAATGTATTTTGAGAAGATACAGATTGTAAGCAGCTTAAAAAATACTTAAATTGTGCAATCTACCCATAACTACAATAGATTACAAGTAATTATTTGCCAGCTGCGTACTCTTCCCAGGTATACTATAAAAGTCAGTAAGTGAGACGCGAGGGTTTTGCCTGTATTCCGGGCGAAAGGCTGACAACCTCTCACCACATACATTATATTTTATCTTATAACCCTCTGAATGTGTGTCAAACATGGTATCAAGTGGTTTTAAAGCCATGCTCTGCCTACCCCAAAAGGGATTAGAGGCGTGAGCGTATGTATGTATGGATGTATGTAAATGTCAAAGGAAAAGGAAAATTCCACCGGAAAATTATTCAGAATGAGTTCAGGATTTCAGTTTTTGCTAAGCTGACCCTACACCCTGTACGGTTAGACAACAAAAATATCTATGCTTATATGATGAGATCTATAAGCTAGGGGCTAGCCTTTGAGAGCTTATACTTCCCTCCTGGGGATTTCGTTCACGTGAAAAGTAACGTTATCCGATTTTAATGAAACAAAGCTTAGATATACTTTGCTCCTATAACTATATGAAAATCCTTTCAGTATTTTCTGAGATGTGCGAACAAACAATCAGAAAAAACTCTGAAAAGCGCTGATTTGTGTTATATTACTTTAGTTATCACTTTTCTATCTAAGTACTTTTCTTTTCAGTTATCTAGCACAAGTCTTGCTTATTTGGGATTTTGAAAACTCGGCCATCAGGGTAAGTTCAGTTTGCCATGTTTGATTATACCAATACAGTAAGGAATGATCGGTTGAGAATAACACCACTCTATCTTTTGAGGCGACTAAGCCTCCTATATCAATCCTAGGCAACGACATCTCAATTTGTTTTGAATTTCAGGTTTCGTAGTCCGACCACCCTCTTACCGAAATCCGACACCAAACAGCATTAATGGTATTTTCTGTGCCAACTTACTCCACCGTCGACTTCATCTATGACCTTGGTCAAGATTGAGTTTACGAGTTAACCCATATCATAATTAAAAAAAATGAATATACCTTAAACATGGTGTCAGTCAGTATCAGGGTCTTAAATAATGGCCGCAGCACTAAAAATACAAGTAAGATGTGCTCTTAATGCATGTTTACTTTGGGACGAAGGGCAATGTTAATGGATCAGTCGCATTTAGGAATAGTCTGGCTCGAGTATCATTTTTTCAGGTCAATGGGACTCTTCCTGGTGTTCGGGAATCATAAGTACTCTATTGCGCTCTTACTATTGGATGACTTTAAATCAGTTAGTAATAGTTACGGATAGCGGTAGCGGTGATTGGGCTATCGGTGGTTGGTTACAAAAGGTCGCGGGTTCATATCCTGGTCCGGGCCTGTACCACTAAATTCGCCTTTTCGGATTTATGTAGGAAAACATCGTGATGAAACCCGCCCGTCTAAGAAAATTCATTTTCGAAAGACGAGCGATCCACCGTAGACGAGTGAGCCAGCGTAGTGGACTATGGCCCAAATCACTTTCGTGTTTCGAAGGGAGGCCCGTGCCCCTCGGTGGGGACGTATACGAGCTGGTAATAAGTTAAGGAGATTAATCACTCAACAAAACTGTCAAAATATGAAAAATAATTTTCGCCTCTTCATACAATTTGTGCGTTTTTTGAGAATTTAATATAGAAGTTGTTTAGTTTCATGGGGAAAGTCCCCCTAAAATATGGGGCCACCCATAAAAAAATCGGATTTTTCTATCTCACGGTTGTTTGTGATTAGATTGTTTTCACATTTCTGAAACTACAACCATTGTAGACCTCTGATCTACAAATTGCGTACTCCTCAATCATAATTTGGGTGAAATATGATATGTTTTTTGGTTAAGGCGACTACAGCACCCGATAAAGGCAGCACACATAGGAAAAGTGCCATCTCCGTCTCTCAACAGGCCTGGGCCGGCAGTGCGAACAGTGTCGATACACGAAGTTTACGGACTATGAAAGCGTGCGTGCGTAAAAACATGTTCGAAAGTTAGAAAAATTAGATTTATGGAAAGGTAACAGCTTAAATCGAAAAAATGCGTTAACTACTTATCGATAGTATGCAATTACGAACATTTTGATAGCAAATTCAAGTTCCTGTGTGCATTTTACTATCGTTTTTACAGCTTAAAAGATACACAATATTGGTATTTAGAGGTGACTTTGTAAGCTTTTTCTATCGAACCAAAAGTGCTGAATCATGTTTTCAGCAAACTACTTATCTAGTTTATGTCCTGAATATTACCGTAGTATTTTTTTTCTTCGATTTGATACAGTGCGTCATGCTTATCTACGCATCATAAAATCGTAATTTAGGTGTTGTAGTCGCCTTAATCGTCTTAATTGAAGCGAGTCTCAACGAATATCGTTTTCGTGCGGACTTTTCAATGTCAAGTCAAATCCAGCGTGATGGACTCCAGTCATATGGAATTAAGCGTATTGGTTTGATAATGAACTAAAACCAAAAAAGGTTTAATAAGAATTAGGCAGCCTAAAGTAAGCATGATGCAGCGAGGACGCTACTACCAGAATCACTAATAATAATCAATAGAAGTGGGCAGTTTTCCTAACTTCTGTCATATCAGCTCACTTCTTGGAGCCCTTAAATCCTAAACAACTCGTGTGTATTTCGACTCTTTCTTCAGTAAAATCAAATATGCGTTTTATCGCTCGTTCTTTATGGCGTAAGTATAGTCCGTGCTCCTCCGTGGAGACGTAAATATGCTGTTAAAAAAAACCGGCCAAGTGCGAGTCGGACTCGCGCATGAAGGGTTCCGTACTATTATCTATAAAAACGGCAAAAAATATATCAGATTTATGTTTTTTCTCTTAGTATAATAAAAAATACTACATAATTGTGTAATGAACTATGCTGTTTCATCTAAGATTTCAAGAAGTATGTAATTGGTAGATCGCACAATGTTTCGTTAGTAAACAGGAGATCTTGGGTATAATCAAGTTGGCCACCCCTGTTGTATAGGAACCCCCTTAAATATTTTTTTATTTTGTTTTTTAGTATTTGTTGTTATAGCGCCAATAGAAATACATCATCTGGTGAAAATTTCAACTGTCTAACTATCCCGTTTTTACCCTTTGGGTAAGGAACCCTAAAAATGACACATAACGAAGCATGTTGTTTATTATAACTTAAGTACCAACCTGTTTCCATCACGCTTGACGAAATGCGGGTATTGCAGAGAGAAGCAGAGGTCAAGTTCAACGTCAAGGGGCGGGATCGTGATGTCATTAGAGCGCAGCGTCCGCTTGCTGCTGTGCATCCGCGCTGCTAGGATCACCGCGCCCGCGCCCGCTCCGCTCGCCGCTCCGCCGCCCGCTTCGCCTAACGCCCCGCATACTCGGAGCCGGGTAATACGAAGAGTGCACAGCCTGAAACAACATTTTAGTATTTAGATTTTTCGGTATTTTCATTGGGGTAGCTAGCAGGTAGTGAAAGAATGAATGTGCTGAAGGCTAACAATTCCCAGGCGTAGAAGTGTATAATACAGTTTTGCTGTTTAGGAGGCGAAATGTTGACAAAATATCATCAGTATACTTATGTTTCATCTGGTAATTCTCTGTCTATCCTGATAATTAATATAAGCGTGAATGTATACAGATGGAAGGTTTTCCGGGACTATATAAACGATGGGACTATATTGGAATTTCCCTACATCTTTCAATATCTTACAAATTAAGTTTTAGGAGAGAAGAGATAAATACATTTATTCATGACATGGTGGGTACATGTAAGGTACAACACAAAAAACAATAAATGAACACAAAAAAACTAAAACAAGTAATTATGTACATGTACTGTGCACACCAGGTGGTATAATATTGTGTGGTTGTGGTGGAGAGCGTTGAAATACGTTCCAGAAACTTCGAACTATGCATCCGACAGGCCTCGGAAAACCATTTTGCGGCATTTTCGACTTGTCCGTTGAAATTCTGAAGCTGGCGCTGTTATTGGAGTTTCCAGTGAAATTGGTTCGTGTCAGAGAAGTTTTCGAATTTGCAATATTTTCTTTGGTAGATTTGGAACTGTGAAATAAAATGGGTTTTGAAACGCGAAGTAGTTCTTCATAATGTTTTAACCAGACTTCAGGAAGCTGTGACCGCGACCGCTGGAAATCGTTAAAATATTTGATGAAAGAACAAAATACTCTTGGCGAGAAACCGTGTGGTGATCGATTGAGAATAACACCACCCCATCTCTTTCCGTGGGCATCGTAAGAGGCGTCTAAGGAAACACAAATGAGACCTGCCTCCTAGTAATCCATCCCAGGCAACGACACTTCATTTTTTTCTGAATCTGAGGTGGCGTCCTATGGTCTCATGCGGTGTGGTAGGCTCTGTAAAGGGCCGTCTGGTTCGCGACCACCCTCCTACCGAAGTCCGACGCCAAACAGCTTGCTGTGTTCCGTCGGTGCGTGAGAGTACCAGTGCCTTTATAGGCATTTTCTGGGTCAACTCGCTCCATCGTCGACCTCATCTTTGACCTTATGGTCAAGATTGAGGTTAAGAGTTAACCCATCTTATAATTTAAAAAAAGACATTTTTTCCGATTTTTTAAAATACAATTCAAAGAAACCCTACGCTACAAACTCAAAGGTTCACATTAAGGTTCTCCCTTGTGTCGTGGGTTCCTTAGAACCCACATAAAGAGGGGCACGGTCACCCATGCCCCAAAAAGAAACGTCTGGTTTCTACACAAATATTTACCCCAATCGGAAATTGAAACGAGGACCCATCGATCAAGAAATTTTCAATACTTTATAGAATCAAATGTTACCTATACGTATGTTATTTGAATCTCTGCTTCAGATTGTGTTTGAATTTTGACGTGAGATCACAGTATAATAAAACCATTTGGGTAATGATAAATCTCTCATTTTTCTGTAGTTTTAGAGCGTTTAACGCCCCAGGCGTCATAATGAGACAGAAAACAAGTTGGAAGATAATAAATGTAGATAAAAACCGTAATGGTGGTGTCCCTTGGCTCGTTAGTTCGGAAAATTGCACCCATTACTAAATGTGAGTAAGCTTATGAATGAATGGAATATTTAAGGAAGATATGAGTGAAAATCTTCTTCTTTATTTGCTACACATATGAAATTAAAGGATCACTGACGCAACAACGCCCAGCCCAGATCCCTGGACCTAGAAACCTGAGTTATGTCCCAAAGGTTCCTTTTATAACGTAGGCAAGGAATAAGGACTAAAAATTGCAACTTATTTGAAAATGCTGCCACTTTAAAAAAACGGGCCTACAAGGCCCAATTTTGTGCTGCGTTTCTGTGTCACAGATTAAAAACAATCGCTTGCTAGCTGGCGTAGCTTCCCATTGTCATTTTGTCTCGGAAAAGACGCTTGCACTTTAGCAGACTCATTTGAAAATTGCTCTAAAAGAACGCTTGTTTTAAGTAAAAATATCTTACCTACTCTTGTCAGTCGTTTCGGTAACAGCGGTTACGAGAAGATTTTTTTTAATAATAAAAATGGATTATAGCAATTCTGTGCGAGTTACCGGCAGAGTAGAATAGGACCACCCTCTTTCTTACCGAGGCGTCGTAGAAGGCGATTAAGGTTAATATGCAAGCAAGTTCATCTGCACACAGAGAAGGAAAACTCTGCAATTATATCAAAACCCTCGCCAACCCGTCTGCCAAGCGTGGTGAGTATGGCATTTACCCCTCATGTTATTGAGGGAGGCCCGTGCCCCAGCAGTGGGGACGTATATGGGCTGATAAAGATAGTAATTCTGAGAAAATTGAGTGTTCTAGCGACGATAGCGTTGCAGTGGCAGCTGGTGATTTAAGAAACTGTATCTGTTTAAATTATTACTTGCTTATCGTGTAGGTATAATCAAGTATTTGGCGAACTTGAGAAACCTTACTGTCAGAATTTTCAAAATGCCAAATCGCCTGTGCCTTGTTTTAACGACTGTAGTTAATCGACAACAGCCAGGACCGACGGCTTAACGTACCCTCCGAAGCATAGAAACGGTGATTTTAGTGATAGAATTGTAGCGATTGTGTGCCGCATTAAAGTGATTAAAAACTTTAGACGAGTCATTAATAAATAATTTGTCCAAATAAATAATTTTTCAATTTCAATTAATGTTTGTACACAAATTTCGTCTAGACCGCTCATTCATGTCAATTTTCGATTAATTCCTTCGAGATCACAGACGAGGGTCAAGCCCACTCAATTCAACCTACAACCACTGAAATCGCACAACCTTCTTCAAATTGTTCAGCTCTCAAGCCCCTGAAACCAATTTCCTAAAGCAACCCACATCTAGCAACTTCGCAAATATAGACACGTACGTAGAGAAAGCAGTCAGTGGACATGTCTGTCTGTCTGTCGATATACGGACATTGGACACGGCGATCCAGATCACAGTTAATTGGGTCATCGCTTTCATTGACCGCGAGTTGATTTGAAATGTATTAATTGGGTTCTTTGATGTTAGGTTGGTTAGGATGTCTTTTCATGTCAAATAACGGAGTTAAGAGTAAAAGATACAAAAAAAATACAAATACAAAATAGTTTATTCAGATAATGTTACAATTTAAAAACATGAAATTAGAAAAGACAGTAGCAATTTTTAATGTAACATTTAGCACGATTGTTTTAAAAGATTTGCCTTGATTCCCACACTAGGCCAGCCCGGGCTAGGCTAGGCCAGGCGATGACAGGTAATTTGAAAATTATATCTATCTATCTATACACTCACGCCTCTAATCCCTTTCGGGATAGGCAGAACGTCGTGTAGTTTGAGTACCACTTGACGCCACATTTTGACATTCATTTGGAGGGTTACTAGATGGAACATGAGTACAGCGGTGATAGGTTGCCAGCCTTTCGCCCACGGTACAGCAAAACCCTAACATTAATATTTTTGCCGTGTGGTGATCGGTTGAGAATAACACCACCCCATCTCTTTCCGTGGCTGTCGTATGAGGCGACTAAGGATACACAAATGAGACCTGCCTCCTAGTAATCTATCCCAGGCACCGACACTTCGTTTTTTTCTGAATCTGAGGTGTCGTGTTATGGTCTCATGCGGTGTGGAAGGCTTTGTAAAGGGTCGTCTGGTTCGCGACCACCCTCCTACCGAAGTCCGATGCCAAACAGCTTGCTGTGTTCCGTCGGTGCGTGGGAGTACCAGTGCCTTTATAGGCATTTTCTGGGTTAAGTCGCTCCATCGTCGACCTCATCTTTGACCTTTATGGTCAAGATTGAGGTCAAGAGTTAACCCATCTTATAATAAAAAAAAATTAAAAAAAATCCCAGGCTTCTACAGTATGCCTGGCACATTCTAAGTTTTTCTCACTCCCAGTTCAACATGGAAGATAATTGCAGAAAAAGAAAAGATGAAAATAGGGTGTGTGTCTGTGTAGCATAAACAAACAAACATTTAAATTGAGAGCTTCCTCCTTTTGAAATTAAGAACCTCCTTTTCCTGGAAGATAGTAACTAATTGTTGTTTTTTGAAATCGGTTGAAAATATTCAGAAACCCCGCAGCTCGACTTTCGGTGTTTCCCTGTCACAAAAATAGCTGATATGAGAGTACAACATTACACTAACCATTGAGACGACATTGGTTAGGTTAGGTTAGCTAGTGTACTATTGTCCACTAGTGTAATAGCTGGTCTGATGCAAAACACTGTATAGTTTAGATCCATCTTAAGCAACGACACCTCAGTTTGTTTTCAATCTGAGGTCGCGTCCTATGATCTCATGCGGTGTAGTAGGCTCTGTAAAGGGCCGTCTGGTCCGCGACCACCCTCCTACCGAAGTCCGACGCCAAACACTTGCTGTGTTCCGTCGGTTTGCGGGAGTACCAGTGCCTTAATTGGCATTTTCTGGGTTAACTCGCTCCATCGTCGACCTTATCTATGACCTTGGTCAAGATTGGGGTCAAGAGTTAACCCATCTCATAACAAAAATAAAAAAAAGATCCATGCCGAATAATGTACCTACCTACCTACCTAAAATCGTTTCAATATCAGTCCCAAAATGAAATATTCGCACATATCGATATTTTCAAGACATTTCCATTCCAGTGAACTCAAGTTGTTTACCAGGATCCTCACAGAAATATCTGGTTAGAATAACAAATGTACTGTTTCAATAACATGTACAAATAAATAGATTTCCAGCGGGACTCGACTGGCTCAGGGATGTGTTTGGCACAAATATGTTATCGGAATTTAAAGAAGTTATTTTACTGACGCGGGATTTTAATAGAAAGCTTTGACTTGTTTGGCTTATTGTTTTTTTTTTGTAAGGTCCTTTATAGCCTTGTTTGCAAGTAAAGTGTGAGTTAGGTTTTGAGGTTAATTATTATGTTATAATAATAAATGATTCATAGTAATTACTCATCATGGAACATGATTCTATTTAAAATGTTGTATAACCTTCGACATTCATCGCATATAACTGTTAAATGGCTAAACGAATTTTGATCAAATATAGCTTGGTACTTTCAAAACAAAAAACGCATCGAAATCGGTCCATTCGTTTATGAGCTACGATGCCACAGACAGACACATATGTATTCATAGACACACATACATCTACACATGTGAAACTTACAACACTTCTCTATTTTTTTCGGGTTTAACAAAATAGCCATCGCCAAAAGTTCTTAGGATTTTCGGCAGGTAAACTGAGGGACAGTTTGTTAAGTATTACTGTTAAGTATTCTGTGGCTAAACCCAAAAAATAAATTCTCACAAAAAACGCAGAAGGTTCAAAAACCTTCTAAAGTAAACAAATTAAGCCTATTTGCGCCAAAACTCATCAAACAATCTTGTAACTTAAGCCTCTACAGAGCCCTTAAGCCTACTAAAAGGAGTTTTTCTTGAAAAAATAAGAGTACTTAAAAGATTATGGGATCGTAGCGTGGACAAAGTTTTTAAGGCGACTACAGCACCCGATAAAGGCAGCACACATAGGAATAGTGCCATCTCCGTCTCTCAACAGGCCTGGGCCGGCAGTGCGAATAGTGTCGATACACGGAGTTCACGGACTATGAAAGCGTGCGTGCGTAAAAACATGTTCGAAAGTTAGAAAAATGAGATTTATGGAAAGGTGACAGCTTAAATCGAAAAATGCGTTAACTACTTATCGAGAGTGTTCAATCATTTTGATAGCAAATTCAAGTTCCTGTGTGCATTTTACTATCGTTTTTACAGCTTAAAAGATACACAATATTGGTATTTAGAGGTGACTTTGTAAGCTTTTTCTATCGAACCAAAAGTGCTGAATCATGTTTTCAGAAAACTACTTATCTAGTTTATGTCCTAAATATTACCGTAGTATTTTTTTTCTTCGATTTAATGCAGTGCGTCATGCTTATCTACGCATCATAAAATCGTAATTTAGGTGCTCTAGTCGCCTTAACAAAAAATACTACTTATATTAAAAGAGTTTGCAGCCGCGCCGCGTGTTTATTATGCGGATGGAATACCAATATCCTTTATGAAAAGCTATAACATAGTTCAGTTATTCACAAAGACGACAGGTTTGGTCGAGTGTTAGTGATACTGCCTCTTGATCGACAGACCCTGGGGTTTGATTTCCGGTTGGGGCTTTTCACTGACGTAAGAGACACAGACACATCCTTCTAACTTATAGAAATAACATCTGTCTTTTTGTCGAGGTTAAAATATATTATTACGTGGTTGCATGAATACAATAATGCGGGGCAGAAGTAAATTATATACTTTCCACAAAGTTCCCCTACTTTAATGGAAAACACGTCATACGGAAAAACCCTGTCCTACCCCCATTGTTCTTTTTAAAGGAGTTATTTCACACATAAACACATAGCATTTATGTACCTATAAAAATACGGAAAACCTACGTCACCACCTGCATTATTACGGGCGACAATATTAAAAACTAGCGTTTTCATTGCAAAATGGGATATAATTGCAACCGAATAGAATACAATTTCACTGAAACTGCAGACAATCAAATATGGTAATAGGTTTCTGTGATAAACGTAATTGAACAACTGGTCTATTATTATGTGTTGTACAGACAGGTGCACGTTATTTTTACTACGAAAACAGTCGTAATAGTGACAAGTAATGAACGACTAGCATTCCGCCCGGGACTTCGTTCCCATGGGAATTGGGGAAAACTATGTAGCCTATATTACTCAGGGATAATGTAGCATTCTAACATTGAAAGATTTTTTCAAATTGGTCCAATAGCTTCGGAGCCTATTCGATGCAAACAAACAAACAAACAAACAACAATCAATTCTTTCCTCTTTATAATATGTATAGACTAGCTTCCCGCACGGGACTTCGTTCCCGTGGGAATTCGTGAAAATCATGTACCTACCCTATGTCCATCCCGGATAATGTAGGCTTCTAATGGTGAAAGAATTTTTCAAATCGGTAGAGTAGTTTCGCTATTCGATGCAAACAAACAATCAAATCTTTCCTCTTTATAATATGTATGTTACGGGTAATGCTAGAAGGTGGAGTAAACCTAGGTTTACCCGGGTTGACTTAGTACTACCCAAGCTTCTTGGGTAAAGTCCGAATAATAAGTAAAATAAATTTTAATTCGGGGTTTACCCATGCTCACCTAGGTCTACCCAACTTTGGCTGGGTAATGTTGAAAATTTGTCTAATTAATTAGTAAAATGAAAATCCAAGAGCATTTTAAACATTTATTATTTAAAAAAAACATACAAAGGCAAATGTAATCGCTTGAAGAGCATAAACTTAATAGCTTTAATAGCAAAAAATTAAAAGCGGTCGTTGTTATTAAAATTGAAATTATTTATTGGAGCAAGATAAACTGCTGTGACATTTTGAATTACAAAATTTTCCTCCAGCTTTGCATGAACACTTCTTTGTAGCACATTTTGTTTTGCAATTACACCTTTTATAAACCTGGCCTCCTGAAAGCGACTGTTCATTTGCAAGCTCCCGAAAGGTTTTTTTTCTGGTGATATATTTTCGACATCAATCAACTTATCATGACACACAGAAAACTGATTCCTTGAGAACATTTCCTCAATAGTACCACGTTCGTTTCCTAGCCTATACAGATCATCAGCTTTTTCTACAACGCGGGCAGGCGGCGCGGGGGAACGCGGGCCCCCGAGATTTACGCCACGGGCTCGAAAATTACGCAACACCTAACATTACCCAGCCAGAGTTGGGTAGACCTAGGTGAGCATGAGTAAACCCCGAATTAAAATTTATTTTACTTATTATTCGGACTTTACCCAAGAAGCTTGGGTAATACTAAGTCAACCCGGGTAAACCTAGGTTTACTCCACCTTCTAGCATTACCCGTAACATGTATATAGAATAGACTAGCTTTCCGCCCGCGTGGACTTTCACATATATTTTTTTTAATAGAAAGTTTCATAAGTTACTTCTAGTGCATCCGAGAACATGTGTACAAAGTTTCATGATGATCGGTTGAGTAGTTTTTGCGTGAAAGCGTAACAAACATCCCTAATTTCACATTTATAATATTAGTAAGGATATTAGTGTAGGCTAGCATTTCACCCGGGACTTCGTTACGGTCGGAGTTTGGGAAAATTATAAAGCCTATATTACTCAGGGATAATGCACCATTCGAATGGTGAAAGAATTTTTCAAATTGATCCAGTAGCTTTGGAGCTTCAATGCAAACAAACACACAAATCTTTTCTCTTTATAATATTAGTGTAGATATCAAAATGCGTAGTCTGAAGTATTGTTTCCTGTACTCCTGCATGTGCATGGTTTATTGTACAGCTAGCAGCCCTTCCACCTATCTTTTATAATTTGTAAAAATCGCCATGTTTGAATACTCAGAATCTAAATATACATATAAAAGGAGAAACTGACTGACTGACTGACTGACATATCAACGCACAGCCTAAACGGCTAAATGTAGGCACTTGAAATTTGGAAGGGACGTAGCTTAGATACCGTAGAGGTGCACTAAGAAAGGAATTCCCATAATTCCCACGGGAACGGGAATTAGCGGAAAAATCCTTTTGTATGAAAAATCTAAACCGCTTAAGTTAGACGCTTGAAATTTGTTCAGTTATTCACAAAGACGACAGGTTTGGTCGAGTGTTAGTGATACTGCCTCTTGATCGACAGATCCTGGGGTTTGATTTCTGTGTGGGGCTTTTCACAGACGTAAGAGACACAGATACATCCTTCTTACTTATAACATCTGTCTTTTTGTCGAGGTTAAAATATATTATTACGTGGTTGCATGAATACAATAATGCAGGGCAGAAGTAAATTATATACTTTCCACAAAGTTCCCCTACTTTAATGGAAAACACGTCATACGGAAAAACCCTGTCCAGCCCCCATTGTTCTTTTTAAAGGAGTTATTTCACACATAAACACATTAACACATACGCATTCATGTATAGAAATACGGAAAACATACGTCACCACCTGCATTATTACGGGCGACAATATTAAAAACTAGCGTTTTCATTGCAAAATGGGATATAATTGCAACCGAATAGAATACAATTTCACTGAAACTGCAGACAATCAAATATGGTAATAGGTTTCTGTGATAAACGTAATTGAACAACTGGTCTATTATTATGTGTTGTACAGACAGGTGCACGTTATTTTTACTACGAAAACAGTCGTAATAGTGACATGTTACTCAGGGATAATGCACCATTCGAATGGTGAAAGAATTTTTCAAATTGATCCAGTAGCTTTGGAGCTTCAATGCAAACAAACAAACAAATAATTTCTCTTTATAATATTAGTGTAGATATCAAAATGTGTAGTCTGAAGTATTGTCGCCTGTACTCGTGCATGTGCATGGTTTATTGTACAGCTAACAGCCCTTCCACCTATTTTTTATAATTAGTAAAAATCGTCATGTTTGAATACTTAGAATTCTGTAATATACCAACTGATTGCCGCAAAATAAGGTGTTTTACGGTTTGACGTCATAGCAATTTTAGGAATGATTTTCACAGACTTTTTTTATCCTATGCTGATCAAAAAACTGCTAATAAAGTTGCTGAATCAGTTCCATAGCCTTCTTTTTAAAATGTTCAGGAAAGATAGGGTGGTGACAATTTGAAACCATGTGTAGGAACCAACCGTGCATATCAACGGCTGAAAAAGCACAACCTGCTCGCGGTAAAATGCGCGCTGGACCAGCTTTACCATTGACATTTTAATGCGCCGCGGTAAAATATCGAAATGACAATTCCAGACAGGGGTATATACCTCTATATAGACCTCTATACCTATAGATGAATGTAAAAATTTTCCCACATTTTCCCTCGCAATATTTACCGATATTCAATCTATTTTCACGCCAGCAGTTCTTTATAAACTTATTTTGAATTCCGAACGCACATCTTGCGAGTTCCGTCAATATGTTTGACAAACTGTCAAACGAACTCGACGTGTAAACACAGAATATTTTTGCTATTTTTTCGCGTAATTTTCCCTAAAAATATTCATGATTCGAATAAATAAAAACGTTTTATTAGATTTATTGTGCAAGTAAGTATTTTGGAAAACGCAAATATACAAAGTTCACTCATTCCAAAGGAGTTCCCGGTTCAAAATTATTTCGAACAATTAATTTTTTTATATGGATGTTGTTTATAAGTAAAATGTAGAAAGAATTATTTCCCAAGATTTACTTTAGACAAAACTATTACGCCCACTCCTGAACAAACGCCATGACAATCCTACCCTAAACCTACGCTAGTAATATTACCTTAATGCCTAAACCTAACAATTCACGAAGATCAATAAACGATAGCCAAATAAATGCTTCGGACCCTCCCCTAACACGACCCTCTGACCTCAGTGACAAATTGTGACTTCGCTCCAGTGATAATTTTAAAAATCCAGCCTTATTCATAGAATAAGTACATCTTAATCGGGATTCGAGTTCCAAGAGTTTGGGCTAGGCATTAATGTGTTAATGAGTGTGGCAGGATCACTTTTCAACTCTAAAGAAGAGCGAAAACAGTTTTAACGTAAATCTTCCAACAAAATACTTAAAAAAACTTTTATTTTCCAGAAACCAACGAGGCATTAAGAGCCTCGCATCAGTCAAAGATGATAAAAAGCACAGAAGCGACATCCAACTTATTTCACCTAGCGTCCTCGAAGAGACGAAAAGATCCGCGTCCACCGAGGCGAAGGGCGCTCCTGCAAAGACTTCGAGGAAAAAATATCCCCCAGTGCCTTTTCATGGCTATCAGCACTTTGACGTTGGTGAAGTGAGACGATATTCACCGTTCCATGATAAAGGAGAGGTAAAAATAAGTGATGAATTAGTTTATAGTTGCAAATGAAAATACGTAAGTTTATTTACCTATACATATACGAGCACCTCGCAGTATAATAAAAAAAAACAAATGAGGTTACGCCCAACTACTTTAAATTATGATTTCTCACGTGAAACTGAACAACTTTCCCCAAGGAAGCAACTTATAAATTCTTTAAAAAAAATCGACTTTCCATATGAGTATAAAGATAAATCAGCTGATCGCAGAAATACAGGCGAATATTTTTTTTTATAATTCGACCTGTTCCTTGGGAAAAGTTGTTCAGTTTCATGGACTGATTTCACCTCCATAATTTTTGGTAACACCAATAAGTATACATTTGGTATTTAATCCGTCGCGCGCTTGTTTACGCCTCGGGCGATACAAATCCTGCACACACGTGTGTACGACATCGCGCGAGGGTACATGTTTCACTTCATTGACTATTATACCTGTATGCCTTGCTTAGTCTTTGCCGCATGCATTAAGGAGAGTCAGGACCGTAAGCTTCAAAATGAATTAACGAAATTCACGGCCCGTACCGCCACAAGTCTGAAAATTTTTCATTTAAATTATAATTGAAACACAAATTGTTTAATCGAGTGCATATGGCGGGCCGGAATGTTGGTTTTGCACGTTGTACAAATTTATTTGAAACAATGAAATCCATTTTAATTTTTAAAGCCGCAATGGAACATGGGCGACCTATAAAGAGTTTTTTTTGCTGTTTACTGTCACTCTGAGAATCTCTTTAAAGTTCGAGTGAATATGCTTCTTCTAAGCGAGCTTCTTCGCCGTTGTTCTGGATAGTGGTGCGAACCTATTGTTATAAATAAATAAAAATGACACTAAATGTATTAGTAAATAAAGGACAAGGCACGTATCTACTATCGCCAATCCAAATTATCATGAAAGTCAAAACCAGAGTAGCATTTTCACATTAGACAAAGGATCGACAGGATTCCGAGAAACCCTGTTATCTGCAGCAATGAGATCCCGATCCCGGGATTAGGCGGGAAACACAAATTACTCTTATCCGACGAGAAAGTGATTTGGGAGGTTCCTTTTAATTGGAGGGAAAAAATACACTTGTTTTCGAAGTTTCTGGAACGAATGAACTAAATGATAATTTTATCTCGTTTTGTGGGGAGAGCTAGCTATCTCGTTTTTACCTACGCAAACAAATGGCGGTGACGTCACATGCCAGTAAGTGCATCTATTTTTCGTTGTTTGATAGTTTCCCCCTCTATTGAAACTTAATAGCTTGTAACTTTTTTATTTCTCAACAGTTTTCAAAAATTATTTCGGTTTTGGGTTTTGGATTCAGTTCCTTTTTAAGATAAACAATAAAAAAAATTGTCAACATCCCTATTATTCTTTTTAAAACGTCTGTATTTATAAATAAAGAGTCGTATTCATTTCTCTACCAACATTTAACTTGAAATGTTTTCCTTCCTTATCGAGACGTCTGAGCCAAGGATTAAGCCAGTCTGACCGAAGCCGGCTGGATTAAACCGAGGCGGGGATTGACTATCTATAAGTTAGTTCTTCCACGCTTCCACGCCAACATACAAAGTGTTGCTTGAAAACGTCATAAAAATACATTAACAAAATCAATATAAATCATTGAGCAAAATAGTAAATTACATTAGCATTTTTGACTTTGCGAATAGGCAAGAAACTCCGAGGGTCGCTCTTTTTAAGTCAATCATATAAATTTTCTTACTACTAATTTTAATTGACTCAGTATCTTGAATAACACTGGAGTAAAACTTAGAATGTACCAGCTGACAACATTACTCAGGCATACTGTAAAAGTCAATAATATGGACGCGAGGGTTTTGTCATGAAGGAGAGCTTTTGGCCGGAGGGCGTGGTGTTCCGCCGTTTCCGAGGGAGATTCCCGGTTATAGACACCCCCGGAAAAACACCCGGGAAATAGTGTTAATTAAGTTTTAATTTTGTTAAATAATATTTTATATGTATGTTAGTCTGTAAGGTATTTATCTATGGGCCTAGTTGTCTGAAAATAAATGATTTTATTTATTTATTATTATTTGTTGTATTTGGGCGAAAAGCTAAATACATCATTTTTCATCTAAAAACCCTCGTAATTTATGTCAAACGTGGCATCAAGGTTCTAAAACCATCCTGTTCCTGCCTACGTTATAAAAGGAACATTTGTGCCAAATTTCAGCTTTTTTGGTCCAAGGGTTTAAACTGGGAGTTGATGAGTCATAGAAACAGGACCGCCAATTTTATATTTATAGAAAATTTATCATTGTAAGAACGAAATTCTGTTCTGATCAAGGTATTAAAATGCTATTTTTAGACCACGATCACTAAATATCGTGTGGTATTGGTCCTTTATGTGACCGTTTATATAAGACACAAATTCAAGTATTTATATAAAACTAGATAAACCCCTGCGACAATTTTATGAATTATTTTTATAATAAAAGTAAAGTTGACTGGTCTGTCTGTAAGATGTATCACGAGTCCCAAGACTATCGTAGCCAATATCCTGCCCTCACAAAAGCTTCCCGTACCCGTTAGGGTTGCCATCCTTGTGAATTTATGAGAATTTAGAAACATCTTCCCTCATTTATAGTACCTTACATAAGGATTTATGTATTACCTACCTATCACGAACCTTATTTTGTGGAGCTGATCAAGTTTAGGTTCAAAAAGCTTTATTTCACAGAACATCCTTACAATACGTCAGTTACTGAATTACATTGTTTTGTTTTTTACTCTCTATTCGCAAAGGCACTACAGTTTTCCCTCGAGAAGAACAGACAAAAAACTCAAGAGTTGCTCGTAATTTTGATCATAAATATGCATTTGTTTTTGCAGTCTACATTGGATTGGACGGTAGCCCGCTGTGATGACATCATAAACTGGTCTCGAAGGGGCTCTCTGTGGCCTCTCACCTTCGGCCTGGCTTGCTGCGCTCTCGAGATGATGCACTATGCCTGTCCCAGGTACTTACATCGTTTGTAGTTCGAAATGAAAAAAGAAAAAGAACAGTCCATTTTCCATATCGAATGCCGAATCATCCTCAAACATTGTAGAGTCATGTATTGCTATCTTTGATTGAAGTGAATGAAGAGAGCCCTTGACTAGTAATTTGGTAATTTTTCCCCTGCAGTCTTCAAGAAGACTGATTTCCTTTTAGCACTCAGGAACCATCGGTCTACTTACCGTACGTGTGCATCTTCGATGGAACATTATCATTTCTGTAAAGCAGATTGTAGTCAAGTATCTGCCTTGGAGGAAACAATTTTAATGGTATACGTTTGGCCACTCAAAATTCATGAAACAATAAAGTCATATTTTCAAATGATCACCAATAAATGATCAAAACAGGGTCGGGTTGCGTTACATTCCCTTGTGACAAAATGCTACCAAAATAGCAAATACAAAATATTGTTAGTTTACCGTTACACGTCAGCAGTTCCATTAATTTGCTTATTACACCACAAAAGCTTTCGTTTAGGATTTTACCTGAAACAAAAAAAACACACATTAGCAACGTAGCCTAGGAAGTTTTTTTTCTGAGACAAATAGCCCATTCATTCATGTTACAATTTTTTACCATTTGATGATCTGCTTACCCCATTAGGAAAATTGACGTAGAACTTAATATACTGGTCTCTTTTCATATGAGGTAACTTTAAATGAACTAGTGAAACTTTAGGGACGAAACTGAACAACTCTCCCCATGCATGGAATCCAAATTAAATTCTAAATAATTTTCCAAGTTATAAAAACGTATCAGTCACCGACTTCAATCCCAACAACAGTTCGCACAAACTAGATAATTGGTATTTTTTTCAGACTACAATGCCTATTAGCAGATAACCACAAACGAAAATGTCACTCATTTATTTAGAATCTAAATTTTAGATGATGTTCTGCTTTGTAGTATTTTTTGTTTTTGTTGATTTTTTTTAAAGCGCTATATCATTTTCGATAAAATTCCTATGGGACCAATTTGACTATTTTCATACAAAAAGCAGGCAAAAAGTGCATTTTCGTTGTCGTTTCCGTCACGTTTTCACAAATTTCAAGTAAAACAAAATTTATTGACTAGAATTTAAAATTCAAGTTTAGCACTTGCAATGTCTGAAAATTATAGCCCTCCATGTATCTCGAGTATGCTTTTATAGCTTCTCAAACAGACCTCTTTTGTATGAAAAATCATGCAATATCCCTAGACCGCGTTGATGTGTGTATACATACAGTCGAACATAGAACGCCCCCTTTTTTTGAAATCGGTAAAAATCAACTCCTTAGCTGATAGCTCAAGTTGCATGTAGAGACGAAAGTTGTTTAATGAAATCATGGACTAATTATCTTTTCATGGATAATTAGTCCATGATGAAATGATTCAGATCCTTAATTTTCTCGTAACTGATATAAAGTAACCCAATATACTCTGGTAATAAATAAAAATAACCTTCCCTCAGGCAATATTAAAGATAACGTATGTTGCAAAACCCTTATTTTCCAATATCCTTTCGGGACCTTATTAATGTCGGGCGTTGCGCCATGAATTTAAAATCATTTTGTAGACATGGGTAGAGTGAGAAATGTAAATATTAAGGATTATTTTTGCTTGTCAGTTCTAGCCCGTGTGAGTCCCTGAATTCATAGTAATTGGAAGCGCTCGTAGCCCAGTGGCTCTCGCTGATCTCTGCCGATCAGTGAGGTTAAGCAACGTACACAGAGGCAGGGAACCTGATGGGTGACCAAAGTGGCAATTTATCACGAGCGTTTCCGTGCTTCGGAGGGCACGTTAAGCTGTCGGTCCCGGCTGTTTTCGATTGACTACAATCGTTAAAACCAAGTCAGAGGCCATTTGGCGGTTTGAAAATTCTGACACCAGGGTTAGCAAGTTCGCCACACACTTTACTATACCTACACGATAAGAAGAAAAAGAAGAAGTACAGAGAGCCGTACATCAGGTTTCATTAAACGTGTACACACTACTATAAAATGCCTCTGTGATATTATTATAGGAGCAGTTTTGCAGTAAAAATGGGATATCGTCATGTGCTAGTCTCTGTAGACTCAATGCCCCAAGTTAAGTTCATTATAATTTGAACCTTATTACCAGTAGACAAGGATACTTCATTAAGGGAACAGAAAGTGGGACACTATTACGTATCCTACCCACTGAACATAAGTGACGAGGCTCTTGTGAAATTACACAATCTTTACTTCTATTCCAGATATGACATGGATCGTTTCGGCATGGTCTTCCGTGGCACCCCTCGCCAGACTGACGTCATCATTGTCGCTGGGACGGTCACCAACAAGATGGCTCCAGTCTTCCGTAAGACCTACGACCTAATGCCAGAGCCCAAGTGGGTAGTGTCAATGGGCAGTTGCGCCAACAGCGGGGGGTATTACCACTACACGTATTCTACAGTTCGAGGGTGTGATAGGATTGTTCCTGTGAGTTTATTGATTGATCTATTATTGGCACAGAGGCTAGCTTATCAGGTTACTCTTATTATATTGAAAAGCAGTGCTAGTAGTAACAGCACAGAGTGTGAGTGTGCACGGAGTGTCTTTAGACTTCGATATCCAGCGTTTTCTCAGCCAATCACGTAGTCCAGGTCTTCCATTAGTCCTTAAGCCCGCTCAAAATTTGCCTACGTCATATGACATCACGATAAAATGCATGGCGCACTGTCGGAAAACTATTAAAAGCTAGTATCAATTGGATTTTACACTCCGGATTGGCTGGAAGTATGAAAAGATTTTTTAAAACCGGTGAAAATGTAAAGGAAAGAAAGAAAGAAAAAGAAATTTATTCACCATACAACACAGACACCAAAACAGCATACAAATGAATAATTTGGTGAAAAGGTGTTGCCTCAGCCAGGCTGTTGGCTGGTGTCATATCGCTACCGTCTTTCCACTGGTTTTAACATACTCTATATTCTAGTTTCTATACCCTTGGTCTACAATTACCTTACAAGTAAGAAAGGGTATGTGGCAATACAGGAGGCAATTGCTCATCTGAAAAAGTTTTTCAGAACATTAATTACTTTCCTTTCACGCTGGACTGGGAGTGAAGGAAAAACTTTGAATGTGACAGCTGCCAACTCTTCCTAAGTAAGTGGGACGCGAGGGTTTTGCTGTATTGAGGGTGAAAGACTGACAACCTATCACCACCATGCTCCTGTTCCATCTGATAACCCGAAGAACGAATGTCAAACTTGACGTCAAGTGGTTTCAGAAGTACCAAATGAAAACTTCAAGATGGCACTTCAAGTAATATTTTCTTTAATTACCCTAACAGCTTTTTTTCTTTGTCACAACTTGGGAAATCTTTTTCTGAACATTACAAAAATTCTTTGTCAAAAAAGAAGCAAAAATTTCCACAAAGTTAACTCATTGAAGTAAATATCACGAAAATATTCCTCTCTCGAGAACTTATTGTTCGAAACGTTCTTTTGATGATTCGTTGAAAAAATAAAGTTGCTGTATTTTCCCCTTTTAGCTCGAAGTTTTTTGCTTCGTCATATTGTCGCCATCTTTCTTTAATCAAGAAACTTTATTGAGTTTTTCTTTCCTCAAGATGTAAATAAGCTTTGAAATTATTATTTTCCATAGCATCCAAGACTTAAATTGTATAGAATCTAGTTATTTGGAACATGATGCTTTCCTTTCAGTTTAAACTAGTTGGGCTAAGGAGACTTAAGTCTAGATCTATACTCAAGTATTGATTGTCTCTTTCACTCACTATCAAAATGACAAAAGACTACTGCTAGTTAAGTACTCGTATAGACCAGAGTCTGAGTCGCGTTCTGTAATACAGACCTAAGACGCGTACCAGACTTCGCTCTCGCGTAAAATCACTGAATAAAGGCTTGGAAAATTTAACGTTAAACTTAATAGCACAAGTGCGCAGTTCTGATTAACATTAAGACTTTAAGAGATATTCTTGAATTGCTAAAGGAACACATGTACAAACTAAAACGCAAGATAAAAGAACACTTCTTTACATTAGGGTGAAAATTTCCTTGAAAATTTCCTTGAAATGTATGGGTATTAAGTTTCATTATAGATCAGCTATAGTCTCGTCCTTTAGACTCTATCTAGGTATCTGTAGTGGAAATCACGTGTGAGACTTATTTTAATACCGTTTCACCTTCATAGGCGTATATAGTGGGGGTGGCCGGGTGGGCCGTGCCCACCCCAGTATGGTCTAGGGCCCACCCCAGAATATTGGGCTACCAATTCGAAATTCTATAATTGATGCCAAAATACTGATAACTTCACACAAAAATCATTTTAAAAAAAATCTACAGCTGAGAAATCTACATACTTACTTATTATTACATACTATAATACTGTTTTAGTTACTTTTGAATACACAGCGTATTAAGCTAGAGTACATTTAAATTTCGCCAGGCTCGCGGCCCCCCCTAGAAAATAACCCTAGATACGCCAATGTTCACCTTCCCCACAAGTCCTTCAGTTCACTCCAGGTATAAAATCAATGGTGTATCTTTCCAGGTTGATATTTACGTGCCAGGATGTCCTCCCACTGCAGAAGCGTTGCTGTACGCAATGTTACAGCTACAGAAGAAGGTGAAACGCATGAGAGTTTGCATCGACTGGTGGCGGCATTAACTAACAGCTTTATTCTACTGTTTTTTTAGACAGGTGAATTACTAATGTTGATTCAGATTAAATTATTTTTGGGATAGAATGACTTTGACTTTAAATAAACTTGTTTCAAAAGAAGCCAACTGAAAGGGACGAATTAAGTATTATATTGCAGGAAGATATTTTACGGAAAAATGATGTATATTAAAAAATATATAATACTAGCTTTTCGCCCGGGACTTCATTCCCGTGGGAATTTTTGCGTCAATTTTCCAATGTTTTTCAAAGTTATTCTGATATTCGGGACGGAGACAAATACAACTAAAAACCATGAAAATCGATCGAGCCGTTCTCGAGTTATAAGTGTTCGAACAAACCCGATTTTGTTTTATACATTAAGAAGATATAATATAATATTGACGTTATGCTCTGTCTAATCTACAAGGAATATAGTAGTAAGTGTATGTTGATATTTTGTTTTTGCAAATGTTATTAAACACGAAAACAACAATAGTTTTCACACGAGAAATGATTTTAGGTATAGGTAAGTATTGTGCAGCGGAAAACGTTCCATTTCAGCATTTATTTTCAGAATAAGTGGCTCGCCATAATTCCGTTTGCAATTGCATTTCAAGCATAACTTAAAGTGTTAAATGCGAATCGTATTCTGAAATGTATGGCAGACATCTATTTCTGTTATTTGGTAGGTGCATTTAAATTGGAGGCGATTTACGAGAGCAAAAGGAAATTGCTGACATTACTACTCAAAGAGCTATCAGAAAATTAATGTTCTGTTTCAGAAAATCAGATTCGGCTTTTTTTAAATTCTATCACAAATGAAACAGCAATGTACAGACAACAGTAAACCCAGGTTAATTATCAGAAGTCAGTAATTAGGACGCAAGGGTTTTGTTTGTATATTGTGGGCTTCGATCAACTATAGAAAACTAGATACACAGTCCCATACAAAATGAAATTTAAAAGTGTCCTAACTACAATACGTACTTAGATAGTTGTATACCACTTCATGTATTATGAAAAAGTTCTAAAGTGTCAAACATTTTAATCTAATTTAAACCTTAACGTAATATTATAAGGTCGAAAATAAAATCTGTTGAATTTGTAAAATACCACTTTTGGTTTTGAACAAAGGATAACGTAAGACAATTTGATGACACTGGCTGTCATGTAGAACATGGGAGGAGTGGAGTTGCCTTTGTTAATTTTAAAAATATATTAGTTGGGTCGATTTCACATAAAAAAATCTTCGTACAAACTTTTCAACAAATTCAAAATGCTACGAAATGGTGTGGTTTTCTTTTTAACCCCTGATTGTGTTAAGTATGTATAGGAGCATCATAGCTCTTAAACTGATGATGTTAATGGTGCAGTTTATTTTATTCGAAAGCTTCTTCTTGCGCTGGATTTCAGATATGATTTATCAAAATTGGTTCAGCAGTTTACTTTTATGTTAGTTTTTATGTTTTTTTATTATTAAAAAAATCACATTCATTTCAAATTAACCGACGATTAATATACATTACAATTGATAATCACAGCCGCCGCCATTCTTCTTAATTATTGCTTACTAGCTTTCCGCCCGGGACTTCGTTCCCGTGGCACTTTTTTAGTTTTTTCTTTCATAAGAACCTTCTCCTGACAATAAGGAACACAACAAAAAAAGAATCATCCAAATCGGTCCAGCCGTTCTCGAGTTTTGCGTTTACCAACAGATTTAGTGATTCATTTTTATATATAAGATAAACCTAATATTCTATGCTTATTTTTTTATGAAATATGAAATAACTTATAAAAAAAGAAAAGAACTGTGTCTTTCCCGATTACACATATATTATGTTTTGCTTATTTAAAACTTAGTATAATTTTTTGAACAGAAATGACCTATCGAGATTTAAGAGAGGAAATTAGCTATGAAACTAAATAGATATTTAAGTACAAGAAATAATTTATTTAAAAAAAAAACAACTAACTCAAAAAAAAAACATTTGTCTTCTTCGCTGTTATCATCTTTGTCCTGAAGATGAAACATCTTTTTTATTTTATTCAATACAAGAAACTCCAAATCAAAAGTGATAAAAAGGTACATACTAGGTATTTGAGGTGCAGCTGTTTTGTGTAACCTTTTGACTCCTTTTGTAATGACATACGAGTCACTATTCTAAAAAATTCTTGGAGCAAAAGACACTACTTTGCGACGGCTAGAAAAAATCTTCACATCTTTGACGTGCGACCACGTATGTCCACTGTCCACATCGCACAGGATCTCTAGGAAAACTAAAAATCCAATAAAACTTTATGTTTGTAAACGTCACGCACGTTAAATTTTTTATTAATTCAATTTTATATAATTAATGGTTTTGCCATAATACCTTTAATGTAAGTATAGAAAACAGAATTAATATATATACTCTTTACACTTAAATTTTATAACACAGATGAAAATGAAAAAAAAACAATAGAAAAAAAACAGCGTCTCTATTTGTTTTAGAACAGAGTCACTGCATAACCCGAACAAATAATGTTGAAATACAACAGTATGGATTTGTAAGTTCCGCTAGTGTCTATTCAATTTAAAGGATTATACTCTCACCGAATGTTATTAAATTAAACTAAAAAAATGTTTTATAACCTTTTCTTGGCCAAATACCAAGATAATTTCAATTCACATATAATAATTACAAAACTTCTTATTTAAAAAATGTCATTCCATATTCCTTTAATGTTCTGGAGGTGTGATTTTTACAATTTTTCACTGCGCACTGAGGCATGGTTACTTTCGGAACGAACGAATGCTACTAAACGAAAAGACAACCCAAAACGTCAAGTGGGTGATCATTTAGTGAGGGAACTTTTTTGTTGTGGATTGTGTATCTAGTTCTTTATTGTTGATCGAAGATTGTGGGCGAAAAGCTGACAACCTCTCACCACTATGCATCTTGTACTATCTGATAACCCTCAAATTCGTATGTCAAACGCTCAAAATGTATGTCAGATGCTCTGCCTACCCATAAAGGCCATAAAGGTCAAAGATGAGGTCGACGATGGAGCGAGTTAACCCAGAAAATGTCAATTAAGGCACTGGTACTCCCACGCACCGACGGAACACAGCAAGCTGTTTGGCGTCGGACGGCCCTCTACAAAGCCTGCCACACCGCATGAGACCATAGGACGACACCTCAGATTCAGAAAAAAATGAAGTGTCGTTGCCTGGGATGGATTACTAGGAGGCAGGTCTCATTTGTGGTTCCTTAGTCGCCTCTTACGACACCCACGGAAAGAGATGGGGTGTTGTTATTCTCAACCGATCACCACACGGCACTAAAATATGTATGTATGTATGTATTGTGTGAATAGTTTACAAAAATTGTAAACTAGGATTCTGAATTGCTTTACTGTTCACAAGGGGACTCAGAGGCTCTTATAGGTGCTAATCAAGTTAGTGCGGGCGCGAAAACTATAATACAGCGCAAACCACGTTCATTATCCACATGCTACCGCGACAGTTGTGGTTTGGTGTAATGATGGTAACCTTGTATACTTAGTCCAATGGTCCCACGTTCGATTCCCGTAACACTTGTTTACCTAAACAGCAGGTTTAAACGTGTGGGTCTGGGTGTATTTTTCTATGTGTGTTTGAGTGTATCCGTAAGAACCCAAGATAAAACAATGTTTAGTGGGCTTTTAAGAAAAATGCAAGTAA
The DNA here is from genome assembly GCA_949987775.1 of Aproaerema taeniolella. Classification (NCBI taxonomy): domain Eukaryota; kingdom Metazoa; phylum Arthropoda; class Insecta; order Lepidoptera; family Gelechiidae; genus Aproaerema; species Aproaerema taeniolella. Next base: position 14,421,969 of record OX465262.1, read on the forward strand.
TGGCTAATTATAAAAATATAATATTGTCAGGAACATTTCGAAGCATCTTGGATTTCTTTTTCTTTTTTTTTTGTTTAATTTATCCCTTAGGGAAAGGCAAAGGAATTCTATGCAGGTGAATGTACTCATATGCATGAATGACGAGTTTGAAAAATGACCAGTTTCGAAGATGACGAACATGGAGTAAATCCAATTTTCTTTAGTATTCGCGAAAACAAATTGATTTCTGATGGTGATGGTCACCGGTTTTCTCGGTGGGGTGTTGATGTGCATGCATTATGCAGATACAGTTTGGCACTATGCCCATGATGTTTGTTGTCTATGATTGTTTTTTCAGAAAACATTACAGCGTATTTCTACTATTTTTAAGCCCCGACTAAAAAGAGGGCTGCTATAAGTGTGACATGTGTATCTGTGTGTCTTTGTATCTCTATGTCTGTGTAAATTTCTGTGGCATCGTAGTCCTAAACGAATAGACCAATTTCGATGTGGTCTTTTTTGTTTGAAAGCTGACGTTATTGAGATGGTTTTTAGCTATATTTAAGTTCGCCTTTTGTACCTTAAATTTATTTTAACTATAAGTAATTAAGTACCATATTTTGCTGCTGTAAGAATATTTATTGTACAGTCAACAGCACATCAGGTTACCACAAACTGTCAAATTTCCCCAATGGATAGTAAACTCTAAACTCTAATTGAAGAAATTTGACAGTTTTGGATAGCATGATGTGCCGTTGTCCCTGTACAATAAAGGATTTACATACATACGTACATACACTTTAACGTTAAGGATACCTGTTTGCTACCCGAGGAAGTGGTACCTCTATCTATCTCCTGCCAGGAATTGCTAAACGTTTCATCGCAGAGGCACGTGATCCCGCCTAAACAGCCGAACGACATTCGCTGCAAAATTCATGAGAGCGCTTACACCGGCCAGCTGTACATGTACATCCTATTGAATGTACAGCTGCCAACAGATACATACAGGGTGTAAGGCAATACTAAATGGTGGAACATAACCATAACTACGACCGACTATTATAAAATATTAAAAACATGAAAAAAAAATTGAAAATTTTCATTCTACTAGAAAATTATTCAGAACTATAGTCTGAGTCCAGGGTTTCAGTTTTTGCTAACCTGGCCCTTCTTCCGGCTAATGTCTCGAAAAACTTTTTGTCAATTTATCAACAAAATCAATTAATTTTAATTAATTCGATTGTTAATACAGCTGTCAATGATAAGATTTTTAGAGTAGTATTTTAATTGAATTTCGGGGTTTGGTTAACCTTTAGTATTAGAAAAGGCTCGGATTATTCGTTTGCAAAATATGCGGACCGCAAACATTTTTTTCGTGAATTGTGTTATCAAGATCCTAGAACTTACTCTCAGACCAAAACTCTATGCATTGATTAAATCACATTAGCCTCTTTTACCGTCCACATCGGTTTTCCTCAATTTCAGGTTCCCTTACCGTAATTTCCGCCTAAACAGGGGTTCTTACCCGGGGGTTTTATTGGCAGCTATAAAATACAGGTCGCGTTAATCCCGCCACTCTACGCTTCACTCAAATAAGATGGTCGGAAGTTTATGTTGCAGTCAAGAGACCGAAATTCAGGACTGTTGGAAAAGTGGAATACTTAACCTACTTGCCTACTATTATAATGCTCTTCCATAACCGTGTGGTATTAACTTATCAGCAGAATAAACTGGTCATTTTTATTACGATCTTGCCAAAATTTTCCTGAAAAACAGTTTTTATAATTTTCAGAGGTTTTGATTTAGCATTTAGATGGCTTTTAACATTTACAACTCTTACACCCATATTCTTAGAAGTTAACTCGAGATTTCCTCGACTCCACTCAACCTCTGTCAAGGATTTTGACGTTTTTATTTGACACTTTCGTCCTCGACTTTACAATTTTCCTCACTGGAGTCGAGGATGATTTGAGTAATTAATTGTCAAAGTTAAGGTACCTCGCGATCTACCTTAAGATTTTCTTAACGCTTTATTCGATGGTCGAGCTTGTTGTACGCTACTTTTTCATAAAAAAATGAATTATTTTGAAGATTTCGTGGATTATCTGTATGATAATATATCGTTAAAGGTTAATATCGAATAAAGATATACGCTAGCTGGTGCCATCTATCGTCGAGTAGCTTAATGCCACGTTCAAGGAATCTAGAGGTGACAACTAAGAATACCAAATTCGAGGTCGTTTCGAGGATTTCCTTAGCTGAAGTTGAGTGGAGGAAGTTTCGAGTTAACTTCTTAGAATACGGGTGTTAGCTTTGCTGTAAGTATCAATTTCGAAGTACAAAACTAACCCATAGAGCAGAATACGTCCCATCATTTTTTTGCTAGGACGTTGGGTTTGGGGTTTAGCTCTTCATGAGATTTTATAACATTTTAACAATAAAAGCGTTATGACTTTATGACTGGGCTTTTGTATAGAAAATTGTACTTAGTTACTGTTTAACCCCCGAAAAAAAGAGGAGTATTAATAATATAAGTTTGACGTGTGTATCTGTGAATCTGTGTGTTTTTCTGTGGGATGGTAACTCGTAAACAAATGGAATTCAATCAGGTTTCTTAGCTTTATTTGATCAAAATTGGTTCAGCCGTTTAACATTTGTAAACGCTGAATATTGGGGGTTATACAACATTTTTTTTTATTTAAAGTAATTTCGGTTAACAACCTATTCTCTTGGATATATCTTTCTGTTCTATCTATTCACACTACTCTATCCTTATGGCACGAATCATTAATTTACATTGTTTCATTGCAAATATTCGCCAAACAAGGCGTTTTGGAAATCGTGTTTCAAAAGAAAATAGTTTTTGGAAATGTTATTCTTATTCAGTTTGATTGAAAGTATTTTCTACGAAACCGTATGTTTCAAAACGATGCTCCTAACGATGTATGTGGAATATTACGTTTCATATTCCACAAAATAATGGTTCACAAGGAATTATAAAACATCATTGTCTTTTAACAAAGAAATGCAACGTGGTTATTTTTATTTCTAAGAAAACGTATGAAGTATGAAGGGATCCGCACATCAGGTTACCACACGCGTGCACTCTGTGCTGTTGTGATAAGAGTGGTTTTATAACAAAAATGGAGTAACCTGATGCGCTGGCCTCTGTACAACGTTACATATAAACGTGTGTCAAAATATTAAATGAAAACGTTTTTTTTTCCAGGAAACCTTATTGGCATAGGAGTGGTACAAATTGAAATATACTAATTGAAATTTAATTGAATTGCATGTTGTAGATTCCTGGAATCACTACTAATATTTTAAATTCGAAAGTAACTCTGTCTGTCTGACTACTGAACCCATTTTGATGAAATTTGGCACAGAGATAGAAGAGACCTGGGAAAGGACATAGGCTACATTTTATACCACAGCTCGGCACAATATAACCTGTTAGTTACTAAAAAGTTCCGAACAGTTACGAAAGTTTGTACTAACAAGTCATTCATCTATAGCAGTCTTTCCCAACGTGGGCGATAACGCCCCCTTGTGGGCGCTGCAGGCCTAAAGGGGGGCGGTAAGAGACCCAGAAAAAAAAGGGGGCGTTGTGTAGGGCTTTGGGGTCGATTTATAATTTCATCTACCTAGCTAGGAAGACTCTTAGACACCGACTGAGCTCTCGACTCTCGACTACATCTTGTGAACATCAACTAATATTAATTAAGATATAGCTCAAACTCGGTTCGATATAATAGACCGCGGGCAATCATGTTTTAACAAGTTTTTGTTAAATAATCCCATTTGTACATTCCTGTATCAATCGGCTGGTTCTATAATACTTGTTCTTGCTTGTCGAGTACGATTGGGCGTCGAATGAGATAAACGAGTTTATGCACGTTTGTCTTATTCCTGTTGGTGCGTGCTGCTTATGCAATCCTACGACGTAAATTTATTTTATTTTCATTTGCGGTTTCGCGCATAATAGATAAGCAGTACTTCATTATAACACTTACGTATTTCTCAAAACAAAACAATGTCGGAAGTAAAAAAGAAGAGACGGCAATACTCTGCGGAATATATTAAATTTGGATTTATTGAAAATCCCACAAACCCGTCGTCGCCTTTGTGTCTTCTATGTCTAAAAACATTTTCGAACGAAGCAATGAAGCCTTTAAGACTGCAAGATCATTTGAATAAAATGCATCCAGATAAGAAAGACAAGAATGTAGCATATTTTCAAGACCTAGAGACGAAGCATAATATTCAGCCAAGTGTATCAAAACTATTTTCGGCGGCTGCTAAGCAAGATGACGACGGACTTCGAGCTTCGTACAATATCTCTTTGTTAATTGCTCAAAAAGGCAAACCACACAACATCGGAGAAGAGTTAATTTTGCCAGCAATAAAGGAAGTAATAACTACTGTGCTTCATAAACCGGCCGCAGATATTATCCGAAAAATTCGTTTGAGTAATAATTCTGTGCAAAGACGAATTGATGAAATGGCTGAAAACATTGAAGAATCATTGTGCAATCATCTGAGGACTAGTCAATTCTCAATTCAGCTCGATGAGTCCACTTTACCAACTAATGAAGCGTTGTTGCTATCTTACGTGAGGTTTATTAAAGATGAGAAAATACGTGAAGAACTATTGTTTGCCAGTTTGGAGACAGATACAAAAGGCGAAACCATATTCAATACATTGGAAAAGTTTTGTGAAGAGAAAGAGATTCCTTTGAAAAATATTATATCAGTTGCTACGGATGGCGCTCCGGCTATGACAGGGCGCCATAAAGGCTTCATAGCGTACTTAAAAAATAAAATTCCAGATGTCCTTGCTATACATTGCGTTATTCATAGACAACATTTGGTTGCTAGAAACTTAAGTGAACGACTATTTCAATCACTGCAATATGTCATCAAAGCAGTCAATAAAATCCGTAGCAGCTCTTTGAATGATAGATTATTTCATCAGCTTTGTGTTACTAATGACGAAGATTTCAACCGTTTATTGCTTCATACTGAAGTTCGTTGGCTGTCAAGAGGCAATTGTCTGATTCGATTTTACAACCTGTTTGACTCTGTGATAGAGTTCTTGGAAACTAAAGATACAGAACTGCGCAACAAGCTCATAAAATCAAAGAATGATATAGCTTACATGACAGACCTGTATAAATTGTTCAACGACATGAACCTCCAACTGCAAGGCGATGAACTAAATTTAATTAAAACAAAAAATGTCGTTGCTGCTTTCGCAGCCAAACTGCTTCTGCACAAAAAGAATATGGGCAGACGTGAGTTTCACAATTTTCCGAATTTATCAGTATCCTGCAGTAACGACGACTTGTTTGCCTACTACCAACATTTGGAAAACCTCCACATTGACTTCACCGAACGATACCAGGACATTTTAAACTTGGAAATACCAGACTGGGTGTAGGATCCGTTTTCAAATGTCAACATAGCAATGTCACCTCAGCTGGAAGAAGAACTTATAGAATTGACAACAAACGAAGAAATAAAAATCAAGTTCAAAAATGGATATCAAGAATTTTGGCTTCAAAAACCGATCCTGCAATTGTACCCTGGATTGTGGTCAATTGTTCAACGATTCTTGATAGCATTCCCATCGTCATATTTGTGTGAACGTGGTTTTAGTGCTGTGGCAACGCTGCTTACTAAAAAGAGAAATCGTTTGCGTGTTACCGAACGTGGCGACTTGCGGCTGTTTTTGAGTAAATTGGAACCTGATATCAACAAACTTATTGAACAGCATCAGATTCAACCTTCACATTAGTTTTTATATAAGAATTGATTATGTTTGTTTTATTTTCAATAAAAGATACTCTGTCCGAATACTATAAAGTTGCGTTTCAATAATCAGTTATAAGTACTTAGCGGTTTTTAAGTATGTTTAAAAAGGGGGGCGTTAAAAAATAATTTATTCTTAAAGTGGGCAGTAGACAAAAAAAGGTTGGGAACCCCTGATCTATAGTGACACAAGTATAGATCCATCAATGTATGATAAATGGGACTCATCTTGCGGTGAACGCACGCGTTACCCTATAATCGAGTAACATGTATTACCGATGTTACAGCATCGATTATACCAGTACACAGAGACGAATTTAGATCAGGTGTGGCACTGAAATCACTCTTAATTATTTTCCTTCACAGGAGTTACACCATAAGAATAACAAATACTAGTATAATTTGGTATTCTAATAGTTATACATCAGAGATGTCTACTGCTTTAAAAAGGGCTCACAGAAAGTTTGACCCCTTGATTAAGACCCCTTGTGTCGTGGGTCCCGTTGAACATTCACAAAGAAAGACACGAACACCCATGACCCGACATCTGCTTTTTACACAAATATTTACCCCGCATTAACCCCGAACCCAAGACTTGTCGATCAAGAGGCAGCGCCAGCTACCACTCGACTAAACCTTTGCAAACCCGCATTCACAGTATTCCGTGATATTTGCCCGATCGTCGGTCGTTTCGTTTCCTTAATTAGTAAGTATTCACCCAAATTTTTATACATTGTTGAATGGGATACGGTCCAAATAAAAAATATTACTTTATTAATTATTTGAAGAAAGTAACTGTTAAAAGGTTTTCACGCAAAACAAGGATTTTCCTGCCTATACGTCCATCATTCAGTCCCGAATAAAATTACTCTTTATTTTCTACAAATTACACAGTAACACTCTGTTTATTGTTTTAGAGCTTATTGTATCTGACAATTGATAAGACACAAACAAAGATTATAAATACCACAAGCATTAATGGAGGGTTGCCTTATAAAAATAAATAAAAGGGTTCGGGTTCCACAGACTGAGGTTTTGGAAAACCTGAATTCAGCCCTGTACAACGTAATTACTTATGAACTGGTAGACAATCGGTCTGCATAACCACTTCTCACGGTTACCTCAGTTAATGGATTCTTGGCATTGTATAACGTTCTGCAGATATATCGATGATTTATTGGTGCAAATCTTCTATTGTGCGGTGTGGTAAAAATAATTTAAAAAGTATCTAGTTTTGGTGGGATTCCGCTAAGCAACGTATTTACGTGCGTTCGTAGTCTTTATGTATCTTTTTATTTTACACTAGCTTTCCGTCCGCGGCTCCGCCCGCTTGGACTACAGTTATATCGTGCCTAACTGTGGGATAAAATGTAGCCTATGTCCTTTCCCAGGCTCTAATCTATCTCTGTACCAAATTTCATCAAAATCAGTTCATTAGTTTAGGCGTGAAAGACGGACAGACAGACAGACAGACAGAGTTACTTTCGCACTTATAATATTAGTATGGATTAAGTAGCAGTAGCCTTAATAGAATTTGGCGGGCCACAAACGTTCTGGTTACCAAAAAAATTGCTGGTTTTAATGTGATGGACAAACTGGTTACTCTGAAAGGAAACAGCAGCATGGTTGACGGAAGCACAGATGACAAGACAAAATGGGCATTTTTAAATTTTATAAGAAAAAAAAATGCTAATGATTTTAATTGGTCACTAATAAGTTTCCATGTTAAAATAAAAACAAAGGATGGGCAGAAAGAAATATCGCAGGACAGGGAGTCATGGAAGGAAGCGAGGGAGGCCTTAGCCCAGCAGTGGGATAGTAAAAAGTACATAATAAAGAGGATTAGGAACGTTCCGGATCCGAAGCAGTCTTCTCGAGAAAAGAACACAAAAAAAATCTGTTCTTTTTTGTATTACAAAATAAAATGTGTTTTACAAATACTTACACAACCGGAGAGATAAGCAGTTCATTGCTAGTTCTATAATTTTAATAATTTCTCTTATTACACTTTTTTTCTATCATCGGGTTTAAGTTGCCTTATAATATGATACCAACAGAAAAAAAATTAGTGGCGCTAAAATAAATCCACCTAATTTATTTAATTCTATAGTATAAATACTTTTGTTTCGCGTGCGTCTATTAAGGTATATTTTTAGAGTTCTATTTTAGTGGAACGGGGTGTCGTGCGTTATTAACAGCTGACGTGTCAGGCAATCAGATAAGACGGCCAATTTTCACTAATTATTTTTGCTTGTAAGGACTTTGTTCCCCGTGTTCTGTTTGAGGGTTATATTTAGATTCTATTTTGATTTGAGTATTAACTTTGTAATCACTTTCTTTATTTTTAAGCCAAATGCCCGTTTCTGAATCTTACAGCACGCCCAAGAAGAGATAAAGCTATCGCATTCTGAATGTTTCCCTCTGAATTCAGTGAGAAATCATGAATCCTTATAATATTATAAACGCGATGGATGTATGGATGTTTGTTACTCTTTCACGCTCAAACGGCTATACCAATTTTGATAAACTTTGGTATGGAGGTAGCCGACACCCTGGATTAACACATAAGCTACATCATTTTCCCAAATTCCCATGGGAACAAAATCCTGGGCGGAAAGCTTGTGTATAATATAATCAACATTGTCATATACCATCGTGAAACTGAATAAAACATTAATTTAATCATGTTCCTGTATAATTATTATTAAAGCAACGTTGTTATTGTAACCAGCAAAGTTAATTATATGTACCAAAAACTGTTTGCTTTACAAATTGGGATCGGATGAATTATTCAACGTACCTATTCGTGTTTATTTTGGGTGATTAAACTTAAGATATAGGGAAAATGCTACCTTAGTTTAGATTTATTAGAATAGGGATGACGACTACATTAAAAAAATTGCATTCTGTTTAGTCCGTCAGTTAGACCGTCCAAAAATACGGGACACATATTTTTCGCTTAACAAAATTAATAAAAAAAAATACTAAGATAAAGAGCATCAAAGTTCCAGAGTTCGGGGTTGTGACGTCACTTCTAAATAAAAATTGTACCTAGGCGTGACGTCACGCGAAACTTTACCGCACTGTATCGTCGCCATTTTTCGTTTATGAGAAAAAAGAAAAAACATACGTCCAAAATTTTTAGATAATCTAACCGACGGACTAAATAGTTTTTTCTTAGTCGTCTAGCCTACATACGCTCATAATCCCTAACGAGGCTGAGCTCGAGCATCACTGGTTCTAGAACCAAGAGAATTATCTCGTACAACGTTTGAAACAAACTGTAAGAGTTACCAGATGGAACAAAATGTTTAAAGTGGTCAGCCTTTTTTTAGCCATTTTGTACGTCGTCGAGTACATACGGCAGAAGACAAAAGTTCCCTTAAGTCTCCAGAGAGTGAAACCGTTGGAATCGCACCATGCTAGTTTCAAAGCATTTGTGGTGCGGTTCCCGACGTTCATGCTGGAGACAGTCATGAAGGAGAGCTTTTGTCCGGAGGGCGAGGTGTTCCTCCGGAACCGAGAGAGATTCCCGGTTGCAGACACCCCCGGAAAAACACCCGGGAAATAGTGTTAGTTAGTTTTATTTAATTATTAATTCATATGTTTGTCAGTCTGTAAGGTATGTATCTATGGGCCTTAGATGCCTGATAATAAATGATTTTATTATTATCTACTATATAAAAATAAGTCGGGATTTCCTTCCTGACGCTATAACTCCAGAACGCACGAACCGATTTCCACGGTTTTGCATTCGTTGAAAAGGTCTCGGGCTCCGTGAGGTTTATAGGATACTTTTTATTTAAAAAAAAATTAGGACGCGGGCGGAGCTATATTTGAACAAAATTGGTTTTAACCGTTTAAAAATTATAAGCGATGGATATCGGGGTTGCTAGAACATATATACAAAATAAACTACGTAGAAAATCATTGGTTCACCAAATTGAATGAAACTATTTATACAAACATCTGAAACTCCTGAGACGTCGTACGGAAGGCAATAAATTACCACACAATGTCACGGTTATCAACAATTTCAAGACCAACACAAGGTTTTCATCTCCCAATTTACTCATGGGTATCGATACTGGTAATATATTTTAAAGCAATAAGCTTTGTACATTTTCGTCAACAAATCGTTAAAAAACTAAAACTAATTACAGAGTCAAACAAAAAACACATTCCAAATCGTTCCGAATCCAAAGGTACTGGAGCATCGAGAAGAAAGTTTCTTTTTTTAAGAAGATAAGAAAGAAAGAAAAAAATATTGACGTCATTATTCATACTCGTAGGTAGCCAATTCTTCAAAGTTATTTAACACAAATCACAATCTAATGACGCCAATGGGCCTCCAACTCAGCATGGTTGCGGTTTCGGAAGAATCCACAACGCTGATCTTCCATGGAAAGCCACGAAGAGAAGTCTCTCTGCGTATGCTAGGGCAGCTGGTTTTGTTGCAGAGATCGTTCCCTTGGAGTCCCCGTGGAGTCCTTAACCACCGTCCCATTTCTCTTCGAAATTCTTCGCGTTAACCAGCCGTTTCAATCACGGTAATATATTGAATCAGTTGTCAAAATATTTTTTTAAGATGTCACGGGCTGGTGATGAAAAGAGAGTGTTTTTATAGAATTCATTTTTAGGGTTCCGTACCCAAAGGGAAAAAAGGAACCCTATTACTAAGGTTCCGCTGTCCGTCCATCTGTCCGTCTGACACCAGGCTGTATCTCATGAACCGTGATAGTTAGACGGTTGAAATTTTCGCAGATGATGTTTTTCTATTGGCCCTATAACAACAAATACTAAAAACCACAATAAAATAAATATTTAAGGGGGCTCCCATACAAAAAAAACGTGATTTTTTTGCTCATTTTTATAGAAAGTCTGTCCGAGGTTGTATCTCATGAACCGTGATAGTTAGACAGTTAAAATTTTCACAGATGATGTATTTTGGTTGCTGCTGTAACAACAAATACTAAAAAGTAGAATAAATTAAATATTTAACGGGGCTCCCATACAACAAACGTAATTTTTTGCCGCTTTTATAGAGATAATGGTTTTTATAGAGTCCGACTCGCGCTTGGCCGATTTTTTTATTGAAGTTGTAGATTTAAGGTTTTAAAATAATAGCAGATTATTGAAGGAATAGTTTTAACATAGTACGACCATCAAGAATCTCCGGCAAACTTGCCGATGACGGAAACAGCATAAATGAGAAATCCTGATGTAGAACAGCAGGTGACATACTGGTAGAGAAATGTTTTGATGAACTAAATTCGCGGTCAACAGCTGGAATAGCCCATAAATTATATTTTAAACAGGGTGGAATTTGGGACGCATTGGGCGCGATTCCAATAGGAATCTTGTCAGGCCAGTGTGACGTTTTTATAAACATTTAGTATTATCAATTTATCTTATCATTCAACAAAATTAATTATCAGTTAAAACGTAACGCAAAGTAGCGATAGGAGGAACGTGGAAGAAGTGTTCTCGTCGATCAGCTTCACCGCAATCTTTGATTTTGTCGGTGCACTGTTAATATTTATTTTTATAACTACTATAATTAATGCACACAGTCTTGTGCCCGTAATTTATAGCTTTTCTGGCACCAGATGGGTTGGCTGGAAGAGATCTATTATAGAGATAAGCTCGCCTTTGTAACATTGTTTATTAATTAAGTATCAAACTATGTGTGTACAATAAAGAATATTATACAAAAAATAACCTTTTTATATTAAGAGCGAACCCATGCTCTTGGCCACAATCTACTCTGCTATAGATTTCAGTTCAGCTCAAATGCAGACGCAGGCGGCGATTCCACTCTATATAATTACTCAAATGTAAATAAAGATTGTCTGCGTTACGTATCAAAATCCATTCATTAGTTTGCGCATGATTCAGTCACAAATATCGTTAAAAACTTCCATAATTATACAACCATAAATGCCAAAGTCAAACGGCTGAACCAATTTTAATAATATTAGCTAAGAACCATCTCGATTACGTCGGATTTCAAACAAAAAAAACTACATCAAAATCGGTACATTTGTTCAGGAACTACGATGACACAAATATACACACAGATACACAAACATACAGAGACATACGTCAAACTTATAAAACCCCTTTTTATCGTAGGGACTAAAATACACTAATTAGTCCACACGTCTAAATCCACGTTAAGCTAGTTTACAATTCGGTTAAGTAAACTGAGCGCGCTGATGCATATTGACACAGGAGATGTGTAAATATTGACAATGGCATATTGACACTCGATAGTAACTGTCCATGTTTAACCAATGCCTTGAATGTTATATTCGTCAACATGTTCCTAGCATCGACTGACTAAAATTGAAGCTTAAACTTGGACAGCATAGGATTATCCTTATTATACTGGCTTCTACAGTATGTCTGGGAAGAGTTGGCAGCTTGTACATTGTATGTTTTTCTTTCACTTCCAGTCCAGCATGGAAGTACGCAGGTTATTAAAGTATTTTATTCAGAATCCCTACTAATATTATAAATTCGAAAGTAACTCTGTCTGTCTGCTACGCTTTCACGGCTAAACTACCGACCCGATTTTGATAAAATTTGGTACAGAGATAGATTAGACCTTGGGAAAGGACATAAGCTACATTTAATCCCACAGCTGGACACGATATAACCTGTAGTCCACGCGGGCGGAGCCGCGGGTGGAAAGCTAGTAAACTGCATAAATGTTGCGTATAGAAGAATTTTGCAACCAAAATTATAATAACTTGATGCACTAGCTGCTGTAGTCGGAAAATTACATAAAATTACGACAGTAATAATGAATTTGCTAACTCCCCACAACTCCCTCAAACTACCCAGTAATAACAATTTCGCTGTAAAGTTGAGCAAAACTCCAGCGTTTCATATTTAACAGCAGAACTGGAGCAAGCTGTGGCTATTCAAACAAAGCTGCGGACTGAGGGTGTCGATGGAATACGTACAGTGTACCACACGTTGAGTGGAACAAATGTTATTGATAGCGATATTTTTGAACCAGAAGCTCGAGCACGATGCGCAATGGGCCACGGTCTTATATCAAAATGTCAACATTGACAACACCAGAGGGCGAGCAAGCTTTTGCGCGAGGCCCTCGCGCAATTAAAGTGAAGTTTCACCGTCAGCCGAGTGGCGTGCCGCGCGAATTTGTCGCGCATCATGCTCGAGCTGCAGATCGTTTTACGTGGGCTGTCCCGAGAGATCCCTCTGGTGGAACAGCAGCCTAACACTCGCCACCGTCTGAGCTGACAAGCTAGTCCAGGGATGGCAAACTTATGGTACGCGTGCCGTCAATATCACCAGACAAAATATTTTGGGCACGCCACCGATAGACAGAGCATAGATAAAATAGAATACTTACTATACTACGAGTAATAAATTAAGTAACAAAATTCACTATGAAGCTCAAGTAACGAACTTAAGTGAGCCTACGTTACGGAATGAGTTGGCGTGGTGGGCGGAAAGCGCTCTTATTTAAGTTTAATTTAAATTATTCCACAATAAGTCACCATTATTTGATAGCACGTCCATAGTCTCATTTAATATCTTTTTAAAAATGGCACGTCAATCCATAATGGTTCCCCATCCCTGAGTTAATCAATACTGTCCTTCGATACAATATTCATATATTCATGGACAATATTGAATGTTAAATACGTGTTCACGTGATTATTGTTTATTTATGATGGAAAGTTCATTCCCTTTTCGCCGACAGAGTTATTATTCCACATGAAAACTCACTAATGAGATATAAACGCTACACATCCAAGGGCCCACACTAAGGCTTTCCTTTATGTCGTGGGTCTCTTAGAAAATATATAAAAGGAAAAGTTTCCAGCCATTCTCCTCGAAAAAGAAAGCGCATCGCTTGCTGCGCTGTAGCCTGTACTGCACGGTAATTAAAATGAAAGTGCCGGGCACAGGCTGCTCCCTAATCAACCAAGTTTCCAATTAATTCCACATGATCTATCAGGGTACCCTATAGTTAGCGATGGTTGGCATCACCTAACGATGCTAACGTCCAGAAAGAAAAATATTTTTTAATAAGAATGTGTTTAAGTTTTCCCAAAAAATCTCGCGCGAATCGTATAAGAGCAGAAAATTCTCTTAACATTTTAATAATAGACAGTAAAAATAAAATTTACGGTGCAAATAAACGCTCCAAGTTAAATCCAATTAAGTATCCGTTAACACCTCTTAACAGTTATGAGCGGAAAATTGCAAATTAATTCGTAAAAGAAGCCAAAAAAACCTAAACAAAAAGTTGATCTTCATCAAGTACGTTTAAAGCTGTATTGACGAGGAAACCCGTTATTTTAATTAAAACAGCTGTTTCAGTTCACTTCTCAAATTCGGTTTAATGAAACGTAAACAATACCGTTAATTTTCGTACAGTAGCCGAACTTAGTTAAGAAAATAAATATCTCGTTGGAGAATTTTTAACAGGCGTCAATAATTTTCCACGTCAAAAACGTAAGAGTCGCCGACTTCAATCCCAAAAAGACAATTTTTTCGAGAGTTTCCCTCAATTTCTTCAGGATTCCACCATCAGATCCTGGTTTCCTTACCATGGGACAACCCTGGGGTACTCCCTTTCCAACAAAAAAAGAATAATCAAAATCGGTTCATAAACGACGAAGTTATCCGCGGACATACATTAAAAAAAAAATACGGTCGAATTGAGAAACCTCCTTTTTTTTTGAAGTCGGTTAAAAAGGACTGAAATCCATTCATATAGTATTACTCCGAACAATTCCAGACGTTGTGGATAAGTATTAATAGAAAAAGCCAGGTCAGACTAAATAAAAATACATACGCTCCCGCCTGTAACCCGATACAGGGTAGGCAGAGCATCAGTGGTTCAGAAGCACTTGATGCCACGTTTGACATAAAATCTAAAGATTATTAGATGAAACATGATGTAATAGTGGTGAGAGTACGTCAGCCTATCGCCCACAATACATCAAAACCCTCGCGTCCCTATGACTGACCTTTACAGTGTGCCTGGGAAGAGTTGGCAGCTGGTACATTCAAAGTTTTTCTTTCACTCCCAGTCCATCGTGGAAGTAAAAAACTACAGAAAAAAATTTTTTTAAATAATTTTCCACGTTAAAAACGTATAAGTCACCGACTTCAATCCCAACAACAGTTCGCAAAAGTAGATAACTAGTATTTTTTGCAAACTACAATGCATATTAGTAGATAACCACAAACGAAAATGTCACTCATTTATTTTGACGATGTTCTGGTTTGTAGTATTTTTTGTTTCTGTTGATTTTTTTAAAAGCTCTTTCGAACAAAAGAATAATTTTAAAAATCGGTCCATAATTGGTGGAGGAATCGGTAAACATACATAAAAAAACATACAGTCGAACATAGAACCTCCTCCTTTTTTGAAGTCGGTTAAAAATGAAAAACTGTCTGACTCACAAATATTTGGTGTCTTTAAATAAGCGAGTAATAGAGGATTATATTTAACAACAATGGCAAGCTTACTGTATATTCTTAGTTCTTTGCAAATGTTCTTCTGTGAAAAACGCCCACGCCGTCAGTCGATCTTAATTTTCAGTAATAAATTGCAAAGTTGTTTATAAACAACACATTTATACTCTAAAAACATTAATTTGCATCTTTAATCATCTTCGGTCAATCAGCCCATCGTTTACTTCACTTACACTTTAAGAAGGAAAGAAGAGAACAACAAGAAGTAGACACGTTAAGGCGACTACAGAACCTAAATTACGATTTTATGATGCGTAGATAAGCATGACGCACTGCATTAAATCGAAGAAAAAATACTACGGTAATATTCAGGACATAAACTAGATAAGTAGTTTGCTGAAAACATGATTCAGCACTTTTGGTTCGATAGAAAAAGCTCACAAAGTCACCAATATTGACAAGCCAAGATACCAATATTGTGTATCTTTTAAGCTGTAAAAACGACAGTAAAATGCACACAGGAACTTGAATTTGCTATCAAAATATTCGTGATTGAACACTCTCGATAGTAGTTAAGTAGTTTGGAATATGGTGATTCGCATCCTTAATGTTCAATACTTATTTCAAATGACACACATGTTTCCATATCATCAGAAAACCACAAATATTTGGATGCAAGCAAAATCGGGCAACGCCCGGCGCGACATTAGTCTATATTTAGCGAGCGACCGCGGCTCGGTCTAGGTTAAACTGTAACCTTGGCCAGGTGACGAATATCTTTAATTTCCAAATACATGACAACTACAGTGAAGATTTTATTTAATTTCAATTTGATTATTTTTGTGAACCTTCGTAAAACTCCAAGTTTGGGATAAAAAATGTTCGATGAGAATGGGACTTGAACCTTTGACCCAATCATTAGCTCTCCTGGCGCTGTAACCAACTAAGCTATCGTGCCGTCAATCAAAAATTGTAGGTATAGTTTATAGGTATAGTTCTCCGAACTCGCAAACCTATTCTGATTTACGTAAATTTCAGTTAGTCTCGAGTCAGGGTTAGTTAAAATATGAACGAACTTAACGAACAACGAACTTAACAGCGTGTCAGGAACCACCACATTGAAGCTATTTGTATCAAAAGGGGTTCCACTTCTACAGTTTCTATATCTATGTTACAGTCATAGTGATTAAATAGATATTATACATAATGACTGGTCATTATATATAATAACAAAATTGACTAGACAATATGATAAATTAATCACTTCATCCGGATATTATTCATAATAGCGGGTCAAAGTTAGCCAAAGTAATAAATACGGTAAACTTTAAAACAATTTTATTTAGGCTGCGCCTCCGCTGCCGGAACCGGCAGCGGGGACGGGTGCCGGAAATATATGAAACCTACAAAATAACCTAACCTAACCGAGCGGAACTGCGACAACCGCTTAACGCAACCACAGTCGTTTCTGGCACATCGCCGGCCGCTGCCGCGGCACGCTCGCTTCGCTCGCTCGGCTCGTGCGTTGGGGGTCGCAGTTCTAACCTAACCTAACCTACAGTTTCTGCCCCGATATAATCTCCGCGGGGGAGGAGTTTTAACTATAGCTAGTTTTAACTATAGCTCGATGCGACAACTAAATTTATCTGACTTTAAACAATTTTATTTAATGTAGATTTATTATCTATGGCAATGTTATTTTAATTCTTAATATTAAAAGTCAAACCTCTTGTGTAACTCAAAATGTCACTTGAGCCTTACTTGTAACAATAAACAATACTTATGACTCAGTTAATGAATGTTAGTTCATTTTAAATATTTTATTATTGTAGTCTTCAACGATAGATACCAAATACTTGTATTAATCTCTGTTCTTTTTTGTTGTTTTTAACGGCTAGTAAGCTTTAAGTTTACTTTATAAAGTTTAATTACATTATAACAATGTTAATTAATGTAGAATTATTATCTATGGCAATGTCATTTTAATTCTTAATAAAAACCTTAACAGTACCTACTTGTTTTATTACATTATCCAAGTTTTGGAAGATATTATATAAAATTGCTAGTTAATGTGATTAATTCCGTGTCAATTATCACTTTATCTAAATTGAGTAGACATTATAAATAATGGCTAGATAATATACATAATATCCAGATTAATTACTTTGGCTGTAACATCTACACTAATATTATGAAGAGGAAAGATTTGTATTTTTGTATGTAACGAATAAACTTAAAAACTACTGGACCGACTTCAAAAATTCTTTCACCATTAGGATGCTACATTATCCCTTAATAACATAGGCTTCATAATTTTCCCGAATTCCCTCGGGAACGAAGTCCCGAGCGGAATGCTAGTTTTCTATAAAAGTGATGCAATCGGGTTTTGAGAAATTGAAAATTCGGCTTGCTAGGCCTCGAGTTCAAGAGTCGATGAGGCAATTTAGCCTTTTAGATTGTGCATACAGAAGATGTCGGGAAATCATTGTTCAGGAGATGCGTTGAAGCAGTTCAAATATCTTTGGCAAGTTCGTTCAAGAACTTTGTTGATTATTTCTGAAAGTACACAATACAAAAACCAGTATAATTATCTCACAGCCAATCAAAGAATACTAATTATTGGGTACAGCTGAAGTCCAGGGCCAAGGTATCGCGTGACCACAATAGATCGAGGAAAAACTTAAGAGACCAGAGGTCATTCAACTTGTACTAGTTTTACTGATATTGACGCCTCCTACCTTTTACACTTACAGATTCTACAAGTATATTTTTATGAAAAATATAATCAGAGGCAATTCTTCTTCAATACCTATGGCGTTGTGCCAAGCGATACATTAATTGATTTGCATGTATTCTTTTAATTTTAGAACTTTTTGACTGCTAGAATCAGACTGGTTAAAAGAAAACTTGCGCCTCATTAACTTTAGACAAGTTTAACTGTTTATTAGTAGCTTACAATGAAAACAGCATTACTTAATTAGCACAGAACTATTCCGATAGTACTAAAGTGATAAGTGATATGGGCTCCCATTTTCCGCATGTAGGCTCTTAAGTGGCCCATTATGCGTGTGGGTCAGTGGTTATTCCAGCCACTTCAGCTCCGTCCAGAAGCTCAGAATCCCCCTGGGGATTTCGCAGGCTTCGCGGAGCGACCTTATGTCTGCAAGGATTTTAGCCCGGTGTTCTGCCACTCCCATACAATCCAGGATTACATGGGCGACTGTTTCATCAGCCTCTAGGCAGCCCCTACAGAGGGGACTGTCGGTGACGTTTAGTACGAATAAATGCTTGTTCAGAGCACAGTGGCCCGTAAGGGTACCCACTATTATTCGTAGGTTATCTCTGGATAGGTTTAGCAGTCTGCGCGTCAAACGCGGGGAGGGTCCTGTAAAGGCTTCCTTCGACTGCCGACAAGTGGTTACGTTGTCCCACCTGTGTTTGTGTTGCATAAGGGTGCGTGCTCGGATCCAAGTCCGTATTTGGCTAAATGGAATCGGGATGGTTGGCACAGGGCCTGCCAAGATGGTGTTTGATCCCTTCCTAGCCAGTTCATCTGCCGCATCATTACCTATGGAACCGCTATGCCCCTTAATCCATTGCAGGACGACCCTGTTGGCTGAAGATATTTTGTTCAGCGCTTGGTGGCATTCGGTAATAAGTCCAGAAGTATATGAGTGATTTCCTAGGGCTTGTAGTACTGATGCGCTATCAGAGAGTATCCTAATGATGTAGTTTTGGATACTCCTTCGTGCAACTGCGTTAGCTGCTTCCTTGATAGCCACGCATTCACATTAGAAAATGGAAGCATGTATCCCTAGAGCTAGTGATATGTGGATATTCAGATCGAGAGAGAAGACCCCGGCTCCTGAGCCGGTTTTCATTTTGAGCCCGTCCGTATAAATGCGGACTTCATGGATTCCAGAGTAGTCTTTCTCCTCCTCCTTAAGTTGTATATGATACTTTTTCTCAAAAGCATAGAATTTTGGAGTCTTATCACACGGGGCTGCAATAAGAGGCTGATGTTGCAGGGCCCTGTCCAAAATAGACATGTGTGTGCTCTTACAGGTTGCAGTCGGGTGATCGTAGTACTTAGTTCGGTCCTGGGCCACCAAACAATACTCGCATAGGTTATTATTGGTCGTATTACGGCTGTATATAGCCACATCGTGATTTTCGGAGCTAGACCCCAGGTTCGTCCTATGAGTCTTCTGCTCTGCCAAAAGGTTATGCATGCTCTCTCTAGTTTGTGATCAAGATGCTTGTTCCACAATAATTTGTGGTCTAAGATGACTCCCAGATATTTCACCTCGTTAGTGAGCATCAGGTCGGTATCAAACAACTTAGGCAATTTAAGGTTGCCAAGTTTACGTTTCTTGGTGAATAGAATGAGTTCTGTCTTCGTCGGATTAACCGATAGGCATTGCTCTTTGCACCATAGTTCGACGACTCTCAGTGCTGACCTCATAAGGTCGCATAGGGTGTTCTCAAAAGCACCGCTTATGAGTATTACCAGGTCGTCTGCATAGCCCACCGTAAAGAACCTGCGACTGTTTAGTTGGCAGATCAGATCATCAACAACAAAATTCCATAGGAGAGGGGATAGGACTCCTCCCTGGGGGCATCCTCTCGATACTACCCCCCTTGTTGTTGAGTTGACGGTGAATTGAATGGCCCTTTTTCGCAGCATGCAGTCTATCCACCCGGCAATCGTGGCATTGACATTATGTTTTGCGAGGGCTCGGCTTATGCTTGTATATATCCGATGTTTTATCCGATAGTACTTTAGTTGTATCCAAAGAATTTTGGATTAGCGGGTCAGAAAGGTCGCATTAATTAAATGATATTTATCAATTCTCATTCTCAATTTTTCATATTTCAATTACTTATCTTTAATTTCGCCGTTACATTTATCTTGTTCTTAGTTTTAACGTTGCTCTAGTTGCTTGTTTGCACACTGTACCTCACCCACACACAACACATACACTCAACAGCCATTTCATATCCCACACCCCGCGTTTCACTCATACGTGAGGGCTGAGAATCAGTGTTGCCAGTCTGCAACTCCTAACCTAACCCCCGACAAAAAAGAGGGGTGTTGTAAGTTTGACGTGTGTATCGTAGCTCCTAAACGAATGGACAGATTTCGATGCGTTTTTTTGTTCAAAAGTTGACGTACTTAATCAAGATGGTTCAAGAGCTACAATTGATTTTAAAAAATTTGCTAATCCGTTTGAAAGCTATAAGCAATCGAATGACGGGGATGATACAACATTTTTATTTTAGAGTTATTAGTTATTACAGAGGAGCGTCTCAGTTTGGACTAGCATCTCAGTTGTTTTTCATGCTGTCTCGATGTCTACCACCCCGCCTCAGACTCGTGCGAAAGGGACAATTGCAGCTTTCCGGCACAATGCCGAGTTTTATTTCCAAAATTATGAGTTTAGGCGTCAATGAATTCCTACCCCAAAAACTTAATGAAATCGTACGTTTTTTGTTTCTATCGATTTGTAAGCATACAAACAAGGTTTGTACGTTTTGTTTTTTCCAAAATTGTTCTTAGCTTTTCAACAGTCACCTCTTAAATGTTGAGCATTTTTTTGGCGAAAAATGCTGACTTTTAGTCTCAAATATCTTTTTATCTACTAAGAATATCAAAAAAATCAAAACGTACCGACTTAGTTTTTTGTGTTCCTGACACTATACCAAAATTTCACAGGGATTCGTTGACGTTTAAGGGATGGAATCCATTGACGCCGTTTGTATGGGAAAAAAACACTGAGACGATCCTCTTAAACAGTCTCATTATAAGTTATAAGTTTTGTGTTATTTCTTTCGAAATGTATGTATGTGCTGCTGTAAGTATAATAAACGTTTTATAGTTATTATCACTTATAACCAATCAAATTCAAACATTTACACGCAGTACTCAAACTACAATTTTACGGTTTGAGATAAAAACACACAAAACATTTTAAACAAAAAAGGCTCTTATTTCTCTTGATATAAGGCGCTTGCACGTTTAATGAGTATTGTGGATTACATTTGGATGATATCCAGATTTTTATTGCTAAGTAGGGATAGAGGGGTGATTTGGCAAGTGAATCGGTTTGCCTGGCCCGGTGGCCAACTGACTTTGTTGTTGCCAGGGATATAATAAGTATGGTAACAGCGAATGAGGCACAATAGTCTTTCGTGAGTCCACGATTTCCTGATTTTGCCAATGTCACTGTATTTTAATGAGTATACTTAAATAGAGAATCGCGAAGTCGTCAATATCGATTTTTCTTCTTTTTTACCCGACTGCCAAAGAAGGAGGGTAATGTTTTTCGAGTGTATGTAAGTATGTATGTATGTCTTTTCCTTTGTGACCTCCTGTAGCCTAAACGGCTTGATGGATTTTGATGTATGAGGTATCGTTAGATTTGTCTTGATTACGGGAGTGTCATAGGATACATTTTATCCTAAAAGTCCCACGGGATAAAGACATAATAATATTTTTTAGTGTGCAGTCGGGTATTTTGTTTTTTTAATAATTAATAGTTATATCGTGTAGGTATAGTCAAAGTCAAGTGTATGGCGAACTTGGCTAACCCTGGTGTCAGAGTTTTCAAACCGCACAATGGTGTCTGACTTGGTTGTAATTGTAACGACTTTAGTCAATCGACAGCAGCCGGGACCGACAGCTTAACGTGTCCTCCGAAGCACGGAAACGCCCGTAATAAATTTCCACTTTGGTCAACCATCAGGTTCCCTGCCTCTGTGTACGTTGCTTAACCTCACTGATCGGCAGAGATCAGCGAGCGCCACTGGGCTACAAGCGCCAATATGCCTGTAGCCTTAAGCCATGAAATGTCTGTACTGTGTCGAAATTGTGACTTAAGTTGTAAAGCAGACACATATAGCACAGGTTTTTATTAAACCTATTTTTATTATTATTATTATTTAAATCTTTATTTTGCACACACATAAATATAAACTGACAAAAACAAACAAAAATAAGAAAGTGTACAGAAGGGCGGCCTTATTGCTAAAAAGCAATCTCTTCCAGGCAACCTTGGGGTAGAGGAGAAATAATAAGAAGGTAAAACAGAAGCGGGTGGTGCAAATATTAATGATTAAAAAATAAATAAATAAAAATAAAAACTTAGTAACTATTTAAAATACGTTGAAATAGAAATCAAATATAAGTATATAAAATAAATAGAAGTATATACCTACCTATAACAATAAATATATGTATATATACATACATACATACATACATAGCGTAAACAAAAGGACGAGAGAAAGACCAGTTGATAAAATAAAAGACAATTATATTTTAAGGAAATGCGCTTTAAGGCGATTCTTAAAGGATTCCAGAGAGGGAGCCCGCCTAATTTCTTCTGGCAAAGCATTCCACTTGCGGATGGCTTGGACTGTAAAGGAGTGAGAGTAGAAATCAGAGGAATGGGAAGGAATATCGAGCGTCAGGGTGTGTGAAGTGCGAAGTGTGCGATTTAAAGAAAAGGATCGGTAAGAGAAACGTTCTTTGAGGTAATTAGGAGTGGAAGGGAGCATTAGGACAGAATAGAGTGAAGAAAGGATGTGGAGGTCTCTCCGTTGACGAATCGGCAGCCACTTTAATAGACAACGGAAACTGGAGACATGGTCATATTTGCGGAGCCCGAAAATGAAACGAATGCAAAGATTTTGAAGACGTTCGAGTTTATTAAGCAACTCGGAGGAAAGGTCTGGGTAGCAGACATCCGCGTAATCCAGTATGGGAAGTAGGAGCGATTGAGCGAGACATATTTTAGTCCTCGTGGGAAGAAAATTACGAAGACGCCGCAGAGAAAAATAAGAGGCAAACATCTTCCTACTGACTTCGGCCACCTGAGGCTTCCATGTAAACATGATGCCCAAACATGATGCCCAAGTTTTTGACCGTTTTAGAAAACGGTATATGGACGCCGTCGAACATGACACATGGTAGTTTTGAATTGTCTATCCTAGAAATAAACCACTGGCTACCTATTATGATGGATTGTGTTTTAGCAGGATTGACTTTCAAGCCAAAATTCCTACTCCAGTTGGATATAGATTCCAGATCCTGGTTGGTTTTCAGGATTGCTTCATCAATATTGTTCAAAGGGGATTGCGCGTAAATTTGCAAATCGTCTGCGTACATGTGATAGGAACACGAAAGAGAGGATGATATCGAATTTATGAAGATGGAAAATAAAAGAGGTGATAAGACACCACCTTGTGGGACTCCGGCAGACACATCATACCAAGTAGAGAAGGAATCTTCAATATGGATGCGCTGCCTTCGTCCGAGCAAATAACTGCGAAACCAATCAATCACTCCAGGAGATATGTTGAGAGAACTGAGCAGCTTAAGCAATACGTCGTAATCGACCGTGTTAAAAGCGTTGCTGAAGTCAAGCAGAGTGAGCACAGTGAGCTGCTGATTCTCCATTCCTAACCGAATGTCATCAGTGATCTTGACAAGAGCAGTAGTCGTGCTATGACCGGAGCGGAAACCGGATTGGAGGGGATTGAAAAAAATTGTTATTAAGAAGGAAATTAGTAATTTGTTGGTGAACAAGCTTTTCAAGCACTTTGGAGAGGAAAGGAAGTATGGATATGGGACGGTAATCTGAAAAACTTGAAGGATTCATTTTTTTTGGTAATGGGATAATGTGTGCTTCTTTCCATGCGGTAGGAAACACACTTGTAAGGATGGAAGTGTTAAGGATAAGAGTGATGACGGGAGCAAGGATATCAAGGATAGGGATGATCATATTACGACTAAAGCTGTCGCCACCGATGGCATTCGAAGAAATGGAGCGGATATTCCTCTCAACATCACTAGTAGTGAATTGACGAAGAAAGAAAGGGGTATAGGCCGGGGTTGGTAATAACTCTAAAGACCGAAGTGTAGCAGCCTTGGTACCGTCATCAAGGTGAGAAGCAGATGAAAAATGTTTATTCAAACTATCCAAGTCTACACTACCTGGAGGAACACTGTTATGTGATTTATTTTAAGTGGCCGCTGTCATAATAATATAGCTCAGTGGACAAACCTTGTTAAATATTTTAATGTGCTGGCTTTCTTTGTTGTGTCAAATAAACTTATTATTTATTTATTTAATATCAAGTAAAGGAACCCTTTAAAGATTGTAATAGGCGGCCAGAGCCTCGTCTGTTGATCAGCAGGGTGCACCGCGACTACAGCACCTAAATTACGATTTTTTGAAGCGTAGATAAGCATGACGCACTGCATTAAATCGAAGAAAAAAAATACTACGGTAATATTCAGGACATAAACTAGATAAGTAGTTTGCTGAAAACATGATTCAGCACTTTTGGTTCGATAGAAAAAGCTCACAAAGTCACCTCTAAACACCCAATATTGTGTATCTTTTAAGCTGTAAAAACGATAGTAAAATGCACACAGGAACTTGAATTTTGCTATCAAAATGTTCGTGATTGAACACTCTCGATAAGTAGTTAACGCATTTTTCGATTTAAGCTGTTACCTTTCCACAAATCTCATTTTTCTAACTTTCGAACATGTTTTTACGCACGCACGCTTTCATAGTCCGTAAACTTCGTGTATCGACACTGTACGCACTGCCGGCCCAGGCCTGTTGAGACGGAGATGGCACTATTCCTATGTGTGCTGCCTTTATCGGGTGCTGTGCTGTAGTCGCCTTAAGATGTTATAATATTAGTAGAAAGTAGGATGAAACTAATTTTCTCTTACTAAATGTCAATGTCGCACTCCAGAATGCAAATCCATATCCCGGCCCGACCCTGGCCACTTCACGAATGCGGCTGCCAAATCACACAGCATACTTTATCACAAAGCATCAAGGTTGAAATTGGTTTGACAAACAAGTAAACGAGTAAGCAAATCCGAGCCAAGTTTGCCTAGGTAATAGACATCACAGCTGTTGCCTCGACTTTTTCTATCTATTTTATTAACAATCTCTATGTTTGGCAAGACTAGTTGGTTAGTTTATTTTGCGTAGTAACTATTTGTAGGCATTAAAGATAATTTTGCTATAACGTATTCATTTGTGAAAGTGATATTTTAAATACCATATACAATATACATATGTGAAAAATGTTTAATTTTCTATATAAAAAAGGCTAAATCCGTATAGCTGATTGTGGTCAAGAGCGAACCTTACCTTATTGAAGGTCCTGACTCACATGACTCATCGAGACCCAGCCCAAAACTTTGTGTTTAGAAAGCTGAAATTCGGCCCAACAAAGGTTCCTTTTATAACGTAGGCAAGGAATAATGGAATTCCCCCGGGAACGAAGTCCCGGACATCCTCTAGTTAACAAAATAGGATATAATTTGGTTTACATTGAAATAAATTGCGAACTCCACATAATTTAATACATCAGTCTTTTAAAATACATACTTTAAAAATACATTTCTAAGCTAAGTTAAGAACCACAATTTATTCAGACAAATAATTCAATGTTTTACACGAGTAATGGCGACTGTAATTTACAAATGAGGAATTTAAAATTAAAATATTCCTTGTCGGAATAATTACCGCTGCGCCGGTGTCGGTGTAATGAAATGTCTGCTGAATAATTGTCGCGAATACCAACGCGTCGGTGGCGTAGTGGTTAGTTAGCATAAGAGAGACGTGCCAAGTTCGATTTCCAGTAACGCTCAGGTCGGAGCCGAGGTGGCTACAATGAGCACCAACCCACACCCCTAAAGTCCGTATTAGAGAACGCGACTCAGACTCAGACTTAGTGAGAGAAAGATTTTTTTTCTAGCTAATTTACGTTCAATGTGCAAAAGGCCAGTGGCGTGCATAGACATTTTAGGCAGGGTAGGCTGTGAACTTGTCTAGTTTTAATTGACTGCTCAAACTCGTTTCTATGCGACTTTTGACAAACGAAAAAACTTTCAACGTACCTAGTTTTGAAATGTTTTTCAGAAAGCTCATGCTTTTTAATCGCTGTATTAAGGTTATTCAAATCAAAATAACCCTGCGCCGTTCCATACGTTTTTATAACAGTTTGAAAACAAAATGCACAGAAAACAAAATACTTAAGCGGTTAGTATGCACACAACCCGTGAACCAATAATGAATATAGTATTTTAGTAATGTCTTACTGCGGTACCTTTTTTTGCGTCAAATCCACGTATCGGCCTTTTGCGATAAGTAATGTTTACTTTTTCTTGAAAAGGTAAACTTGAAAAATTACGCAGTTTAGGCAAACAAACATCATCACCACACTTTTCACAACTTATTGCACTCATTTTGTTCTAAACAAATATCTAACAATCACTATAAACTGATAAAACAATAATTTGCAAAAGTTTTCGTACCTACGTAGTTGCAAAACAAAAACAAACCAATATGGCTGAATGCATCCAATAAGACAAAAAGGCCGCAAAATTAAAAATCTATAACAGCCATTTCAAACTTACCGAATATTGACACTTCTCAATTTGGTAGAATCGCTTTATAGGCAGAGCTTTTTTCTCCATACAATCAGTTTGTTAATATTTGGCGGGGGAGGCGAAACAGCCAATCAGAAGCCCCCATTTCAACACAAAACCTCAACAAAAAAGGCATTTCAAACGAGTGCTTTTAACGAATAATTAGAAAGGCAAATCCGCGCTCCTACGAGGGCTCTTACTAGTTCAGTATTATAAGTTTAGATGGCGCTGTTTTGAAAAGTTAAAGGTTAGAGAAATGAAGATGACGTCATTTCGGAAAACGTTTATTCGTTTCACAAAGATCTGTGATCGTTGGTGTACATTATAATATTTAATTTTTGTATTTTTTTTGCCATGAAAAGCCTAGGGTAGGCACTGCTTTTCTGCCTGTATGGAATGCACGCCACTGCAAAAGGCAGCACATCAGCCTATACCTATAAATGTTGACGATGACGTCACTCTTATCTCGTTCGTAATAGCGCTGGTTTTCGTAGAGCAATTGGGTAACCTGACGTGCTGATGTGTTTACCTCTAATCTATTGGTTACGTGCTCGATGAATGGACATTTCCACTGACGCGTTTGGATCAGCAAGGAATGAAGCTAGAATGTTATAGTATAGACTAATATAACTCGCAATTTCTATAAGAGTCGTCATTCATCTACAATTCATTTCAGAATTGTAGATGAATGTGGATTTTCAGAGGCAATAATTCACCTGCATTATTGCCTCTGAAAATCCAAGAAAATTCATAAATTTCTGCGAAGGAAAGCAATATCAATAAATTGCAGATTTTATTGAACAATTTCGATGCGCAAGAAAATTTTATAGGAAACCGTTTTTGATAAAAGATATAGCATTTCTGAGCTATTGGCCCGATACCTTTCCTACTGATTTTACAATTTTACATGATTATTTTACCAACTGGGGCCGTCCATGTTATTATGTCACGCAAAATTTCTAATTTTTGAACACGGGAGGTGTGTTCAAAAAGTCGGAATTCCCTTTTGTCACGCTCTTTTGGTATCCCTTTAACATGTATTGTCACGTTTGGTATGACCCCCCCTCCCCCATACGCTGTGACGTAATATGTGGATGACCCCACTTGAAGTTCTGAAAAGATTTCGCTGATTTTAACTTTTGAATTAAATTTAAACCATATTCCATAATGACGAGGGACATCCAATTTTTAAGTGGTAGCTGATAATTATCTTATGACAGAAAGAGAAAAAATAAAATCGAAGCTGAGTGAAAAATTACAAAAAAGGAATAAAATTTGTAATAACTTCTAAATTACAGAAAATCGCGGAACATACATGGGGTGATTTACATGGCCCCTGGCACGGAGGCATCCAAACTTTTCTTTTGTGACATTATTGATATACTTGAAATAGAACTGCGCATTCATCTAAATTTTATTAATTTTGGATTTTCTTTTTATTGGGTATTTATGATACACGCTGTTTTATTACTGTGACCAATTAAGTTTTTTTTAAAATAAATAAAGTAAAAGTGTGTGTTTAACTTGATTCCCGAATCACTAATTTAAATATCCAGCACCACAGTCCACAACTTACGAACATTGTGGTCCTTCGAGCCGGATATTTGTATGTTTATGAACACCCACTTTATGAGTATGTACTTATATCGAATATCGAAAGCGTGCTAAACAGTCTTTACTCACGTAATGTGTTGTGATGATCCGTAAACATTGTTTGTACATACTTTTGTACTTACACGTGCTCACATATTTATAAATTTGCATTTTTATGTACAGGCGGAAAATTACCGCAAATTAATATTTGTTTTTGTAGAATACATACATAATGTATTCTATGTGCCTAGTTGCCCTTATAAAATAAACGGATAAAAAGTTTTTTTTATAGTGGTTTGTGGACGAAAATGTTTAAGCATTTTAATAATGTTACTTCTTTGTTGTTTATGAAATAAGCTTTTCACCTAAATACCTAAACCTAAATATAAAAACAAATAGAAAATTGGGCGCCGCAACAGTTCAATAAAAGTCTGTATTTCAAGTAAATTTCTCTAAAACATCACTTAGTAAAAAAAAAGTTTTCAAATTTGATGAGAGAAACAAAGCAAATAAGTTATTAAACAACGCAGTCAAGGCGTTTGTTATTTCAAATATGAAATATCTTATTATTTATAAGATTCAGTATAACGTAAAGTTAACACGACAGCGTAAATAAAGCCACGATGAATTTGAATCTCATTACTGAAACACATTATTGGAAGTCGAACGAGTGTAATATTGAAATGAACAATTTCGGATTTATCAAGGTTATAAATTGACAACTTGCTAATGATTTTATTTTATTGATGGCTGCTGAATATTATTCGGATGTGACTTTTCAAAAGGATTTATTTAATTATGTTCCACTTACATACAAATAACGTCAAATCTTGAAAAAATGAAATGATGATACAATTACTTATACTTAACCTCACGCCTTTGTCCCAATACATTAATTGTTGACAGATAAAAATCTTAGCATCTGCGATTTGCGACTACCTAAATTCGCGTTATTTTACCTTGCATAACAAAAAAAAAACTTAATTTATTACCACACCACAAATAACAAATAACAATTAAGGTTCACAAAGAAACATTTTACATAGATATGTTACTATTACTACAGTATTTGTGGAGGGCTGGTGCCTAAACTAAAGAATGAAAACCTGTGCTATAGGCCTTCCCCTGCAGATAATTAGATAACTTCAGTTGCAGTTTATAGACAGTCACTCAAACGACTGTACACAAAATCACCCATATTACGTACACAATACAAGCGAAAGTGTATTTGTATGAATAGGCAATAATCATAATCAACTGTATGGCGAGTTACTAATGAATGATCACTTTCATAAGTCGACACTTAGGAAATAAATACTTACCGAAGCGCGGAGCACAAGAAAACTGATGAAGTAGTTACGTATAGTGGGCAATCCGGTACGTACCTGTAAACAAAATAATCAAATTATATATTTTTTTTCTATGGAGAAAAGCGCGGAGGCCTTTGTCCAGCAGTGGGATACATTAGATATAGTACGTCAAAATAGTGATTTTACTAATTGATACGGAATTTTGATGATTGCTCTTTGCCATTGTGTCGACCTAAGAACCAGATTTGTGCTTAATTTGACTCGTAGTATATTTTCCCAGTAGTGTGACACTAGCGGCTTGGTATAACAATATAAACATCTTCAAATGCTCCATATTACAGGGAAGTCAGTGATGGACAAGATGCAGAAAGCAGTCCTGCTCGATAATGCTAGGATAGTTCTTAATTTTTTTTTTCACAAGAACCCTGGCCGACTGTACGGCGACTCGCCGGAGTTCTTTATGCTACTTCCTCTTTCAGAGAGACTGACACAAAGTCAGTATTGCCGAATAAAATAATAATAGTAAGTGTAAAGAAGTTTTAAATACCGATTAAGA
The DNA here is from genome assembly GCA_949987775.1 of Aproaerema taeniolella. Classification (NCBI taxonomy): domain Eukaryota; kingdom Metazoa; phylum Arthropoda; class Insecta; order Lepidoptera; family Gelechiidae; genus Aproaerema; species Aproaerema taeniolella. The sequence continues at coordinate 14,452,153 of OX465262.1, forward strand.
AATGATATTGATAAATCTGGTTTGAAAAACTTTGCCACCTCGGGTTCATATTATGGAACCTAGCACACAGAGCTTTAAAAATAAAACAAAATAATATGTTTTCAAAGCGAAAATCTTTATTCGATCCCATTCAAACATTTCACTACACAAAAATCCAATCAAACCGTTTTTCGAAGCGCAAACTAAAATTTAATGGTGCGCACACGAATAAACTACAGACAAAAGAAAAATCGAATTCCGGTAGAACTCCTCGGTGAATAACAGGGAAAAAAGAAATAATAAAATAGAGGCCAAGAGCGAGTCGGATTCGGACGCTAAGGATTCTGTAATATTTAACTGAGAAACCCCAAACTATTAAAATGGTACTGTAGAAGTCGTATAAACGCTATAAACCTACTAAAAAACGTTTTACTCTGATTCTACAATCAAAGCGTTTAGCTGGTTTTACCGCGCTATTTGGGTTTCTGACACACTCTCTCGTAGCTTCGGCCGTTCGAGTTAGGTTCTGCTATTCAATAAATGCTTTTTAAACATTTGCGTGATTCTTGCACACCCGTGTGTGCAGGATTCGTATCGCACGCGCCGTAAACAAGCGCGTGACGGGTTGATTCTGCGACTTTACCTAGTCTTAATTCGGCAGATCCCTGGTCGCTCCCTCTGAGCCATACCGCAGTACACTCTCAGATCTAATTGAGTTGACCTACTATTTTAATTGTACTTGACCAAGTTTCAATATCTGATGTTTTCTAATAGTTCAGGATAGAGCCGTTCCTTACAAGAATTCCCGAGGTTTCTATTCCAGGGATTTGACATTCAACTTGGCATCCATTGAGGTTTGATGCCACTATTTGAATACAGAACCCTGAAAATATCGCTATTTTGCTATTGTCGAAGATAAAGGGGTAAAAAGAAATATAATCTAGGTCAGAGCACTAGGTAGATAGAGAATATAATAAATGTAGAGGCAAATATAAGAAGAAAACAAAGCTATGTCTTACAGAAAAGGTAAAGAATGTTCAGGGCTAACAAAGGAACGGTTCTAACAAAGAGGGGACAAAGTCTACTGAAACTATACTACCTACTGAATATGAAAATGGTCGTAAAAGGAAAAGTTAATAATTTTTAAATGTAAACGTTCGAAGCGGTGATAGCCCAGTTGGTAATGAGCCAGACTTGTAATCCGAAAGTCGCGGGTTCAAATCCTGGTGCGGGCCTGAACCATTAAATTCGTCTTTTCGGATTTATGTACGGATTTCTAATCATCGCTTGCTTAACGGTGAAGGAAAACATCGTGATGAAACCCGCCCGTCCAAGAAAATTCATTTTCGAAAGACGAGCGGTCCACCAACCCGCAGTGGGCCAGCGTGGTGGACTATTCGAACTTAAACTCAAAAGTGTTTATTTCATTGAACATATAAAATGATACTTGAACACGTCAATATGATGAATTACATTAGCACTTTTGACTTTGCGCCTATTCGCAAAGGTGCAGTCTTCCTCAGGAGAAGAATAGGCAAGAAACCCCGAGGGTCGCTCTATGGCCTGACTCCCCTTCGTGTTTCGAAGGGAAGCCCGTGCCCCTCGGTGGGGACATTTATGGGCTGGTAAAATAAAAGAAACGTTGATGGTGTTATAAGTTTGACGTATCTGTGTGTCTGTCTGTGGCATCGTAGCTTCTAAAAGAATGGACCGATTTCGATGTTGACGTAATCGACTTGGTTCTTGTTTAAGGAAAATTAGTTCACCTGTGGTTCAGCTGTTTAATAGTTATACGTGAATGTCGGTGAAAATATATATTTTTTTATATTTAGAGTTTTACTTTAAAATATTAGATCTTACAGCCCGGCTGTTGTCAATTGGCAGGTCGTTAAACCAAGGCCATTTGGATTGAAAACTCTGGAAACACGGTTAGTGAAGTTTGCTTCATACTTGATTTTACCTTTACAAAAACCCAACTAAATTCTCCAGAAGTTTTCCAAGCTACTGGAGCTCAAACAGCTAAATCCAAGTGCTGCAAAGATAAAATTGCGACGACCCTAAGCCAAGTAAAATATTACTACACGCTTCACTTATTTACGTTTAAAAGTCGTTTACAGTCACACAGAGAAAAGTCCCAGAAAGGAATTTAAAGTTTACATCCATTTACGGTCGGTCGGTTTGGTCAAATTCAAATTCAGAATATCTTTTATTCATTCAGGATGTTACTTAAAATAAGTCAAAATTACATTTAATACATACAAACATACAAAAGGATTTAAACACAAACATACATTCGTTCTTTTGACCCTACTGAGTGGACGAGTGGTACTCGCAGAGGCGCTGCCTCTTGATTGACAGGTCCTGGGTTCGATTCCCAGTCGGGGCAGATGTACCTATCACACTTGTGGCATGGCATTACGCGCTGGACAGTGATTGATAGCCTCTGTAGCAAGAACTACCCACAGCGAGGGTCACTGCCTTTTTTCCCAAAATCGAAGACCGATTTTTTTTTAACATTACACACTCAAAGGTCGACACTTAGGTTTTCTCTTGTGTCATGGGTCCCTTGAAACACACATAAAGACGAACACCCATGACCCGAGAACCAACATCGGCTTTTTACACAAATATTTGCACCGTCCGGGAATCGATACAAGAACTCACCGATTAAGAGGCAGCGGTACTACCACTAGACAAAACCGGCCTTCAATTTGAATTAATAAAATACTCAATTCCTAACATTAAAAAATTGCTTTTTTATTAAAAAAGTTATTGCGCAGAAGTGGAAATTTTTACTGTCAGACCAACACGTAGTTCCGGTTTCCGCAAATAGATTTATTGATTCACGGAAAGAACAAGGTGTACAGTCGTAATTTACGCATTTACGAAAAGGAAGTCGTGGGTGGAAAGTATGGGGGGTTAACGACTACCACTCAAAGTTATAAGTAACTTTACTTAGAGAGGAAAATTTCATCACACCTTAGTTCCTGTCGGAATAGGTAGAGTACTCGTGTCATGTGGTTCAATGACCGCCGGTTTGGTCGAGTGGTAGTGATGCTGCCTCTTGATCGGCGGGTCCTGGGTTCGATCCCCAGTCGGGGCAAACATTTGTGTAAAAAGCAGAAGTTTGTTCTCGGGTAATGGGTGTTTGTGTTTGTCTTTATGTGTCTTCCAAGGGACCCACGACACAAGGGAAAACCTTAGTGTACGCCTTTGAGGGTGTAGCGTTTATTATTTGACGTTATGATGTTCTACATCAGTCTTTCCAAAAGTGAGCGATAACGCCCCCTTGTGGACGTTGGAGGCCTAAAGGGGAGCGGTAAGGGGCCCTGAAAAAATTGGGGGGGCGCTAATGTGATTTCAAGGGGCGATGAGTGATTTGTAACTTCAGCTACTTCATATTTTAAAATTAACTGAAATTAAAATCCTCCGAATACACAACATCCATTTATTTACATACATACCTATGCTCTCGCCTTTGTCCCATTGAGGTAGGCAGAGGCCACAGATTGCTACATGCTACGATCCAAACAAACCTCTTTCGCTTCCTCTACATTAATAATTGGCTTCATACAAGCTCTTCGGATTCGGGTACTCCTAACATGGCCTTTTCTCAGTACATCACCAATTTGGTCTAAGTACGTTCGTCTAGGGCACCCTCTTCCAATATTACAGCAGTATAGTGGTAATATGTTGTCAACTTTTGGCCCTTGATACAGCGAAACCCTTGTTTCTACAGACGCTTAGGAATAAAAACTGAGGTAACAAAATGAAGTAAAAGTTGGAAACTCAGCTGACAAACAGATATACACGTCAAACTTATAACATTCCTCTGTTTTTGTCATGCTGGGTTAAAAACTAAGTATATCTTTGTGTGTGTCGTCTATAAAATGTATTTTTTACTAGCTCTCTGCTTGCAGATGTCACTCTCCGGACCCAACTATTTTTGTGCAAAAAATAAGTCGTTCCGTCGCTCCGTTCCGAGGTAAAAGAAGAACAAACAAACCCACTTCCACATTCATGATTTTACTAGCTTTCCGCCCGGGATTTCTTTCCCGTGGGAATTTTTTCGTCAATGTTTTTAATAGTTATTCTGTTATTCGGGACGGAGACAATACAAAAAAATACAAAACCATGAAAATCGGTCCAGCCGTGCTCGAGTTATAGGTGTTCGGACAAACCCAACTTTGTTTTATATCTGTAGATTAAGGATTTGACCCTCCATTTTGTTTGTAAAAATTTTCTCCCAAAAAAAGTAAAGGGGCTGTTAATCCAGAATATATCCGGCTTATGAGAAATCCGGTTGTCGCCACGCAGATACACAAGTCAAACTTATAACACTGGTTAAAAACATTGGTACAATTTAAGTAAATCTTTGTGTGTGGCCTGGCGTCCATAAAATGTATTTCTTACAAGCTTTCTGCTTGCAGATGTCACTCTCGGGCCCCGACTAATATCTTTGTGCAAAAAACAAGTCGTTCCGTCGCTCTGTTCTGAGGTGAAAGAAGAACAAACAAACCCACACACCTACACTAATATGGGTAGGACCGATTTGAAAAATCCTTTCACTGTTAGAATCCTACATTATCTTTGATGAACGTAGGCTACATAATTTTCCCGAATTCCAACGGGAACGAAGTCCCGGGCGGAAAGCTAGTTATAATAAATAAAAAATAAATAAAATAATCTTTATTTATCAAACAGCTTATACATTAATTCCTAGTCTAAGGAAAACTCACCATTAAGCAAATTAAAGTTTTACTTGTGTTGGGAGGTTCCAGTAAATGAAGTACATAACAAAATAGTGTAAATGTAATGTAATGGCTCGGAGAAACAGTTGAGATAGATTCAAGATTCAAAACAACTAAACAATACAGGCAAACAACTTAAATTAATATAATAGAACTTAATTTTATGGTGTGTGTGTGTGTGTGTGTAATGATGTGTTGTGTAGTATTTGTGTGGATGTGCGTGGGTGTATGAATTTATTATATATATACATATATATACTCGTACATATATATATACACATTATTTCATAAGATTAGATTATATTAGATTATACTTAGATTATATTATAAGATTATAAAGTCCCGGTAAGTAATGTTAAGTAATATACTTTAGAATATTTTCAGTATCAACATAGTCCCTAGTTTTTAGCCACTCCGTGATTTTCAACTTACAGTCGTAGTTATTTAAACTGTAGATGTTAAGTATGCCATTTAGTTGATTATAAAAGTGTTTTGACTGTGTATTAAATTGACGTTGTGCAAATACAGACCTACACAGACCTATATTAACTATATGGTCCTGTCTTCTCTTATTAGTTAGTGTATGGTCATACTGTAAAGTTTTATGCAGTTTTAATGTTGCCAATAAAATGAATAATTGTCGTATCGTTAACACATCAGCAATTTTATAAAGATCCGCTGTTGGAAATCTGTAAGGTTTAAAATACATCACCTTCAAGAGAGAACGCTGTCCTCTTTCCACTTCCAAAAATTTTGTTTTTGTAGCTCCTCCCCAGATCGTGATACAATAACATATAACTGATTGTGCCAGTGTGATATAAATTCTATTTAAAAGTTTAGGTGGGGCAATATGACGTAATGGCTTGAATACCCAGATCATTTTTCTTAAACGATTGTTTACATGCTCTATATGATGATGCCATGATAGGTGCTGGTCCAACACTACCCCCAAATACTTTATGTTTGAAAGTTTCTCCAGTGGTGCACATGCACAATGAGTATCTGATATATTACCACATTCATGTATTTTGAGTGACATGCTGCTGCAAGGTTGAGTACTTTTATTAATTGTAAAACATAAATAGTTAGATTTACTGATGTTAAGGGTAAGTAGATTGTCTTTTAGCCACTTAGAGATTATTAAAAGCCCAGCTTCAGTTTGCTTGAATACCAAATCCCATGTTTCGTTAGTAAAAACAATGGCAGTATCGTCGGCATATGAGAAGACCTTTCCACTATCAATGCTCAGGTTAGTTAAATCGTTAATATATATCAAGAAGAGTGTTGGGCCAAGCACACTACCCTGTGGTACACCAAAACTAATTTCTGATTCCATACTGTAATGATCACCGATCTTTACTCGCTGTGTACGTCCAAACAAGTAACTTATCATCAAATCCAACTGTAACCCACGAATGCCAATACATTCTAGTTTATGCACAAGAGTGGGAAGAGACACCGTGTCAAAGGCCTTCTTCAGATCCAAAAATACTGTAAGACATTTCCTTCCTTTATCGACTTCATCAACAATTAATTCAGTCAAGGCTGATACTGCATCTTCTGTGGAACGATTTTTCCTGAAGCCATATTGATTATTAGACAGAATATTTTTACTATCGAGAAAATTAATTAGTTGGGAGTTTATTAATTTTTCAATTACTTTTGAGATAGAAGAAAGTACTGAGATCGGTCGGTAATTATTGACGTCATCTCTCCTCCCACTCTTGTGCACCGGGGTGACTAAGGATTTCTTTAAGGCAGAAGGAAATATTCCCTTTTTGAAACACAGATTGGCTAGGTGACTTATAATTGGTGAGATAAGAGCGACGCAAACTTTAAGTAATTTAGTAGTAATAGTGTCTACACCGGGAGCGCTATCGGGTTTAAGACTCATGATAACATTCCTAACTTCATGGGGATCGGTGTCTAAGAGGACAAAAGAGTTTGAAGATGAAAAAGTATTGTTTACGCTGTCATTTCTTTCACTTGATTGTCGTATGTTATTAGCTAGAGATTTTCCTAAGTCAACAAAAAAGTCATTTACAAAATTGGCAGATTCTTCAGGAGTACTTTTTATGTGTAGCAATTCTGTGCATTGTGAGTTACGGCTTTTAAGATGAGTAATTGTCTTTATCCTTGTCCACAGGGTCCTATTACATTTTATAGAATTTGATAGAAGCTCTCTTTCATATTTTCTCTTCAATTTCTTTAGAAGCCGATTGCAGTAATTACGATACCTTTTAAATGTAGTTTTTAAAACTTCATTATTAGGGTCAGATCTAAGTTTCAGTTGCATGTTATTTCTATTTCTAATGCACCGCAACAACCCTGGTGTGATCCATTGTTTAATAACTCGTTTGTTTGAGGACAAACGTCTTAAACTCTTAGATGCATCTAAGGTTTCTTTAAGTTTTAGTATTAATTGATCTATAACATCATCAGGGCTGTTACATAGCAATAGATTATCTAAGTTCTTATTTAATAAATTTTCATAAGCTTTATCGTAGTCAATTATTTCAAAATTTCTGGGAGTAATTTTAGTTAATTTTGTTTTAGATATACTTAAAAAAACGGAGAGATGATCTGTTACTGTAGTATTCAGCACTGCTATTGATGCTTCATATTTATTTTTATTTATTTTAAGGATAACATGATCGAGACAACTATACATTCTTGTAGGAAATAAATGACCAGGGAGAAGACCGTATGTGGACAACATATTAAGATAGTTAGTCTTATTGTTATTTTCATATGAAGTACTGTTAGACTTATTTATTAAGTTTATGTTAATGTCTCCAGTAATAATGATATTATTATACGATTTTATCGTGTCCAAATGTGCATCTAAAGAGTCAATGAATTCAGTAGCATTATGTTGCGCTGGTGATCGATAAATTCCTAATATAATGTGGTTTAGGATATGGATTTGAATGCATGTTGCGTGTGTCAGTTTTATTTCCTTAATTTTAGCATTTAAATTACTCTTTACATATATAACAACCCCATCATTTTGGTTTTGGTTGTAGGTCGTAGCAAAATAATTATATTTAGGTATAACTGGAATAGGTTTTGTACTATCAAGTCGACTCTCAGTCAAAATTAATATATCAATATCAAAACTTAAATCTGAAAGTGTCACATGTAAATCCTCAAGATTATGATAAACACTTCTGATGTTCTGTGTTATTATTGTAAGATCAGATTTGTGTAAAGAAATTTTCTTAGTTAAGTCCTCAATATTACATTCAATAGAACTGGCAACAGTAGATTTATCTATGTCATTAAGAGTTTCAAGTGAGGCAGGCATTGTGGAAGCAAATTAGGTAAGTAACATTACGGATTAACATGTCTGTATTTTTAAAATAGAATTGAAGAACAAAATATAATAAACATGGCAAGTAAATATGTTTTTCAATAACCGGTGACTGGCTGTGTATGGACCGGGTTTGTATAGTGTGATGTGTAGAATATTTATGTTGTGTTGTATAGGTTAAGTATGTAATTTTTTCACAGTATAAATATAAAATATGTTGTATGTAAGTGTGTAGCATGAAAGTGTGTAGTAGTGATTTAATAATGCGAGTTAAATGTAAGTAAACTATTTTTAACATTACAATTAACTGCAAATGGCTTAAAGCACAGAGTAAGAAATTACCAATTAAAAACAAGAGAGATAGTCAGGTTTTGTTAGCTAGACTTTGGATTTGAGCTTCGTGAGTTAAAAGGATAACTGGAGAGTTTTCATCTTTTCTTAGATAGACCCTGCCATAGGCTGTCCAGCAGTATTTAAATCCTTTTGTTTTTACAAGATCTCTAGCTAAGTAATACAGCCGTGCTGCCTTGGTTGTCAGCTGTTCCGCTATGTAGACTGGATTATCTTCAGAGAAGCGTAGTCCCAGATGTTTTACACATATCTTCGATTTGTTCCTGTAGTTGAACGTTATACAAGACTTGACAAAGTCATTTTTCAGGATTGTAGATGTTAATTCCACAATAATTGGAGTGTTCGGTGTTGAATCTTTTTTCCCACGAATTCTGTAGATGTCCGAGATGTCTTGTTTATTAATCCCACATCCGACGGTCTTAGATAGACAAAGAATCATGTCAATGAGATCGGACTTACTTTCGTCAGGTTTTTTCGGTACATTTTTTAATTCAAAATTAGATTTTCGGCTGTCCTGTTGCATATGTTCTATTTTATCTTCCAATAAAACTATGTACTTTTTATCCTCTTTTTTATCCCTCTCCATTGAATCTATTTTATTTTTTAGCTCATCGTTCTGCGAGGATAGGAAAGAAATTGATTGTTCAATGCTCGCATTAGTTTTTTGAATAACACTCAGGGCTGCAGCTTGCTTTTTGTATTCCTGTTCCTGGGTTTTCATCATTAACATAATAGAATTGAACATACCTGTCATTTCTTCTCTGAATTTAGAAAGCTCACTACCACAATCATGTGTGGTCTTTTTCCTGTTTGAGACATAGTTTGGCGGAGAATCCATGTGTAACGTGTCGGAGTCGGAGAACGATTCTTCGTGGCCCACTATTCTCTTTTCAGTCCGCGAAGGCACACCCTTTGTCGTCGATTTTGGTGAGTGTGTCACTTTGGGCATGATAAAATGTACCACAAGTCACTTGATCGTCTATCACGCGTAGCGTGGCCGTTCCGTAGAAGCGTCGTAGATCGTAGACCAAGCTCGTAGCAATTGCTTTCTGGTCGTAGCACTTGGTGTATGTTGCATCTCACTCTAAACCCGCTAGGGGAGCACCTTATGATATTATAATATTAGCAAGGATTTTATCCTCCATTTTGTTGGTACTTAGCTCCCAAAAACGTCAAGGGGCTATTAAGTGCACTTTTCCGGAAAATATCCGGCTTATGAGAAATCCGGTTGTCACGGTCCGGCTGCTAAAAGGAGGCTAATCTCGGAGTGGCCCTCAGGCCCTCGGGTGGCAAGTGGTCCTTTCCCTTCAGTTTGTTTTTTCGGTATCACCTGTCAGCTTGCACGAATTGAGTTTTGAGAGGTTAAAGGTAAAAGATTAGTTTTTAGGGCTAAATTATATTTTCCTAGCTTTTAAGTTAGATCTTCAATCTACTGAGTGTAGAGATTTAATTACAAAATTATTTTAGGTGTCTCCAGTTTATTTACCACCATAGAGAGTGTCTGTTATCTTTTTACGCAATTTGAATTGGTTCTATTGATTTCATGCGGTGCTCCTACCGAAGTCCGACGCATACAGCTTGGTGTGTTCGGTACGTGGGGGACTGGGGGTACCATTGCCTTAACAAGCATTTTCTGGGTATGACCTTGGTCAAGATTGAGGTCAAGAGTTAACCTTTCTTATAAAAAATGAAAGTTTATTGACACTATTAATAATTAAGTAAGTTATAGCTGTACTATGTACATTGTACAACTGTGTGTCCCTGTCCTTGTAGCTACGGGCGCTTAACCCCCGGGATTATTTCGTTCGGAAAATACCTTGTTTGTGCCGCCACCCTTCTCGAGAAAGTTCATAATTTCGCAATATACTTACGCCCTTGATAATAATACTTACAGATTGCGTAGTTCAAGCTTATAGCGACAGAAAACTTATGAAAAATAGTATTTGTACCATGTTATTACGCAGTGTAAAAGTATAATTTATTATTAGTAAGAGCATACCTATCTTACTTCTGTACGACGATTGAATCGGATAATTTTTGTCAGTCAAATACAGATACCGACTTTAGTGTGACCAAGTTTAAACAGAAAAAAAAGAACGGGTTGCACTCCGGGAGTGCCGGCAGAATAGAAGTGAAAACTTGAACATTAACGTTGTGCATTAATATGGAAATAAAACAAAATACATAAAAAGAGTCCGTTATTCTCTCAGGACTCGAACCCTCGACCAGTTGCTTACAATCTGGCAACTTTTCTACTCAACCAAACTGTCTACTTTCAACTCAGTAAAATAGTCTGTCGGTATTTGCGCACTATGTGCAAATAATCATTGACATCTGTCACAGAGATAATTTTAACATAGGGCTGCCATCCGTCCGGATTTCCACCCATACTTTAAAGTGCACAAAGCTGCTAAAGAAGTTTTCACTTAAAAATAGGTGGCAACCCTATTCTACGCATTTTCGATTAGGGTCATGTGACATCTGACGCGAGTTCATCGCGAGTTTAAATTTTTTCCCCATACTAAAAGTGCTCAACGCCGCTAAGAAGTTTTCACTTAAAAAATAACGAATAACACTCAAAGACGTAGTGAGGTTTCCTTTATACCACGAGTTCTTTAGGCCTGATAGCCCAAAGTGATGGTAACCGGAAAGTTGCGGGTTCAAATCCTGGTGCGGGGCTGTATAACTAAATTCGTCTTTAAATCATAAATCATAAAACTTTATTTGCTTTGAAACATGGTTATAAGGTCTTACAAACATATTACAGAGCTACATGTTTCACCATTCACCAATGGTATGCAAACAGTAAATATGAGCACTTACAAAATTAAAATTACAATCACAAAATGTTAGAATTCATTAATACTGTAAAATGTATGTTCACTCAGCCACTCACGCAATTTTATTTTAAACAATCTTTTGTTCAAGGTCTTTAAATTATTAGGCAATTTATTATAGATTTTAATGGATTTATGTACGGATTTTTTTATACATTATCACTTGCTCAGTGGTTAAAGAAAACATCGCGATGTTTTCTTTCACCGTTCGTTGAGCAGCACGCTTGAGCCCGCACGTTTAAGAAAATTCATTAGGCCAGTATGGTGTACTATCGCCTTAATTCTCTTCGTGTTAGGCCCCTCCGTAGGGACGTATATGAGCTGGTAAAAAAAAATTAAAGTCACTTCAATAAAAGTGATCATTGCTTGTTAATTCATGACAAAAAAATCTATTAACTTAAAGATGGGGTCACTCTAATTCATCCATCACATACACTTATCAACACGGTCTAGGGATAATGCACGATTTTTCATTCAAAAGAGGTCTCTTTGAGAAGGTATAATATCATACTCGAGATACATGGAGGGCAATAATTTATAGACGAACAAGTGCTTAACTTGAATTTTCAATTTTAGTCAATACATTTTGTTTTACTTGAGATTTGTGAAAACATGACGAAAATGAAAAAAAAAATTGCGTAAATTCGAACATTTTCGTTCAAAAATCGGGCAAAGAGTGCATTTTCGTTTTCGTTTCCGTCACGTTTTCACAAATTTCAAGTAAAATAAAATTTAAAATTCAAGTTTAGCACTTGCTCGTCTGAAAATTATAACCCTCCATTTATCTCGAGTATGCTTTTATAGCTTCTCAAAGAGGCCTCTTTTGTATGAAAAATCGTGCAATATCCTTATGACCATGTTGATGTGTATATTTACTGCCACGTTTTCACTTTTGTAGTCAGCGTCCCGACCAATCGATTTTGTTAAGTAATTGCACCGAACTAATTCTGGACCGGTGAATAATATATAGAAACGTGATGTCCACTCCACCGTGTCGCCTCACTGTTGAAATAGAACTCTCAACAGTACGGCAAGCTTGACACTTCAGAGGGCCGCGCGGCATTTTCTGTGGCATTTTTTATTTTAACGCAATTTGTATTAAGACGATTTTTGGACATTGGAAATGTCTTTTCGTTCGCTCCAGTATAGGCTCCGATTTCACGAAAAAGTGCGATCCCCTTATATCTCGGACAGTTCTGCGGATATGATATTCAAAAAAAGGCGTATTCACGAGAGCTGTAAAGTGCAAAAAGAATTATTCGAGAAAGTCAAAAAAGAAAAAAGTTATGGCCGAAATAGTGAAAAAAAAAAACAAAAAAATTTGGAAACGAAGAATGATATCAAAAATTTGAGAAAAATACCTCTGGACAATTTAGTCAGCTACAATTTGAGCCTAAAACAAAGATGATCGGATTGATCGGGTTTAGTGCCCTGTAGCCTAACCTTTTTCAAAAAAATCAAAAAGTCAGAACGACATTTTTTCGAATTCCGTAGATTCATTTCTAATGTGCTCTATCTATAGTCGTGTGAGGCACGATATCTGTGATTTTTTTTCATATTTCGACCTATATTTGTTAGGGAAAGGTTCAGATTCGTGGGCTAATTCATATCTTTAATTTTCGCAAACTTATTTAGTCATTCAATATAAAAATGCAGGTCCTGTCTGACTGATTCATCAACGCCCAGCCCAAACCCGTAGACCTAGAAAGCTGCGGCGCCTTTTTTACAACAAAGGTGTGATCAAGGAATAAGGTAGGATTTTACAAAATTCCCACGGGAATCAAGTTCCGTGCTTTCTTTAGTAATATTATACATTTAAAAGTATGTTTGTTCACTTGCTTCAGGAACAGACGTGATTTTTTGCACATAGTTGAACGGCTGTTACTATTTTACCACGCGAACCAAGTCGCAGGGCGAAAGCTAGTATAATAAGCACACAATGGCTCACACACACAAAATACTGGTACGTAACGTATGATAAATTACACAAATGTTAGTACACTCAAGAGCACGTCAAGCTTGACACTTAGGACTTTGGACCGGCCCTGCATTGTATGGCGCGCAGTATTAATCAGAGCTCAGCTTAAACTGGTTGGTAGTGTAAAGCGTGACCTGCTCTTGACTGTATACAAAAGAAAATTATACATATAAATGTAATCGGAAAATTCTAAAACCGTAATGTTACAGTTACGACAATATACCCAGTAAAATTACAATTTTAATGAAACTTAATAAGTACACAATAACAGAAGTAAGACGAGCCCTTTTCAAGGCTGCATAAGGCTGGCTACATACCACAGGCACGTGTAATGAATTTAGACCGCCGGTTTTAATTAATATTCCACAGAGATGCGCCTAATGAAGCTATATTTTATTGAGCGTAATGTACTCGTACTTCCATACTAATGTTATAACTAATGCGAAAGTGACTGTCTGTCTGTTGCGTCGTTACGCCTAAACTACCCCAACCGATTTTGATGAAATTTGGTATGGATATAGTTTAGTTAAGGTACGAGGATGGAGTTTTTTTACCATGAGAATCATTAGATTAGAATGCTACATTATCCCCAAGTAACATTAGAATTTTCTCGAATTTCCACAGGAACGAAGTCCCGGGCGTAAAGCTAGTTACTTTTCCATATAAAAAATATATATTAAGAGATCCTTAAAGGAGGTTTTATCGTCTATTTTCCTTTTATAAATCAGGTGAGTTGATTGTGTAAGTCATCAAATTTTTACTAGTTTTTTTAATTATAATATGGGTTAACTCTTGACCTCAATCTTGAACATAAGGTCAAAGCAAAGATGAGGTCGACGATGGAGCGAGCTAACCCAGAAAATGCCTATAAAGGCTCTGGTACTCCCACGCACCGACGGAAAACAGCCAGCTGTTTGGCGTCGGACTTCGGTAGGAGGGTGGTCGCGAACCAGATAGCCCTTTACAGAACCTCCCATACCGCATGAGACCTTAGGACGACACCTCAGATTCAGAAAAAAATGAAGTGTCGTTGCCTGGGATGGATTACTAGGAGGCAGGTCTCATTTGTGTTTCCTTAGTCGCCTCTTACGACACCCACGGAAAGAGATGGGGTGGTGTTATTCTCAACTGATCAACACACGGTAGTACTTTATCCCATTATTTCGCTAACTACATAGTCAAGTGACTCTATGATCACATGATACCCTGCTCACCCTGATAAGACAAATCCGTAAGCGTGTGTTTGAATAATGATTCCCCTCAAGCCCCAGACAACAAAAGCGCTTCAACGCCAAGTGTTTACACCAGAACTTTACTATAAACGTGCGCGTACACGTTAATGTTCCGTAAACAGACGTAAAGACACCACGTTAACATTACCGCGTAAATGTGAAGCCGAGAGGGAAGTTCACGTCGTGATTTATTGTGCTGTGCTTCACGGAGTTGTTTTTGTCACTGTGACATTGTCAAACCTATAACATTGTAATTTTAGATAGGTATATGAGCTCACAAATGTAGACGCAGGTAGGCAATAGGGAATATGCATACAATTTTTTATCGCATTGATTAACAAAATATGAAAATACCGTAGTTGAGATGACAAAAAGTGAAATTAAAATCGGCCAAGAAATACGGCCGATATACGCATTTAAAACTATTAGTTACGCACCGATTAGACAGAGAGATCCGACTTGGACTGTGACGTCACATGTCACTATGTCCATATAAACTCCGTGTTAAATTTCGTTTTTCTAGAATGAGATAGAAATAAATCTTCGATGGCTTATATCTTTTTTTATTTCATAGTTATTCGAAAAATAGTTTTACTAAACTATTTATTACATGAATGAGGATTAATTATTTAAATATTTAAAAAAATCATGCATATTCCCCTATTCCTTGACAATACGCAATATAAAAGGTTATGAAAGAGGCGTATCCCCGGAATTTCGACAAGATAAGCGTGGTACCTTGAGGTGAGGCTGAAAGTCCGATGAGAAGCAGCCGGAATGCGCTCATGCAGTCTCTCCTACACTTGGCCCAATTATTTTAAAATAATAGCTCTCAACAAGTTTCAGCACAACTTTGTTACAAACCTAACTAATAAGTTTCGCGACCTCAGAAAATTTAATGACTCGGAAATACACAACAGATAGTTTTGAATTTCAAATATTCAAAACTATTCACTGCCAACTCCTTTCTAGACACTACAGAGAAGTAATTTATCTGCAGTGGTTCCGTACATGAATGCATTACACGAATCTCCGCTTCGTACGAACTAACACGACTTGTACCATTGTTCTCTTGTCTCGTCACGTCATGCCAGGCGAGTGATTTACGTGAGCTCGTGGTTATTGTTTTAGCCACTCTTTTGTGTTAGCGAAATTGAGCTATCACTTCTTGAAAACAAGGACTGATCAAACCATTCGAAAAAGAGCTAAGTTTTCTTTTCTGTTCCAACTTTGAATAAAAACGTGGTACCAAAATTGAACTGTTTGTGTTTAATTTCCAGGCTGGAAAAAACATCTATTGTATTTGTAAGCATAATCAACTTCAGATATTTTTTCCAATAAGAAATCCATCCATTGCTTAACCTAGCTGGTCGACAACGGGACTACATCTCAAGGTGCACTACTTATTCCTTTCCTTTCCTCTGCACAAAATCCTCTGCCTAAAGAATATGCCTTACCTGTAACAAAAACAAAAGTTTTATAAACAAACATCCAAATTATAAACAAGAAAAATAATTATTCAGAGGAACGGATGTAAGGAAGATTTAATGCACGTTTTAAACAGACGGAATATTAATAAACAGTAATTACGAAGTAACACAGTACATAAAAGGTTTGTGATATAACGATTTGGACATGTTTGTTACCCCTGCATCCGTATTCCATTTGGTAGGACTTCGATCGGACATATTTATAAAAAAATATATCGTTTAAAATCCCGTCTAACTTTTTTGTAGCAAGACAGATTGTGTTTATGATTTCTGAATGATTAAGTCTAGTTTAATATAAGTTTATTTGGTTAATCTTATCATAAGCTAGTCCTAATCCTAATCATCCTGTTCCGTAGTAAGAATTACTTAAAAATTAGTATTGCGATAACATATTTCATGTGAAACCATGTGCGTTTCTACCTAACAGAAGATATTCTAATTTTACCTTGAAGCCTTCTGGACAACTCTGAAGTATTAGTCTTTTCACGCAGTCACCTATCTTCTTTTTTTAAACTGTCATAATCATAACTTAGTCCCTCTCAAATATGTTACGATAATTTAGGGAAATCTGTAATTGGCCTCATGTTAAGTCGATGTCTGTTTAGGTAAGTCTTTTTTTTAAATTATGCTGTTGGTTTTCTGAACAAACATATCATAAACAAGCTTTTCGTCGTCGACTTCGTTCGCATGGAAAAGTCACCTCTAATTATCTATTCATGATATATACTTTTCGGAGTGGTCAAGAATTCAAGACTTCAAGAAATTTGGGTGTCAACGAAATACAAGTGACGTCAGCTCACTTGACAGAGTCTGTGTGCATTGCACGTGGTCGGGATTGAGGGGAGGCCATACAGTCTTCCTCTAACCGGCGCGCGGGCAGCTTGTACCAGGAACTGTCCTGATGTGTTTCGTTAGATCACCTAGTGCTTGTAATAATTAACGTTTAGTTCACTCAGAGTGATAGATGGGGCGATAGTGAAGCTAAGTAGTTAAATCTAGGCTGTGCTATAACTACAGACGTTCGACCTATGTGAATCTATATTGTGTGACATGTAAAAGACATAAAGCTATGTGTATTCTAGTGTTTTCGTCATGCCTGTAACCCACGTATACGCCCACAAAGATGATCAATAAAGAGAAAACCACTTCTGATGCTTTATCATAAGAATTACTGTTTTTATAAGAGGGATTCCTCGCTGTTTATGTAAACTATTCCGACATCAGAAGTGGGATTCGACCAGGCAAACGAAACTGAATAAAAGACAGTAATAAGTGTCTTATGAAAATTTGAAAAGTTAAAAAAATGAAGATAAGAAACAGAACTTAATGTGTGTGAACCTTGTCTTTACAAAAGTTTGTAATAAAGTGAAATGTTTCATTGGTGAACGGAAGGACTTAAACAAGAAAAATATTAACATCGCGAAAAATAGGAAAATGTGAAGACATACAAGCGCATTGATGCAACAAAACGGTCAAAGATTCAAAGGAAGACTTCGTGCCTACGAAAGTGTAAGAACCAGACACAGTTCCAGTCATCGTGGTGGCGGTAACACAGCGATTAGAAGGTTAATGTAACGGCAGGTTGGAGGATCAACTCGTTAGCATTGGTGACATAAAGGTCAGAGTTTTCCATTAAGGTGATGAATGTTCGCTAGTAAAAGAAAGTGTGGCCTCAAAGTTTTCTGGTAAGAGAATACCTAATACTATAAAATTAATGGGTGTCAGCCAAGGAGCAACATTCAATACCGAACAAATCCTTTGTTCTCTTAAGTTATGTACTTACACTACATAGATTTTATTTCACGTCTTGCCGAATGTTTATGTGAGTAGTGACATAATGATAGGCCGAGAGATTTTGAGTCAGGGCTTTGTTATAAATATGCCGGCTCCTCGGTTTTCGGTTACAAAGAATTGTTTACATGTGAACAGTATCTCTTTAAACAAAGAGACCTCAGTGGACTTTTAAGAAATAGACACAAACATACCAGTTGATAAGAAGTGTGATCTTATTTCAGTACTGAGAAACTTTCCAAATTATTTTACTACAGAAATGCCTAAAACTAGAGTTAAAACAGGTGAGCTTCAAATCCGACTAGTGGACCCAAATAAAACAGTTCAAAGACGACCCTACCAACTTAGTCCTGATGAACGTGAAATTATGCGGAGAAACGTTTGAATGATCTAAATCAGAGTGTATTAAAGTCGGTGTTGATGTGTCCTAGAGGATGCTCAACTCAAGGGACACGCATGTCAGTGCCTTAGAGGTGGTCTTATTCTTTTACGTAACAAGATTTTTCAAGTGCAAATCAGAACCGCAGTTTTCTTGTCGATGTTATAAAAAAAAACGGAAATTATAGTGGTAATAGGTAGCGATTGAAATGCTATTGTTTGATTCATTTAAGGTGGTAAAAGAGATCTTATAAAGATTCCGTTAAATAAAACATGAATGTCCGTGAGGTTGTTATCTCTGCCTATCACATAAGTTATTTAGCGTGATGTCAGTTTAAAAAAAAAAAAAAAATTGCTACTTAACTTCTAGGAATGCATTTCGAAGCCGTGGGAGCCAAGTGTTTGGCTCGACAAACGGAAACACTTCAGTTGTCAACAGGGTGTTTTCATAAAAAAGGGTTTTGACTAATTAACCTGTCGAACTGTGTTTTTGTTTTTATGGTAGATATGTTTACAATTTGAATTGCCTACCGCAGCATGCAGATTAGTTTGAATTATGGCGAACTTAATATAGTTGACTAATTTGAAGTTAATTTCTATCTGAAGAATTCGTAAAAGAAAAAAAAAAATGTTAATTTCGCTAATATGAATTAATTGAGATCTGGGAAGAGTATTTAAAATTTACTAGTTTAAATAAAACAAAGAAATTGTGGTAAGTAGGCCCAAGAAGGAATGAGGCTAAATTCAATGGCTTTATTTGGGCTTTGTTTTGAAGTTACATGTTAAAAGCCTTAAATAGCAAGCGTACTTACAAGTACGCACATGATCGTTTACGTAAGATGCCAGATAGTCATGTACCAGACGATGATGGTAGAGATAAGGAGTAAATGTTTGTGTTAAAACGAGGTAACTATCTTTCGGCCGTAGTGAAGTCGACCGTACCAGTAGTTACTGCGTAGTCGTAGCCCGGTGGAAATCGGTGTCTCTTGAGGAAACTCAAGTAGTCCGTGGGTGTGCGGTGTGCGAGTATCTCTGGCGGAGGTCGTGGTCTTGAGGACCGTAGTGTGTTGCGTCGGTGGGAGATGCAACGGGAGATTCATTTGGAATGCTCTATTGGTTGTGTGTGATGGTTGTTGTTCGGCTGGTGGGCCGTGGCGTTAGAGTAGTTACTCGTTAGTTAAAGAATCATAGTTTGCTACGTAAAATTTGCATCGGTGGTGCATGGCTCTGGTTTCTGATTTGATGATTGATATTTTCAGTTTTAATTTAATGAAAATGATTAAGAATTGGAGATTATGTTAAGATATGAATAATGTTGATCTGAGATCATGGTCATGGAAGTTAGTAATACTCTGAATCTCTGAGCTTCGTAGTTCCTTGGTAACGGTTTTAATGAGATCAGTTAATGGAAAGTAACAATGTTTTTGATGCTGAGTTCAAAGTTGAGATTATGGATCAGGACCACACTCTGGTCTCAGGGTCAGGGTGTAAGGTCAGGAATGACCGAGCTTTGTGATGAAGTTTGTTTCAGAATTACACACAGGGACGTGTGTCGCGCAGGATGGCCGTTTCGGAGTGGTCAAGAATTCAAGACTTCAAGAAATTTGGGTGTCAACGAAATACAAGTGACGTCAGCTCACTTGACAGAGTCTGTGTGCATTGCACGTGGTCGGGATTGAGGGGAGGCCATACAGTCTTCCTCTAACCGGCGCGCGGGCAGCTTGTACCAGGAACTGTCCTGATGTGTTTCGTTAGATCACCTAGTGCTTGTAATAATTAACGTTTAGTTCACTCAGAGTGATAGATGGGGCGATAGTGAAGCTAAGTAGTTAAATCTAGGCTGTGCTATAACTACAGACGTTCGACCTATGTGAATCTATATTGTGTGACATGTAAAAGACATAAAGCTATGTGTATTCTAGTGTTTTCGTCATGCCTGTAACCCACGTATACGCCCACAAAGATGATCAATAAAGAGAAAACCACTTCTGATGCTTTATCATAAGAATTACTGTTTTTATAAGAGGGATTCCTCGCTGTTTATGTAAACTATTCCGACATACTTTATTCTTTGCTTTGGATGTCTGTGACAATATGTTGGTCTCTGTCTACCCCAAGTTGTCATAGGCATGAGCTTAATATGTGTGACTATATTGTGGTCAAGAGCAAACCCATTATTTAAAAAAAAGTTGTACCAAGACTAGGTAGTTTAATATAAACAAATGTCCATAAAATCTCGAGCTTTCTATTCACCCTACTCCCAAATCGTGAGTTGTAAACATTTCCCATCCGGTAAACATTCTATGAGGAATTTGTTTAAATTAATTCTACCGCTTTTAGATTTAATTGCAGTCGTGGACTCCGTAATCCCGGGGTTTTGTGGACTGAAACCCGGAATTTATATTATTTAAGCGTTCTTTTGTGCGATAAATGAATGCTTTAATAGAATTTTTCAAGCTCATTTTCGCAATTGGAGTTCTGTGCCTTGATATTTGATAAACTTAGCAATAAGGTCGCCTTTTGTAACTATATATTGCCATGTTTTCTATAATTTTGTTTGTTATTACTCTGATTACCGTAATTTTCGTCATCAAGTCAGTTGATCCACTATAAAATATCACACTATCATGTCATCAGCCCACATAAATCCCCACCGAGGGATACGGGCTTCCCTTCGAAACAGATACTGCAGATATTCAAACTAAAAAGCGAACAAAGCATTTCTTCAAAAACGCAAACCCGGACAATTCTTAATAAAAGAAAATATATTGTGAAAATTGTCTGAGTACTAAAGCTTTCACGAAGACTTATATTGCGGAACGTCTCGCCGGTATCCCGGATCCCGATTCCAATAAAAGCCGTCCCGACTTTGCTTCGCTGCACTCTGACGGCTACAATATCGCTTTGCTCAACGAAACCGACGTTTAAGTACACATAGCTTCGGACAATGTAGAGCTACAGAATACTAGCAGAGCTCTTATGTCATGCTATTATGCAAGATAATCACAAATCGACTATCTACCATGATCTGCTTTTGTTCCATGATGATGTGTTTCATCAGCCCAATATACGTCTCTACAAAGGGGCACGGGCCTCTCTTCGAAAAAGTACTAAGTTATGTGAATAATATCTTGTCCTGTGTATAATATCAAACTGAACATGCCAGACTGATCCTTAATATCACAAATGTAAAAGTCGGATGTTAGGACAAACATATTTCGGATGTTTGTGATTCAACCACCCGAAGAAATTAAGGTACAAAGGGCTGCACATGAGGTTGCACTCTGTACTGTTACAATAATAACGGATTTGCAATGAAAATGGGGTGACTGGATACGCTGGTTCTTGCAATTTAACTATCTAAATAATTTAATAAATATTTCTGGTGAAATATTTATCTTGGCCAGTAACGCCAAATTCTACCAACGCAAACACTTAAAGGAGGATTTTGAAAAAAAATCTGTAACGAGAGAAAGTCTCCGATAGATTCATGTACTTCCACAACAACCAACAATAAAATGTACTTCCTTCTTCGTACAACTTTTCAAGCTTAATTGAAAAGAGAAGTTAACAATAAGCATAATAGTTTTCAAACTCTCAATTGCTTCAAGTTGGTCAGGTTGGCAACGTTTGCGAACAGTTGATTCTGTTGGCAACACTATTGGCCAGATCCCAACAAGGAGAACAAGTTTGAAACGGTTTACTAAGAACTAGAAACTTAACTGCGATGTAGAACAGAAACCGGTGACTATGGAAGCACAAAGTTTGATGGAGATGTTACGTGAAAGGACATTGTTGAAAGATGGTAAAGTTTCCTTTTAGCCTAGTATTCTACATCTACATCTACCATATTAAAAATTGGAAATATTTGATTGTTTGTTTGCATTGAATAGGCTCCGAAACTACTGGACCGATTTGAAAAATTTTTCCACCATGAGATTATATTACCCGTGATAAACATAGAGGACATGATTTTCCCGAATTTCCACGGGAACGAAGTCCCGGGCAGAAAGCTAGTTTTCTAATAAACTCAGATCCTTCCAGTAATGACGCAATGTATTTACACATCTGTTCAAACTCCATCAACGGACAGACGTACGGTGTGTATGTCTCGTATATGTTTGTTATACTAACTAATAAACAGAGCAGTGTTAGTTTTGTTAAAGGGCGTAGTAATTCTGAGAATTTAGGATCTGCTTGTAGGTATAAGATGAGAAGTCTGGTGTGGAACTTTGTATCATAATAACACTTTTCCGAAGAATTTCAACAGGGAAGATGGATTTCAGTTGTCAGTGTTGTCACCCACCTGGGGACCAGTCATCGAGAAAATAATATCCAGTGTCCTATCTTCGGATATATCTTCGGAACGTGCCTCCACTGTGAGTACGGTGTGCCGGGAGGTAAACAATTAAAAACGTCATACTCGAATAGACAGTTTTGTGGTTCGACCCGCAGTGAATTTAATTACGCTGAGGGTAGATCCACCACTCCGATGACATTTTGCAGAGACAACCACAGTCTACCCGTGACCACGGCGCGTGCAACCGCGTCGAAACAAAGGGAATAGGTAATAAAATAAATATATATACGCGAATTTAGACCCGTTTTAGAATTTAATTTTGTATCATTATCTGTACATGTTCATAGTTCATAGAGAAGACTCACAGGACCTCGTTCCTATAAGAATTTCGGAAAATCAAGTCTATTTCCTAGTCTAGATTATAAAAATAACCTTAGTGCAAAATTTCAGCAGCTTCCTAACTCAACGTATCATTTATTTATAAACTCACACTTATACAGGGCTTTAGGTAAATCTCTTTCAGACTCTCGGGTGTTTAATCCGTCCATGAAACTGAACAACTTCCCCAAGGAACATAGGTCAAAATATGAAAAAATATATATTTTGATCTCCCATACAAAATGCGCTATATGCTGATCAAGTTAGTGGGAACTCAAAGTTTTTTTTTCGTATTTTGACCTATGTTCCTTGGGGAAGTTGTTCAGTTTCATGGACTGAATAACCACCCGAGAGGTTGAAAGAGATTTACCTAAAGCCCTGTAAAATGCGGTAAACTTTACGGGATAGGTAAAGCATTACGTGGTTTAAAAACCACTTCACGGTTACAGAAAGCATTTTTAGGATAATTAGATGAAACAAGACTCTAATAGTGATAGAATGTCAGCCTTTAGCCCACAATACAGCAAAACACTTACTGCCTTCCACAGTATGTCTGGCAAAGACAGCTGGCATATTCACTTCCAGTCAAGCTTTGAAGCTGTGTTGTGTAGTTTCTCAGAAACTATCCAACTTCTTCTTCTTATCGTGTAGGAATAGTAAGGGTGTGGCGAACTTGGCTAACCCTGGTGTCAAAGTTTTCTAACCGCACAATGGCCTCTGACTTGGTTTTAACCACTGTAGTCAATCGACTACAGCCGGGACCGACAGCTTAACGTGCCCTCCGAAGCACGGAAACGCTCGTGATAAATTACCACTTTGGTCACCCATCAGGTTCCCTGCCTCTATATACATAGCTTAACCTCACTGACCGGTTGAAATCAGCGAGCGCCACTAGGCTAAGATTATCCAACTAATAAGGTAAAGCTAATAACAGATGCAAACGCAATTTCCTTAAGCTTAAACGAAACCGAAGGTTATTTATAGTTAACAAGTAGTTAAGTTAGTTTCCTATACGTAACTCTCTCTGTCTGACAGGCAACTTAATCGACAATTTGCGAAGCCGGCGGTTTCTAGGGAATTAACTTGCAATCTTGGAGATATTCGATTTATCTTGCATGGATAAGCTATAATTAGATAGGTTTAGTGACATTTTGAGAAGTACTGAGTAGTTTTTACCCGAATGCGCGACGCAAAGGAGGGTAATGTGTTTATTAATCCCCTACATAAAAGAGGTCATATAACCCGAGTCTCTTTAAAGTTCGAGTGAATAGGCATCTTCTGGGTGAGCTTGTTACATCATCGACCACATCTTCGGCCCTGGCCAAGAGCGAACCCATTCGTTATAAAAAAAAACAACGGGGTGCACTCCGGGAGTGGCGGAAGAAGTGAAAACTTGAACATAATATACACATCAACACGGTCTAGGGATATTGCACGATTTTTCATACAAAAGAGGCCTTTTTGCGAAGCTATAAAGGCATACTCGAGATACATGGAGGGCTATAATTCTCAGACGAGGAAGTGCTAAACTTGAATTTTAAATTCTAGTCAATTAATTTTGTCTTACTTGAAATTTGTGAAAACGTGACGAAACTGAAATTTTTTTTTGCCTAAATTAGACCATTTTCATACAAAAAGCAGGCAAAAAGTGCATTTTCGTTTTCGTTTCTATCACGTTTTGACAAATTTCAAGTAAAACAAAATTTATTGACCAGAATTTAAAATTCAGGTTTAGGACTTGCTCGTCTAAAAAAATATAGCCCTCCATGTATCTCGAGTATGCATTTATAGCTGCTCAAACAGACCTCTTTTGTATGAAAAATCGTGCAATATCCCTAGACCGCGTTGATGTGTGTATATTACTTCCTTGCGGTCTACTCTCCCTCCGTCTTAAGAATTTTCGATCAGGTCACGTGTCCTGACGCGAGTTTAACATTTTTTACCCATCCCAAAAAGAACGCCGCTAAAGAAGTTTTCACTCTCCCTCCGTCTTACGAATTTTCGATCAGGTCACGTGTTCTAACGCGAGTTTAAAATTTTTTACCCATATTTCAAAGTGTACAACGCCGCTAAAGAAGTTTTCACTTAAAAAAAGAGGTGTGTTATAAATTTGACGTGTGTATCTGTATATGTGTATCTGTCTGTGGCATCGTAGCTCCTAAACGAATGGACCGATTTCGATGCGGTTTTCTTAGTTTGTTAGCTGACGTAATCAAAATTATTCTTAGCTATAGTTGATTGAAATTGATTCAGCAGTTTAAAAGTTATAAGCAATCGAATGTCGGGGGTGACACAATATGTTTAATTTAGAGTTATGTATTTAATCATGCCACATGCAATGTATTTCTTTAAGGGAGTCGTTTTCCCCGTAGTAAGATCACTACGTAGAACTTATTTTTAATTCGAAACAAATTATCGAACCAACTGAACGAAAATTGAATAACTTAAAAACTTGGTGACCTTCAAAACTATTCAGATTTAAACCAACAACTTATTCGAGATGAAAGTTTTAATGCGATCATAAACATAATATTAAAATTCATATTGAAAATTAGAAATTAATTTGACCGTAAAAAGGTCATTATTTCTTTACTATTACTTTTTTACAACTCTATAAAAATATCGATGTAAACGAAATTGAATGGAATTGGTGCATTGCAGTGAAATTAGAGTTTTCATTGCGGCTTTTATGGTTTAATTTATTTCAGACAGTAAACGGATTAGGTAATTTTCTTTTTTGGTTGGCGATTACGAATATCACCCATCTAAAACCCTTCCTGTTGGTGAAAGTAGTTCGACCATTACCACTGTACCGCGCTTTAGGCATGTGGGGCGAGGCAGGGGAAGAGCTCATATTCAGATTTCTGTCAATTTGTTAGCGATGCACGATGGCGACAAACTAACAACTATCCCTGTGCAAAAAATTACGTCGATTCTTCACTTTGTTGTGGAAAAATTGAAGGAAAATAAATAAATACACTTCAAGTGAATAATTTAGTAAGGATATACAGGTGTACCAAAATATGATGATAAGCGTGAGGCCTAGGGGTACCTGAGCCACCCATATGTAGGTATGTTCTGCGAATTTTGCTCTACCTCCAGTCTTTCACTTATTACTATACCCCTTTTGTGACATCCTGGTATATCAGTAAGGATCAAGTAAATAAAAAAAACGAACAAGTATAAAAAAACTCAACAATAAGCCAACTATGTAACCTGATAGGTAGTCATAGACACCTCAAGGTTGAAATCACCACGACGACGACATGCTTTACTAATACAGCAATGTAATGTATTGTATTCAATACATGGTACAAATACTAATGTTAAATACAGCCATGCAAACTACTAATACATTGAAGTCTTTGTTGTTTAAGTTAGTAACCATTTGTCTATATTAAATTTAGTTCATGTTCTATAGCTGTATAGAATACATTTTTTTTGTATTATAGTTGCAATTTTTTTTTGTCTATTTTTGTTTCTATTTAATGTTAAAAATATTTTTTTCTGGTAGTTTCTTCGACCAAAGATCATTTTTTATCATCAGGGGGCTTATCTTTTTCCAGAAAATAATACAATATAATATTTTGAATAAGGCATGAAATATAATGGTAAAAATAGAGGTTTCATATAGTGTATGTCTCGTGTATCTAAACGAGATAAAGGGCTAAGAAAAACGGTAAATTAACCAAAGCATTTTAACCCTTTTAGCGCCAAGAGTTTTCGTCGAAAACGCCCACCACACGCCACGATATCAAAAAATAAAAATAAAAAAAATAATGTCGTGGCGTATGGCGAACGCTTGGTGAACGATATTAAAGTAAAAAAAATATATAAAAATTTGTCTGATATATCAGACTGGCGGGGAAAGGTTAAATATTTTTTTTTTATTATTATTATAAGATGGGTTAACTCTTGACCTCAATCTTGACCATAAGGTCAAAGATGAGGTCGACGATGGAGCGAGTTAACCCAGAAAATGCCTATAAAGGCACTGGTACTTCCACGCACCGACGGAACACAGCAACACCAAAAAAATCCACCAAAAAAATCTTGGAAACAGAAAAAAGAAATTATCTACATCTATAGTGTCGTCACAATTTCACAAAGTTGCCATATAGGTAGGTAATAGCTAAAAAAAATGTTATCTACTATAACTTTTTTGAGTCGGATATTAGCCCAAGTAAAAAATCTTAGTTAGCACGAATTCTCAGAGTTATTTTGAGAAAAAATAATTCTGAGCTTACGTGACGATAAGTCTAGTTGGTTTATCTTTATTTTAGCATAATAGACCTCAGCGTGCATTAAAGACTCATAAAACATTTTTTATATATGAATACTAATGCATGGCATTGGAGTGGTTCCAAGGCTGCCATTGAAACATATTCTTAGACAAATAAAAAGCTGGAGGATATCATTTAGAAGTGTCTCTAGAATAACATAAAAAAACTAAATTTAAACGCATTGAAATATTACGTTGTACGATATCAGAAATTCCCGAAATCAATCTAGGGACCGCAGTAGTTGAATCAACTCAGCCGAGGTGGCAAAAAGCTGTAAATATGGGATAAAGCCACGTACAGAAGAAAGATAGAGAACCAAAGATAGAACCCATTGTCAAAACTTTGTCTGTTGGTTTGAAATTAAAACTTCAACCTTTTTTTACCTTATATCTACACAAGAACTGATTGATATAAACCACATCGCCATGGTCATTTCAAGCTTGACTAATCTAAATTAAAATATCGTCTGAGTCAATAAAAGTATTTGACCGCGCTCGATTCTATCAATGTAAGTTCTCTTTATAGGAGTGGACGGTTGTGTGAACTGGAATTTAAGTACAATTTTAGTTTTAGTATACCTGACGATATAAGAATAGACTCTAGAATTTGTAGCGAACTAGACAATTTAGAGCAATAGACCTTTACAGCCGGAAGGATTTATTGTTGGTCAGCGCAAAGTGCCAGTTTTTTTCCATTTCTCTCTATCAGCCCAGCGCATCTGTGCTGACATCCGTCCGGCAGGCAAACAAACAACCACCTATATTTTTAAAACTATAATAATACTAATCACGGTTCTTTTTGTACCAACTGGAACTAATTAGAGAGTAAATATTGACATGCCTACATTTCGTGGGTCTGATGGCCTGAGACACATATTAAAGAACGCGACTCAGGCTCTGATCTTTACTTAAGTAAGTCGTCTTTTTCATTTTGATAGTGAGAGAAAGAGACAATCAATACTTAAGTATATATCAAGCTCTTACCTTTACGTAATACGGAGCTAAATTACCAGTATAGTGAATGTCCACCGAGACTGGAAAGCAGTCTGCTGTCATGACTTGAGTCTCCTTTAGTAATACGGGTCTTAGTCAAATCAAGACTACTTTATTGTTTTTATACACGGATTTTAATAAAAACGTCATTGTTGGCTTAGCCTTGACAGTATGTACTAACTAGTCGTCCCATCAATTTATTTCTCCTTAATAGCAGATATAAATTCTATGTAAACCATTGCATGCGCCATTTGTTGGTATAACGGCATCGTTCCGTGCCTTTAATGCCATCTAGTGCTTCATTTACATCCACATTAAATTGTATTATTCGTTTTTAATATTGAATGCCAAGGCTAGGGGTTTCGCAAGAGGTTAGGTAGTGACCGTGACTCTTTATGTTATTAGAAAAACTAAGACGGAAAAACTAAGACGGAAGAGGAAGAGTAACCATTAATCTGTTTCAGCTATTTGCACGAGCGTTGCTTCATAGTATTGCTTCATAGCCTCACGGCGGCGCCCCTCAGTACTGTCTACGGCGCACCAGAATGCCGCGGCGCACAGTTTGGAAACCCCTGTTATAGTATAAAATGCGGCGGCCTTATTGCTATAGAGCAATTTCTTCAAAACTTATACTATGGGTATTAGAAAGTTAGATAACTGATGTGATGTTCTATTCATACACGTTCTTTATTTTTTGTAAATACATACACAATATTATCGTACATAAATAACCAGATCCCTTACAAGTACTTGAAAATCTCAGGGATTACATAATTGTACATAATATGTAGTTTGCAAAACCCACATGTTTAAGGGTTTGTTTGCATTCGTCATCAGCCCATATACGTCCCCACCGAGGGGCACGGGCCTCCCTTCGAAGGGGTTTTAGGCCATAGTCCACCACGCTGGCCCAATGCGGGTGGTTGTTTGCATTTACTTATACTTAATTTGTGTGTATATGTTATTTGTTAGATTTGTAAGTAATCAAGGCCGCCATTTGCGCACTTCTATATTTAGTTATGTAAAACTTTTGTGACTGTGCAATAAAGATTTTCTATCTATTTATGTTCCCATAGGAACAGTCGGTTTAAAAAATAGTAAGTTTTCAGTATTATATTCATGTCAGGATCCTGTTACAGTATTTAAATTACTTCTAGACTCGTATTTTTACGATATCGATTTTCTGTTGAGTTTCAAATAAACATACAAAAGCGACCTTGACTGACAATTTTTAGAGTTCCTTGCCAAAATACTCTGGCAGTTTTGGCGACCAAATGCAGCAGTTATTTAAATTAAAAGTGAATGCGGGAGAAATTCAATTCGAATATTTTGAGTATCGAGCAACCAAGCAAAAGGATTGAAGTATAACAATTATATTTTCAATTTGACCTTAAAATGTGAAAATAACAGCGAAAATCTTAAAAAACATATTGACCTAAGCCACATACTTACATGTTCATAGGCTCAGTTGTTTCGAAAAAAATATCCTTAAACAGGATTTTTGAAAAAATCAGTGTAACAAAATAAAATGATTGCCAAAAACGACCGTCTGTTCGTCCGTCACGACTAAACCGTTTTAAGCCGATAGCCGATAGATTATCAAAGGATTCTTTAGCGTTTCATTATGTGTGTATAAGAAACTCTTCAAAAGAGTTTTGATGATACAGAAACACTTAATCTTATAACAGAACGTGGATATAATAGAAATGAGCAAAGCATGTGCAAAAACGATCACATTGCTAAATACTTTATTATTTACTAGCTTTCCGCACGCGGCTCCGCCCGCGTGGACTACAGGTTATATCTGCCCAGCTGTGGGATAAAATGTAGCCTATGGCTCTAATCTATCTCTGTACCAAATTTCATCAAAATCGGTTTAGTAGTTTAGGCGTGAAAGACGGACAGACAGAGTTACTTTCGCATTAATAAATTAGTGTGGAAGTATGGATTACATAAATTAGTTTAAAAAATAAATAAAGAAAAATTATAAAAAGCTGAGATCACTGATCTGAACTAAGAAAATAAACAAGAAAACATAGGTAATAGCAAAAAATCTGACCTACAGAACCCTGTACCAAGTTATGTCATAAAGTTCAGTTATACCACCTGATTCCCATACAATATATTGAAGTGCACGAAAAAAAATCAATTTGTTTTGTCTCGCTCTTGAACTTGTAAAGGTCGAAACAGGCACATCCAGTTATAGCAGAATAGCACGCCAATCCGCAGACTTAACACTAAAATAAATACTGTCTAGGTTAGGAATAGGCGAACAATATGGAATGGCTTTATATTATTTTAAAGAAACTTTAGATAGTGATTTCACCCATGAAACTGAACAATCAAAGATCTATATAAAATTGTAAAAAAATTGAACTTCCTATGTTAATTTTTTTTAAATCATCGTCCATAACATTAATCGCTTCTTAAATTTGAACTAACTTTGAACCATCCCGGTTACGTCAGCTTTCAAAAAAAACAACGGGTTGCCACTCCGGGAGTGCCGGCAGAAGTAAAAACTTGAACATTAACGTTGTGCATTAATATTCAATTTAATTGTTTCTATGCTGACACCGGATGACATCTTGACTTTTGCAGTTTTAATTTCCTATTTTATTAAACACCCCTCCACCTTACGAATTTTCGATCAGGGTCACGTGTCCGTCACGTGTCCTGACGCGAGTTTAACATTTTTTACCCATACTTCAAAGTGCACAACGCCGCCAAAGAAGTTTTCACTTCAAAAACCGCATCAATATCGGTTTATCCGTTTAAGAGCTACGATGCCAGAGACTCTTATACAGGGCTTTAGGTATCTCTCTTTCAACCTCTATCAGTCCATGAAACTGAAGAACTTCCCCAAGGAACATAGGTCAAAATACGAAAAAAAAAATTTGATCTCCCATACAAAATGCGCTATATGCTGGTGAAGTTTGTATGGGAACTCAAATTCTTTTCGTATTTTGACCTATGTTCCTTGGGAAAGTTGTTCAGTTTCAAGGACTGATTGACCACCCGAGAGGTTGAAAGAGAGATACCTAAAGCCCTGTATAATACGACTCTTTTTTAACTCAGATGTTTTTTTGCACTGACAAATTGCAATGAAGGTCATTAGTGCATGTGGCTCGTACTAACTCCATACACGAAATAATAAAAAAATCCTTATAAAATGGATTAAAGGTTTGCCATCTCTGGTCTAGATAATGTAGTTAGGTTCACTAGAGCACTAGGTCGCTAGGTCATTAGGTTTTGTGTGCAGTTTTATTTATACAAAACTCGTTACGTTAAAAAGGCATTAGGTATATGAAATTCGCTTAGGTAAATACGTATAATTTGAATACCTATGTCATGAATGTGTATGTACGTACAATAAATATTCTTACAGGAGCATGGTAAATATGTTAATATGGTAATAAATATGTGTATTCAGCAATTCTAAATGAGGGAAAATCAAGGAAGTGAATCAGCACACTGAAGTAATCAATATTCCCCAGGGAACATAGTTACAAATAAATAAATTAGTTAATAGTTTAATAATTAACGTGTCTTAATTATGTCTATATTTTTCAACTAAATGGAAGAAATTCACTATGTATATGGTGTGGAAGCAATACATCTATATATATAAAAGAAAGTCGTGTTTGTTACAACACTTATAACTCAAGATCGGCTGGACTGATTTTGATCAAATTTGGTATGGAGGTAGCTGATACCCTGGATTAACACATAGGCTACATAATTTTCCTAAATTCCCACGGGGACGAAGTCCCGGCCTTAAAGCTAGTTATTTATATTCTATTCCAAATACCTATAACTATGAAATCAGTAAACGACACTGGGCTACTAGCGCTTCGCAAACAAATCTTCATGACAAACATAAAAACGCAAGTGTAGAATGAACAAATAAATAGAGACAAGAAAGAATTGCCTCCATTAGCATAAACAACACAGAAAAAGTCCATTAAGGGTGGTGCCACAATAAAAAAGACTAGATTGAAAGCAAACAATGTCGACGGGAAAATAAATGCATTCTAGTACTTAGTAATGAACCTAGAAGCTCAGGGTGAGGTCTAGGCTTTACACCCACGCTGTCCTTGCTGTTTTTATAAGTGTCTGCGTATTTTCTTCAATGCCGTATATTAACTTTTTAAAAGACGTTTTTGTGGCGATCTCAATATGCCAGTTACAGTAAACGCTCGAGTAATGGCATTGTATAGCTATTAACGATACTAGTGTCGTAGATAATGTGTAACGTGAGCCCATTTGAAACACGAGCGAAGCGAGTGTTTTATAGGGCTCCAGTTACACATTACCTAAGGCACGTATATTGTTCAACGTTTTACAATGCAGTAGCCGAGGAAACGAAGCTAAAAAAAATGTTGTTAAAACTTACATCGTATCGGTATATCCAAAGTTCTTAAAATATAATATTTCCTGTCAAAATTCACTGAAAACGTGTTACGATTGAACAATGTGCACTAATATTTTAAGATTAAACACAAAACATTAAGGAATTAACATTTCTATAACACAAAAATAATTTTGTTCAACAAATAATTTCAAATGGCGGGCAAAGCAATGGCGAGCAAAATATTTTTCCACAATTATGAGGCAAAGGCTAAGTAAATAAAATGCCAATTGCGACTACAGGAATTATTAAATAGTTCGATTATTTGTTAAAAATTTGATTTGTTTTATTGAAAAAGTAAAATAAATAATTTACTTTTATATTTTATTTCACTGAAAATCAAGATTTTCGTCAAATATACTTATTTTGTCAGACATAAAAACTCTTTGTTGTCATTCTCTATAGCCAGTATGAAGCTTTATGAAGAAGGTAATACTCTTACTTGTCAAAAGGGTCACTGAATTATCAAATCAGCTACTCTTTATTGCGTCATACGTTTTTGTCAGTATTTAATTCACTTTTTTCTTACTTTTTAAGCATCTTTTAATAAAAAAAAAAAAAAAACTTTACTGGATCACAGAATAGCCAATGAAGTTGAATTTTGGTATATGCAAAATGGTGTATTTGCTCATTAGTTCAAATATTTTTTTCTTTTCAAAATCTTCTTCTCATTTCAAAATTACATAACATGACATGTGTTTTATGGGATACGTAAACGTACACTCCGTGGCCATGTTACGGGGCCATTTCCGAGCAACTGCATTGTAATAGTTAATAACGATACAAGTGCCGTAATTAATGTGTAACGAGCAGCCACTTGAAACACGAGCGAAGCGAGTACATAACTTTCCGGAGAACGTCAGTTGTCCCTAGTCCTCAGGCCATGATAACGCGGCCTAGTGAATAATTTAATCTGTCCAATCCTTCTGATTCTACTCTTAGTAGTATCAACATTACTCATTTGCCATACTTTTGCCCATCTTCTGGTGTATTGACGCTAACTTCTACGGGGGAATAATAATATGAGAACCAACATTTTGAATGGGAATAATATGAGAATTATTTTTCTTCTTTGTTTTTTTATTTTAATATCGAAATAAGTTTCTTTTGGCTTGTTCGGTTTACGACAGATTTTTGGCTTCGGTTCACGACGACAGATGGGAACTCAAAATGTTTTTTTCGTATTTTGACCAATGTTTCTTGGGGAAGTTGTTCAGTTTCATGGACTGATTAATCAACCGTGAGGTTGAAAGAGAGATACCTAAAGCCCTGTATATGCCTTCTCTCATACTATTCAAAATTTTAAAAATCGTTAAAATAATGAATTCCGTTTTACTCCGACTCTATACATATAAAGAGCCAATCTTACATGAGCTTCCACTTCACCTACTTCCCTTTTACAAATTAAATTGAAAATTTCCACAAAGCATTGTTACGATGACAATACAAAATCACAGTGACATGACACAGGGGTGATCTGATAATGCAGACAAAAGGTGACAAGATCTGCGCACTGATAAAATATCCTACAGTGTGTGTTTGATGTATTTATTAACCAAAATGTATTGCTTGCACATTAAGGCCTTGTAGAGTAGGTATAGGTGCTCGGTTCTTCATAATATCTGAATCAGTTCTTTTCTTATTCAACACTAAAATCAGTCCTTTTATCTTCTTCTTCTTTCCTGTTGGTATCTGATTAGGCTAGATTTTGTTAGACTAAAAGGCAACGACTTCAATGGCCCTCCAGTTTATCTCAGGAGATTAAACACTTTCACTACTTTGATTTATTTTAAATAACATTCTGATTGTTATATGAAATAAATGTATATTTGACTTTGAATAAATAATTTTTAAATACACTGATTTTTATTGACACGTAAAGTAAAGTACGTAGAGTCAAAATGCACTAATTGTCGAGATTAATATACTGACCAGATAACTCAAGTGATAAATTCGGGAAAGTGACAAATTATGGAAACTGTCGAGTAATGATCTAACTCTTTTTCTCCACCTCCTGTCTGTTGTTCTCGGAGCGAGACTGCAATTTTGCGAACAGAACTAGACTTATTATTTAACTTAATTATAATTCAAAAAGATACAATTTAAGCAGGTTCTGTGAAATAAAGCATTTTTATATTTTATTTAATAAAAACTCAAAGGCCCACATTCAGGTTTTCCCTTGAGTCGTGGGTCCCTCGGAACACACATAAAGACAAACACAAACACCCATGACCCGCGAACAAACATCTGCTTTTTACACAAATATTTGCCCCGACTGGGAATCGAACCCAGGACCCGTCGATCAAGAGGCAACGGCACTACCACTCGACCGAACCGGTCGTCAATTTTTACTTTGACTTTGTGTTGTCGTTACACATGCAATGATTACCCGAGCATTCCCAAGAACATTGGAAGAACTTTCTACAACTAATTAAAGTTCTGAAACAACCTCTAAGACCTCTATTAACCTTCCTACGTCTCTGCCCTTGTCCTGTCCAGTGCACGTAAATGCATACTAAAACGCAGCATTTGCATATGTACATAACTTACTATTTATATACTTGCTAAGTAATTAGCTAGCTATGTAAAGAGACCTTTGTGATTAATAAACATCGGAAACCGCAAAGGGAATAATATTATGTACATGACGTAGGTAGTACAATTATTAATTCTGGTCTAAAGTACACATGTACTACGTAATTAGGATGTAAATTATTTATCTTGATACGCTTCTCTATATTTCATGTTTTTAAATTAATTGGCAAAAATAAATATATAAATGACAACACTAGCAGCCTGATCGTCTAGAATGGACAATTTTTTCTTTAAATTTCACGTAGGTTTGATATGGACAGTTACTCAGAATTAATAACATGACATCCCGAAGTTTCACTAATCCGATAAAATAAACCCATAATACAAAAACAATTTGTTGTGGGTTGTCGTGAACTCATTGGAACGCGTCATTTTTGTATACGGGCTTCAGGTATCTCTCTTTCTACCTCTCGTGTGGTTAATCAGTCTATGAAACTGAACAACTTCCCCAAGGAGCATAGGTTAAAATACGAAAAAAAAAATTTGATCTCCCATACAAAATGCGCTATATGCTGATGAAGTTTGTATGGGGAAGTTGTTCAGTTTCCTGGACTGATTAACCACCCGAGAGGTTGAAAGTGACTTCCTTCCTTGGGGAAGTTGTTCAGTTCTTCCTGTTCAGACAACTTCCTTGGGGAAGTTGTTTAGTTTCCTGGACTGATTAACCACCCAAGAGGTTGAAAGTGAGATACCTAAAGCCCTGTATATTTTATAAGTAATTTTGTTTTGATATGATTTTTATCTTGCCATTATAATTGCTTTGCTTTGAAGTCTAATGTGTTTTATGTGATTTCCCAATATTGTAATTTAACTAGGCAGGCAGAAACCCAAAAAAATATGTGTATAAACCCATAAAGGTCCTCTTTTCACATCACCCACCACATTTGCTATCATGGGTCTATGGCTACCTAATGCTCTACCTACCCCATTTCAGTAACCAAAGCGGTTTATATTCCCCAGATATAACGCCAACATTTTCTGTCATCGCTGAGTAATGCAATGGCGCGGTCAAGTGCACTCAAGCAGAGATAACCGACATAAAATAAGAGGAATTTTAATGAACCAACGCTGCTGGTACACTGACACACAAACTGACTGATTTACACTTACATTACACACGTTATATAACGCTGTCAGGTGCAGATTAGTCGGAGAAATGGGAGCAGTAAATAATTTTTAAAAATTTAAGCGAAGTTTTTATATCGTACTGGTACTTGTTCAAGTGATAAAGGCAAGTGACTACCAATCGGGCGCGAAGCTCGGTGGCACTCAATGTTCTTTGTCGATCAGTAAGGTTAAGCAACGTACACGGTGCGATGCTACAGCGAGAACTATCATGAGCCTTTCCGCACCTCGGAGCGCAAGTTATGCCGTCATCAGTCCTGTTGTCTATTCAATTATTTATCGTTAACAAAATACATTTGTGACTTCTTCTTCTTATCGAGTAGGTATAATCTCACAATGGCCTCTGACTTGGTTTTAACAACTGTAGTCAATCGACAACAGCCAGGACTGACAGCTTAACGTGCCCTCCGAAGCACGGAACCGCTTCGGAGGCACGTTAGGCAGTGGCATTTGTGACTGTGAAAATAGAAAGGTGCTTATCATTACTTTTGGGATAGTTGTTAAGGTTCATAATTTTTGTAATGAGCTTTGCAAATCGTATTGCTACCCCGAAACTAGTACCTTTTATTAAATATAGACACATTTGTGATCTATTGACTACAGTGGCTAAACCGAAGACAAAAGCCATTTAGCGGTTTCAAATCTCTGACTCAGTAGTTATTCGAGTATGTTACTTAAGTTGACATCAGGAAAATGATTCATTCTCAGACTTTTTATATTTAAAAAAACTGTATTTTTTTCTTACGTCGTTCAAAACAATACTATGTAAATCAACGGTACTTTTATGGTTGGCGCGATAAGTAACAACCTTTCGTTTTTTTTTATTATAAGATGGGTTAACTCTTGACCTCAATCTTGACCATAAGGTCAAAGATGAGGTCGACGATGGAGCGAGTTAACCCAGAAAATGCCTATAAAGGCACTGGTACTCCCACGCACCGACGGAACACAGCAAGCTGTTTGGCGTCGGACTTCGGTAGGAGGGTGTTATCGTAACGATAACTTAACGTTTATGAGACTAATAACTCAAAATTTCGGTTAAATCCGTTACACATACCGGTATTTTTACAAGAGAGATCAATTTGTAATCTAGGTCTAGTTAGGTCTGAAAATTAAAATTCGACTTTTCAAACTAAACTACTCAAAAGCGCTCGTAGCTCAGTGGCTCTCGCTGATCTCAACCGATCAGTAAGGTTAAGCAACGCACACAGAGAGAGATGGAACCTGATGGGTGACCAAAGTGGAAATTCACGAGCGTTTCCGTGCTTCGGAGGGCACGTTAAGCTGTCAGTCCCGGCTGTTGTCGATTAACTACAGCCATTAAAACCAAGTCAGAGGCCACTGTGCGGTTTGAAAACTCTGACACCAAGGTTAGCCAAGTTCGCCACATACTTGACTATACCTACACGATAAGAAGAAGAAAATGAAGCTTGTTATTGAAGCTATGAAGCTTGAAGAGGAAGCTTGTTATTAGCTCTTAGTTATTTAATTAAGTTTCTGTGTTGTAAACGTTGCTGTAAGCTCCCCAAATATAATAAAACTAGCTTTCCGCCCGCGGCTCCGCCCGCGTGGACTACAGGTTATATCGTGCCCAACTGTGGGATAAAATGTAGCCTATGTCCTTTCCCAGGCTCTAATCTATCTCTGTACCAAAATTCATCAAAATCGGTTCAGCGGTTTAGGCGTGAAAAGGTAACAGACAGACAGACAGACAGACAGAGTTACTTTCGCATTTATAATATTATAGTAGGGATAAAATAAAAGATTACTCAAACAGCTGAACCAAATTGCTAACTTGCTGTAGGTATCGGGCAATGGTTGGAGGAGGAGGGCTGAAGACGCGAGCTCAGCGGCGTGCCATAAAAACAAAAATTTAAAACTATTTATTTCCAAAAAACTACATATTAAATTAATTACAAAGGGAGGAAAATCTACTTACAGCTAGCTAGATTCTGGCCCCCTAGGGAGTCTATTAGTTAGTTAGTTAGTAGTCATAGGAGAGGCTTATGTCCAGCAGTGGACTATAACACAGGCTGATGATGATGATGACGAACTTTAAGGGCTCATTCTCCTCATAAAAACTGAACAACTTTCATCAAGGAACCTAGGTAAATGAAATTCTCAAAGCAAAATTTCACTCCCCATACAAAGACAAGTCAGCTGATCGCACGAGTTGTATAAGGCGATTTTTTTTTTCGTATTTCGACCTATGTTCCTTGGGGAAAGTTGTTCAGTTTTCGCTAACTAATTTCAAGTCACCCAATACAGAGACATTACATTTTTGAAGTGAAAAGTTCTTTAGCGGCGTTGTGTACTTTTTGGATGGGTAAAAAATGTTAAACTCGCGTTTAAAATTTTTTACCCATCCAAAAAATTCGTAAGACGGAGGGTGAAGTGAAAACTTCTTAGACCGCAAGGAAGTAATAATATTATGTTCAAGTTTTCACTTCTGCCGGCACTCCCGGAGTGCAACCCGAACAGTCAACTATTGGACGAATAATTTTTAGGTAAAGAAAAATATTCGGCGCGAATGAGACTTGAACCCACGACCCTAGGATCAGATCTCCTGGTGCTCTAACCACAGTTGTGTTGAGCTATCGTGCCTTCAAGTCAAGCGGCGAAATTTCTCATTCCCTTACTAAGCGTTGTGCTTGTAGGTTAGCGCCATCTGTGTTAGACACAACGTATGTGCTTGTGTTGTGCTTGTGTTGTGTGTGTGTTGTGTTGGGCGTGTGTCTAATAAACTATTGATCGAATCGAAAACTTCTAATGTAACAAACAAACAGAGATGGCCCAAGAATATTGCCTCGAGGCACATTCAAGACTGAGTTCCGTGAGGTGTAAACTCTCGTAATCAACGACATAAATCTCTTGCCTAGTTGGAAAGAAAATTAGATTTGTTTGTTGTTTAGTCCGGAATCACGGAGGCACGAGATGAGATTTAGATTTGTCATGGCAGCATCTTTACAGCTCCGTGAAATTAGCAATAAAGGTGGTAACCAAGTTGTTTCTGTTATTAATCCATATTATCGCTGTAACTTTTTGGGGCACAGAATCACAGTGAAATGGGCTTCTTCTTAATAAATAATAATAAATAAACGCTACACACTCAAAAGTCCACACTAAGGTTTTCCCTTGTGTCGTGGGTCCCTCGAAACACACATAAAGACAAACACAAACACCCATGACCCGAGAACAAACATCTGCTTTTCACACAAATGTTTGCCCCGACTGGGGATCGAACCCAGGACCCGCCGATCAAGAGGCAGCGTCACTACCACTCGACCCAACCGGCCGTCAAAACAATATGACATAAGAATCACCTGTAAAGATATGCTTCAAAAATATTCACGGTCAAGATGATCATCCTTATTAATATTATAAATGCGAAAGTAACTCTGTCTATTTGTCCGTCTTTCACGCCTAAACTACTGAACCGATTTTGATGGAATTTGGTACAGAGATAGATTAGAGCCTGGGAAAGGATATAGGCTACATTTTATTCCACAGTTGGGCACGATACAACCCGTAGTCCACGCGGGCGGAAAGCTAGTTAAATATAAAAAAATAGTTATGAAAAACCACAAGCATTATTTTACGAAACGACTGCAATAATATCAACCTCAATCAAAGCACGTTTATACCTACTAGTAATTTCATATGCAACCATACTACTCATAAAGGCGTGTACCTAAAGTTAATCATAACATCAGTGTAGGATGAAATGAATCATCAATGAATCAGTATGATTCTATAGTGGGCGTCTTCGTGCTATGAATGAACGGCGGGAGGATAAACAATTTGTGCCAATTTGCGTATACCGTAACGTGTTAATAACTGCTAGTAGCACAAAAATGTTGCGCTTGAGTCAAGATGTTTGTTTAGCACTGAATACTCACAGAGCAGATTAGCCTTTGAAAAGAAACGTCCTGTTTTCTAGTCATCGGATACTACAACAAATAACTAAAAACGACTCTATCATTTAAATTCAAAATCTTTAGATTCTCATAATAAAACTAAAGATAATCCATACTAATATTACAAATGCGAAAGT
Organism: Aproaerema taeniolella; assembly: GCA_949987775.1. Lineage (NCBI taxonomy): Eukaryota > Metazoa > Arthropoda > Insecta > Lepidoptera > Gelechiidae > Aproaerema > Aproaerema taeniolella. Next base: position 14,492,388 of record OX465262.1, read on the forward strand.
AACTCTGTCTGTCTGTCTATCTGTCTGTGTGTCCGTCTTTTACGCCTTAACTACTGAACCGATTTTGATGAAATTTGGAACACAGATAGATTAGAGCCTGGGAAAGGACATAGACTACATTTTATCCCACAGTTGGGCACAATATAACCTGTAGTCCACGCGGGCGGAGCCGCGGGCGGGAAGCTTAGTATTCCCTAAAAAGAACCTTTACGAAATTCTCCAAAAAGACTTCCCATATAAAGTAAAGTCAGCTGATCACACAAGTTGTGTTGAGAGGCAAAACATATTTTCATATTTCGACGTATGTACCTTTCAAAAGTTGTTTTATTCGTTAGGATTCACACTAAATAATTTAAAGCCCAGTATTAGTAAACAATATATTGTAATTACTAGTACTGGGCTCTACGATTTTTTTGGCAGCCAATTCCGTAACAGGTATAACTGACAGTGTGAGGCTGAAAATACAAAATGTGAGGCTAAATGTTACGATTGCTGCATATGTGATAATTTGTATTCTAATTTTTACTTTAATTTCTCGATCCGGTGCTTTTCAACCCTCAGGACACGAGATAAACTAGTTTTAGGGCACTCCTGTCATAATGATGACAGATAGATATGAAAGAAACTGTCAGTATCCTCAATCCATTGAGCACCGTCTTTTAAGGCCATTATTCAATCTAGAAGGCCTATAGATCTGCTATAAGAAGACGGATAGCTTTATAATCAATCTATCAAACCAAAGCCATTTCTCTTGAGTGCTGCTACAGTACACGTACAATACGGTGAATATTCTCTGAAAGAGGGTGTAATTTGAAACCCAACGCTGTAACATGACGAACTTTGGGAAAAAACGATGTATCTATCAGCGTCTCTTTTTATTGGCCGACCCATTTCAGCCCTATTCGCAGGGCGAGCATTTTTATTAAAGAACGGATTCTTCTCTTGACAACAAACATGCACGGAGACAAAGATCTAGTCGAGGATGTAGCAAGCTCACTTAAAATAAAGCCTATTCACTCGAACTTTAAAGAGATTCCTGTTTCCATGCCAAATCTTAGGCTGGCTAGTTATGAAAATGTATTCGTTTGTTTGTCCTTCGATTACGTCGTCGCGTCGTTACGATCAATCTGATTTTTTGGAGATAGACATAGTTGGAGAACCGGAGTGTCATATCATATTTAAACCCTCGCACGATTGTTGCACACACGTGTGTGCAGCATTTGTATCGCACGCGCCGCCGTTAACAAACGCGCGACGGGTTAAAGATACTTTTACACGAGAACGGAGTTGCGAGAGAAAAGCTAATACTGTACTAAATAAATCTTTGGTACCTACAATCCATGACTCAACTCGCTGAATTTGCAGAAATTTAATTCACTGCTTATGATTAATGGTCCGGGTTTGTGTTATTTTGTAAAAACAATGGCGTTTGGTTCCTGTTAATTCCATTGTATTTTGTTCGTCGTTGTAAATAATGGAGTCCAGTGTTGCTAACTTTACATTGACATTTTATTATTGGTTGTGGTTAATACTCAATAGTAATGAAATTTTTGTGAATTGTGGTTTTTCTTCTCGTTTGGGTTGCGCTAGACCATAATCTTGGATTTGACAGGTCAAGTCATTAGCGATTACCAGCTGACCTCCGTTACCCTGCTAATAGGGGAGCCTAACCGGATTCAATCATGGTTTAAATCATTGATTCCCAAAGTGGTCCAGGTGGACCCCCAGGGGTCCACGGGAGACTTGAAGGGGGGTCTACGTTGGTATGACAAAAAAATGGGGGTTCACAATTCGTATAAGCGTCCACAAACATAATTATCTGTTTTCGATAGTGAAAAACTAAAATGCTCCTCGTGCTGTGAGTAAGATGTCGAAAATGTAAAGTTGGATGGAATCACTTTTTTGATTGGCCACCTGTACTTTTTTGACATCCACTCACAGCACAATCAATTAATTAATAAACCAATCAATTCTCGCTTTTTTTTCGAAAACTATTAATTCGTGGTTGACTCAGCCGCAACACAAATTCTCTTAATTAGATCTAATCTTCACATTTTTTGTCGAGTTTTGGGAATATGGTAGAAAGTGTAGCAAAATTTTGAAAGTGGTCTATGAGAAAAAAAGTTTGGGAACCTCTGGTTTAAATCAAGTAGTTTTATTTTATTAAAACTTTGTTGTAAGAGCTTTAGGGGTTAGCAGCTATTTTTTAGCAATAACTGATTTTCAAAGTGATTTGAAGCGCTCATAGCCCAGTGGTGGTCGCTGATCTCAACCTGATCAGGTGACCAAAGTGGCAATTTATCATGAGCGTTTCCGTGCTTCGGAGGGCAAGTTAAGCTGTCGGTGCCAGCTGTTGTCGATTGACTATAGTCATTAAAACCAAGTCAGAGGCCATTGTGCGGTTTGAAAACTCTAACATCAGGGTTACAAGTTCGCCACAAACTTGACTGTACCTACACGATAAGAAGAAGAAAGTGATCATCGTACCTTAATTTTCACAGTGACACTTAATTATCATTTAGTTTGCCCCTTTTTTGTCGCTCTTAATATTTGTATTATAAGGTGGTCCCTTATTTAATTAGGTTTCTGTAGAACTCTTTGGAGCATGTAAACATCGGAGAATGAAACAGTTAAAGGACGGGTTAATGTGGTTTTAAACACGTACCACAATGTTAAAGTTTTAGTTGCTACATGGCATTAAAATCTTATAAAAAAACATCACAACTCAAGATCAGAAACTCAAACAGTAACTGAAGGATAACGAAACCAAATAAAAGCTGTAAATTAAAGTAGAAGGCTATTGTTACAGTGACTCATTAAGACCAAATACCAGCTGATATCTTATCAGCTAAGACATTCGTATGAGCACAATGCACATTCTGTTTGTCATAATCATTCTTATCTCAAACGAATATAGTCCTAAGTAAATGTTATCATATGTTTACATACTGCGTTATCAATAACTGATAGCTGGTTTTTGTGCACGTTTAATGGCCGTCCCGTGGCGCTTGAATGGGTACCTATTGATTCCATTGTTGGGAGAAGAAGGTATTGTTATAAGTATTACTTACTACTTGATTGTAGATTGTTCCAAATACTTCAACGCTAGACGAGTGAAAAAAGAAACTTAGAAAATTTCAGCTGCTAACTCAGTACTCAATACTTTATTTGCCTTTTTCACATTAAATAGTAGGTAAGGTCTTAAAACATAAAAAATGTTTAATGTGAAACCCTGCAAGGGCACAGCCAACTTAGGAACTAGGTGCATGCATATTGCATATTTAAAAATTTTCTTTGGTACTATTATGTACTCATATTTAGTTTCTATATATTTTTATTTATTTATATCCTACAAAATCTATTTATTACTATTTATTTAATATCTATTTGCATTTGTCTTTAGCCTAGGCAAACTGTAAAAGTAAGTGGGACGCGATAGTTTTGATGTTCCATGGGTGAAAGGCTGACAATCTATTACTACTACACTCATGTTTCATCTAATAACCCTCAGAATGTAATGTCAAACAAAGTCACATGTGATGTGAACCGCACGGTGGTGCTGCCTGCCTCGTCAGGGATAATAAGCGTGAGTGTATGGATGGAGCTGGACTAAGCGAAGAATGCGCCAGAGGTTTATTTACTTTAATCTTTAGTAATTCGTCAAACATTGCTTGTAAACAAAGTGACTAACGAGAGATGTGAACCAATTACAGCAATGTACTACTACTTAACAGCGATCAATGATATTTCACTATAAATGTATAGGGAGGATGACATGTTTCTGCGCCGCCGCCTGTCATCGTGAAGACTCGAAAAACACGCATTTGGTTTTTTCAGTAGGTCTATGATATGAGCGTGACAGTCTGTAGATGGCAACATTCATGTTTTCGTTGACAGCGTGACATCGACCATCAATATCAACATCATAGAGCCCTCCTATTGGTCCTAACGTGCTTGTTTACAAATAAAGAAGTTTGAGTTTCATACAGTGGATTGGATACAGATAGTTGGCTGAAGGTTCAGTCTAGATTCTTTTTCATAAAAGAAGAAGGCTAGCGCGGAAACAACGATTCTCTATTTATTCAAATAGATTCATTCCTTATGGGTCGCCAAGCAGGAATAGTCCTATTGTCTACCTATTCGCTTCGCATTCATAAAGTCATTCATGTGTAATGTCTACCGCCTACGGACAGTCGCTATTTTTCTCCTATTGTGCAAACGTCAGTCACTGCAGGCTTTATTTATGACGCCATGACCTGGTAACTGGTAGATTCTAAGTTTTATTATTGTCTCTAACACCGATGGATGTCTATCTGAAATAAATAAATTGAATTGAAAGCCATCATTCTGGTGAGCAGGGTCACCCGGTTCTGATAGGAGTCGATAAGAATCGCACTAAAAAAGCTCTTCAGTTCAATTTTGCCGCAGTTCTAAAACTGGCGTATTACGGTCCAATAGCAGTTCAGTTATATCAGTTTAGTATCACACTAACACTCAAACCAGGGGTGAGTGGGGGAATAACATCTTAGGCCCGTGTTCACCAAAAATATAACCAACGGTTAAACAGCGGTTAGAAGCTAATCAGACAAAATGCCAAAAAAAATGTATGAAAATGACATTGTCAAATCTCTGGTTAACTGCTAATCGTTGGTTAAATTTTTGGTGAACACTGGCCTTAGTGCTCCAAAATCGTCATACTCCCTGCTAGCGACATACTCCGCTGATCAACGGACGAGGCTCTGACATACTACCCGTAAATGGTTTCTTTACTTGATATTGCCGCCTTCGCCATTCTGTATTTAGTTTTAGTTAAAGTACTCGGCAAAATCACGGTATTGCGTACGCTATTTTTCAAATAATTGAATTAACCATTCAAACATAAAATGTACCAAAGCTGAAACACAATTCTTATGATATAACTGTAAGTATCGATTAGAACCACATAAAAATTCCAAACAAAGTTGAGCAAAAGTTCAGCTGTATGAACTTTATTCTGACAGCCCATTGCGACCAAACTCTAGTCCAAGCACTTCAATTAATTGGCTGTCAATTTTGTCACAAATTTTTTGGCGCCATTAGCCTTAGAGCATGGGCAAGCGTACCCCGAATGCGAAAGAACACAACGCGAGAGCAAAAAGAAGAAGAAAATTACAATTGGCATTTTAATTTACTACAACTGACATCGCATTCTCCACGTTCAATACCAAACTGTTTTACCAATCGACATCAAAGGTGACTGACCTCTACCTTTTAACATCTAAAGCATTCACAATATCAATCTCACAGTTGTATATTGTAGTACTATGTTATCATTGAAGAATATTGATATGCAGTAGCAGCTTTAGGAATCTGTGGCCCTGTATTCTGAATAAAGACATTTGAAGTCATTTGAACGGCCGAAAAAATCAATTTAATTTTCTTCACTGTTAAGTTTTTAATGAAAAACGTTGCGAGTCGTCGAGTTAAGGAAGTTTATTTTTTTGTAGAATACTTATTTAAACTACTTTTATTTGTTAAATTTATTGGATGCCGTATGTAACGAAACAGTCGCACTTTATTTTAAAGCTTTATAAACTATTTACGATTTAGTGACATCAGAATGGAATGAAAAATCAGTTAATCATAGATTTACAGAAAATGGCTGTGGTGGAGTCTTCAACTAAATCAGATTTTTTAATAGACACGATACACAGATATATTAATCGAGTGTGCTGATAAAGAATGGGTAACGTTGCATTGTTTTTTATTTGTACGGCACCATACAGACCAACTATAAAATTTTCTTGCTAGTTACACATCACCGACACATTGGGTCCTCAAATCCCTTAATCCGGCTCTGTGAGTAAGTATTGTGACCTGATATCGTGTGTCATGTTCTATTAAGAAGTTGTTGAGCTGTCTTTGTACCGCTGGATTATTTATAAGACCTTTGTGTGGGGAACAGGGACGTTTGTTCTGTGTGCAAAGAGGTTCTTGTTTATTGTTCAATATCCTTTTTCCAATAGACGAAAGAAAAAGAAAGAAAGAAATCTTATATCTCACTACTTTTATGCTATACGTTAAAAGTCCGTAATGATATCTGTATTTATTTATATTTGATACATTCTGTCAACACATAAACAACATTACGAAATATGTAGTTAGCTAGTAGAATAAATTTTTTTACTGTGTTAAAATCAGTTAATGTGGACGAATTAGGTGCAAAAGGGCTAAATTGACTAGCATGCCAAAGTTCCCGTCCTAAAGTATTACGAAGAAGTTGAAAATACTGCAGATAGTACATACAACTAAAATGTATTTATCACAGCTTACCATTACACTCAAGACTCTATCTTCTTTCTCTCGAGTTATTTAGAAAGTGTTACGCTTACGTACCTGCAATAAATAAAAAAACAAATAAGTAACATTAAAAATTCTGTCACACGCAAAAAATCATAGTTTACTATTTTTTACTTTTTTTTTATTATAAGATGGGTTAACTCTTGACCTCAATCTTGACCATAAGGTCAAAGATAAGGTCGACGATGGCGCGAGTTAACCCAGAAAATGCCTATAAGGCACTGGTACTCCCACGCACCGACGGAACACAGCAAGCTGTTTGGCGTCGGACTTCGGTAGGAGGGTGGTCGCGAACCAGACGGCCCTTTACAGAGCCTACCACATCGCATGAGACCATAGGATGACACCTCAGATTCATAAAAAATGAAGTGTCGTTGCCTGGGATGGATTACTAGGAGGCAGGTCTCATTTGTGTTTCCTTAGTCGCCTCTTACGACACCCACGGAAAGAGATGGGATGGTGTTATTCTCAACCGAACACCACACGACGGCGGTTTTGACGATAAGATTAATTTATTCTTAGAAACGATTCGTGATTGTTACACATAATTTATATTTTAAACTGTTTTACTCATGTTACTAAAAATCTGGATTGGGACGACAGTTTCGATCCTGTACGAGAATCTTCATCAAAGGGTGAGGCAGGTTATGCGCCGGCGGCGTTCGCGGTAACGTTAATAAATCAGTTGAAATTACAAATCATTTATCAAATTAGCATGAAAAAGTAACGACAGAGTAAGTTTCGCAATTATAATATTTGTATAGACTACTATTTATGATAAAGGATTTTAAGATTTTTTTGTTTATTTTGTATGTTTATTTTGTTTTTAATTTAAATTGTATCGTAAGTTTAATTTCCTATTTTGTTTTCTTTTTCACGTTATTGTGCACGTCGTACTCGCCTCACTTCGTCCAATCTCTCTTGTTAGGTCTGCTGTAAGAAATTTCTTCCTAGAAATAAGCAGTGCCTGTTGTGTCGTATTTCTTTTTGTAGGTTTCTTTTTATATGTCTATTGTGTACAATAAACAGTAAATAAATAAATAAATAAATATAAGGAGTTAGTTTGGCCTTCACCAGCCAAGCCCACTCGTTGATAAGTTGATAAGCGAGAGCGCGTGTAGGATGTGGGCGTCCTGAGATCTATTCCTCCTCTCACGTGGGTGTGGGAAGTTATTTGTCTAGGATGAATTTACGTATAGGCTATTTTCATCCCGGTGATGCAAATATTTTATTTACCTATTTACTAAGGAAAATATACAGCACTAGCTTTCCGCCCGCGGCTCCGCACGCGTCCTAATTTTTTTTTAAATAAAAAGTATCCTATAAACCTCACGGAGCCCGAGACCTTTCTAACGAATGCAAAACCGTGGAAATCGATTCGTGCGTTCTGGAGTTATAGCGTCAGGAAGGAAAACCCGACTTATTTTTATTTAGTAGAGTATATAAAACAAAGTCGGGTTTGTTCGAACATTTATAACATAACTCGAGAACGGCTGGACCGATTTTCATGGTTTTAGATTTGTTGTATATTTTGTCTCCGTCCCGAATAGCAGAATAACTAAATATTAAAAACATTGAAAAATTTACAAAAAAATATCACGGGAACGAAGTAAAGCTAAAAGCTAATATATGTTATAATAAAAACACAAGAGTATTTCATCTAACAAAAAAATATAGTTCAGCGTACAAGCACAACTTAGGTACAATTTTATTTCTTACGACAGTTTAAAATTACATATTTGAGCACCTCTCAGCAACAAATTCTGATCATCTAACGACTTGGCTATAACATCGCAACATTCGACATATCGTTTAAGTTATTTCGTCGTATCGCCAATGAAGGGCTTACTAAAAATATTTCATTTCTCAAGAATTATTAAAGATGGCAAAGAGTATCTAATTCGATTCTGTTTTCACTCGACAATAGCGCGCCGCAACATAACCTTACTTATCAATTATTGACGTGGAAATAAAACAAAATACACTTAAAGAGTCCGTTATTCTCTCAGGATTCGAACCCTCGACCTGTTGCTTACAATCTGGCAACTTTTTCACTCGACCAAACTGTCTACTTTCACTTTAGTAAAATAGTCTATCGGTATTTGCGCACTATGTGCGAATAATCGTTGACATCGTTGACATCTGTCACAGAGATAATTTTACCATAGGGCTGACATTCGTCAGGGTTTCCACCCATACTTCAAAGTACATAACGCTGCTACAGAAGTTTTCACTTCAAAAAAGGTGGCAACCCTATCCTACGCATTTTCGATCACGGTCACGTGACATCTGACGATCTGACGTGAGTTCATTGCGATAACATTTTTTCCCCATACTAAAAGTGCTTAACGCCGCTAAAGAAGTTTTCACTTAAAAAAGCCTTGGTTTCTATACTGAAGGAGTACACAACGAACCATTCAATTCAAGGTAGTGTAGTGCTTTAGGCATAATAATATGTAGTACTAGCTTTCCGCCCGCGGCTCCACCCGCGTGGACTACAGGTTATATCGTGCCTTTAAAATTTAGCCTTTAACATTCCTCGAGGTCTAATCTATCTCTACACCAAATTTCATAAAAATTGGTTCAGTAGTTTAGGCGTGAAAGCGTAACAAACCAACAAACTTACATTCACATTTATATAATATTAGTAAGGATTATGTAGGTCTGTCGCTCTTAATCCAAGTAAAAAGCTAAAAGCTAAATGTACCCGTCCACAGATTCGCAGTGGCGTGCACAGCATTCCTCATCGGTTACTCACGCCCTCAGTCAATTGACGGGCTATTTAGGGCCCGCAGACACACATGACATGACTAATACTGCCATTATTTACTTGTCTAGCACAAGTAGCACGCTTGTTTATAGCCTGCAATCGTTTTATTGTAGTAGCTTTCCGCTAGCGACTATGTAGCCCAGTGGCGATCTCAACCGATCAGTGAGGTTAAGCAACACACACAGTGACAACGAACCTGATGGATAACCAAAGTGGCGATTGATCCCGAGCGTTTCCGTGCTTCGGAGAGCACGTTAAGCTGTCGGTCCCGGCTGTTGTCGATTGACTTACCAGCCCATATACGTCCCCACCGAGGGGCACGGGCCTCCCTTCGAAACACGAAGGGGATTTAGGCCATAGTCCACCACACTGGCCCAATGCGAGTTGGTGGACCGCTCGTTTTTCGAAAATGAATTTTCTTGGACGGGCGCGTTTCATCACGATGTTTTCCTTCACCGTTGAGCAAGTGATAATTAGGGCAGTGATAGCCCAGTTGGTAATGAGCCAGACTTGTAATCCGAAGGTCGCGGGTTCAAATCCTGATGCGGGCCTGTACCACTAAATTCGTCTTTTCGGATTTATGTACGGTTTTCTAATTATCGATTGACTACAGTCGTTAAAACCAAGTCAGAGGCCATTGTGTGGTTTGAAAACTCTGACACCAGGGTGAGCCAAGTTCCCCACACACTTTACTATAAACCTACACGATAAGAAGAAGAAGCGACTATGTAGGTAGGCACGTTAGTGTATGAAGTAATAAAATAAGGTCCGTATTACAGAACGTGACTCAGACCCTGATCTACACTTGAGTAGCAGTCTTTGTAATTTTGATAGTTAGAGAAAGAGACAATCAATAATTAAGTATAGATCAAGACTTGAGTCTTCTTCTGTAATACGGTCAGTAGACTTTCTATACAAGTTGTAAGGAGAGGCGAAAAAATGTGTTCATGTTCCGTGGGAAAAATTGTTTAATTTCGATGGCTGATTCACATCCTTCATTTTCGCTAACTCATTGAAGTCACTTAATACATATAAGCGGTGATAGCCCAGTTGGTAATGAGCCAGACTTATAATGCTAAGGTCGCGGGTTCAAATCCTGGTGCGGGCCTGTACCACTAAATTCGTCTTTTCGGATTTATGTAAGGATTTCTAATTATCACTTGCTCAACGGTGAAGGGAAACATCGTGATGAAACCCGCCCGTCCAAGAAAATTCATTTTCGAAAGACGAGCGTTCCACCAACCCGCATCGGGCCAGCGGCGTGGCCTTCGTGTTTCGAAGGGAGGCTCGTGCCCCTCGGTGGGGACGTAATGGGCTGGTAAAAAAAAATGTATAAAGAAACAACTTCAAAATCAAATACACGTTCCGTTTTACCGGCTTTCTTACTTAATCAGACCGGGGAACTGAACAACTCTGTCAGGTATACTGTAAAAGCCAGTAAATGGGGCTGTCTTCTTCTAAATAGAACAACATGATGCCACATTTGATATTAATTCTGCGGGTTCTTAAATGCAACATGAATATAGAAGTAATAGGTTGTCAGCCCCATTTACTGGCTTTTACGGTATACCTGGGAAGAGTTGGCAGCTGGCACATTCTATGTTTTAGATATGTTATAGGCTCAAGATCGAAAACGCTCATTAAACTTTAAAAAATCCCCAACGCGTTGTAGTAATTATTGCACCACCACAATACGACGGCTAGGTCGTAACATTTTTATAATTGATTATATAAAATTTATTTAATTCAAACTATGTACTACTTTTACTTGTCAAACAATCGTATTTTTTGTTTTAGTATTTCATTGAAAATATTCCTTTCCGACAAATGACAATAATATATATAATAAAATTTTATGACGACGGTACAGGCTTAAAACATTCCAATTAAATTATTTCACAAATTAATAAAAATGTAATCCCTTTCCACGAAATTGGGATGAGTGGGTCAACCAACCGACTGTGAAAAACGTTTCGCGTAAAAATTAAAATGTTTAAGTACACACGGCAGCACATCAGGCTATACATGTTGATCTTGACGTCGCGTCGCTCTTATCTCACTCGTAATAGCGTCGGCTTTCGTAGTGAAGTAAAATAATATTTTAGGTAATTTTTTACACCTTGGGTTACATTATTTGAGTTTAAGTAAGGATCCCTAATTTTTTTGAAAATATAATATAGCCTATGTCCATCGGGGATAATTTAGCTTTCTAATGGTGAAAGAATTTTTCAAATCGGTCCAGTAGTTTCGGAGCCTATTCAATGCAAACAAACAAACAAACAATCAAATCTTTCCTCTTTATAATATTAGATATATGTTTATAAAAAAAGTATAAAAATTTATATACATGTCGGAGACGGTCAATAGTACGGACACTCAAACGAAGCGCAGTGCACGACGCGGTGGTAAGGGGTGTTCCGGCGATCCCTACTACCCCTACTATCCCCGCTACCCCTACTACCGACGTGCGCTAGGACGGAGCCTCGGGGCCTCGGGCGAGGCACGGAGGCGGCCCTCAGTTGAGCTACAACCGTCGTCGCGTGCACAGTGCCCTAGGAACTGTCCCCCGTTTCGTTTAGCTGAGCTCGTTTAGTTCACGAATAAAAACTTACTTTGAGTACTAGCGGTGTTTCTCTTTGCTCGATTACCCATCTACACGCCCGCATAATGTCTGACGGCAGCGCCAATCCCTCTGACGTTCCGACATACATATAAATATATATATATATATATATATATATATATGAAATTGTCGTTGATTAATTCTCTGCTAAGCTGCGAGATCACTCGGTTAAAAATAAAACAATTTACGAGTTAGTGGGCGTAATTGATAAAGCCATATGTCCGATAACAACAAAAACATTAGCACTCAAACACTATTAACCTATTTCTATCAACTTGCTTCCAAATGGCAGTGTACATCAGTGCCTGGAGACTCATAACGTTGTCCCTAATGAACGATACGTATTGCTTGATGGAAGACATTAGACTTGGAGTTGGAGGTAATGCTTTCGATTCAAATGCACTATCAGCAATTTGCATAACAGTTTCTTCTACAAAGCGCTTAGTCCCGTTCCTCATTCGGTAAGCTTGACCATGACCCAGGATTTGGCAGATCAAACTAACAATTTCTTTTACAAGGTTTTTTTAAACCCCGACAAAAACAGAGAATCGGTGTCATAAGTTTGACGTTTGTGTCAGTAACATCGTAGCTCCTTAACTTTTTTTTAACTTTTGTAATCTAGATGGTTCTTAGCTACTTTCATCAAAATTGGTTGAGCCGTTTAAGAGTTAGGAACGAAATTTCAATCCAGAATTCATATTAAGTGTTCAGCTCAGATTAATCCATCACGTCATGTGTGCATAATTCCTGCATTTCACGAGTGCAAATGAAACAAGCTAAATCCAACCTTAAAACTTCCAACTTAAGGTTGCAAGCGCGCACTCTCTTGAAAAACTAGGACTGTAAACTATAAACTATAATCCATAGCTAGGCATTGCGCAGTTGGCTCACAAAGTTCATAAACTTTCCATCACAACAACAAATTATGGACGTCAAATTCTGGAGGAAAACATCTCTCTCAATGCTTGAATGAAATCGAAATTATGGTTAAACAAGTATTTTTAAACGTGAGGGATATTCATAAATATTTTTTAGGAAATTTTTCGTAGGTTCAAGTCCCATTCGCGCTTAAAATGTTTCTTTCCTTAAAGTTGTTTTGCGAATATCCCTCACATGGGTAAGCGTTTGAAAAATCAAATTTTTCGTTAATAGGTTTGAGTCTATGGTAAGTCAGAAGTTCTCCGTACGAGACACAGATGGCGCTGACCTACACGCACAACGTAATGTGCATAGCAAGGGAATGAAAAATTTCGCCGGTTGTCTTGAAGGCATGCTAATAGCTCAGTTGATTATAATTTATTTGGACTGCGCTTCAGAAAGTGTCAGTCAAGAAAACGAAACTGGTACGTGCTACAGCTACAGCAACTAAAACCAAAAAAAAACATAGCCAACAAAAATAAAAATTCCTTAACGCTTGCCAAATCGGCAATATTTGCAAGACAATCAAATTGAAAAGCTATTGAAAAACATTGGAACAGATGTGGCTATTGAATTAACATTATTTATTTACAGTGTATTCATTGAGGCACGTACGGCAGTGTTGGAGCAGCTGGGGCCATTCATTGCGAAATTTATTCAGAGAGGTACAGAGAACCTCTTAGATAAACCACCAGAACACAGCCTAGCTCATAAAGATTTTACAAACTACGACAGGTCAGATTACACTGGTCGAAAGTATAGTACCGTAAGGTTAATTGTATTTGCACTAGATAGCTGGCAAATTAGTGTCAGTAAAGGTGGCACAATAAGTAATTTGGCAGACTGCGTGGCGACGGGTGTAGTTTATGAGATTCGATAAGATGGACTAGAAGTTCTTTGAGGAGAGAAAACACCAAGCAAATAAGGAAAACAGACAAGTCGATCTAGTGACCGCTTTAATGTGCAAACAAAATAATGTAAAATTTACAACTGTTTTACTATTACATTTCAGTTATTGAAGATTTTGATTTGAATCATGAAATGGCGACAAAAGTAGAAAAACTTTGAAAATCCAGGAAATGTTTTAATAACGATCCAGAATTTCATAGAATCAAAATCAGATTTTGATTTCAGTTGTCTGCTTTCTGTTGCCATTATGCTGATAGCTTTGATTGTTACCTAAACTGAACTTTCTTGTCTGCAGATCTCTATACGTGTGTTAAAGGCACCTTTATAGTTATTCTCTTTATGTGATTTCTTAGTCCAATGAATCCTCTTCCTCCTTATCGTGTAGATATAATCATAATCAAGTATGTAGCGAACTTGAGTAACCTTGGTGTCAGAGTTTTAAATGTTCTCTGTCGTCAATAAGACCGAAACCCTCCGAATTCCTACACTTTAAACTGCCTGATAATAATACACACCTAAAACACCCGTCCATACCAATAACTCCATAAATCTTCGTTCAAACAAAGGCATAAGCCTTAAAATTATGCGGTGGCCGAGTTAGAGCACGTTAAAGCGAGAATAATGACGAATTTGTTAACATGTTAGCTCAGCGTCTCGCTCTGGTACACGGCGTAATACACGATCGACATTACAAGGGCACAATATAGGTAAGTATTATGTATGTAGTACTAAAAATGTGGTATAGTATGAGAACCACTGAATCAGATCATGTTAAAGTTCTCACTGGCCTTGGCCGTCTTTAAAAAACCATGTAAGCAGTTGTCTGGAGGCTCCTTTGTCGGCTTAGTGTGGAAGACTGTGGCTCCAAACGATGGATTGAGTTTGATGACTTAAAAAAACAGGAAAAGACCACAGAATGCTTTTTATTCATGAAAACAAGATAAGAAAATAAAATTACACATACGCTGGTCTAGACTAGACAAAATAAAAACAGAATGTGTCAGATCAAAAAAAAAGTGGAATAAGAAAAATTTTAAAAATATACTACAGGGTTCTGTATTACGGTCAAAAGGGAAACATGATATGATCATTCTGTTATGTTTCATGTCATGTATTAATGTAATTTCCAAAACCCTCAGAATAATTATGTTGTTAACTAGTGTAGCTGACCACAAAATGCTTTGTCTATAGTATACGCGTGAGTACTTATCATATCGCGTGACGGCCGGTTTGGTCGAGTGGTGGTGACGCTGCCTCTTGATCGGCGGGTCCTGGGTTCGATCCCCAGTCGGGGCAAACATTTGTGTAAAAAGCAGATGTTTGTTCTCGGGTCATGGGTGTTTGTGTTTGTCTTTATGTGTGTTCCAAGGGACCCACGACACATGGGAAAACCTTTGTGTGGGCCTTTGAGTGTGTAGCGTTTATTTATTTATTTATATGTACCTATGTAAGGTATGTATATGCATCTAAAACCTCACTACCGGTAGATGTTTGTACTTCATCAAGGGCAATCCACAAAGGATCTCGATTCGTTAGCATATAAACGATCTGAACCAGATTACTGACGCTTTGAAGGGCTCGCAAACAAATTACTAAGTCAAGACAAAGGCCAGCGGGCAATAGAGCTTGAAAATTGAATATTTTCGAAGTTAAACGCGTGGTACGATAGTTATAAATGTTAATATAACAATGAATCTGGGTTGGTATTTGTTACTATTGATGTAAACTTGATTATTTTACTATAATTAGAAGCCAACTTCTCAGTTTGTGTGTGTGCGTGGTATTTCTTTTGATGAGTAATATAAACGGTTATTTCATTACAGACTAGCTTTCCTCCCGGGACTTCGTCCTCGTGGGAATTTGGGAAAATTATGTAGCTTTCTAATAGTGAAAGAATTATTGAAATCGGTCCAGTAGTTATTGAGTTTATTCGTTACAAACATACACGAATAAAAATCTTTCCCCTTTATAATATTAGTGTTGATTAGTCTATAACCTGTGTAATGTATACGGGCACAAGAAAAGTAACATGAGAGTGAAAGTACAGGTTCAAAGGAAAATATTACCTTCAGTAAATTAGCTTTTAAAAAACTGACGTCACAGTGTCAGTCTACCACCCCCCACTCAAAATTAATGGCATAGCTTCTTTAGTTAATAAAATTAACAGCAGAGACTTAAAACAGAGGCTCCTATCCGGCGTAATTGTATTTGGCAGGTAATTAGCTGTGAATTGGCAATTTGATTAGTCAGCCCTTGGGTGGATGTGATCAGATAGAATAATTAGGGAGTAAGTGTAAATAGAACAGTTTTAGATATCAGGTAAATAGAATGGGCCTTTTTATAATTCAAAAACGGCACGGCAAAATTGTATTACCATTGCCTCGTATGTAATAGTAATACTAGAAGCTGAGAACATATGAGGCCATGGTAATTCAAATTTTTAATTTCCGTGCCGTGCCGTTCGAATAAAAAAAAAGCCCAATTAGGTTATGTTTTAGACTTAGCACTAAAACAATACCCGATAAACAATGAGAAAAGACTATCAAGATTTGGTACTGGATTCTATAAATTCTATAAGCTCTAAAGAGTCTAAAGCATTCTGGAATCGTGGTCCCACCACAAAAAATAAATGAGGAGGGAAGAATAGTCAAGTGAGAGTTAAAAATCAGTCTGGCGAAAGGACTAAAAAGTATTTGGTACAAAAACTATGGCCCGTATTACAGGAGACTCAAGTCTTGATCTATACTTAAGTATTGATTGTCTCTTTCTCTCAATATCATAACTCAAGTATAGATCAGAGTCTGAGCTGCGTTCTATAATACGGACCTATGTAACAAATATCCAGTATTCATTGATATAATTCTTACTAATTGTATGTATGGATGGATGTTTGTTGCTCTTTCACACTCAAACGGCTGGACCAATTTTGATAAAATTTGGCATGGAGGTAGCTGACACTCTGGATTACCTAACACATAGGCTACAAAATTTTCCCAGATTCCCACGAGAACGAAGTCCCGGGTAGAAAGCTAGTAAAATATTAAAATAATAAATAAATACATAACGTCTACCAGCCAAGCTGAAAACCAGCGCTGTAGTTTTTTTTACAGCACAATGCTGAGCTTGACTACTTTTGCTTAGGTTAATCTAGTTCTTACTTTTACTGTCAATTTAGTCATTATTTCATAGATTTGACCTGTAGCAAAAAAATGATTTCATGTCATAATGGGGGAAAAGGCTAATGCAACTTTTTGTACAATAAAAGTTGAAAATTCGTACAGTACAAGTAAATTTTTAAAAAAAGGTAGTATCATAAAATAAAGGTAGTAGTATAATTTCTATGCAAAAAAGCTCCAGTCAGATAGTACAAAACCGTACATGTGTGTAGTTGTATGTATAAAACATCAATATCCCTCTGGTGCCACAATAGCTCCAAAAGCAGTTAGTAGGTCGAGCGGTGATACCCTCAAACCAGGTCAGGGGTTCAAGGATCAGGTGATAGATGACTCTATGAAGACGGTAAACGACCTCTAACGGTTTCTTTGACTGGTATGACTGACTACTGTTCGTTTTAAATGATATTTTTTGAAGTAGTGATAGTTATAATTTTTTTAAACGTTCGCGATCTGAACACATCGTCGGGATATGCCATTGATATTGTGGTATGCATCCTCTTCTACGGTGAGACTGCATCGACAACGTCACTTCACTAGCAATATTCTGCACCATGCGAGTTGAGGGTGTGTGGGATTTTACTGCTCCAAAATCATCACCCTGCTGCAGTGGGCGGTAAGGAGGGGGCGGTCCGCCCCGGCTGCCAAGCATCCAGGGGTGACAACGGCATGCCAACTCAGTCGCGCAGATTAGTAGCCACTGGCGCATCTGCACGACCAGTGTTGCCTACTAGACTGATACAAAATGTGCTAAAGTGCTACTTAAAAAAAATCCAAAAATATGCTAGTTTTTTTATTGAGTTTTGTAATATTGGATAAAGTGCTAAAATCAAATGCTTATTTAATTTTAAATTTAAATCAACAGTAAAAGTGACCGGTGACATATGAGACTCTCAGATGAAGATTGATCAATGGACGAGGTTCTGACGTACTGCAACCCGTAAAGGGTTTCTCCACTTGATATTGGCGACTTCACCATTTTATATTTTAATAAAGATTGTCCATTTTATTCTTTAATGAAAATAAAGATTTTGTACAGCCATTTTTAAAAGAATTGTACTGGAATATCTGACAAATAATTGAGATGAAGTAGCTAAGTGCATTCGTGTATTTCGAATGTGTAATATCTGTGTTATATATTGGTTTTAAAGTTCATCGTCCAATAGGGATGTTGAAAGTGTTTGATTTTATGAATTATTGTATGTGAAACAAAAAAATATGCTAGAAATATATTAATATCCAAAAACAGCATTAAAATTGGTTTATATATGAACAAGTTATTAGCATTTATATAACGTAAGGACTATCTCGTTTAGTGGGGAGAGCTAGCTATCTCGTTTTTACCTATGCAAACAAATGGCGGCGACGTCACGTGCCAGTAAATGCATCTCTTTTTCGATGTTTGAGTTTCCCCCTCTATTGAAATTTAATAGCTTGTAACTTTTTTATTTCTCAATAGTTTTCAAAAATTATTTCGGTTTTGGGTTTCGGATTCAGTTCCTTTTTAAAATAAACAATATTTAAAAAAATTCAATATCCATATTTTGGAAAAAAATCCACAAAGACTGTTAGGCCCAAATTAAGCTGTCGCTAAAAGAAGATAAGAAGATCAAATACCTATCAATAAACAACTCACTGACAAAACTTTGAACCAACTTAACTATAAGTACTATTATTTATTCTGTGCTATAAGTTAGATCTAATCAAGTCTAAGGAGGAACTAGGAATCCTGTGAGGTGTTTGTTACTAAACTGGGAGCCGTGGGAGCTAAGTTATCGTAGGGAAGTCTTAGAACTGTTATTGAATAACATACAACATAATGTGACGAGTATAATACGGATTATCCCTTACTGTCTTTAAGTGAACTGAACATATTTACTTTGTGTTATTTTGTTTTGTAACGGCTTTGATACTTTCTGCGAGCGTTTTCGAGAATTGGCGAAATCTTAAAAGAACCACGAATAGAAAAAATCGATTAAATGTTTACTAAAATTATACCTATACATATATTTACGTACTGCTATCACATCACACTAATATTATAAAGGCGAAAGTTTGTGAGCGTATGTTTTTTACTTTTTCACGCTCAAACGGCTGCTGGACGAAATTTGGTATGGAGAACGGAAACTGACTCCCTGTGTCAACACGTACGTTTCATTTTTTCCCTAATTCCCTCGGGAACGAAGTCCCGAGCGGAAAACTAGTCTCCGTATATGTAGTACAAAAATAACACAATGAGAAGAGAAGAATGTGTTTAATAGTTATTCATTCAATAAAACGCTAGCTCGCAAGTTAATTAATGAAATTGTAAAAAAGTTTTTGCATGCCAAATCTGGGTCAACGAGCTAAAAATACTTTGTTTAGTATTCTAAAAATACCATGGAATGTAAATAAACTTTTGAGTATTGTAATAAAATAATTCCTTTTAAATATTTAATTACCTTCTAGCCGTGGAAACAACGTAGGTAACAAATGGCTGTTGCAGGTAGAAAAACAGTCTGATAAACACTAATAAATGCTAGAAATGACACCATAATACGCTTTTTCCATTACTAAATAGAAAGGTGCGGCTGCGCCCACCTCTGGCTGAACCTAATTTGATAAATGACATCTATTTCTCATTACCAGAGTGCCTTATAAATATAAACGTCTGTATGACAAATTGAACTACATACCAGATCTACTGCTGGCGTCTTATTTTTATCATATCCAATGAAATATTATTATTTTTTTTTTATTATAAGATGGGTTAACTCTTGACCTCAATCTTAACCATAAGGTCAAAGATGAGGTCGACGATGGAGCGAGTTAACCCAGAAAATGCCTATAAAGGCACTGGTACTCCCACGCACCGACGGAACACAGCAAGCTGTTTGGCGTCGGACTTCGGTAGCAGGGTGGTCGCGAACCAGACGGCCCTTTACAGAGCCTACCACACCGCATGAGACCATAGGACGACACCTCAGATTCAGAAAAAAAAATGAAGTGTCGTTGCCTGGGATGGATTACTAGGAGGCAGGTCTCATTTATGTTTCCTTAGTCGCCTCCTACGACACCCACGGAAAGAGATGGGGTGGTGTTATTCTCAACCGATCACCACACGGGTAAACGACAGTACTAATTTATTCATATTTACAATACATATATCGAATCAATCATTCAGCAGATTAATCGTACTGCCGTTCTTATAAATCGTAAACTACTCTAAACTACTGTACTAGCTTCTATTGATCACGAGTGCAAATCACTGCACATGTGTTTAATAAACCCTTTATTATACTATAAGGTATGGCCAATGGCCCCTAATTATACCAGTGGCTCTGTGAGCATTAGACCTCGCGAGTCAACATTTTTACGTTTGGGGACTGAAAACGTACAAAATACCATGCTCCGCCATAATGAAAATTTTCCAAAAAATGAATCGACAAAACAAATCATATAATTATTGAACCTACTCACCACACGAAAATCGGTTGAGAAATGCGACTTGTAGAGGAGAACATTCGGAAAGACATCGGGACATTCGAAAGCATTTTTGCCCAAGCTGAAACGGAGACGTTTCGCGTTTGTTCGGTCAATTATCTTTACATCTTTCGCCAAGCGCTTTGTCTCATTTATCAATTCGCTTACGCTTGAACAAGATCGAGAATTTGACCGCCCAGCCGGGCTATGATGATCGCAACGACATATTATCTCACGCGTTATCTCGTGGTCACGTGACGCTTTCTCCTAATCTCACTAGTCGAAACAGTCACGTGACCACGAGATAACGCGTGAGATAATATGTCGTTGCGATCATCATAGCCCGGCAGGTCGTTTTAACATTACGTTTTTAGTATTAGTATTACGTTTTAGTAAACGACCTGGGCTGTCAAAAAATAATTTGAATTTGGTCAAAAATGTTTTACGTGTTTTTTCACTAGAGCCTACAGTTTTCGAGTTCTATGCACTATAATTTAAGGCTTACCTTTTGGAGTTGGATACTTTTAGTATGTTTACCTCGTAAGGGAAGATGATTGGGCATTTGATACGACACGACCACTTTATAAAAATCATAATAGAGGGAAAGATTGAAGGAAAGAAAGACAGGTTTTTAGTATTACGTTTTAGTAAACGACCTGGCGGAGCTATTTCGAGCAAATGAAAGAGAAAGTTGAGGTCGCGTCGTATCGAGAGGTAAATCACTAGCGGAGGATAAATTTGTGTGGCGTTTGCTCCGCCGACAAGAGCGCGGCTCCGGCTCTTAAATTTAAGAAGACCTCGTAAGGACCCCAAACCCATCCCTGAAGTCATAAATTGTGCATCCCTCCATGAACTCTACACCTTTTTCTAAGCATTTTTTGAATGGAGTATTCCGACCATGAACCCGTCGCGCGATTGTTTACGCCGCTTGCGATAGTAATCTCGCACACCTGGTGTGCATTTGGCGCGCGAAGGCTTTCTTCTTTTATACACAATAATATGAATCTATGTACGTATCACTGTCACACATATGACCTGGAGATCAAAAGGTCGGATATCAAGAGTCTGACAGTTTGGGTTCAGTGTTATTATATTTGGAGAGTAATGGAGAGTCATTTATCAAACCTGTCACAACATCTCAAGTAAACCTTGTCTTGTCGACCTATAGATGCCCTTTATCTTTATAGCGTATATCGATTTACCTTTATGCTTGGAAATTTGATCTTCTTCTTCTTATCGTGTAGGTATAGTCGAGTGTGTGGCGAACTTGGTTAACCCTGGTGTGAGAGTTTTTCAAACCGCCAAATGGCCTCTGACTTGGTTTTAACGAATGCAGTCAATCGACAACAGATCTATTCTATTCTATTCTACGAGTATTCATACTTTCCTTCTAACTTGTCTTTTTAATATTAACTCAGCGAAAATTTACTAAGAAAGCAATTCTAACTCTAACCCAAAGAGCAACGTGACAAAAAAGTTTTGCGCACAAATTGCCGAAAAACTTACAGACAAAGGAACAGAACTGGCAGAAAGGAAATAAAAAGTTATTTCTTCACTTAGATTCCTTTTTAACCTAATTTTCCCCAGAGGTCAATAGCCTCAGATAGAAGCTACTAATGTCCCGGGAAACAACTTATGATGAGGGTTGCCGAGCGGAAAACTAGCAACTTGTTAGAAACTGGAAAATTACTGAAACCATTTAAAACTTATACAGAATGTTAATTAAACTTTGATGATGACAAGCGTAAACAAGCGGGGTCGACGACGTACCAATATCAATCTAAATATACAAAAAGAGAAACTGACTGACTGACTGACATATCAACGCACAGCCTAAACTGCTAAACGTAGGCACTTGAAATTAGGAAGGGACGTAGCTTAGGTACCGTAGAGGTGCACTAAGAAAGGAATTCCCGAAATTCCCACGGGAACGGGAATTAGCGGGAAAATCCTTTTGTATGAAAAATCTAAACCGCTTAAGTTAGACGCTTGAAATTTGGCATGCAGGTACCTTAGTAAACTTAAAGCTTAGTTGCAACAGGATATTGCAAAATTCCCACGGGAACGGGAGTTAGCGGGAAAAAACTTTTGTATGTAAAAATCTAAATCACGTAAGATAGATGTTTTCAATCTGTGTACTCTGTACAAAAAAAAAATAACACGCAAACGAAGTTGCGGGCATCAGCTAGTCTTATATAAATCAAACAATCTTTACGAAATTATTGAGTACTAGCTTTTATGCGTGGAATTCCGTTACATCGCGCTCCCGAAGGGACTCTTCAGCATTTTGGGATAAAATGTAGCCTATATCCATCCTATACTATATCCATAACAAAATCACCAAACTCAGATGGGAGTTCAAAGGTTAAACCGTGACTGACAGACAGTCTATTACTTTCGCATTTGTAATATTGATATAGGGTAGCTGTTTCCTTTATAGACCGCTGCCTCTACTATGGTTTTCAGAAATGGTTGGTTATACTCATAAAGCCAGCTCTCAAAAGGTCTCGGTAAACACAGGCCTGTGTATAACCATAGGTACTGTGGTATGCAGACCTTCATGGAGGATCTGGCATAACGCAACTTCTTTCTCATTCGGTCATTTCGAAGAAGATTATTCGAATATCATTTTAAAAGGTTTGAAATGGTATTCGATGTCAGCATTCGAGATGATTGAAGATCTGGTCTTCCGCCATTCATTGCAGAGAGCTCGCGGAATAAGTTCTTGTATGCGTTCATAGGCGTGCAAATAGCACTATCCTAAGCGTTGTAAAATAATAAATAACTGTGTATACGTTTACAATAAAGAACAAGTGTAAAAGAAGTGCCGTGTAAAAGTAGTTATTTGGAAATATAGCACCTAGTAGAATAACTACATGTTTTATTCCTTGCCCCCGGAATAGGTGTTACAGTACCCAAGAGCTGAGAACTCAATTATGATGTATGGCATCCGTGCCGTTCTTATAGGTGTTAAAAAATCGAAGATTAGGTATTTGGTAGCATCTTCATCAGAACTATAAGCTAAACATACATACATATACAGGTAAGCTCACACTTTTGTCAAATTGGCGTAGGCAGAGACCATAGATTGCCACCTACTACGATCCAAACACACCTTTCGCTTCCTCTACATTCATAATTTGCTTCATACACGCTTGCCGGATTTGGGTACTCCTAAACACAAAATGAAAGAGATTGCTTAAGGCAACTACAGCACCTAAATTACGATTTTATGATGCGTAGATAAGCATGACGCACTGCATGAAATCGAAGAAAAAAATACTACGGTAATATTCAGGACATAAACTAGATAAGTAGTTTGCTGAAAACATGATTCAGCAGTTTTGTTTCTATAGAAAAAGCTCACAAAGTCACCTCTAAATATCAATATTGTGTATCTTTTAAGCTGTAAAAACGATAGTAAAATGCACACAGGAACTTGAATTTGCTATCAAAATGTTCGTGGTTGAACACTCTCGATAAGTAGTTAGCGCATTTTTCGATTTCAGCTGTTACCTTTCCATAAATCTCATTTTTCTAACTTTCGTACATGTTTTTACGCACGCACGCTTTCATAGTCCGTAAACTTCGTGTATCGACACTGTTCGCACTGCCGGCCCAGGCCTGTTGAGAGACGGAGATGGCACTATTCCTATGTGTGCTGCCTTTATCGGGTGCTGTAGTCGCCTTAAGCCGAGCTTCAAAGCGAACACTTCAAAAGCTAGTCTATCAAAGTGAGTATCAATCAATCAAACATGATTAGCTTGTTAAGATGGTAAACCTGTTACACTTTGAAGTGTACCTATTATAGATCAGCTCTTTCAACCTGTGGCTTTAAAATCAAAAGATCTCCATGAGTAGATCTGTTGGGAAGTAGTAGAGCTTACTAGTCATTCATTTTGTTCTTGCTATCAGTTTCTACCGCAAATTATAGTGTTTATTATAATGTTTTAGTCCTCTTTACTACAATTATGTTGATTTAATAGTTTTCTTTAAACGAGCCGTCAAGAATTACTATCAGGCATACTCTAAGAGTCACTTTAGTATTTTCTACTGAACAAACTCTTACAGTATGCCTTCTTTGTGCTTATGTTTACAATACGTTCGCCATTAATGCACGTACACTCATGTTTAGCTAATAAGCATAGAAAATATTGACCCTTTATCCCTACTAATATTATAAATGCGAAAGTAACTTTGTCTTTCTGTCTGTTACGATTTCATGCCTAAACTACTTAACTGATTTTGATGAAATTTGGTTCAGAAATAGATAAGACCTTGAGAAAGGACATAGGCTACATTTAATTCGAAATTATTCGCGGCGGAAAGCTAGTTAACGTATATGTATGTTACCTATACGAGCCTTAAGTTAATAGAAAACAATTACACCTGCTCTCAAAGCAAAATTTACCTCAAATCGAGATTACCAATTATGTTTATGGAAAGCGAAACCCTAGGCAAATTTCAATTACCGTTCAAAAACTACTTTTCGATGTTATCCACCTTAACCCCTTTGAAATTGAGTTCAGTGTTGTTCCTAGTCTTGGGTTCAGGGTGGTCATTAAGTTTGCAAAGTGCAAAGACCTTTCCAAGGCGAAAGTGAAATCCGTCACTTGTTGCTACGACATTTTGGCGGGAAACGTGGATTGAATTGGAATTAGATGGATGGAATGAGTTACTATGGTTAGTCCAGTTAGTCAAATAAAATGAAATAAAATTACAATTCAAAAAAAATCTACCTATTTTCTGTGGGGCTGCAAGGTCGATGGATCTTGAAGACTTAAAACAAAATATTTGAGACACTGTTAGAGGGATTCAGTATGCGATTACTCTTAAATTAAAATTTTTGTACAAGCCTAGACATTTATTGCGTACTAGCTTTCCACCTAGGTCTTCGTTCCTATAGAAATTTGGGAAAATTATGTAGCCTAGGTTCATCAGGGATAATGTTGGATTCTAACGGTGAAAGAATTCTTCAAATCGGTCCAGTAGTTTCAGAGCCTATTCAATGGAAAGAAACAAATCTTTCCTCTTTATAATAGTAGATAGTAGATAACTTTTAACAGCTGAACCGATTTTGATCATGTCAGCTTTCAAACAAAAAACCGCATAGAAATCTGTCCATTCGTTTAAGAGCTACTTTGCCACAGACATATACATAGACCAACAGATACACACGTCAACTTATAACACCCCTTTTTTGTCAGGGGAAAGAAGAACGCAGCGGGAAGCTAGTCTTCAACATAGTAGAGTTACAATCTCTACAGCAGGGCATTCCAAACAAACGCACACGATAGTAAGCCGAAACCAGGTCACCATTCGTATGCTATCAGCCCCGCATTAGGACGAGGGGGGAAGTAGACGAGACAGGGGGCAGAGAGCGGAGGCGGGGAGAGAGGGTTAATTTGGATTCCATTAGGCATGCTAATAACTTGGTGACTGTTGATTGCACGGAAACGGCAATAGATAACGCGCCGAAAAGAAAAACGCATTTAAATATTATTTCTAAAGACCGTCAGTCTTTAGAACTGCTGAGAAAAGATTAGACATGGATTATAGAGAACAGGTAGTTTTATGTACGCCTGGCATAGGCCATTACTTGCATGTACACATGTGGGTGGGTTGAAAATAGGGTTGCCACCCGTATTTTATAATAAAGTATTGTACGTTATTTCAGTTTATTGTACTCTATACTTTATAAGAACAATAGAGTACACGAAAATACTTTATTTCGCATGATTTGATTTCTTTGGGATTTTGAAAAGTTCAGTCGTAAGTATTTTTTCGTTAAATGAAATTTATCAACTGGTGCTGAATCGATTTCGCCACTCGCCAGCGCCACGTCACTTCTAATTTGACACAAACTGCAAAAAGCAATAAAAAATATAGTTTTAAAAATAATACCTAATAAATAAATAAAAATGTACTTTATTTTGATACTATCTTTTTTTTCTTACCTATAATAACTAAAGTACTTTAACTGCAAGAAAAACAGGTGGCAACCCTAGTGAAAAACAACGATTAAAACAGTTGGATATGATACCACGACTGTTTCACTTGCGCTCCCTTAAATATATTAAGAACCTTTTTAGCAGACACGTAAAAATTAATAAGATAGGCCCCACATGCCTTCCAAAGACCCGGGACATGATTGCCCGAGATTCCAGTGGAGTAGACAAACATATGACAATAATAAAAACGTGAGATTTTCTAAAATTGTATTTTTCAAAAATGTAAAGAATACAGTGACTGATTATGATTAATCTTAAGTCTCAAGTGATTTAAGAGAATGTTAAAAAACAGAGCAGGTCAAATCAATTTAAAATCGGTTGATATTACACTTAGAAATTTAAATAGTATTGGCAAAACTAAACGATCATAGTCAGCCTCACCCACATGAATTTCGAATAACTACACACATCAACACTGTCTAGGGATATTGCACGATTTTTCATACAAATGAGGTGTGTTTGAGAAGCTATAAAAGCATACTCGAGACACATGGCGGGATAAATTTTTCAGATGAGCAAGTTGAATTTTCAGTTCTGATAATGAATTTAATTTTTCTTGAAATTTGTGAAAACGTGACGAAAATAAAAAAAATATTGCGCAATTTCCATCATTTTCATACAAAAAGCAGAAAAAAGTGCATTTTTGTTTTCGTTTCCGTCACGTTTTAACAAATTTCAATTTAAACAAAATTCATTGACTGGAATTGAAAATTCAAGTTTAGCACTTGCTCATCTGAAAATAATTATATCCTTCCATGTGTCTCAAGTATGCTTTTGTAGTTTCTTTAACATACCTCTTTTATATGAAAAATCATGCATTATCCCTAGACAGTGTTGATGAGTGTATATAAAAACAAAAATTGTTTATAACCACCAACATTCATACCTTATAACTTTTAAACATCTGAACCAATTTTAGTGAAATATAGCTAAGAACAATCTCAATCACATCAGTTTTGAAACAAAAAAACGTGATTTTTATCCGTCCATCCGTTTAGGAGCTACGATGCTACGGACAGACATACAGATACACAAGTCAAACTTATAACTTATAAGACTCCTTGTTTTTTGTCGGGAATTAAAAATAATATTAAGATTTGAAAGTAGAACTGGCTTAATCTAGAAAAAACAGAACTTCCTTCTAAATAACTTCCCTCTTTCTTGCCGGGGGTTAAAAGGGAAATAAATATTTCTAGAAATTCTCGGTATTAGTTAGAAATTAACTAATGTAGGTTGATAAGTAAGCTATTTTTGTTTACTTCCATTAGTAGATAATAGAATGTTCTATATTTAGGTTTGATAAGAATTAAATTAATTACTACCGGCGAGTGGATTTAGATATATAAATAACTACGATAATGTTATTTAGAACAACATGTTATAAATAAAACATTAAGCTACAAAGTAGAAATGATGTGTTTTTTTCAACAAGGTTGTATTAAATGCACCTTAAAGAAATGACATAAGTCCGTTTTAGACATTGTCTAAGTGGTGTTTTAATGTTTTGTGGTAAAGCTTATTGCTTATAACTCTTAAACGGCTAAACCAATTTTAATTAAATATAGCTAAGAATAATCTCGATTAGATCAGCTTTCAGACGTTAAAGAGTTCTTCTCTGAGGAAGACTGCACCTTTGCGAATAGACGTAGAGTCAGTAGGATCAGAGGTACGAATGCGTATGTATGTATTTAAATAGTTTAATGTATGTTTGTATGTATTTCATTGTAATCTTGACTTGTTTTAAGTGACATCCTGAATGTCCTATAAAATAAAGATTTTTTCTATTCTATTCTATTCTATAAGTAAGCGATAAATGGTCGCATGGTCGGGGGATATACAAACTTTATACTTTTATAGTATATCTTACTGCTAAACTCTTTAAGTTTTCTATCACAGCATCTTGGTGCATATCTTCTTTAACCATCAGAAGTTACAGTACCTGAAACAACAAAGGAAAACATAAGCAATGACGTCAAACAGAATTTTTCTCGTCATATTTTTGTGTTTTACAGTTAAAAGAAGATCAATCTTAACAAATGCAATATTATTCCGATCTTGTGAGCCTGTCAAGCCCAATTGGTTATTTAAGTACTATTGATCTTCCTGGAGACGCATTTTTGAAACAATAGAATTCCAATTCGCATACGAATTGACAAGATTTGTATGCGATTCGCATGAACTTTAGGCATTGATTGAAAACAAGTTTTCGCTTGGCCCGCGGTCCACCAACCCGTATTTGGCCAGCAGCGTGGTGGAACCTTCTTTACTGGTTTGAAGGAATGCCCTTGGTGGGGTTGTATATGTGTTATGACGATTGTGGCTGTATGAATTTACTACAAAGATTGGTGCATGAACCATCTCGTCATTTAAGCAATAAAAAAAAACAAAAGCGACGAAATCTCAATGAAAAATGATCGTAGTGAAAATACCCCATTCTTCAACATTTTTTGTTGTAATAACAGCATTTTATACATATTTGTGAAAAAAGCCTGCGTAGCGAGATAAGGGTAGACCATAAATCATAGCTAAGAAAAGCGGTCACTGAACTCGGCTTTGACGTAGCTAAAGTACTTGGAATTACAGTTTGTTTGTTTATGAAGGGCCTCTCTTTTACAGAGGGAGTTTTGCGAAATGTTTTGCGCTTATTCACAATATTCACATAAGTGTTGATAAAACATTTAGTTTCTAGATTTGAGCACTAATAATTAGTAGAGACGACCCTGCCCAAACTGTATAATTATATTGAAAAAAAGATGGAAAGACAATACTTTTCACAGCCTTGACTAGACCAGGTAATTGACATTGGCCATCATAACTTCGCTTAAGGAACTGTGAAACACATAATTAACACTTTTCTACTTCTACTTAATAATATGAATGCGAAAGTTTGTCGATATATTTTTTACTCAATCACACAAAAACGGATTTAGATGAAACTTAGCGGTACATATACTCAAAGATCTGGATTAAGACAGACTAAATTTTCAAAACACGGGAACGCAGTTCCAGGTCAAACCTTGGTACGATATAAAGAAAAGACATGCTTTCTCAATATTAATAACAAAATTGGACCAATTATAGTTCAATAAACTCATAAATATTGTAGTATTAGTATTTAAGTACATATTAATTAATAACAAGTCATAAAGAGACCAACCATCCATCACACAGCACATGTATCAAAGTACATACTTATACTAGCATACATACATACTGACAATAATACGTGCGAAACATTGTTAAATAATTGTCCCACATTAAAAGTAATTAATTAAATTACATTTTAAGTCCGCGGCTCGAAAAAGCTCCGAAACAATTCACAGAACTCGTTATAAAAGCTCGTTAGCACTTGAAAGCTTTTAAAAATTCCATTTCTCGACCATTTTCAATACTTGTAGGACTGAAAATAAGTGTCAGGTTTCATGTTTCAATTACAGTTCTATGGACTGAAACATAATGCATGTTTCAGTCCATAGAATTGTAATTGAAACATAATGGGTTATATTTCCAACAAATCGAAAATTTTGAGTTCCCATACAAACTTCATCAGCATATAGAGCATTTTGTATAGGAGATCAAAATTTTTTTTCGTATTTTGACCCCTTGAGGAAGTTGTTCAGTTTCATGGACTGATTAACCACCCGAGAGGTTGAAAGAGATTTACCTAAAGCCCTGTATACTTTTATTTCGCTCTTTTTTGTTGATATGATAGATGACACGCGTGACTTCGTTAGCATGGGAATAGGGACATAAAGTACATTATATGTTAATCTAACCAACATTTCTGCAAATTTCAGCAAAATCTGTCTAGCAATTTTTGCGTGAAGGAGTAACAAAAATCCATCAATAATTCATTCATCATTTATGAAATTAGTAGGATATCAAATTCTGTCTCTTTTCGAACTAAAACATAGACAAAAATAAGTACACTTTATATCAGTTAACTAAACCGATCTCTTTAAAATTGTATCTGACAGAAAAATATCTCTCAATTTATAAAATAGAAGAGTTGTCTGAAAAATACAAGAACAAAAAGGGTTCGTTTAGTACAACCGTTCGGGAAAATAAAAAGGGAAGCTGGAGCGAGCACGTAACTCAATTTGTGGAGCGCTGTCGGTAAATTGATTTAGCGGTAATAGCGGTTTTTTATGCGAACAAGATTTTCTCTTGTCTTGGGAAAACCTGCTAATAATTATAACTCTATTTTAATTTTTATTTTATATGTCGTCGCTGCTGGAACCAAAGAAACCTGATTAAGAGGTTTTATATTATTTGTGCCACTAAACGATTCTTATATACATATACAAGGCTTTAGGTATCTCTCTTTCAACCTCTCGGGTGGTTAATTAGTCCATGAAACTGAACAACTTCCCCAAGGAAGATAAGTCAAAATATGAAAAAAAAATTGATCTCCCCATACAAAATGCGCTATATGCCGATGAAGTTTGTATGGGAACTCAAAAAAAGCCCAGTATATTTTTTATTAGGACAAAAGGATAAGGGGGTATTTGTGTCTGTCTTATGTGGGAAAACCTTAGTGTGGGCCTTTGAGTGTATGGTGTTTTATTATTTTTTACTCTAAAATTAAAAATGTTATATCACTCCCGAGATTCACTTGCGTATAACTTTTAAACGGCTGAACCAATTTAGAGCAAATATAGCTAAGAACCGTCTCGATTATGAACACGAATAAATGTGCAGATTTCTTTAACGATCTTTTGCCTCAGCGTAAAAGCAAGTGTGTTCATACTATCTCTATAATAGAACAACCTTCCTTCCGACCTTCCGGTCCCTCAGATATGACATGTCATAACATGACATATCTACGTTCTTGGCAACAAATCCTCAACTTCCTAAACAAGCGACATCAAAAGATAGCAAGACATTTCCCAGCCCATAACCACCTCAGAGCAGCGTCATAAAGCTAACGAGGTCAAATCACCGCCCCACAGCCAGACGGCATTCGGAGATAACTGATAACAAGGGTCAATGACATTGACTGATAACGACATGGATTTGGAACTAGCCCGTCGATGTTCTTACAACAGTGTATTATATAACACTGTTTTATATGTGGAAGTAGAGATTACTAGATTTTTGAAAGTTCTTATGGATGAAAAATAACTTATGCGAAAGAGACTCTTTTTTAAAACTGTCATTACCCTTGAGAAGATTAACTATTACGTAATGTTATTTTATGAATCAAAATAACGTCAAAATAATTAATGTCCCTCTTTTTACAAAGAAGAAAAAATAAATAAACTTATTCTCTATAAAAAGAAAATTAAACAATAGTAGATTACCCAACAAGTGAAAAAAAGGTGAATTCTTTTCGAGGCATCGAGGGATACAAGAGCCGAGATGAATTTTTTTTTCACGTGTTAGGTACTCTACTTTTTACCATTGACTACGAGAAAAAGAAAATAATTACTCTGTGACAGTAAATTATCAACAATAGCTGCTGCTTTAACGCGAAATGACTCTGGAACGAGAGGTTCACTTTCATCACTGGATGTCGAACCCATTTTATGATTTTAAGACAAAAACTTTTAACAGAAACTTTTAATTGCATGAAAATTGCACAGAAAATTGGCTGAATTCCTTATTCTAAATTTAAAATTTTTAACCGAGCCATATTCAATACGTTTTTATAGCGAGAGTTTGCAACCTCCTTGCACATTTTCTTTTGTTTTCTTACTAAAATCCGTATATTCGCGCATGTTCCAAATTCAAAATGTTTTATTCACTCAGTGAAATAAACAGCGTTTTATTCACTGTTTTTGAAGAATAACGGACCTTTTTTCGAGGGGCAATGGTAAAAAGAAAATTATCTTCAACTCATTACCCTGAATAGTGAATTAATCACAACGATCATCTTCTAGCTGTAAAAGATTTCCTAGAACTTTATCACTTAATCCTAGCTTCAAGCGTCAGAAGTCGCAATTGGGTTAAGTAGATTAAAAATTTCTCGTTAAGCTGTTAAGACTTACTTAAATAAGACTTTAAATTTAAATAGCTGTAAACACTTCCAGGGTTGAGCATTCCAGCATAATCTTAATGAAAAGGGGGCAAGTGCAACTAAGACTTTAAAAAGATAGATCTATACTTTATTGCGTACTCTAAATTCACTCTAAAATTAAAATAAATTGTATCAACCCCGAGATTCGATTGCTTATTATAACTTTTAAACGACTGAACCAATATTGATCAAACTTAGCTAAGAACCATCTCGATTACGTCAGCTTTCAAACACACAGATATACACTTCAAATTATAACACCCCTCTTTTTTCGAGGGATATATTAAGATTTATGAAGATCGTATGAACTGAAAATGTATTTGCAAATTGGTCAAAAGTTATTTTAATAATTATTATCTAATTTATGCCATCTATTTGCATACATCTCGTATGCGTTTCTTGTGTGCAATAAACAACACACAAATGATTACAAGTAGGAAGTAAATATTGTAATCTATGCTACCTCAAAGGTAAACACATAGATAATTTATTAACCTCTACGAACAATGCAATTAAAAAATCACCCACTACGCTAAATCAGAATGGGTATAATAATTATCATGCCTTCCATGATAAGCAAAATAAGGTTTTTAAGCGTCATGCTATCATGTTCTCTGCATCCTATTCTTCCTAATAGGATTTATAAAATTCAAAAGTTTGTAAGGATGGATGGATAAATGGATGGATATTTGTTACTCCTTAAAAAATGCATCGTGTGAATTATCCGTAAGCCCGTATCATAATTTAAATTTTCACGGGAATTAAACAAT
Source organism: Aproaerema taeniolella (assembly GCA_949987775.1). Classification (NCBI taxonomy): domain Eukaryota; kingdom Metazoa; phylum Arthropoda; class Insecta; order Lepidoptera; family Gelechiidae; genus Aproaerema; species Aproaerema taeniolella. The sequence goes on from OX465262.1 coordinate 14,525,382, forward strand.
ATTTTCATACGTTCTAGCTTTTTATAGCTTTTCTGACGTGTGCCATGCATTTTATCGTGATGTCATATGACGTAGGCAAACATTGAAGCGGGCTTATGAACAAGAAGAATGGTTTGAGTCCAAGAGAAATCATTACTAAAATTACCCCTCGAACAACAAATAAATCTTTATATCAGATTCAAGGTCTATATTAATTCGGATAAATGCTATCAAAGAACAATTAAATAATTCAGAAGTTTGAAGAGTTTCCTGTAGGTAATTTTTAAGTTTATAACTTGAATTTGGTTATCAATTAAAAGTTAAATCTCCTTGAACTCCTCAGTTTCCAAACAATTAAGTATTAAATCTTTCGTGAGTTTGTTTAATGAATAATTTATTTGTTAACGAGAAGTTTTGGCGAAGGATCTGATACACAGAATAATGTTTAAGATATTTCAAGTTTTCATTCATAATTTATTTCTGAATTAGCTTTCCGCCCGGGACTACGTTCCGTAGGAATTTGGGAAAATTATATAGCTTATGTGCTAATCCAGGGTGTCAGCTACCTCCATATCAAATTTTATTAAAATTGGTCCAGCTGTTAGAGCGTGAAGAAGTAACAAACATATAAACACACACACACTCACAAACTTTCGCCTTTATAATACTAATGTGATTGTGCGGTTTGAAAACTCTGTCACCAGGTTTAGCCAAGTTCGCCACACACTTGACTATACCTACACGATAAGAAGAAGAAGTGTGATTGATACCTTTTGGGCGTATGTCAACGACATAATGGACAACTTTTGTTTAACGGTTCCACGGATCCCAGTCAAAAAATATTTTTGAAAATAAAAGAAAAACCTTATTTATAGGAAAAGGTACATATTTGCGGCGCACTTATTCAAAAGTGCGCGGAAATAGTAGATTGTATGACAAGAGAGCAAAAAAGTATTTTTACGGCGAGGGCGCTACTTTGAACCACGAGCGAAGCGAAGGATTCTAACGTAGAATCCTGAGCGCGGCGAGGGATTCAAAGTACATCGCCCGAGGTGAAAATAATTTGCTCTCGAGTCATATACTCTACTTTTTATCTCCTTTCTATGAGAAAACAAATTACAAGAACAGAGACTTAATTCGCACGTTTTTTTTTTCAATTAGCGCAGGGGCCGCCGCCGCCCGCCGTGCGGCCGACACGTACCAGCCAATATTCATACAATTTGCGTTCGATTTCTATGAATGACACATATTCTAGATTCTAATGTCTTTTACGCCGGCCAGAAAATCATTGGCGGGCGTAAAAACTCATTTACGCCCGAACAAGAGTTCTTAACAGAAATGAGCTCTTTTGCACCCACTTATAGAGGAACAAAGCGACACTTTTCGAATAGAAGGGATGAAAAAACCCCGCGGGGTCAGAAGTACCATCGATCGTTTTGTACCATTGATGGTACTACTGACCTAGACTTATTTCGCTAGTACCATTAAATACAACACTAGATTTGGCACTTGAGTTTACTTTCACATAAAACAAAAAAATTAACATTTTCTTCAAACTACGCAGCAATTCCGCCATTATTGGCGTAAGTGACATAACAAAAAAAACTAAATATTTGAAATTTAATTTAACTACTTTACTATTATTTTGTATTTTTATCGACGAAATTTTTCCAAAAATAATGGCACATTAACAATGTTATTCACCAGCTCCATCTGTCTTTCAGAATTTTAAGAAAACCGAAGGTTGTTTTAGGTTTTCCCTTGAAACGCTGATTAAATTGTCCATTGCATGCTTCAGAAATATTTACAGTTCGATGCACCACATTTTTTTGTAATTGTTCCGGTACAATTTGAAGTTTTGTAATTCTTGCATCTCCAAAAGGTACTTTTATTTTTAAAACGGACATGAAAGTAATATTGATTACCATTGTGTAATAACACTTTTCCACGACCACGTTTTTAGGGATGTTGACTTTTTTTTATTGTTTATCTTATAAAATAACTGAATCCAAAACCCAAAACCGAAATAATTTTTTAAAACTATTGAGAAATAAAAAAGTTACAAGCTTTTAAATTTCAATAGAGGGGGACTCTGTCAAGCAACGAAAAAGAGATGCACTTCTTTTTTTGTGACGTCACCGCCATTTGTTTGCGTAGGTAAAAACGAGATAGCTAGCTCTCCCCACAAAACGAAAAAGCTAGTCTTTACGTTAATATCAATGCTAATTTATAAACCAATTTTATTGCTGTTTTCAGATTTTAATATATTTCTAGCAATATTTTTTGTTTCACATACAATAATTCATAAAATCAAACACTGTAATAAAACTCACGAAATTAAAGATGTTAAAGGTCTTTGACTGGTAGAATTTTCAAATAAAATTAATAATTAAGCCATTAAACGTCATGGTATAAATAAAACGAGGTTTAATTAATCAGGTGGCCAGTAAGTTACTACATATAAGTAAAATAAATGTTTGGGCGCCTGTCAGTGTGTAAAAGTCGCTAGTACCATCAGTAGTAATATAGGTCAGTAGTACCATTAATGGTACTAGCGACATAAGTCTAGGTCGGTAGTACCATCAATGGTACAAATCGATGGTACTTCTGACCCGGCGGGGAAAAAACAATTGCGGCGTACTTTTAAAGAGGATTGAAAACTCATTACTGCCCGCTAAAAGTTTCTTATAGCAAACACCACCTTTGGGTGCACTTAAAGGCGAACCAAGTCGTCCTTTACGAATAGATGGGATGAAAATACTTTTATTGGTACTTTCATTACGCCTCAATGAGAAGGAGTTTTCTACATATTTTTCTCATAAATATGATAACAGACTGACCTACTGCGGACTCCCGATATACATGCTACAGACCCCTAAGGGGTCCCTAAGGGGTCCGTGGACCCCACTTCAAGAAACCCTGAGCTAGACGCTTTTAATGTCGCCTGGAAGGAAAATGCGTTGAATTGAAGCAGGTAGTCAAAATGAGGGAAGACCTTTGCCCAGCAGACGGACAGAAATGACTAACAAAAAAAACTCTTTACTTATCAAAAGCTGAAAAGAAAATTAAATACCTTTACTAAATTAAATACCTTTAATACTATTTTAAATGTGAAAGTGTTTGTTTGTTTGTCTGAGCAACGGATTGATCTATTTGTTGCAAAGGGACAGGTGGAAAAAAAGTGACATAGGCTACTTTTTCGTCGCGAGCGAAAAGCTAGTTTACTTGTATTTCATTTGTTTATGTCATCTTACAGTCCATGCTAATTCATTTGCCGGCCCCGCAATCCTCGTATAGGCATTAATTCGATATCTGAACAAATCCTATTACCCCTCCCCCTACCCCTTATAACCCCCTCTGTCGTCCAACGTCACGCAACGCAGCTACGAACCCACGCAATATAATGCACGTGTGGTTTAATAGGTAATTGAATAAGCGGAATAATCTTCGCAAATATTATTGTTTTTTTATTGCAATGTAGCAACGATTGATACAGTACTATTTATTACCTACTTACTATGTGCTCTTAGAAAATGCAACCTTAGGATCCTTATAAAGATTCTGACAGGTCACGACAAACTAAACAAGCAAGGGATAATCTACGTTTGCCACAGACGCGTTTTTTGTTTGTAGTTTTTCTTCTCGGTGTGCACAGTTTTCTTTCAAGTAGGTATCTGAAAAGTGTTAAAAATGCAGTGGCGTAGCTACCTAGGGGTTAGGCGGGGCAGTGCCCCGGGGCCCTCAAGCTCAGGGGGCCCTCAAATCCTTATCAAAAAATCGCGACCGAACTGAACTTTTGAAAATTTCTCCCGTTTTCAAAATAAATATGACTCGACTTTAATCATGGCAACTCAGTTGAGAGAAATTTGAAAGGTATGCCTAGGGAATTCCCCTAAATTCTTTCTGTGGGGTGGCAGTGATGTCAAATTTGACGGATAGCGATATGTGCGTTTTATTATTCATCGATGTGCGTTTTATTGTGAATTCGAGTCAAGAATTTTTTTTGCGCGAGCGAAGCCGCGGGAAAAGGCTAGAATTTAATATTTTTACTTGTTAAAACCAAACCAGTTTAAATAGCAGTGATGCCCCATTTTTTTATTTGCCCCAATACCCTTGGTTACCTAGCTACGCCACTGTAAAAATGTAATTGATTCTATAAAATTCTCCGTTCAATCTAGCAAAGGATATTCCAAAGCATTCTGCGAATTCTCACTCGCTCTTTATGTAACACAAAGCAAGAAACGCGTTTCAAACGAAATCACTCCAAATCAATTACCAGATTTGTTTATAGAGACATTCTAGATATTTTCCAAGCAGTTAACATTCCTTAAAAATTTGTTTGGGTTCGGACTACGAAACGAGTGCCTATATTTTTAGGTTTACATATTTTTCTAGCATTTTTTCTGCTTCAATGAGTCCCTCATTGTTCTTTATGGACCAACAATAACCAACAGGCGACCATGTAACGGCGTAATTCCCTCAAAGCTTTCTTTGGGAGAAGTCTTTAGTTCAGTGTTTGTTCAAACACCTGAATTCTTAATATTTCATGTCAGCAGTACTAGGAAAAATTTTGTGAAACCAGAAAGTGGCAACAGGTTACTTAGAGAGAGTTCTAACCAATAGTCAGAGTCCAAGATCTTACTTCGCTGTGTCAGCGACATCAAAGTATATTTCTATTCCTAGTATTAAATAGAGGTCTATTCCTTTCTGTTTCATGTTAAGTTTTTTCAGGACTTTATTGAAAAATATATTTATATCCAAAAAAATGTACAAAAACGCATCGTCATAACTTAAAACTAAGACAAACGTAATCAGCAACATGCTTGCTGGTTCCGGTCAATATCCTAAAATGTTACAAAATGAAATCCCAAGTTAAACCAGTCGGACACGTCTAATTCTTTCAAATTATTTGACGACTTCGAATCAATCATACGGTCAAACATATTTATAAAGTAAAAGTAAAACTAAAAAGTTATTTATTGTCATAAAATAATTACAAATGAAAACTTAATAACTAATTTAAAAAATAATAATAAAAAAGTGTGACAAAAGGACATTGGCTCAGCTTGTGCAGTGAAAGGCCGAAACCACGTCGTTGCGCTGATTTTCAGCCATTTCCTATTCCCTTTAAGATGGTATGCGTGAACAAGTAGTATTGACGGCTTAAGACTAATAAAATTTATAATATTAACAATTTTACAACAATCTTTAAAATAAAAAAGGCAAAGACAACATTTTGAAATTGATATAAAGAAAAAAAACGAATATAGAACATTACACACGCCTTGTGAATTCTATGTTCAATTTTATCGAAATTTTATTGCTGGCTTGTTACAATCCACGTCCAAAGTAAACAAGAATTTGTTTACCGCAATTTTTATTAACGGATTTCAAAGGGCAACAGATGAAAGTGAGGTTTTTAATGATATTAGCAGAGCAGTTGTAAATTACGGATCCTTAGGTAATTTATTTGTTAACATAACAAATACTTTTTCAAAGATAGATCAAAAGATTGAATTTATTATTATATTTTGCTGCTGTCGGTATCGATAGGTAACGCTGTTAGTAAAAATACGATTTTGATGTTATTCTCTAGCAAATTAAATACCGCCATGTACTCAAAGGAACACACATGTTTCCATTGTTTGGCCCCCTACGCCAGCCAGGAATTGAACCCGGTATCAGTTTTTAAACCGCCAAATAGCCTCTGACTTGGTTTAACGACTGTAGTCAATCGACGACGGCTTAACGTGCCCTTTGGTCACCCATCAGATTCCCTGCCACTGTGTACGTTACTTGACCTCGCTGAATGGTTCAGATCAGCGAGCACCACCGGACTACGAGCACTTCTAAACAACTTTGTGCTCAAAGGATCGAGAATTTACAGCAGATTTAAAATTCATAATGGTTGATGGGAGAGAGGACCAAGAACAATGAATTTTAAAACACGAGGTCACTGGTAGTGATGAATAAGCCTGGCAACATTGTTACTCGAACAATAAGACCCGTTATGACGAAAACTGCTTTTGAAATTGTTTAAAAAGAAATAAATAATGTATATCCTGTACCCTCGTGTTATATTTATAACAGTGATCTTGTGTTTGAAACGACAAAGTTTGGATGAAAGAGTTCTTGTTGTATTTTGAACTTTGTGTTCTATGACCTTGCATTTTACACAATCATTACTGAAAATTATATAACGATCACTGTTGTCGTTAAGTCAAAAATAATTTATTTCATAAGATAAGTCACATATTTATTTTTTTAAGTCTATGTCTATTTGCAATGGTACAGTCTTCAACCAGAGTCAGAGGCCATTTGGCGGTTTGAAAACCCTGACAACAGGGTTAGACAACTTCGCCAGACCTCACGATAAAGGAAAAATTGATGTACATCGATAGGCTCCGTAAAAGGTCGTCTGGTTCGCGACCACCCTCCTACCGAAATCCAAAGCCCCGTTTGGCTTGCTGTGTTCCGTCAGGGCGTGGGAGTACCAGTGTCTTAATAGGCATTTTCTGGGTTTCGTCGCTCCATCATCGACCTCATCTATGACCTTTATCAAATTCAAGGTCAAAGTTAACCTACCTCGTAATAAAAAAAGGCTACTTTTCCACACTAACGAAGTCGCGAGCGGAAAACTAATAATTGAAAAAAAAATCGCGAACAAACCAACGTTACAGAAAGCCAGTTATTTAAAACCGGAACAGTTACTACCACGTTATTACACTGAATATATGAATACCCGCACATTGCTTTGTTGTTAAATTCTCACGATTCACGATAAGCTAGTGCATATAATAAGTTGTCGGAAGACTATTGTTAGTTAGGTATTGAATTAAAGATGCTCACATAAAGTAAGGCTTTTATGGTTTTAAGAAATAGGAAGGAAGGCTTTAGACCTCTTTAACTAAGACATTAGTAGATCTGAAGTGGTATACGTAATGGAATTCTCTGCCTGCGTCTGTATATCCGAGCTCATGTAACCCGAATATTTTTAAAGTTCCAGCGAAGAGGCATCTTCTGGGTGAGCTAGCCATATCCTTGATCACATTTTCGGGCTAGATTGTGGTCAAGAGCAAACCCTTTCTTTTTCAAAAAAAACCAGAAAAAAAATGTTTCTGACGTGAAACTTTGTAAAGCAGTGGTGGAAAACGTAGTCGAAATACTTTTACGCTTCTATATAACTCTGATCATATTCTTAAAAAGTACACATGTTTACAATAAACTAACTAAACTAACGATAGGAATAAACTTGAACTCCTAAGAAAACAATCATTTACTTTTATAGTACTGCGATCATAAAGTGTGGAAAGTGACATCGTAAAGGATTAAGTGTTTTATTAGATGTATTTAAGGGCTGGATTGAAATAAAACGCTAAAACTTTATGAAGAAGTTGGTGTACAGCAAAATACAAAGTTATTTATTTTACTACCACATTTACTGAAAACCAGCATTGTAACTCGCGGTCTTATATCCTGATTCCCGAGTCGCAATATATAGCTGAGTTGAGGACCCTTTGTCTCGGACCCTACAGCCTAGCGATCTAAAGGTTGTTTGTTATTGTTTTTATGTTTCTCTCTAGCGTATTTTGTATTACTGTGTGATCTTGCCTGTTCTATGTGTTGTGATGTCGGAAATAAAAAATCTGTTTTTTTTTCTTTCTATTCTTCTTATCATGTCGACGTTGTTTGGCTGGATTTTTGTAGAACAGTACTCGGCCACGCGTGCTATTTTATATGTGGCCTCGAACAGGTCTAGGCGAGTGCAACAATAAGAACTAGTTAGACATGACAGGAGGTGTGCCAGTTTTCGGAAACAATCACATAACAAAAGGATTACTCGATCTATAAGAATCAGGGTGTAGTCATTTGAATATTATTTCACTATTATTTCGTCGCCTTCACAAAGTTATGCAAACCAACCAATCCATCTTTGTAACCTTAGTCATTTATCAATCGTTTCTGTTAATAATGGTACAGGAGAATTGGCATAAAGGAGACAAGTTTTGAAAGAGCCACTTGGATTATTTCGGTAGTTTAGGAACGGATTTGGTTGGTGAAATATTCAAATAAAATTAAACTCGAGCTGCAAGGTTTAAATTTTGTTTAAATTAGTTCATTATTTATTCGTTTTTGCTTAAATATAAACCAGTGTTACCAATCATAATTGCATTACCTCCACAGACCGTTTTAAACGTACTATCAAACACAAAGCTATTAAACTTTGAACCGTAACAAACTTAGTCACAAACTTCGATGGATTCGTGGAAACAATGGGATCTTGTCTGCCGGTAGGGTCGAGTTCAAGTCTTATTCAAAGTACGTGAGCGCTGTCAGAGCCTGATGAGCCTAATGACACTTTATTTTTTATTATAAGATGGGCTAACTCTTGACCTCAGTTTTGACCAAGGTCATAGATGAGGTCGACGATGGAGCGAGTTAACCCAGAAAATGCCTATAAGGCATTATTACATTATTTATTTCCATGTTTATGAACATCAGCATCATATTACTCAAACTTTTATTGTATTTGTTAAGACACTTTTCGAAAGTTTCTTCTTGTTTTATATTTCCAATACGTCCATGATATGAATGTGAATTTTTGTGGGACTATGAGGATCGCTTTTCACAAGGAAAATGTGTGTAAAAGAAAATTTATTGGTTGAACTGTTCAACCGTTTGTTTCACCTAGATGTCTGTAATCTAAATCTCACAAATACTAAAAAATCTAAACAAGGAATCCTGTAGATCGATCCTTTAAAAAAACACTAAAATTTGTAAGGGCCACGTAACATACAACAATGAGAAAGGAAATATATGTTGAAACAAAACGCCTCATTCTTTAAAATAAGTTCAAATAGGCACATTAATACTATTGCAGGGTGACTTTTACAAAAGTAAGAAAACAGACACACTCACAGACAAACTCTAATAACGAAAAAACAGTCGATTCTCTATCGATAGATGACCCCGATGTTCATGTGGCGCCAGTTACAACTTAAGATGACATAACTTCGGATGTGAAAGTGATATACGGCCAGCAGTCCAGCACTTAGTGCCGCGTGGTTAATTGACTGCAGTTTCTATTTTAAAAGCATTGATAGCTGTGACTATTGATAAATGAAAACTGAATGTCGTTTAAATGTGAGAGTCAGAAATTTAAACTTTGAGACTAGAGATTTCTACTTTAATTATATCAATACCGCAGGCTATGGCTTTTAGAACCATCTTGGGTATTTAATTGCTATAATCCGTTTCTTCTTCTTCTCGTTCATCACTTATCGAAGGTTTGACAACACTATAGCAATCTATTTGCATGACTTTTTTTATTGGAGGATTTTGTCAAACTGTGCTGTGAGGCTGTGAAAAACTGAACACCTTTATGAATATTTTTTGCAAATAAATATTTTTAAAAATGCTAAGAGTGTCAAATCTTTATTCTGTAGGTACCTATTGCAGTGCACATTGTTCATTGTGCGTTTTAGGTAGTACAACATAACATATTGAAGTCTTGACAGTTCTTCATAGTTTGATAAATTGAATAAGCACGATTTTACATTGGATTACTAACATCTTGTTTATTATTATGGTTATGTTATGATGACTATGTATGTGACTAGTCGCCCACTCAAGCGCAAATAGTTGGCTTAATCAGCCGTAGCTGATTATAATACAAAAATCACTATCTCATCCGTATAGCGCACTGCTTTTTGGGGTTCGTTGACTTGAAATGAGACAATTTGAATAAAACAATCAGACCAAAAGTTCTCAAAGAAAGCCAATTTCTAAGCATTGCTATATTTTCGTAAATGTTGGAATCAAAAATTATTAAATAAATAAACAAACATTTCATATACGTACACATTACAATTATTTCCTTTCTTTAATCCGCCAAACCACATATAGGTATAAAGCTTTGTCTGTAGGTAGAAAAAACAATTATGGGAGCAGAAGGGATAGCGGCAGTTGGACGAAAAGTCCAAATCTTTTGGACAAGGAATTTTGATGTTGAGTCTTCCTCGAATATAACTCCGGCAAAAAATAATCTCGGTTTTAAACCTCCGATCATAATAAAGAGGACAGTGAAGCTGTCGAATAGAGATAAGAATAGGTACATTGAGTAACAGATAAGGCTTATGGTTCCTGCAGTAGGCAGTGTTTAGTTTGGTGACTAAGGATTAATGAGGCATAGTTAATGCATTAGCTTACTAATGAAAAGTAACCCATCCATCCAGTGGGAAAATATCCACTGCCAATCTACGTTGTGGAATACATAATCCGTTTATGAATCAGTGATCGATTTTTGATTGAGGAAATAAGAATTAGATATCTAATTGATTCTACTATTCAAAGTCTATAAAATTCTCCAAAAAAGCGGCAAGCAAAGAGGCGATCAGACACGCACCACGGTCTGCCAAGCGTGCGGGAGAAAGTGTCGTGAGCACTGGCCCACATTGTCCGCATCAGTGCTATCGAATCTAAGGGTTAATGTTTAGGATTATTAGTATGTAGTGTAATAAAATGTATCTTAATTATTCAAAGCAGAGAACGAGGTTAATTATTCAGCATACATTATTACTGCTAAAACATTCTTCCCCGCTACCATTGGAGATGTTAAAAACCACGACTCGCAGACGAACGTGTGAATTTTGATTTATTTTTTTAGTTTTCAGTATCTGTGTGTCCACCAGTTTATTGTTAGCTGGTGATACTAGAAAGAAAATGGATACTAATTGCTGCACTGTGTGAATCACTTTGATTGACCTTGCGTTAAAAAGAGATGGTTCCCTATTCTACTTTGCTAGCAAATTCATTTAAGTGAAAAAGAGAACATGATGAATGAAGTAGGTAGACGCTAATGTAATTTACGAAGAATATGAAATAAATTCTCCGAATACAGGCTATAGGGAATTTACGAGTTTTTTATTAACATTAATAAAAAATGTTGCAAAGCCAACGCGCGCTAACTTTGACAAATTAGATTCTCTCCGAGCAATTTACTTAATAAAATCGTCACGGGATTCTTAAGGAAAATTTTTAGAATGTATTACGACACAGAACGAGTAAGAAGAAAGGTGATTTGACGGTTTTTAAAGGATATGACTTTAAATGATCCAGCAAGGCGAGGGTATAGCTCTGAGATAAGGAAAATGAAAGAGCTGTGTAGACCCGAACAATTATATTACAGTATGTATAGGGAGGCAGATATATCATTTACGCATTTTTGTGAAGCCTCGAAAAAGACCCTCGGGATCTTTTGCAATAGGTCTATGACATTAGCGTGACGGTCTTCCTACGGAAAAAAATTTAGTCGACGCATTCATGTTTTCGGTTTTCATGTTAGTTTTGTATGAGGTGACATATCTTGGGTAAAATATCATTGGACCCGAGGTGAATCTTAAGTAAGGGCTCTAAGGGATGATAACTGGAACTTGAATTAAAAATTCGAAGAAGAGACTACCAGAAGAAGGAATTAATAATGAAACGAGGTTATTGGAAATCAAAATGTGTAAAAAATGCCTTATCCTTATGAGATTATGGATGTTAAAAAAGTATTTGTCCCTATTAACCAGCGATTGAAGTTACCTCCCACGATACTCCTTAGGCCTAGAGTGGGAATCACCATTCAGACTTTTTTCAACCATTTCTGTTATTTTGGCAAAAATAACCATTGCATTGTCACAGTATCAGTATTCTAATAGGCACCCGTGGGAATTCGGCATGCATGACGGACAACAATTACAATAAATAACACATTTTCAAATCAAATACCATTTTCATTTGCCATGCAATCAGTACGAGGTCAAACAAAATAACAAACACGTGTTATTCATCTAAATCACATGTACTTAAGATAATGATTCTTGCAAGAGCTTACGTTTTAAAAATAAAACCAATTACTCTAACAAATGTACAAAAGAACTAAACAATATCTTAACCTTACCCCACTTGAGCCACGGTCATTGGCCATGCGTTAGGTTACGTTGAAGTAGCGTACGTTACGTAACGTTTACGTTCACGTGATGGGTGCTAATGGCTTAATGACTGGTGCTTAATGTGAAAGTTTAAAAGGGTCTGGGGTTGTTTGTCTGAACGAGTTAGCACGTAATAGGTGTTTAAAGATCTGGTGGAATATTTTATGGAGCAAGTAATTTGGTGGATTTGGGGTGCTGCCGTGGGGTTTAGGTTAGGTAAGGTTAGTGGTTTGAAATTGTCTTTATCTTAGCTTGTTAATAGTTGAAAGGGGCTTTTATCTCCGTATTCAGGTATTACAAAAGAAGACTCAATTAACTCTTTCTTTCACCGTCAAAATGACAAAGACGACTGCTACTCAAGTGTAGATCAGAGTCTGAGTCGCGTTCTGTAATACGAATCTGAGATGGCCCCATTATACATGTCAATGAGTGGCTATTCTAGCCACCTCGGCTCTGACCTCAGAATTCTCCTGGGGATTTCGTATGCTACACGGAGCGGCCTAATATGATTTGTGCCCGTTGGTCTGCCAATCTCGTTTATTCCAGGATTACATGGGCGACTGTCTGATAAGTCTCTAGACAGCCCATTCTATAGGGGCTTTGTTAGTGACGTTTAAAATGAATAAAAGCTTTGTTTTAGTCCACTATTATTCGTCAAGTTAGTTCTAGTTTTCTTTAACTCAATTTTCTGCATATTTTGGTGACTAAATCGGAAATGGCGGCTTTGGAATAAAATATCAGAAAAAGTCAGCGATTGATGAGAACAGTCTCCAGTATTTTATTCAAGAACAACACGAAAATAGAACAATATGTATTATGTAGGAACATTATGTATCTGTTGCTTTCCCTTCAGTATAATGAACATAATATTATATGTATTGTTTATGTATGTATAAAATATATATCTGTGTATTTATATAAATTATTTATATATTATATGTATGTGTAGTTGTATTTTTATGTAGTTTATATTAGTATTTAGATTTCAGTGGCTAATTGTGAACGTCTGTCTTTATTTATTTTACGCCTCTCACTGTCCCAGGTCTGCTGGAAGAAATTTCTTAAAGAAATAAGCTGTGCCTTTTGTGTTCGTTTTTCTATTTGTCTGTAATATTTGTGACTTTTCCTGTGTACAATAAACTGTTAAATAAATAAATAAATAATATATTTTGATATGTTTGTGTGTGTCTTAGTTCTGTTTACTACAAATCTTACTAACAGTAGAGTAGATTTCGGGTAATTTGATTGGTTTTGCTACTAACGCGAAATCCGACAGTTTCAGCCACTATCAGGAGGACATCATGTAAAAAAATTAATAATCAATAGGTCTGAGTGTGACGCCTAAAAGACCTCACATCACCTTAGTAGGTAGAATAAAAAGCTAACACTTAAAAACAATTATTCTAAAATATTAAAAGCACTTTAACACAAAAACTAGACCACAAGTATTATTAGAGTATAGTAGCAATGACCCCTGTGGCATTCGGCCGATGATTCATAGAGATAAATCTAATATAAAAAGCATGTAAACAACGTTGTATTGTTGCTCTAGCGCCGGAAGGCACTTTTCCTGCCACATGCCTATGTTAGAAGATATACTCGTAACAAGGTATTTTTGAAATATAACGAGTAGTTTTGGCTAGCATTTTTTTTATACTAGCCAAAAATACTCATAATATTCTGTAAGAGGGATGCGAGAGTTGTTCACTTTTACTGCCGCATGCCTATGCTAGAAGATATAACAAGGTGTTTTTGAAATATTACGAGTAGTTTTGGCTAGCATATTTTTTTATGCTAGCCAAAAATACTCAGAATATTCTGTAAAAGGGATGCGAGGGTTTTGTTGTATAATGGGCGAAATTTTGACCACCTCTCACCATTATACAACTTGTTCCATCTGATAACCCTCACAATTATTAGTGTCAACGTGGCATCTAGTGGTTCTAGAACCATCGGTACTTTGCCTACCCCTTTAGGGATTATGGACGTTGAGCGTGTGTGTGTATGTGTGTGTGGGTGTATGTGTGTATATGTGTGTGTGTGTGTGTCTGTGTGTGTGTATATCTTTTATGATGTAAGTAAGGAAATAAGGATAAGGATTTTTCTATCCTCAGTCCCTTGTGGCTGTGATATTTTGATCTCCATCACAACGCGACAGCTTACAGTACAGACAAGTCTATGAAACAAACAGAAAACAAAGAAACAAAGGTAAAAACATAATACATATATACGCGAATTTAGACCCGTTTTAGTATTAAATTACAAACAGAAACTATTAATTATTAAAAAAACAAAATACCCGACTGCACACTAAAAAATATTATTATGTCTTTATCCCGTGGGACTTTTAGGATAAAATGTATCCTATGACACTCCCGTAATCAAGACAAATCTAACGATACCTCATACATCAAAATCCATCAAGCCGTTTAGGCTACAGGAGGTCACAAAGGAAAAGACATACATACATACTTACATACACTCGAAAAACATTACCCTCCTTCTTTGGCAGTCGGGTAAAAACAAAAACATTCACAACGTTTGTATCATATTTTCCTCTGTTATTTTTCACAATTATGTCAGCTCTTATTTACTACTATTTTTTTATTGTTCTTATTTTCCTGTATGTTGTTGTGATGTCCAAAATGATCAAATCTGTTTTTCTTTATATTTTATTTTACCTTCTATAAAATAAATTAACATAAGCTCACGCCTTTGTCCCATAGGGGTAGGCAAAGACAACAATTGCCAGCTGCTATGATCCCAACGCTTCTTTCGCTTCCTCTACATTCGTAATTCGCTTCATACACGCTCATCTTACATAATATCCGTTAAAGATTAATAATTTAAACTATATCATAATCTAAACATTTATATTATTATAAATAAGAGATAGGAGATCTATTAAGTCACAAACTGGTCGAAAACGAGTTCCACGTTACATCATAATTGTTTCATTAACGAACTTCCATCGGACCTTCCGATTCGATTCGATTAGCATCTTTTGATATTTCCGGATTTTTACGTCGTTTTTAGTTAGACGGATTAAATTAGACGGAGTGGTTCCAATTGCTATGTAGTATCTTTTTTCAAATCCCCGAAAAAAAATGAGGGGTGTTATAAGTTTTACATATGTACCTGTGTGTCTGTCTGTGGCATCGTAGCTCGTAAACGTAAACGAATGGAACGATTTCGATGTGGTTTTTTCTGTTTGAAAGCTGAGATTTTCGAGATCGTTGTTAGCTATATTCGATCAAAATTGATTGAACCAGTTTAAAGTTATAATTATAACCAATCGAATGTCGTAGTTGGTACAAAAGTTTTAATTTTGGAGTTATTTGTTAATAATACTGTAAGGGGGCTCTTCTTCGAAACGTTAAATAAAATTTATTTCAGTGTAACAAACTGGTTTACTTAAGGAAACACGACATACATGAACGCCTATTTATTTAAACACAATTTACACAATCCGAACACTAGTAGCATTAATTAATTAGTCTCAAGTGTTTTAGTCTCAATTGTCTGGCTTTCATATTGTATACCTACTGGATTACTTCTGGTTTTGATTAGTTTGCTGTTTTCATTTAATTTCACAATATTTCATTAAAAATGTACCCACTAAAATTCATGTATGTAAAGATAACAAATTATAAGTCTGTAATTGGCGAATGTTCAGATAAATTAATTAGTATTATAAGTTTTGATAATGCTGTAGACTTAAGAATAAATAAAAATAAAATAAAATAAATAAAAAATACACAAGAATGACGCCTGGCCCCGGGTTGCTGTCTTCTGTTTCTTTTATTTTTCCAGAATATCATAATTCAATTTTGAATTCAAATTGATACTTTATGACAGCAACTCCGATCAGCCAGTAACGCATGAGCTATGCAGTCCCATCACGACAAAGACTGCAAATTACGATACTAAAAACTTCAAACATACTCATATAAGAATATATTACCAGGAAAGAGACACTTTGTGAAAGAGATATAAATGGTTACACTCGATTAGACTTCGTTAGACCATAGTCCAAAAAAAGCGTGCCCGTGTAGGAAATTATAGGGACAAGAAGCAAAACCAGTTTAAAACATGTATCCTAACAGACCTGCAACGTGAACTAAGAAACACATACATACGGTTCTAGAACCACTTGATATCACATTTGACAATAGATTAAACATGATGTACTAGCTTTCCGCCCGCGGCTTTGCCCTGCGTGAACTTCGGGAACCGCGTGAAGTTTTTTCCCGCTAACTCCCGTTCCCGTGGGAATTTTGCAATATCCTGTTGCAACTAAGCTTTAAGTTTACTAAGGTACCTGCATGCCAAATTTCAAGCGTCTAACTTAAGCGGTTTAGATTTTTCATACAAAAGGATTTTCCCGCTAATTCCCGTTCCCGTGGGAATTTCGGGAATTCCTTTCTTAGTGCACCTCTACGGTACCTAAGCTACGTCCCTTCTAAATTTCAAGTGCCTACGTTTAGCCGTTTAGGCTGTGCGTTGATATGTCAGTCAGTCAGTCAGTCAGTTTCTCCTTTCATACATATATTTAGATAATAGTGAGAGGTTGTCAGCCTTTCGCACAGCAAAAATCTCAGAAAGAATAACAGAGGCCAGCGCATCAGGTTACTCCGTTTTCATTGCAAAACCGCTCCTATCACAACAGCATAGAGTGCACGCGTGTGGTAACCTGAGTTACGGCCGTCCGTACATACATACATATATGGCATTGATTAACAGTGTAGGGCCAAACAATAACCAAATTATAGTAAAGGACAAAGGTCACCCTTCCCATAGTAATACATTATTATTGTATTTTATATCTTGATAAAACTTATATTACAGTCAATAAACGAATTAACTAGCTGAGTCGTCCAATCACAGCTTTATTGATTTTACGATGTCCACACTGATACGATATGAGAGAAGTGACAAAACAACTTTATTAATTTTGTGATGCTTAAGGCGACTACAGCACCTAAATTACGATTTTATGATGCGTAGATAAGCATGACGCACTGCATTAAATCGAAGAAAAAAAATACTACGGTAATATTCAGGACATAAACTAGATAAGTAGTTTGCTGAAAACATGATTCAGCACTTTTGGTTCGATAGAAAAAGCTCACAAAGTCACCTCTAAATACCAATATTGTGTATCTTTTAAGCTGTAAAAACGATAGTAAAATGCACACAGGAACTTGAATCTGCTATCAAAATGTTTGTGATTGAACACTCTCGATAAGTAGTTAACACATTTTTCGATTTAAGCTGTTACCTTTCCATAAATCTCATTTTTCTAACTTTCGAACATGTTTTTACGCACGCACGCTTTCATAGTCCGTAAACTTCGTGTATCGACACTGTTCGCACTGCCGGCCCAGGCCTGTTGAGAGACGGAGATGGCACTATTCCTATGTGTGCTGCCTTTATCGGGTGCTGTAGTCGCCTTAAGTATAAAGATAAGATAGACACAATGTCGCTGCGGCGAATGTCCGTTATCAGGATGCCTTTCATCCTATCTACAAAAGTTCTCAAGATTTCAAAGACTAATATTAAAGTCTCGTATTATTCGAGATAGATCGAAAGTGTCATTAAGTCTAGAAACCTGTCGAGTTGAGACCTAGGCAATAAAGATAGACATCGTCTGAGATCTCTCCTGCACAATAAACTTGTATTAATTTAACATGTCAGTCACGTACTCTTTACGTACTTTATAAAGTGTTCGCGGAATAGAAATTGAAACATCTATTTTGTCTGTAAAGATATTAAAAACTAATGTTTTCTATGGGGTAATTTTAAATTAGTTAGGAAACTTTAGGGGGTGATTCCCCCCTCCTCTGTTTGGGGGTTGTACTATGATTCCAATCCTTAATTTCCTTAATTTTTTTTCTTTTTTTTTAAAGTCATCCGATATGAGATTGTGTACGTTTTGGTATTTGCAAAAAAATTTAAGGCACTTGTGAAATTGTAAAGCGAAAACGTGCTACAACTCTATGAAAAATGACAAACCTTTTCCTGTAGACCGCATGTTTTACGCTAAACGCATGTGGTGTGTTCTACGACTAAACATACATACATACGCTCAGGCCTAATATATAAAATTCCTAAATCATCAACGGTTTTAAAACCCCTTGATGCCACGTTTGACATAAATTCAGAGGGTTATTAGATGAAACATGATGTAAGTAGTGGGAGGTTGTCAGCCTTTTGCCCACAATATCTCAAAATCCTCGCATCTTACTGACTTTTGCAGTATGCCTGGAAAGAGTAGGAAGCTGGCACATTTTATGTTTTTCTTTTAGTCCCGCATGTCCAACGTAGAAGTGATTTTACGACTAAAGCTCGATAAAATGTCACCAATCTAGTGGAGCTTAACGCATAAGACATATCGCTTGGCGCTTTATGCCAACTCTACTGTTGCTAAATACACACATCAACACGGTCTAGGGATATTGCTCGATTTTTTATACAAAAGAGGTCTGTTTGAGAAGCTATAATAGCATACTCGAGATACATGGAGGGCTATAATTTTTCAGACGAGTAAGTGCTAAGCCTGAATTTTAAATTCTAGTCAATAAATTTTCTTTTACTTGAAATTTGTGAAAACGTGACAAAAATGAAAAAAAAAATTGCGTTAATTCGAACATTTTTATACAAAAAAAAATTTCAAGTAAAACAAAATTTATTGACTAGAATTGAAAATTCAAGTTCAGCACTTGCTCGTCTGAAAATTATATCCCTCCATGTATCTTGAGTATGCTTTTATAGCTTCTCAAACAGGCCTTTTTTGTATAAAAAATCGTGCAATATCCCTAGACCGTGTTGATGTGTATACTATAGAAATAAAATTAATATTTTGATAAAGTACCAACGTCATAGATAAATGACATAAAACTATTTTTATTACATTATTATCGAGTACTAGAGAGTACGACGACCGATCTATTCTAAATAAAGGATTATTGTCATAACACAACCTTTCACTGTGTAGAAACTATTAAATAAACTAAATATTATGAAATTCTTTTCCTGTTATTGTTATAACAATCGAACGTTTTTCTTTGTGACATACATCTGAGAGTAGATGGTTTAATTACTAGTAGTATAGTCTGATGGACTGTCTGGCTGATTAAGACTTTTTAGCAAGGACAGCATGTTCCGGTGGGGATTTACCAAAGACGCGGACTTGGGTTGTATATGCGGAGAGGTCCAAACTAATGGCCCACCTAACATCATGTAGCGCAGTGGTCACCAACTAATTTCGCTCGGGGTCCGTTTGAAGAAATGAAATGACCGTCGCAGTCCGCACAACATTTTATAGACATATTTTTTTATAAAACAAATGTAATTACGGAAATAACAAAGGTATTTCGCAATCCGCGAACTCTTTCTCGCTTGTTAGCTCGTTACTGCGCCCGGCCGTTTTAAATTTGACGTCGACAAAGATAATGCGGGAGATGCATTTTTATTAAATTACGTACTCTGTAGTTCAAGTTGCTGTGTTCTCGCGGTCCGCACAAAATGGATGGACTGTGACCCCTGATGTAGTGCATGCCCTACCACCTGCACGCAAGAAGATCTAATGGACGCTACTCAATCCGCCGTCCAAGGTCTACGTTCTGGGCCGCAACATTATAATAACGACTACTTGCCATCGATTCGCTAAGGAGAAGTATAGTCTGCATCCGTCTAGTGAATCCAGTCAAAAAAAAAAAAAACAACCTGAGAAACTGAGTAAGGCAGTTTTTTATTCAAGTTTGTCACATCCTGAACTTTCACTACCATTTATTTTATTTATTTATTATTATCATTATATATACTTTATTGCACAAAAAAACAGGACATCACAGAAACATAAAAACACGGAAAAATGTACTACAATAGGCGGTCTTATTGCTAAACAGCAATTTTTTCAAGGCAACCGGAGAAGAGAAATCAAGAAGAGAAAGAAAGTAGCGGGTGCAGCAATATTAAATAAACTACATGACAATAAGTAAATACTTATACCTAAAAAAAAAATTACAAATACAACATTTAAATACAAATACAACACAAATATACAAAAAATAAAATAAACATACATACTATTATGGAAAAAAATGGAAAACTATAACGAGATACCTAAATATATGGATAAGAAATTAATAAAATAGATACATACATTAATTATCAAATGGGTTAACTCTTGACCCCAATCTTGATCAAGGTCATAGATGAGGTCGACGATGGAGCAAGTTAACCCAGAAAATGCCAATTAAGGCACTGGTACTCCCACGCATCGATGAAACACAGCAAGCTGTTTGGCGTCGGACTTCAGTAGGAGCCTTTTACAGTTTACAGAGTCTACCACACCGCATGAGACCATGGGACGCCACCTCAGATTCAAAACAAACAGGTGTCGTTGCCTAAGATGGATTACTAGGAGGCAGGTCTCATTTTTTTTTCCTTAGTCGCCTCTAACGACACCCACGGAAAGAGATGGAGTGGTGTTATTCTCAACCGATCACCACACGGCGGAAAAGTAATTACTCTTAATAGTGAGTTATAAAAAAAAAAGTGGTACAGGTCCAAATAAGTTTCCGCAACCTAACGGATACAGGACAGATTCTTTAACCAACTTGGCTTTAGTCGCTTTCATCCTTCGTTTAAAAGTTAACAAATATACAATATTTAAGTTAACTAAACACAGGTGACGTATGTTTGTCTGTTTATCTAGTTACGTAGCAGAACTAAGCTGTTTAGGAAAAGCGAAAGTTAGTAAAAGTGGAATCGGAGGAAGTAAGTAATCAGCTGTTTACGATCAGCAGACAAGGAGGTTAGGTTTATCTGATCTATGATTAAGTTAACTGGTATCAGATTTAATTATTATAGCTAATTCTGGAAAATTAATGTAGCCTATGTCATCCGCTGATAAAAGAGCATTTAATTGTATATTAGTTCCAAAAATTACTTCCTTTAAACAAACTTACAAACTTTACCTCTTTACAATATTAGCATTACAGTTTCTGTAACTGGTTAATAGTCTAACTGCCATACTCAGAAACGTCAATTAAAGTTAAGAAGTAATTAAATGTCATGCTATCCTTGTTTATATCAACAAGAGTGAAAGAGACAACATCAGAGTTTAACAGTACTTAACTTTAATTGACATCTCTGAGTACGGCAGTTAAAAGTCTACTTATCTACAATAACTGTTGCTCCTTCATACCTGTAACCAAAATTAAAGCATAAATTAGATATTAAGTAACCAAAGGTTGTTCTTCAAAGAAGTAGCTTTCCTATAACCCTAAAATAAATAAAAAATTATCACCCCCGACATTGAAACAGCTGCATAAATATAGCTAAGAACAATCTTGATTATGTCAGCTTTCAAACAAAAAAAGCCGCATCGGAATCGGTCTATTCGTTTAGAACTACGATGCCATAGACAGGCCCACATATACAAAGACATACAAATGCATAGACACACACGTAAAACTTATAGCACCCCTCTTCTTTAATATTAAATATATATTTATTTATTGACTAGCATTCGGCGCGGGACTTCATTCCCGTGGGAATTCGAGAAAATCATATACCCTATGTCTATCACGGATAATAAAGGATTCTATTGGTGAAAGAATTTTTCAAATCAGTCCAGTAGTTTCGGAGCCTATTCAATGCAAACAAACAAACAAACAATCAAATCTTTCCTCTTTATAATATTACTAGCATTCCGCCCGGGACAATTAAGTAGCCTATGTCCATCGGGGATAATGTAGCTTTCTAATGGTGAAAGAATTTAGCAAATCGGTCCAGTAGTTTCGGAGCCTATTCAATGCAAACAAACATACAAAGAAACAATCAAATCTTTCCTCTTTATAATATTAGTATAGATTAATACGAATATCTATACACCAACAACAAGCATCAATCTTTTATTTCCATCACATCAACAGTACGGAATGGCGATGACACTTTATTTCCGAAAGCACAAAATAAATAAACAGTAAATCAGTGATAAAATGTCACAACGAAATTCAATCATCATTTCCGAATGTCACTGAAAAAATATTACAAAAACCGGTAAAACTCAAGTGTGTATAAATCAGTGTTCCGTACAGAATTTACCAATCGCTTTTAGACAAAAGAAATATGGAAAATAATTTTACTGACAAAGGATAGGTTAGATTCTCGCGCTAGATCAATAACCGTGATAAGTTTCTTATAAATCTTTTCAATACTAAAACTAAAACCAAGTCAGAGGCCATTATGCAGTTTGAAAACTCTGAAACCAAGGGTTAGCTAAGTTCGCCACGCACTTGACTATATCTACACGACAAGAAGAAGAATACTAATTTTTTTGGGACTTATTTTACAAAACTTTCTATTGAGTAAGATAATAAGATATGATTTAAGGATAGATTTTATAGCCTTAATTTTGCGACTCAGTCTTCTTTTTGTTTTGGTGAACTCGAACGCGACTCAGACTCTGCTCTTTACTTGAGTAGCAGTCGCCTTTGTAATTTTGATAGTGAGAGAAAGAGACAATCAATACTTAAGTATAGATCACGACTAGAGTCCCCTTCTTTAATGCGAGCCTTAGACCAGACCGGCCCAGTAAATGGCCAGTTCTACAAACTATAGATTTTTAATTTGGCTCATACACATCGTCACATCAAAACATACAATAAAAACGATACGAAATCGAGACTGATTAGTTTTTCCTGATAATAACTTATTTTTCAGCGACCAGGCTCAAAGATAAATACTTCACAGACTACCGACTATTACCTACGGACCCCTAAAACGTTACTCCCAGTCATCGGTTCCGTCAGTAATGTATTCTGTATTCGCGTGACATCCTCAGTTTTCGGCACATTGAAGTAGCATGATTAATGGCCGGGGAAATGGAAACTCATTTTGATAACGCCTTGCCTAATATCCGTTTTGACCTACTCCCATCTGGCCATTTGAAAACTCTGACAACAAGAGAAGAAGAAGAATCTGAACGGCTGCCCTAGCACAACGCAGTGAGACTTCAGTCTCGGAAATTGTCTTTATAAAATTACAAGATTTCCGCCCGCGTGGACTACAGGTTATATCGTGCCCAACTGTGGGATAAAATGTAGCCTATGTCCTTTCCCAGGCTATAATCTATCTCTGTACCAAATTTCATCCAAATCGGTTCAGTAGTTTAGGCGTGAAAGACGGACAGACAGACAGAGTTACTTTTGCATTTATACTATTAAGTATAATGGATATGGATTAACAAACTAGCATTCCCCCGGGGACTTCATTCCCGTGGGAATTTGGGAAAATTATGCCTATGTTCATCAGGAATAATGTACGATTCTAACGGTGTAAGAATTTTTCAAATCAGTTCAGTAGTTTCGGAGCCTATTCAATGCAAACAAACAAATCTTTCCGCTTTAATATTAGTTTAGTTTAGAAGATGATTATAACGAGTGCTCTTGTTTCTAAAGATTTTAAAAACTTTTGTTTTAGCTATAACTAGCTTTACGCCCGGGACTTCGTTCCCGTAGAAATGTAGGAAAATTATGTAGCTTATATGTTAATCCAGGGTATCAGCTACCTCCATACCAAATTTCATCAAAATCAGTCCAGCCGATCTTGAGTTATAAGTGTTGTAACAAACACGACTTTCTTTTATATATATATATATATATATATATATAGATAGATTAGTAAATTATTGAACGTAGGTTCGTATCTTGAAATACCAAATTAACAAACAACTGTTTTATTGGCATCCAATTATTGTAATGAAGTTCATGACCTGTTAATAGTTTAAACAATTACTATTAAAAGGTTAATCTAATTAGTTATTTTAATTGCACGGTTAAGTTGGTAGTTAATTTAAAAATTGATTCCGTTAGTTTTTTTGTTGTTGTAGGTCAGTACTTAACAAATTTTAATTACAGTTCCCGATTGATGTTTTTTTTTCAAGTAATTATAAGAATGGGATTTCTCAAAAAAAACATCTATACAGGGCTTTATCTCTCTTTCAACCTCTCAGGTGATTAATCAGTCCATGAAACTGAACAACTTTCCCAAGGAACATAGGTCAAAATACGAAAAAAAAATTTGAGTTCCCATACAGACTTTATCAGCATACAGCGCATTTTGTATGGGAGATCAAAATATTTTTTCGTATTTTGACCTACGTTCCTTGGGGAAGTTATTCAGTTTCATGGGTTGCTTAACCACCCGAGAAGTTGAAAGAGAGATACCTAAAGCCCTGTTTAAAGAAACTATTTGAAATCAAAAACACGTTCCGTTCTACCAGCTTTCTTACTTAATCAGACCACAGAACTGAACAACTTTCCCCAAAGAACATAGGTCGAAATATGGAAAAAAATCGCCTGTATGCACCTTCAGTGATCAGCTGATAACCTTATTAAGAGAAGTCAAAGTTTTGTTGAGAATTTGTTTAAAGTTTCCCCAAGTAATTTATGTCGTGGAAGAACTGTTACTGATTTTTTTTGGAGGATTTATATCGACGGCTGCCTGCGGAGATTTGATATACTAGCTGATGCCCGCAACTTCGTTTGCGTGTTAATTTAGAATTTTACATACAAAAGTTTTTTCTTGCTAACTCCCGTTCCCGTGGGAATTTTGCAATATCCTGTTGCAACTAAGCTTTAAGTTTACTAAGGTACCTGCATGCCAAATTTCAAGCGTCTAATTTAAGCGGTTTAGATTTTTCATACAAAAGGATTTTCCCGCTAATTCCCGTTCCCGTGGGAATTCCGGAATTCCTTTCTTAGTGCACCTCTATGGTACCTAAGCTACGTCCCTTCCAAATTTCAAGTGCCTACGTTTAGCCGTTTAGGCTGTGCGTTGATATGTCAGTCAGTCAGTCAGTTTCTCCTTTTATATATTTAGATAATAGTGAGAGGTTGTCAGCCTTTCGCACAGCAAAAATCTCAGAAAGAAGTACAGAGACCAGCGCATCAGGTTACTCCATTTTCATTGCAAAACCGCTCTTATCACAACAGCACAGAGTGCAGGCGTGTTGTAACCTGAGTTGCGGCCGTCCGTACATATGTGGCATTGATTAACAGTGTAAGTTTACTAAGGTACCTGCATGCCAAATTTCAAGCGTCTAACTTAAGCGGTTTAGATTTTTCATACAAAATGATTTTCCCGCTAATTCCCGTTCCCATGGGAATTTCGGGAATTCTTTCTTAGTGCACCTTTACGGTACCTAAGCTACGTTTCTTCCAAATTTCAAGTGCCTACGTTTAGCCGTTTAGGCTGTTGATATGTCAGTCAGTCAGTCAGTCAGTCAGTCAGTCAGTCAGTTTCTCCTTTTATATATTTAGACTTAGGCTCTACAGTGGTTACTATTCATTTATACTATACTTTTACATATCCGTAATTTGAAAGCATTGTTTCGGTTATTTGAAAAAAAAAACAGCACTATAGGCAATAATATAGGGCACACAGTATCGTACATATTACAATGAAGAACATATGAAGCTTTACAGCAGGTTCCGTCGCTAAGTAAGTACAAGAGCGTTAGTTCTAAAAAGAACCTATCAAGAATAAGTCTGCTTTCGACTGTAAACATGAACAATAAAACGCCATGACATTTCGGAAACACAGTACTACGGTTTCGTCACGTTTTTCGGATGTCGTTACAAATTGGCTGGCTCAAATAATAAGTTGCATTGTGACATCTCCGCAGGCAGCCGTCGATTAACTACACAATGGTAAGCGTGACTGAAAATACGAGTGTACTGTGTAGTTTTTTAGGTTTCTAAGTGTCATCGTCGGCTATGGTTTTTGCGCTTTCTGCGGTTTTTAGGTCGATTTTTAGGTCTTTCGTTCGGCTTTATAGTGTTGTAAACACTAACATGGTAGAGATCTAGGTGTATAGTGGCAGACAACGAGTTCCTGGCCTTGGAATTTTGATGAAAAAGTAAATATTTCATGATCTGGAAATAAAAGGAGTGCAAAAGTCCCACCAGCTTCGTAAGAGATAATTTTCTTTCTTATTTATCGTATATTCTAGCACATTCATCGATTCCAGTGTTCAGACTAAATCGTTGGATCTAGCTAACATTTTGCATAGGAGATTTTCTGCAAGGGATTTCTTTGAATGTTTTAAGTCATTCATACTATCTACAGCCGATGTACAAACTCGAGGTTTTTTTACATTGAAGGCGAAAGGCTGCCAACCTAACAACGTAAGTACCTCAAAAGAAATAAAGTCGTCAGTGTTTTCTGAAAACCATATAAAATGCGAAAACATGACTGAAATCCAGCTTTTTCAAATCACGAGAAGACGCAATCGATATTCTGTTAACATTAGATTCTGCACGATACAATCCAAGCCCGTTTGTTGAGCGAAAGTGGATATCATTGTGAATACGAAATGCGATCGGATTTCTCATGCGATTGCAATGGAACATGCATTTTTTTTGCAAGCAGGTGTATCAAAGAACGTACCTTCTTCACAAGACAGTGGAAACTGATTTGAATAAGCATTTTGCTTCCTGCTACTCCTTATTTCTCGTGACGTAATGGAAATTTATGTATGACTGTCAAAGCAGTACGGGTATTGTATTACAAGAACTTCGCAGTTTGCAGATACAGTTGAGTATAGATCAAGCTTGATACTAAGGAATCATTATCGAAAAAGAGCAATTCAAATGTCAAGGCAGCACGATCTGGCAGTAATCTGTTTGTTATCTTTAAAATTGAAAAAGTGTATGCCTATCGGCACTGTCTTTTTCAGCTTTTACTCGTAAACATCATAATATGAAAATGACATAGAAATTACAGTTTTGCGACGCGCAGTGAGTCTTCCATATGCAAATTAATATGCAAATTAAAGCAATAAGCATAAAAAAGCATGATCGTGGAGCAAAAATCTGATAAGTACATTAACCAAGAACCCTGAAAAGCAAGTTAAGCGTGAATCGATTGTTTCTTCCATTGAAGAAACCCGATCAACCGTCGCCGTTGATTCCGGTAACAGAGCTGTAACGTGAGCGCCTTCTACCGACATTTCATACGAACAAGTTATTAATACGTAATCATTAGCACTAGTGATGTCTTTTTTTGTGTTATTATTAGCATCCACAGACTTTATGTCCGTGCCCTTGTATAGATACAATTTTCTTGTTAATGCTCTCCACTTTACATTTTTTAAACAATTTTCTGTTCAAATTAGCTTTGGTTGGCCAAATATCGGAAAGCAATCCTTTCCACATTTCGGGAGTTTCTTTTCTTATTTTCTTTGGTTGTTTGAAATAAATATAAATATCAAACAGGTTTTTAGCTATGACTTAAGAATTTCTTTCGACAAAAGTTTAATCTATAAAATCAAACGGCTTTCACTTTCGCAAAGACAAGTTATCTTTTACCTGGAGAAACTTTTCAAACTGAAAAAAATAAATAAAAAGAGATAAACTCTCCTAAAAAAGAGGTCAAATATTAGCAGAAGTGATTAAATATTTAGTAATTAAATTCTTATTCGAGACTAGATGATGCCCGGAACTTCGTTCCCGGGGGAACTTCGTAAAATCCTTCCTTAGTCCTTGCTTATGTTATAAAAGGAACCTTTGGGTTAAATTTCAGCTTTGTAGGACCAAGGGTTTGTGAGTTAGGGCCTGTAACTTTATGTATTAAGAAAGATGATTTCGTATACGACACTAAATTGTAAAAACCGTATGCTCGTTCAGTACTGTGATATGCAGTCTTCGCCGTGATGGGTCTGCGTATCACAGGCGTTACTGGCTCATTACTACTTCGTAATTTACATCATCACAGTACACAGTACATCACTACTTCGTAATTTACAAATACGGAACAGTTCCATGTTAGTGCCGGACTAATAAGTCGCCAAAGAGCGGAAAATAGATATGAAATGATTCCCAAGTTACTTTCAGTAGTAAGTGGAAAAATATACGTTTCTGCGCAGGAGGAAATTCAGCTTTTAATAGGAAAGCACACCTAAAACGTAACAGCAAAGAGTGTAATTTGTTGCCAAGCTGAGGCTCTAATAGTGTAACGTACAGAGGCCAGCGCATCAGGTTACCCATATTTATTGAAAAAAAAAACGCTTATCGCATTGTGATCACCTGCACATGGTATGCTTTTCCCCTAAACCTTGGGGCTAAAGCGTCCCCTTGTAGGATAAAATTAATTAAAGCGACTTTAAAACCCATGAATAGTACACAAATCTTTAAAAGAAAGAAAGAAAATAATTTATTAATTGCCAACAATACATTATAGTAACAATTTAGGTTATAATTATAGCAAAGTTTGAACATTGATCAATTAAACAGTAGAAAGTTTCTAACGATTCGCGTTAAACTGCGAACAGATTGATCGCTAAACTTTGTCTTACAATAATTACTTGATAGATAAAATAATTTGTTACTGACTTCAAGGATCTTAAACTTTTTAGATTTTCCTAGAGATGAGGTTAAAAGACAATTGTATTGCTTACCGCTAAGGAATGGAATTCTCTGCCTGCGTCTGTATTTCTTGACTCATAGAATCCGAATCTTTTTAAAGTTCGAGTGGATAGGCTTCTTCTGGGTAAGCTTGCTACATTCTCGACAAAATCTTCACCCCTGGGCTAGATTGTGGTCAAGAGCAAACCCATCACTACTTC